>OY754939.1:12367103-13567103 GCA_963576515.1 Cryptocephalus primarius
AAACCTCACACTTTTCGAAATATGACATATGATGAATAAAAATTTTCTTTTTTATGCAATAGCAAACTAATTACAAATTTACCTCATATCAACTGCATACTTTCCTCGGTCTTTGTCTTTAAAATAGGGCAGAAATCTATAATCTCTTTTAAGATGTGTGACGTGAAAATGTCAGTTGTCAGAAAATGTTAGAATTTTAATTGAAATTAATTTGAAATTTCATTTCTCCGTAACATTGACAGATAAAGTCTGATTCGATTAGAATGAATTAACATACCTCACGTAAATTACTTGTTATTTATTTTAATTTGCTTTGTGGAAATCACACTAAGTTTTTCTACTGAGTGACGTTTTGACTCAAACTCGTCATTCCCTGGTTCACAAAAATCACGATACTTCCAATCTCATCGGGATAACTGTTGATCATGGTCATAACATAAACGCACACCCAACGACACGTTATTATAAGATGTGCTACCGATCCGAGCATTAATTTACATAATGTTTATACACACAGTACATTAAAATTCCCCGAGCGAAAAACTTAATATTAATTATTCCAGATCGGGCTGGGCGTGCCCCCCTCGTGCCCGTACGCTCTTGTACCGTTCCGCGGTTCTTTAATTTATCTCGATTTAGTGTGTCATATCAGGCGGATTAGTTTTGGGAGGAAGGAACGGGAAATGAAATCTGCACTGGAACAGTGATATATCATAGGGTTACTAACCTCGAAAAAAACTCGTTAACGCGAGCGATATTAACGGTACAAAGGTTGAGGAGGAGAAAAAACTGTTTTGAATCTCGCGTATGGAAAAAATTACACGGTTCGCGTTTTGGGAGGGACCGAAGGTGGGATGGCGGTTTAACGTTAAAATGAAATATTTTTTCCAAAGAATCGAACACCATTTTCTAACTGAAGTTGCTCTTGGTATGGATAAAGCTACTCCAGTTTGTGTTTCACCAGTAACCAGTATTTATTTATTTAAACGAGTTTACAAATGCATATACATGAGGTACAAATATATTACAAACTCTACTGTCCAGGACAAAAAGATAGAGGCAAAAAGATTTACTGATTATTAATAACTGCAAACTTACTTGTAAATGCTTTCTTACAAAAATAATATTTGTTATCCATTCTTATAATACATGGTTTCAACTTCGTTGGTTAAATTTATGTAAACAACAACCTTAAAGTTTATTCTTTGGTGCGACAAAAAGATAGAAACACCGGACATTAGTGTTTTTTAATTTTTTTCCAATGGGCCGAGGCAAGAGATTGCCAGATTTGGAGAAAGGACAAATTATTGTATTAAAAAATGAAGGACCCAATAATAGGGAAATAGCAAAAAGAATGAAGAAAAGTGCCAATGTTGTTGAAAATTTTGTGAAAAATAAGGAGAATTATGGAATTAAAAAGTCGCCAGGCCGCCCACGAGCACTTTCCAAACGTCAAGAGGGAGCGATTTTTATGGTTGCCTCTAATTCTACGCTTTCTTCATCAGCAATAGCCCATGAAACTGGTGTGCAGACCAAAGTACGAAATGTACAAAGTTACTCAAAGCTTCTTCCTTAATTTCCAGGTGAAAATTTAAAAAAAATCCTCAACTAACTCTCAAACATATAAATGCTCGGTTACAGTTTGCCCAGAAGTACATGTCATGGTCAAAAGAATGGTATAAAGTAATTTTTCCGATGAGAAAAAATTTAATTTGGACAGTCCTGACGGTTACTCGTATTATTATCATGATTTAAGAAAGGGAGAGATAATTCTTTCACATCATCATACTGGTGGAGGGTCAGTCATGATATGGGCTGCGATTGGGTATAGAAAAAAACAGATATACAGTTTTTGACAAAAACCATGAATGCACTATGTTAGGTAAATATTCTTAACATCATTTTAAAGCAAGGAAATGCTGTGACAGGAGGTAAATACATTTTTCAACACGACAATACTTGGGTACACACAGCAAAGTAGTTTCCTCCTGGCTTGAGGAACATAATATCAAAGATCTCCGGATCTAAACATAATTAAGAATGTTTGTACCTCTTCGTGTGATAAAATTTAAAACTTAACCAAAGCACAAACAAGAGAAGACTTTTCCTGCAAATCTTATTTCGAAATCAACGCGAAATATTCACGAACACAGGAAAAGTTCACAGGTAAATCATACCAATAATCAACAAATGTTTCTTGGTGTTAAGAAAACCTGAAGTGTTATAAATTTGGAAACGTTATAACTGCGTATAAAAATCGTGATTGGGAACACTAGCTGAGAACCCCCGAATACAACCCTAATTCTGTATTTTTATTACCTACCCTTCAAGATATTGCAAATTGATATCTGCTTGTGATACATGTATAATAATATTTAGAAGCAACTTTCATATGCTAGTCATTATTCAGTTAAGTAGTCGTGCTAGCAACTTGCTGGGTAGAAAGCTCTTATTTCTTGTCAGATACCACTAAGTACGTACGGCAATATATATTTAGAATGCATATTGCCTCAAATATCGCCTTATGATTTTGAGTGCCTTCATGCTGTTACATCTCTTATTGATGACAATACCCCCCATGACGACTGGGGGATGAGATTTCCAACTACTTTGATGTTAAACCAACCAATTTGAACTGTGTGCATATCTCACAATTTCCTTCTAAAAAATATTGGCACTTCACGTCATAAATCACTGCCCATAGTAATTTTGTTTCAATTTTTCTTATTCCACATTCGTATTGAACCTTCAAAATTTCCGCTGTTTAATCCGCGAACCTTTCTTTTATTTCAGCGCCAGCTCCGGAGTCGCGGTACCCAATGCGTGCGAGGTGAGTACCTTTACCAACTATTTACTTTACTACTTTACCTCTTCCGTAAGCTTAGGAACAAACGAAACTTTGTATTCGTGCGCCGCTTCAAGGTTGAAAAAGCGTGTCGAAACGGCCCAGGCCGGTGGGTGAGAGTCTCTTTTTCGTCATAATTTCTCGGATGCGGACACAGTCACGTAAAATGGCTTTTATTTCTCTTTCCCATAGTTTTAAGCACAAGAAGGGAGTTCCTTTATCGAGCGAGAGGGTCAGTATGATTTGTGTTGAATGGCGACGGGGAGACTGTTTCGTGTTCGACAAACTTGGGATTTTAGAGTTTTTGGAAAATTCCTTCTTTTAAGTCATGCTGATTACCTCGGACAATCAGAACTCGCTATGGTTTAAGGTGAATGAAGCATAGTTTCATACCTTATTTCATTATAACTCGCACACACACTAGAAGTATCAATTTCGTCTTGCGAGGGAACGACGCCTTATCTTTTCCTCTTCCTGTTATTACTTTCCCGATAGGGAAACGTACGCCCCAACTTTATTACAAAGCAACTCATAAAAGCTGGAAGTATCAAGTTGATTTTGTGAGGGAATAAAACGTTTTATCTTTCCTTTTTCCCGTTATTACTTTTTAATAATTAATGTACCAAGCTTTAAAGGAACTCATAAACACTGGTGGAGTCAATTTGGTTTTGCGACCGAAGAGAACTCCTTATCTTTACATCTCTTACTGCTTTATGGTAATAAACTTACATGCAAACTTTGTTACAAAGCGAGTCACGGACAATGAAGGGATCAATTTGGTTTTGTTAGTGAAAACGTCTTACCGCTTTCTTCTTCCTGGTATTAATTTTGAATAATGGACGAGTGTCTTAACTTTGTTGCCAAGCGACTCGTAGAAATTGTGAGTATCGCAAAATTGGTTTGGTGAGAAAACCTAACATTTTACATTTTACTTTCTCGTATTATTACTTCTTTATAATTTACTAACGAACAGTGTATGGAAACTGTCAATATCAATTTGGTGTTGTGATAAAATAATGAATGAACGTTCTTCATGTTATTGTGAAACAAATCGCAAAGTGGTAAATGTGTTTCATTTTTGTGAGGGAAGAAAATGTCCGCTTTCTTTTATTCGTAATTGCATTTTGTTACTGTACACATGTCTAATACTAATAATGCACAGCATATTACAATTCAATAAAATGACAAGGGAATATCGAGAAATCTGAGAACTTAATTATCACGTGTTATCTTTGCCTGACAGTTAGTAACCAGTTTTCCATATTCGTGCTGCTGATAATTTCAGGGCGACTGGAAACTGGCAGATAATTTGACTAATCTAATTTAATGGCATTAATCAAAAAAGTATTGTAAATATCAGCTCTTAGGGGGTAGAGCTTGCTGTGAATAAAACAGCAGATCGAAAACAAAAAAGAAGAAAATGCTTTATTCTCGACTGGAGTAGATATAGGATTGATAAACGGATCCACCGTTTTGCCATTCCTCTTTCTATAGATATTCATATTTTGTTTTGTATTTTTCTCACTTGTTGGTATAAGTCATGTCGTTTATCAAAACATTTCTCACCTTGATTTGTTAGAATGTTTATAAAAGTTTATATCGCTCCATCTTGGCCTGAGCCCTGATCCAATTTATTGTTTTATTGTGGAAATCTCGTGGTCGTGACAATAATACTTCACCAGGTTACCTCACATACTGGGGGAGGGAACTCACCTGTCCAACCTGTATCTTCTGCAGGACAAATGTAATTTTCAAGAAAATTCAACCTATTAGTAATCATTTCTGTTTAAAAGTACGCCGTGGTTTTTACCGAATATGTGAGGAAATGAAAAGTTTTATCGTTTTCTATTTTGGCTTCACGGACTTTGGAAGGATTAATTTAATTGTGCAAAACAAGATTTTTTTTCTTATTTTCTCGGTATATTCTAGTTAAAGTATTATTAAACGGAATTATTTAGTCCAGAAAGTTTAATCGGCCTGAGGTTTCTCGTGCGACCTCGCGTTGAAGTCACCGAGACACGTTAAACTGCACCTCAAACAACTCCGATTAATTTTTTATTGGATATCATCGCATTTACAATTGTTATCTGGATGTAACGGCAAAAATAACGAATCCCACTTATTACGTTTTCCCGGCCATCTGCGGCGATTTTTACGTAGATAAAGAGTAAACGCTGGAGGAAATATACATCTATTAAATATCCACGGGTTCTCGTAATAATTAATGCGTTTGCAAAACAAAACATAATTTAGTATCGCGTCCGCTGTCGCCATATGTATCTGCTTCATTAAAATTGACAGTGTTCTCGCCCTATTTGCATACTAGCTGTCAATGTTGTAGCGTTTAACTTGTATTTGATACGATGTACGCATAATTCGGAAAAAATGAAACGCCATAAAGTATATGAATAGAACGAGAGAGAAAGAAGCTCGCCACTTGATTGATAATTAAATCAATTTTATACGTAGGTATCCCTTGCTAGGTACGTTAAATATACAGGTTTCTCAGAAAAAAAAAATGTTTTTCGCGTTGAGGCTTGATTTTAAAACTTAATTTTGTTTTCAACTCCTCCATGAAAATGTGGAACTACACGTTCCCATATTAAATCAGGGAACGTCTGTTCAATCACTTGTCTTATAATTCATGTTATAGAATAATTCCTGCAATGAACTACTTATATGTGACACTGTATTGTTACCCATTCAAGATTTGCAAGCATGATATATCGCACGCTTTCTACATCTCCGGGATGTATACGTATATTGTAGAGTCTTCCAGCTAAAGAAAACAAACATCCATTATCGAATTATCCTTTAAATAAAGACCATCGAAGCGAACAACATCGACAACTGTTGTGAATGAAAATGATATACGACCGTCGTGCACTTATACACGTGTTTAAATAAATTGCAGTATCATCATTATTTGATAATGATCCGCGGCCGTATACTTTCACTGTTACACACTCACACACAAACAGACAAACACGCCGGCTTTGGTCTTTTGGATTCGTTAGCGGCATCGAGGAAAGGATTAGTGGTGGAAGAGGAAAATATTGCGTAAAGTGCACGTCGAAATGTCAACCCCTCGTCGAAGAATCTTTTCCTCGTTAGGGAGAACGTTGTTATCGTATGTAGCGTGTTTTAAAAAGAAGACATGAGGCATATGTTCTAAACTTTGTGTAAGAAAGTTGAAAAAAAAATCCTGAAAAGTGATTTTTAGAAAAAACTGCTAAGAAGTAAATGACTCATTTTTGTTATTGCCACCAAGTGTATCGATTTTGATAGGTTTTTCAAGTTGAACGTTAAAATCATGTGGTCAACGAAATACATACGTCGCACGTAGAATTTGGTTACCAAATTGTATTTCAGCTACTTTAACGATATCTTCGCTTCTTGTGCTCGAACTTGTTCTTTTATTTGTTCTGAAGGAGTTTCTATCCTCTATGATATGTTATTATTAATTTCTTATATAAGAAGTACCGTAAAACTTCTAATTATTGACACTTCTATAATACGGACGCGGGCACTTCTTTGCAAAATGATCAGCAAGTTTGAAATCTCACTGGAATCTTTTTATATAATGTTGAATTTTAGAAATTGGCACGAGTTCATTAGAACTCCGATTCCAACGAAACTCTTCGAAATTTCTTAATAAGGTTTAGTTAAAGCATTAGAAAAGTTTGAAGGTAATATCTGAATTTATTTCAGCGATATGAACTTGGGTTTGAAACGTTACGAAAATCTGCTTATAAAACGGCGTACTGTAAAAAATTCACGAAAATTTGTTGTAAACTCCAATTTTAACAACAGTTTTTAAAGTTATTTATTGTATTTTCGTTAAAAGTGCTTGTTAAAGTTCGATACTTGTACCAGATTTTATTTCAGTGAACTTGGGTTTGACTTGTTTCAATAATCTGGTTATATAATGCTAAACAATAAGCATTATCGAAAAATTCATAGAAATTCTAATTAGGATAAAACTCCTAGTAGTTATTCATTACCAATTTATTGAAGTATTAAAGTTTCAAATTTATATCTGAATTTGTTTCAATAACGTGAAGTTGGGTTTAAATTCTTAAAAATATCTGTTAATATAAAACGCTAAAATTTAACAATTTACAAAAAATTAATCGAAACTCTAATTTTTACGAAACTCCTCAAAGTTGCTGAGTACGGTAATATTAAAGTACTGACGAAGTTTGAGGTTGTTATTTGAATTTTCTTTCATAATACAGGATAGCATTTGAAATGTTGCAAAGACCTGCTTACCTAACGTCGATTTTTAAAATTTCACAAGGAAATATCATAGATATTTCGATTTATACTAGACTCATCAGAGCTGTATAGTAAGGTTTCATTAAAGTTTTGGAAGAATTTAGGGCTACCATTTGCCTTTGTTCCAGTATTATGAATTTCAGTTTAAAATGTAACTAAAATCTGTTTATACAATGCCAAAATTTAGAAATTCACCCAAAAATCTATCGAAACTACAATTTTCATGAAACTCTTTGAAATTATTTAGAATGTTTTCATTAAAGCACTGAAAACGTTTGAAACTAATGTTTGAATTTGTTTCACTAATGTGAACTTCGTTCGAAATGTTTCGAAAATCTGTTTTGTAACTAGAAACAACAATAAACCTTCACAAAAAAATTATCAAAACTCTAATTTTGATAGAATTTAAAGTTTTATAGTATCATTTGATAAAGTAGTACTGACAAGGTTTGAAACTTCTTTCTACATCTGTTTCAATAATGTGACATCGTGTTTAAAATATTACACATAAGCGTTAATATAACGCCGAACTTTATAAATTCACAAAAAATTGATTAAAACTTCTGAATGAATTTTTATGAAACTTCTGAGTTAATTATTACGGATTTAGTGATGTGTCGACAAAATTTAAGCTTTCATTTTGAATTTGGTTCGATTTTAACTTGTGTTTGAAATGTTACAGAAATCCACTCACAAGGTTGAACTTTAATAATTCATAAAAAAAATTCTCAAAATTTCAAATTTGTGAAACTTTTCGGTGTTGTTTAGTGTGGTTTTATTGAAACACTGATGAAATTTGAGGGAATTTTCCGAATTTGTTTCAAATATAATTAATTTGAGTTTGAGATGTCACAAAAATCTACTTATATAAAACAGAATTCTAAAAACTCACAAAACTCCAGTATCTAAAACTCCTTAGTGTTATTTAGCACGGTTTCATTAAAGTACTGATAAGCTTTAAGGCTTGTACCTCTATTTGCTTCGATAATATAAACCTAATAATGTATTAATAGCTATTACAGAGGCTACACTATTACTTTAGACACATTTAAGTTACTTTTACGTCCCAACTAATTCTTAATAAAAAGACAAAAAACGCAATTTTTTCGTAAAATTTTTGTCATTCCAATTCTGTCTCTTTTGAAGTTGATACGGACACAAAAATCGAGGGGGTAGAATAGTGGAGTGTACGAGTTTGTTTTGCGTCCGTCACGTAAATTTCTTATTATTGTTACTTTATTGTTTTTTATTATTAGCTATTTCGCCATTAATACACTTTACGTCAGGCTACTTCTAAGAACTTTTATATCGAGTCTGTACCAGAGTGTTAAGTCTATTCTGTAATATAAACCACACTATCACATAAGTTGGAAAGGAGGTTTGCTCAACAGATTAATGGGGGCGTTAAGGGGATACCAATAATAATTATTTAGATTTACTTGGGCATGTTACCTTAACGTCATTATTAAATGGAAAGAAATGATACTGTTTTTAAATTTTTAAATACTATCAAAAATGATAATGTGTCTCATAAGAGGCTACTACTCATATATGAGTAGTGTAATCTGGCCGATTCTTCGAATTTCTAAGGTTATAAGGCGTCCTAAATGCAAAGACGTGTTTGATAGGCTTTATACCATCTCAGGACCTCCCAATACGCGTTTTATCAAAAACGAACGAGATAACGGGCTTGTTTTCTCTGGACATTTTTTGGTTTTTTCAAAATTTGTGGAAATTCGTCCCAAAGTTTTTTTTAAACTTTGAATATGTATTGTACTATCAAAAATTTATAATAAATAATAATATTTTAGTCAAAATCTTCTCTGAAGGGAATCTACTTTACACTTGCTGTTTTCCGGTTTCATGAAATTTGTTTCATGAAATTTGAAGATTTTTTTTGAATTTCGAATATTTATTCTACTGTTAAATATTTCTATTAAATATTCAGAACATGTAAGATTTATTTTTTTTTAAATGGCTTTAGTACTGATACGTCTGTTGAACATTTCACATTTTCCAAATACAGAAATGGCATTATTAATTTCCCTGAAACGGAGCTATAAATATTAATTTTATCGTTTATCGATTGACTATATTTATATAATTGTATTTATAGGCAAGTAATTTTATTAGGTATTAACGTAGGGAAAATACAGCGCGTCTTTATTCTTTGAGTTTGCGCGATAGAAGGTTTGTTGATCGTTCACTTTCAAGCGATACCCCCTCGCTGCGATAACTTTCCTTGCAGGAATCTCGATGCCTGCCAGAGCCTCCTAATCTCTTTTTCGTATTTTTCCGCGTCGATTATTTCACGTTTCGCTCCTTCGGCGTTCGCGAAGTGAACGTGTCGCGCGTTTCAGATAAGACAAGAGAAAATCCCGATTCTTTCTAATCTCCAATTAATTCTTATCGTCTTAATTAGCGGCGCGGTGAAATGCCCCTCGGATACGTGCCCGCCGATTTTTTCTCTCCGTCTCGACGAGCGGCTCTTCCCCCCGAGCGGTACGTTCGCGGTTTCCTGCTGTCCGTCGACCAGATAACAGTCGATATTTGCTTTTTAATACGCGAAAGAAAAAGTGTTAACAATGAGTAAATTATTGTGTTTGTGTCGTGTCTCCGAGTCATAACTGTGATTTGTGCTTTTACCGGATTTTTCACTACGATCAAATCGGACCGTAACTCGTAACCATAACAGTAAACATATCGATAATAGAGAGAGTTGGTGGAGGGGAAAACTGCAGAATTGAAAATAAAATTTACATGTTAGAACGATATTTCACTATCGATCTTAGAAGTGAAGGTTGAAAGATGTGAGGTTATGGATCTTCAGATGATAACACGATCCATAATGACACTTACTTTTTATCTACTTAAGTTACTTACTTAGTTACTTAAAAATAATTGGAATGTACATATCCCTGCCGATGATCGAAACTCATGATCAATTAGCTCAGCAATAGAGAAATAAAATGTAATTTCACTAAGAGGTAATTTATCTTTTTCGAAAGGCCGTATCAAACAAAAAAAAAATGAAATTTATTAATTTAAGGTACGAATAAAATGCAAGCAGCAGGAAACTGTTTGAATCATTTGCGACGCACATCTCACGACTCTGATCCCATGAAAAAAATACAACCTCTTTCGAAATCCACAATAATTGCACAAAATCTTACACTTCGTTTATATGCAAATTCTTATCTTCTTTGATTAATGAAGCCTTCTTTAAGGATCATATTACAGTCAATAAAAGCTTTTTTTGCGACTCAGTCTTAATAAATGATGTATCAGTGGGTGTCATCCTCGTACAAGCATGGATAGTATAGAATAAAACCGTATGACAGTTTAGAGAGTACTAGGTTCTCACAAAGTTTCTTTTTCAACCAGAAGTTAAGAACGAATCTATTCCTGTACAACTGTCTAAGAACTAAGTACAACGTTTTTGTCAATATTGCGATATGTTCTTCAAACCTAAGCCTGCAGTCCCAAATAATACCTAATTTTTTTTTACTAGCAAATAACTTTATGGGTGTATCACCAATCATAATGCTTAATACTTTTTAGTTATGACCTTGAAGGGAATGGCTAAATATCGTAATACTACATTTTCCTGGATTTAATTTAAGGTTATGTGCATGCGAATATGATTGTGCAGATATTAGATCTTGATTGACATAGTCTCCCCCTGAGGTAATAGGAGCAAAGTTTGAAGTTACTCCGTCTATAAGAACACTATACATACGATCAGTTAGGTAATTTCGAAAGAATTGACAAGAAGTAGAATCAAGCCTATAATACATCAGTTTAGCACACAAGAGATCATGATCAATGGTGTCGAAGGCTTTAGAATAATCAAGCAGAATTACTGAAGTAGACATACCTTTATCTTGCGCTAATTATGTGATCAGTAATACTTAGCAGTAATGTCTTCTTCATCATGTGCCTCAGTCACGACATCTGCCGACACATCTTTTTCCTACTATTTCTCTTTTGAGTATGAGTTGTAGAAGGCGGTATTTTTCTCCACGCAATACGTGGCCCAGATAGGCAATTTTGCGACATTTTATTGTTGTTATCAATTGTCGTTCTGTCCTGGCTCTTTGCAAGATTTCTTGGTTGGTCAGCAGGTCGGTCCAAGAAACCCGCAGCATCCTTCGATGAATCCACATCTCTAATGCCTCCAATCTGTTAAACAGTGCTGCCTTTAAGGTCCAGCTTTCCACCCCATAGAAGTAATGTAAGGTTTTCGAAATGATATCATTTTCAGTCATAATATCTGTTTTGAGACTACTTTTTCCAGAATTTTCGAAATTGCTGGTACAATGCTTATCGGACGGATGTCGCTATATGATTTAGGCTCAGGTATTTTAGGAAGAGGTTTACCACTAAAATATTTCCACTGTTTTGGAAAATATCCCGTTTCCAGGGAAACTTATCGCTGAGTAAGAGTTCGTTTACTTACGCAATATTCATACGATATTTTGAAATGTAACTGTCATAGGACATTTCATTGAATTCGGCAAAAATTAAATACAGTATTCCCTTAAAGACACGAGACAACTCTGCAGGTTGGGATACGTTCATCACAACTGTTGCAAAATTATGTAAAATTCAAATTTCACCCGATTTTACCGGAACCTCTGGCATCGCCTCATCTTGGCTAATCTGTCCCTTTTCCAATGCGGTGCCTCCAGTTTCCTCTCTATCGACGTATTGGCACGAGTTTGTCGATTCGAAATCGATTCGATATTGAGTTGTCACTCAGAGAGCGGCGTACAGGCAAAAACTCGTTCACGGGGACGATCCCGCTCGGTCGCAAATCGATGTCGCGCCGTACGTTAAGTACATTATTCTTTTTCTTTGCATCGAATAAATCGCACTTATCGCGAGCGGGGATCGATATCGGGCAGTAATTCGAATGAATTGGTCGATCGATGCTCGATGGTCGGTCGTTCTTCTTCTCCTCTTCTCGTTTCTTTTCGATCGATCGAACGTTCATTGTCTTAATAACGGCGGTGTCCCTTTGGCGGCGAGGATTTATTAGCGAAATTGGGGGCTTACTTGTTTTACCGTCACGTTTTGCCTTCGATAAAAACTTTCTAGCCTAAAAAATATGGGAAATATTAAGATTTCTGCGTAGATAGTGAATGTGTTTATTGGTTTCAATAACTTTATTTCCTCGGTCGCTTCGAGGTGAAATTAGCCCACTAAACGGTTTCATGCCAGGTGAATCACGAGAGTCGGCACGAAATGGACATGTAAAAGCGTCCAAAATCGCTGAAGGAATTTTTTGCAGTTAGTAGAATGTATAAAGGATATAAAGGAGAGATTCTATAGCTGCCACTACTAATTTCGCATTTAAAGTTGCATCATGTGCATCAAACTTAAAACAGAAAAGGGCAATGATAATCCACGTAGGCTTGGAAGAAGTGTCCTCGCTAGAAATACTTAGCGTTAAAGCAGATGGAAAATATCCTGCGGACGACTGGATTAACGTTGTGATGTCTAAATGAGGAGGAAAAAGCGCTGATAAAGTTTTACAAATTTTCTTCATTATGTATCTGGATGAGGGTAGAATACCCAAAGACTGGCAGAACGCAATGACCATAGTGTTGTTTAATAAGGCGGTAGCAGTAACATTCAAAATTATTGCCCAATATGTCTTTTATCACATATATATATATATATATATATATATATATATATATATATATATATATATATATATATATATATATATATATATATATATATATATATATACTGTTAACATTGTACACGAAAAACGGCTGTTTTCGTTATTTTTGAGATTATATACAGGCTGTACAACATTTTTATAATATTTACTTCCTAGTTAATTTTCTACTACTAGTCTACCCCTTCAAAATAGGCTTTCGTAGACGATGTTTCTTTCAAAAGTTAGTCGAAAACGCTGGGCTAACATTTCCTGTTATAAACCATTTTTATTGATTGAGCTCCAAGAGCACTACAGCAAATTTCATCATCTCCTAATCGCAGAGGGTAACCCTAAAGCCAAAGCCAGAGGGAAAGCAAATTTCGGGATATGTGAAGCAGGATTTTCAGCTATAACTGCAATAATGTTCTCCAAAAATATCGATGTTAAGCAAGAAGTAAGAATGGCTGAAAAGAATATGTGTTGCATTAGCAAACTTACACGTCACATTGACTAATTCGTCTATGAGAGTTTCGCCATTAGTTACTGTATCTTCCTATTTTCCTGACTCCTGTAATTATGGTCTTCAATCAATACTTATATTGCTAACGACTGACGTGTATTTGTGCATTCTGTTGTATTTTCTTCACTTGACTCCTTGACACTAAAATAACAGTTATCTGAAAGGGTACGGCATTTAGACCATTCAGCTTATATGGAATAAACTACCTACTTTTTTAAAATTTGCTCGATTAGAATATACTGTAGATTCACTTTTGTGTAAAACCCCATTATAGCTGAGTTTGTTATCTTTCATTCAACCCATTTGCTATTAGTTAAACGCTAAAAGTTACACTATACCTTAGATGGTATTTAACAAAGCCTAACATATATATATATATATATATATATATATATGGTAAGGGACTACACAAGGCTATACAATTGTGTCTTAGTCTTGAAACAAATTTCGGACCTTTGAAATCGACGTGATTGCCAAAACTCCTCCCAAACTAAGAATCACCATGATCACCAATTCAGTTAATCGCTCGTCAATTACTCACCAACTCTCTTACTAGATTCGACCGTAGGAAAAGTGCTCATAGAATCGTGGCAAGTACATCGGGTTTAATTAAATTTGCAAAAAGTAAACTTTACCCTGTATAGCATTGTGAGCAATTACGAAAGTATCTTTTCGCGTGCATATGATGTTTAATTCAACGGAACTAGGTTAGAAAAAACGTGGCACGTATAGATTGCATTAAATTTATTAACGACGTATCGCGAGGTAATTTAACTTTTTTCGTTTTGATAAAATTTGCCAAGGTAAACGTAATATAACGTGTAACTCGTAGATTACACCGGCCATAAATCAATCCTGGAGGAAATTGATGGGAGATGTCGAGGAAGATTTTATATATCAAATTGCTTGATCAAAACAGTTTTAGAATTTTAGAGAAATTAACATGAACATTCTAAATGCTCAAATACGCCGATGGAGCATAAAAAGCACTCATTTAGTTTAGCTGTTGCTTCGTTTTAAAGATTTTACGATTTATCGTAACAACTGACCACATTTTAACTTACATTGCAAACTTTTAGAACTATAATTATAAACCATATGTTTTTGGTGACGTTCTGACGAAACTTTACATTGAGGTCTTTAGGAGTTCATTCAAGGAAACTAAATTAGTTTCAACTTCTTAGGTGAGTCAGTTAATTTTAACTCACCCTATTCCATTTAGTAGCATTTTGTTTGTAACCAATACACCGATCAAAGATTATTAAGAAGATAATTAAAACTCCTGCGTCGCTGCAACTCCCTAATGAAATTTCATAGTTTACTCCACAAACTTAACAAATTTCAATTTCCTACACCATAGAGTTTAAGAACTTAGACCGTTACCAAAGTCATATTTCTAAACTTTAACGATTGGAACAGATATCATCTTAAAAAAATTTATAAAAAATACTGGCCTAACTAAGCTAAAACTTAAAGTTTGTTTGAGTTTATGTTAGCCACTCTCTAAGTTTCAACTTCTTACATCGACTACTTTAGGAGTTATGTTCATAAACTTACACCGTAAGCTTGTAAAATTTTAAGGAAAGTTCATATGAAGCTTGTCTATGGTGTATTTAGCCGTGAAATGACAATTTCTACAAGTTTTTGGGAGGAATGTATCCCTTTAACTACACGGTGGAAGACCAACGAAGATGCGCCTAACTCCTTTGGCACACCTTTTAATTGCCCTCAGATAATTGGAAGTTTTAATGTAAGGATAGGAGTATCACTTCTACATTACTAATGAAATTTGTGGATCATAACAACATATATATAATGAAAATATTAGGTTATTGGAGGTTATAGTTTGATAGTAATGGACGAAATGGATAGTGCTTACTTAGGAAAAAGTTTACCTCAAATATTTCTTGGCTGAGGAAAATCTCATCTTAAATATTTCTTAACCAAGAATTTTGTAAGTCGAATCTTTGAGTACAAATCGTTCCTTACCTTTAAGATAAGGAAAATCTTAACTTAGATAAGAAAAACTTGTATTGAGTAACGATATGAGTATTTTCAATAGCGAAAATATTTTATGACCCTGCGGATATGAGCAAGTAACGGATTTACGGCATTGGTGATTAAAGCCTTAATAAAGTACGACTAAATTTTTTTTCCTCGACTTCAAAATTGCAAACATTGATCGTACTTCGTACTTTTGCTCGTACTACGATCAAAACGGCGATATTGAATTTATTGCTGTTCGATCTTTTTCCCTCAAATCCAATAAACCTTGTACTGCGCGGATATAAAAGTTGTTATTGAGCGGTAATATTTTTTTCTTGGCGTTTCTCGTTGCCTTGGAATAGTCCCAGGTAATTTCGGTGCAATTGATCCAGCACCGAAACTGGCTTTCGTAACATCGAAACGGCCATTTCGGCAGAAAAAAACGAAACGAAGATACGTATGTTGAAACTTCACGTGTGGGTATCTCCGGTACCAGTTGTCTTTCTTCTCGTTTCGTGTTACTTTATTTTTTGGCGGACGCCGAAATATATCTCGCTACAAGAACGAGCGATTCGGCTTACATCCGCCGTTCCTCTCCTTCCACGCACGTTTCGCGATTGGCTTTTATAGGGGACAATTTTTTAAAATAAAGTCCGAACGCTAATTAGCCGCAGAACCGGCGCCAATTAACGATTACGAAACCGCCCGTTATCGATAACATCTTTTTTAACGCCCGCCGAGGATTTATTTCCATTTGTTCTGATCCGTGTGGTCGCTTCCTGCTAATTCTATTCGCAGGACTGCTGCTCGCATAAATTGCAGTTTCGAAAGTAAACAAATAATAATAATGGAATCGAACGCGCCGGCAACAACTGTTCTTCGCTCGCGGGGGCTCTCCACATGAATTATGCCCAGCGACAGGAAAAATGGGAAAGGGAAGAAGGACGAAGGTGGTGCCGTTCTTGTTTCTTCGCTCATTACTTTAAACCTAAAAACAGGTCTTGAATTATTCATTACAGGGTATTACATTCGGTTCTGCTTCGGTAGCGGATTTGCGTGATTTGGGTCTCATTACCATGACTAATTCGAGAGGTCACAATACCTCAAAATCGGTTGAAAGTATAACAGGGAAAATGGCGTAGTCAGAAAGGACTCATTTTTGACGGCTGCTGAACGGCGCCTTCTTTAATGTTTAACATTATATAATATAAACCAATAAGAAGTCCCATCTTCATGATCCAAAAAGTAGCCTGTAAAATAATATTAGAACTTAAACACAACAAATAAATTCGGAAAACAGAAGCTGAAAGGTTTTTGCACTTTCTAAGGTACATTAACCAGAAATGTCACTTGGACCTAACGTTTCCTCGACAAATACACCTACGCGTGGCTTAATTATTATTATATTTAATTACAATATTACACAACATAATTAATATTCCAGATATCCTAACAAGAGTTTATATAATGAGTATTGCTGACTCATTTTGGCTTCTTAACAAATGATGTTTAATTGCCACCAAATACATATCTATTACTGCCTTTCTTTTTTACATTGCTCAAGAATTGGTGATTGGAAATATTGAAAGTTTTTAAATTGTTTCTATTGTATTCTTGTAAACTCTATTCTTTAAAAAAGTATCATTCATTAGCATTATACGCTTAGTATTGAAGACACTTCATATGAAAATAAATTTTATTAACAGATTATTGGTATCTCTAGAAGCGACTGGTCATCACAAATTTTTACCCAATATGTGATGAACGATTTGGTAAAGATTTGCTTTAAAATGTTACTAATTAATATTTTATTAAGAAATATATGCATGATGTACTCCTTATGATGAAAACATGAGATTATACAACCTAAATACCATTTATTTTTATTTACTGGCTTTAAATAAAGGAATTCAATCAACCTATTGAGAACAAATCAATCAACAATACAGTTATTAAATTACTTAGAATATCAAAAATATATCCATAAACTTTTGAGATTCATTTTTAAACCCATTTTGTCGTTCTTAAATTATAAAGGAATCTCTAGAGATTTTCTTTAATACAACGAGACAGGTTCTAGAATCTGTCTGAGATATTTTGGGAAAAAATACATTTTTTGTGATTCTCGAAGAATCAGACAATTACTAGTTTCAATAAATCTTCTAAATTAAATTTGAAGACATTTTTAGTAATATGCAATACGGAAAAACGTCTGTATCATTTTTTCCCTTTGGTATTTGTTACAACGTTTAGAGGACAAATGAAATTTTTACGGCTTGCATAAAGCATGTAAATTTCCTTTGGTACACAATTTTCAATGCTGAATGTTCAAAAAAACCTATGGAATCTTCCTAATAGAAAATTGAAATTCACTAATATATAGAATTCAAATTAAAACGTTTCTATTCTAGATCCTTTGTAGTGTTAATATAAAAATGAAATTATTTGAAGCGTCTGCCGACCTTCTAGATTTCATTTTGAGGCAATATTTGTGGCTTCAGATTCCAGGAGAACTTATAACTTGTTTTACTATGCCTTTTAAGCTTTTTGTCGCTTAAAAGTGATATTTTTTGGCTCTAGTGATATTATTAGCAAAGAAATGTGCCATCCTGAAATAAATTAAAATTTAAATAAACCAAATAGTATTATAAATTATAAATATTTTTATAATTTAATAATAACTAATAAAATAACATTAAATTTAATAATAGGAAATCACATTTCCCAACAGAAAACTTTAACAGGAAAAATTGTTCATAATTGCTCAAAAATCCGGGATCCAAATAAAAATACGTATACATCTCGTAAAATTACATACATTGTTATGATATGATGATTTCAACTAAAATTACTAATTTTAAATTTCTGCAAGAAATGAGGCGATAAGAAAATATTTTTTTTTTTTAAATATATTTCCAATTGAACCAAATTAATTCCTCCATTATTAATTAATTATAATTAATGGCGCATGATTCCAATACTAATTTAAAAAAAATTATTTAATTTTTATGAAGCTTTTTTGACAGAATATTTTAGTAAGAACAATTGTCCAAAATCACTGAAAACCCTTGGGTCTATAGTTTGATGGAAACTTAAAATTCTCAGATTCAATCTTTACGTTTTATTATGTTGAAGAAATAAAACATTAATTTTATTGAATGTCTTCAGATGTAATGCTAAATTTGAGATCACTGTTTTGTATATTAAAAGTTAGAGATCTTTTATAAACCATATAGCCCATTTGTAGTGGAGGGGGTTTATCACAAGGCCACATTAAAATCGCTTGGGGGAATCGGAAGATTTAAGGAAGAAAGCGATCGAAACAAGTAGAGCTTTTTGATGCCTCTAAATGATTGATGCCAAAAAATAGTTAATCATCATTTTTAATGATGAACTTGCTTTATATTAAGTACATGCTTTACAAAATTGGAAGCATACGTTTATTGATATTTATTGTAATTTAACATTATTTAAATTATAACAGTTTATTTCTTTAAAAGGAAACAAACATGTGGCGTTATGAGGAAGGGGGGTTAAAATGTGCCTCAAATAGTGCCGCGTAACCAATGAATGATCCTTTACCGTAATGCTAAAAAATTATTTTTCCTACGTATCAGGTGTTTGTTTTATGGTCTTGGTCAAACTTTACCTTCTATCATTTTTGGGCAATTCTGAAACAAGTACCTAATTTGAATATTCAGTTTTTCAATTTCAAACAGATGGAGACTGCCAAGTAAATCCTGAGTAAATTTCAGTGACGCCACTTCGAGAAAATTTGTGAAATGTGGGAGTGAATAGCTGTTAAGACGTAGAAATACCGCTTTCTCCTTTTAAATATTATCAGAAACAAATAATAAATCACACCTTAAATAACGTCATTTCCGTAAATATTCATTGTAACATTTCTGTGTTATTGTACTGCATTGCCCTAAAAATGACTACTAACGACCTACTAAGCAAAGATGTCATTTCTTAATGGGATGATTCTTAGGGATTTTCACTATTTTTCAATCTTATAATTCACAAAGCAGTCTATTGCATTTTACATATAGACTAAATGCAGGTTTGCAGGTTATTTCTAATAATTATTTACAACGAAATTTCCTTTCCATTCGATTTCAGGGGTCAGTGCAAGCAGCATATTAAAACTTACGAGTATTCTTAGTAAAGTGTTCATATCCGAATTAGATACAATTAAAGCTAATATTTCAATTGACTTTGTGATCATTTTTCGAGCAAAATTTTCTGCAAAAACTTTGTAAAGTTTCCGGTGATTTTCGAAAACTGCTCCAACTTCTATCCAATTTATTTTATTTGAAGTTTGCGTTGCTGTCCTCATGCTTTAAGCTACGTTTACTTGACGTAAGGTACTACCAATATTTTCCAGTTTCAAGCGTCGCGCTAATTTTAAACTACATGCTAAAAAACTTTTAGAAGTTTATTACTAATTATCGTAATGAGATGTTTTGATCGCAGTGAATTTTATTCGAGTTTAAATAGAAAAACCTAGTAGAGCAATCAGTCTTCTGCTGCTTTTTGCCATATTTCCCTCGATAATTTTCAATCACGAAGGTCGTTAATTCCCCTTGAGATCCAATTATTTCCTCCTCGAAATATCCCTATGTATATCTGTTTCATTAAATATAATTGCGAAGTAGGAGCAACGCGACCAGCCGACAAAGTTATTTATACGTGAGCTTACGCTATAATTTTTGTCGATTTGTCGTCGGGAAAAATCGCAAATTAGCCGTTTGGGTATGAAAATTTATTAGCGGGGCATAAATTTATTATCGAGCGGATATTTTCCTTTTTGCTTTGTCTCGCTAGTTTCCTTTCGCGTCGCAGGACGAAACGTGCATGTACGTACGTGTGGCGTCTAGTTTTGTAAACACTCTCAAGACACCACACCACGTACGAGAAGAGATCTCCCACTTTACACGTTTATGATGGATGATGATTGAGTTAACAAGACCATAGAAATGAGATTCATGGAATTATTTCGACTAGTAGATTAACAAGCGGGTTAATATTTGCTGCGAGAGGCGTTCTGTTCTACCGGGACTGATTAATAATTACGATAATCGGCCACTGAGGATTCGAGTAAGTGCCATTTTGGTCATTTTGAGATCTTATTACCATTTTTTACACTGCATGAAATTCTTAGATTTTTTCCTAATCGAAATAGATGATGGAATTTTATTTTTGTTTGTTATACAAATTCCTCCCGGACAAAAGCACACCTGAAAAAAATATTTGGTGGTTTATGACAAAACCACCAAGGAAAGAACGCGAAAAACCTTACAGAATCGACATTTAAGTGTTGATGAAACTACAGATTTAAGAGGCTTATTCGTTCTTAACATTTCTACAAACTTTAATTCGATTTGGTTTTTAGGGATACATTCCCTAGTGAAGCCTTCTTTAATAGCTTGCATATATTTCAAATCCATGAACTTCTACAATTGACAGAAAAGGCGTAATTCCATTTGCAGTGCCAAGTTTTTTACCAAGCCTTAGAATCTGAAGGACAAACACTCAACTAGATTTAATAAAATATCGGAGGAAAAATGGAACTATTAAATACAAATTTTGCAAATAATTTAACTAAAAGTATTGGTTTTAGTTTAAAGGTTGAAGGTTTTAGGAGGTTTTGAAGCAGGTTTAAAGTTTAAAGGTGGAACTATTAAATACAAATTTTGCAAATAATTTAACTAAAAATACTGGTTTTAGTTTAATCCAAAAATATGCCGCACCCTTACACGATGAAGTAGATTTAAATGCTGCCCCAAACATTGTGAGTATGTTTAAATATGCCCATAAAATTACAGGCCTTAGTTGTAAGTATCTTATGATCATGTTTTACAGTTCTAAAAATAAATGCCTTCCACTTACTGCTTTATCTAGATTCGTCACTTTTAAATAAAAATAGCAGTAAGTATGCCTGTAATTACTTCGTTTCGAATAATAGTAGCAATACTCTGAATGTTCAGTTATCCATTTTTCTCCTGGTTGATCCTGGGTTTTCCCGTTACAAAGTCTCGTAACCACCTATTTATCCAACGTAACCGCGATTATTTTACATTTCTTGGTTCAGCAAACATGCACTATTGATTCTACGTGCACGCGAGGTGAGGTTGTTTTAAATCTCTCGCTCCTTGTGAGGTAAAATGATATTTTAAGTAAAATGATCTGATGTGTTGATGAAACCTTACTGCTTTCTGTGTCTCATGAATTAAACAATGTTAAAGTAGACTTGATGGCAATTTTTGTTTCAACTTTTTGAACGCGTTTGTTTTGACTGCTCCTCGTATATGTAACGTAAATTACGTCGAGGAGGAAACGTAATCCGGTCGAAAAGCATAAATTGAGGACGAGGGGAGATAAGGCTTAGGCATTATGAACACATCTACGGGCTGAGCTCGTTATAATGCTAGTTTATGCTTAAGTTAATCAATGAAAAATGGATATAGCGACAGTTTTTGCGCTACCGTGCATCCTCCGTTTAATTAAACTGGACGTTTTGAATACCACAACAATGTCGTTGTAAATTCTTGCGAGAGAGAGAGAGAAGGTGTAAACTCGCACTGTTTGTTGGTCGCGAAGGAAAAAAATCGTGGTGTTTCACCTTTTACGCCGGCACCTTAATGACCACTCGAGATAACGCTATTTCGGTCCTTTCATTTTTCTTTTGTCTTAAGTATACCGAAAACCGACTTTCTCTCATCGTGAATTTGGTTATTTTATCTAATATTCACGATTTTTAATATGTCCCAAATTGGGATTTAACGACTTTGCCCTTTTTCGTCTCTTCATTATCATTTTATCTGTCCTCACTATTCGGTTCATCCTCGCGCTCCTCTCCTTTTCAAATTCTTTCATTTGAATCGATGTTTAACATACTTTCCTGTGTAATAGTTTCCTTACGTGCCACAACAGCTTCATTGATTACCTAAAGGTAAATTGCGCTAATGGAGCTCTAATTTGTTTAACAACTTTCAATCAACAACGTATTATTTTCCTTCTCGCAGCTTTTAAATTCAGCGGTAAATTGTAATTGACAAAGCATGCACCACTGGCAATTTGTTCGAGAGAAGCGGATTTTACTTTAGAACAAGAGTGCCCAATGGAACACTTTTGAATAAATGCCTGAGGTTATTTGCCTCCAGTTCTTCCACTGGACGTTGGATTGAAGTTTGGAAACGAATTCAAATCATCTCTTATACACATAATAGAATGAAGTATCTACTGCCTAAACTTAAGACACTTTTTACCTGGAGACGCCTCATCCACAACAACCCATTTGGTAGAATTACACAAATAAAAATTCCCTAATCCAAATCTCTCCTCCCACTAGGACCAACCACTTCGAAAGCAACAGGAGAAAAAACCTATCCTGCCATGTAAACCTCTCTCTCTCTCTCTCTTTCTCTCCGGGGCTCGAATTAATGACTTCAATAAAATTAAATGTTATGGACTTCGGAGGGCATTATCGAAATTTATCGGTGGCTTCTTTTTGCTTACGACGATTTGGTACGGGGTGCAATAAAGTGCGCGCGGATTTATTGCGCGTGCCGAATTCGCTGCTTTCTTAAATGATTCAGCAGGATGTTGCGTTGACGCCTCTCGGTCGATTACACTGCACACACATCCACAAAAACGAAAGAGGAGAACAAAAAAGGGACAATACACGGCGAGGAAGAGAGAGAGAGAAGATTGTCCTGGATTTTGATTTATTTTATAACCTGGGATAATAAAAACTTCGACGATAAACCATGGGAGCGCTGATGAGAAGTTTTTCGCTGAATGCAACCAATCTAATCCATTCTTTCCTCGCGATGAATAAGGCCAGACATAGGCAGGCTTAAAGAATTTGACGTTAAGAGTTTTTTGGTGGGAGGATTTAACGCACATTCATCAAGAAATTTTTTTAGGTTTTTTCGTACCTTCGAAATTCTTTTGGGTTTATTTCAAGTCTTGTTGGAATTCAACATGTTCAAGGGTTTCCTAAGGTCATCAAAGGAACTTTTTAGGTTGTTTCATATCCTTACAGGATTATATAAAATTCTAAGATAAAACCTTTGTTGCAAAATGCCCTTAAAAACTTTGTTAAAAAATTTTATGCAGTTAATTTCTGTGATTTTTTAGAGTCTTGTATTTTAAAATTCTATATACATATTATTTCTAGTAAACTCATGAAAAATATAGTAAGAATGAAAGGTCTTGTCAAAAGGAAAAGGACTGTTTGTTTGACAAAATTTTAAAAGTTTCTTCAAACCATTCGAGGATATCTGTAAGAGTTTCCTCGGAGTGCCTTCTACACGTACATACCGGGTGACAATTTAAAAACTTCCAATCGGGTTTAAATTTAGAACTAGGGACAATTATAAAAATTGCCGAGACATTTCGATTTTTATTTCGAAGGGGAACGATTTTGCGCATATTTTCAACGCTGTCGCTTCAACCCTTTTGCCAGGATGAGTTCCACCCCTAAAATTTAAATAGGGAAGAGGGCTCAAGTGATACCTCATTTTAAAGCTTATCAAATTCTGAATTCGATGGATTTTTGTTTTTTAAATTTATTTCAGTAATTTTCGAGAAAATGGACGAAAGGTATCCCTTAGATAAAAAATAAAGTGATAATTTGGAAGATTTCGAAGTTAATTTTTTACCTAAATCTTGATTTTTTTTTTGGTATGCTTTAGTTGTTTTTAATCGTATCTTGTTCAAATAAAACTTTATGAAAGTTGAAGTAAAATAATGATCGTTATAATAATAATAAAAGCAATAATACAGTCAATAATACAGACCTCTCGAAAGTTCCCCCTCGAAATAAAAATCGACATATCTCACCAATTTTTGTAGCTGTCCTTAGTTCTAAATTTAAACCCGATTGAAAATTTTTAAAATGTCACCTGGTATGTGTGGTATGCTCGAACCATGTGTGCTATGCTTGTGGCACTTTGAATTTTCTTTTCTAATTACAAAGAAAGCATTTACATCTGGCACATCAGTTATGTAAAGTTCTCCTGATTCATCTTTATTTTTCAATTTTCCTTCAACTAGAAGACATGTTTTTATTCCTTCCTTACGGAGGGGAATATGAAGTACATGAAGTTCATTATATACTGTCTTAGATTTATGATGTATGACGTAGTAGATTTAGAAAAATCTTAATATTTCACTTGTTCCTTAAGCAAAACTTCTTATAGCTTGTACTGTCATGGGTTTCACGTGAAATCTCTGAAATCCTCCAGATTTTCGATGATCATTATATTTCCCTTGCCTTTCAGACGGCCTCTTTCTCTTTTTGTGTAACTTTACGGCTGAAAATCGAAACGCGTTTCTCCCTTCGCGCGGATCGGAACCTTAACTACCATTGCGTGTATGGGTTAGTTAGTTTCTAGACGAGATCATCAATGTCAATCCTTGAGAAGGATCGTTAAATTCCCGTGAATAATAGGATCGTAAACCTTCGAGACGTATTATTAAGGCGCCCATAAGAAACAGTATTACAACGTAATCAATATTTAACTACTTGGGTACTACGAGAGAGGAAAAAATCGCATCAGAGGTACAATTTATTGTTGGAGTAAGGGTCTAATTTCGTGGTAATGAATATCGGGCGTCGCAACAGACATGTACCGAGTGAAGCGGCAATAAACTTATGTTGTGAACGTTCTTTTTACCATCGGGATGCTTCCATTGGTTCTCCGGCCGTTTCCGCCAAATCCGCCAAGTCGAAACGAACGTGAAGTCCGCCTTGTTTGCGAATTCATTCGCTCCGTAATGAAAAAGCTTCTAAATTTTACAGTTACTTCCCTGCGTATGTAACACCTGGTATATTTTTGAGCAAACAAGTAATAACTTCGCCACAAGTAAAGCATATTAACCTACATAAATTTCTTTAGCGAGGTGTTTTATTAAAATGCAGCGTGTGTGTACACATACATTCGTATTATAAATTGAAAGGTTTTACTTGTTAATTCCGGCGTGATTGTGGGAAAATTCGTAGCCGCGCGAACCTTTCTCCGGACTCGAGAAATTCGGAACTGACAAGCGTTAGAAAGCACCAAAAATATTTAGGACTTTCCTATTTTTGTGTTAAGTCGAGCAAAAACAAAACCACACGTCGAGTTTAGGCGGTTAAGCGGGCATAAAAGAGGTTTTCCTCGACAGTGACATGCGCAACATAACGCGCGTCAATTTCTTTCCGTAACAAGTCGTACGATCGTTTGTAAAATTGTAAAAATTCCCATTTCTTATTTAACGAGCGAAAATATTAATCGTGTCGACGATTTCGTAACACTGACCCACTGCGCGTCGCTCATTGGTGCCCGCGGGCCGATTTTTTTCCGTCCGCGTCGTAGATATTTTTTTTGGGTTTTCATTTACTCGAGCTTAATTGTGATAATATAATGTTTCGGAACAGTTGGCCGACGTGACGTTTAACGCCGAGAAAAAATCCGAGGAGGTGATGATCATTTTGGCGCAGGTCGCTCTTTTAACGGACCGTCAAAAATCGTGAACTTCAACAGTTATGCGGAAAGGTATTTATTCGCAGGGCGTCACGGAATTAAACCGGGACCTTTATTTTACCTGACAGTATTTTAATAGGCCGCTAGGTGATTGAATTTTATACTTGCGGACGACGAGTCCATCGTGAATTTTGAAGGGGTCAGGTGGACCAGCTTGAATTATATTCGGAATTTTTCAGATGTATCCGCTTCGCTAGGAGCTCGACCTAATCTCATCCCTTTCTTCCACCTCCTCAAAGGGCACTTATATACTTATACTATACTGCATCACTCAACAAACTGCCTGACTCATATTCTTCCCATATAGTCCATTTAACGAATTTAGGGCTCTAAGTCATAAAATCTTCGAGCGCTAAGACGTGACCTGCCGGGACACGAGGTGCGCGGCCGATTTAATATAAAGTTAAAGGTAAAATTTAATTGCGCCTACTTTTTGAGAATGATAGCAGGTTGAGAATGAGATGAAAAACAAAGACATATATTTTTCGAAGATGTATAGAAAAAAATTATTTCTGAAAAAAATTTTTTTCGAGATACGTCACATCTATATTCCTACAAATCTACCCTTGCATCTGGTAAAAGTGTTACGTAACTTTGTTACTCCTTCTAAAGACGCTAACAACTTTTGTCGGAAATATACAATACATTTTAAAAATGTAGAGAAAAATTATTTATGAGAAACGAAAAATCTTGATATAGAAATATTTGATGTTAAAACTCCTCATATAAATCTACCATTGCGTCTGGCTTGCCATCGGCAGTTTTTGTTACGAGTACTTTTAACATTAGGTTGGTTATTTGATTGATTTGTTAATTCTATATGGATAACTTTATTATCCTTGCCTTTTAATAGCATTTAGTCCGGATAGCACCCTCGCCCTCGTTGGGGCGCTGAGTTTCGTTGGGTTTTTTGTACAGTGTTACGTAAAAATGTCCACTATAAACAAATCTGCAGGGTGCCAGATCCAAAAGCTGATCGTAAATTGTTTAAACAATTTTTTTAAATAAATTGCGGAAATGACTTGTTTTTTAGCCGAAAAAATACTATTTAGGTTTTTCAGATTATTTTAAATAAGAAAAGTCCTTATTGATTGTTGTCTAAAGTTGACCCTTTTAGAGTTAAAAATTATTTAAATTTCAGAAAAACGCAAAAATGGCCCCATTCAACCCTTAGGACATGAAAGGCAACAAATTTTAATGTTGCCAAAGTGTTCAAATAATCTTTAAATATTCCTTAAGAGAATACCAGAGTTTTCGATAATTAAATAATTGCAACCCTTTGTTTTTTAATTGTTAATTAATCGCGTTCATCATAATTTCCAGCCTCGCGTTTCTCTCACACTCGCCACTCACACCAGGCCAATTTACTGGTCCCTTCTGGAAATAGTCATACGTTTCTCGTCGAAAAAATGACCACACGATTTGTCCGACGAGGACAGAACGACGTTTCTAATACAAGACAAACGTTTAATGGTTGGAAACTGTGCGCTGAGCGATAGAAACAGAGAGGTAGAAGGAGGCCCGTCGTAGATTTTGATAGCTTAGGGACGTAAATTAGTGAAATTGGCTATATCACTACAAAGCTCAAAATATTCGCGACATTCCACTTATCAAAGGGAATATTTTTAATAAAACTCCAAATACGTCCTTTTTTTTTCAAGGGCTTGGATGAAATTTATGGAGGAGATTTATGGATCATTTGCTTAGTGAATATATGTTTCTGTAAATTGACTAGAATACCAGTTCACTGGAAATCCGGTGTATAAATGCTTCTGAACAATAGGCTGCACTCCACCTGATTTTTTTTTAAATTAAAATTAAATAAAATGCATATATATGGACCAGTTGCTTGGACATTCAGTTAGAAGATTTACTGGAAAATTGGTTCATAGGACAAAATTCACGTGGACTAAGATAACTAGAATACAGTAGACTTTTTATTGGGTCTATGGACTAAAATCTGTTGCTCCTAGGTTAATATCAATTGCTGATCTGGTAAATTTAGTTTTAAGTCAAATCGCCAAATTAAAACCTGGCATATATTTTTTAAATTCTTTTATTCAATAAAACATGAAACAGTTTAAGAATAATATTTTATGGAAAAATTTTTAGTTAAATAGAAGTAGGTCTTATATGGAAAAGGGCCTATTTTACTGATACATTCTTTAAATCAGCCACTATGGATAACGTATTTTGAAACACTCTTTACCCGTTTGTGATGGCTACCAACAGAAACCTGTATTACTGTATATTCATACTTCCATCATTCACATTGTTTTATTGGGAGATAAAACGATTTTCAGTACATTATTTATTTTGAGAGAAATACGACAAATTCAAATACAAAAAAAGAACGTTCTTTAACATTATTTACCACTGTTACTTTTTCTTTCGGAAAAATGTCTTGTAATATTTGCAATTTACAATTTCCGTAAAAATTTATACAGTTGAAGGATTAATACCTACTTGCTCCCAACTTTCGACCAGGTGTTCCAGAGGCACCCTGGATAAATGAGAATATTTCGTTTGAAAGGTATGGCCAGTTTTCAAACACCTTGTATAATAAATTTTCCTCCTTTCCTACATCTGCAAAATAAGAGCAGTAATGTTCATTAATCTACTTTTACTAATAAATCCATTTATTTCTTCCGATTCTACAGAACACCTTTCGTTTTAATTAATTTTAATTACTCGCAGTGTTTTCGTGGCTTATCAAATTATTATAAATTTCACTCCCCTTGTTCTCCTGCGAGTTCGTTTCCCCCGTGAGGATATTTATTCCCACTGCGTTTGATTTGCGCGATTCAATTTTCATCTAGAACCTGTCACAAAGTTAATTGAAGGCATTAATTTAAGCTCGGACTGGTTCCTGTGCGCTTTTGCGTTTCACCGTCGCTGCCAACGTTACGGGCATTAAATAACAATTCGTCCGTAAAAACTCACGGGCAGGCGCGCTTTTTGAAATAGAAGAAAAGCCACTATTAAGCACCACGTCATTAAACCATCGATCTAATCTTTATTAGGCTAATCGTAAAGCATTAAGACGTCAAGAAAAATCACCCCAGGAATTTATTGCGCCAGCCTAGCTTAGCCGGTCATTGTTTCACCCGTGGTGCCGTTATTTGAAGACGCAGAGTAATGGTAACGAGAGTCTCCATTAGAAGGGAATAATTCATCTTTTTATGTGGCTTTCGTAAGTGATGCCAGCGAGACGTTATGGGTATTGAATTCGTTCAAAGGATCGTTAGTTCACGCACACATACACAGGAAGAGAAAAGCTCCGTTTAACGTTGAAAGGTTTCAAAAGGGCGACGAGAGAGGAAAAAGTTGATGAAAAGGCGGTCGTTAAGGCAACCCATGAGGAATTATCGGATTTCTTGTAATTTAGTGAGTTTTTCAGGCGTTTGGTGGTTTTGTTTGGATTTGTTTTCAAAAAACAGAATGTCGTTTCAAGTAAGCTTGGGCAATGGATTGCGTTCTGAAGCCTTTTCAACGGTTTTTTATTTATAACTTTGTTACAAGTTTTCAACAAAATTTCCAATACTTCGACTATATGCTTTTTTGGCAAAATTTAAGTGATTTCGGCGATACAATAAATTTGAAATCGTACGTTTATGAATGTTTTTAGTTGCTTTTTACTTTTTTAGAAAAGTTGTGTTGAGTTTTGGGAAATCTGAAATTGCACTCAGATTCCTCAGTAATAATTACTTAGTTACCCTTTGAAGCGTTTATCATATTATTTTATTTAATCGGATTTTATTTAACCCTTTGGCACTTTCACCAAAATGTATAAATGGTTTTAGAAACAACGCATTTACAATTTTTCGTGAAAAATTTGACTCATATAACTAAAATGTTAAAGCTTGTTTTTATCTGGAGTATTAAGAAATTTAATACAGTTTTAAGATTCTTAGGTAAAAAGTTTTCGATTGTTTTCAATGTTTTCAAATATTTTTCCATTTTTTGATAAATCTAATACAAAAATAATCAGTTTTCTATGAAATTTCAATAATTTTTGGGAATTTTTGACATTGTCTTTGAATTCTTAACAATTTTCAAACAGATTTAAGAATAATACGTTGAATGCTATTTCAAGGTCCGTAGAAAATATGATCTACTAATATTTATGTACATTTTAAAAAATTTATAAAAATTTTAATTTTCATAGAAAATCGTCAAATTTTAAAATTCATACACTACATTTTATTATAAAGATTCAATATTTTCACAACTTTAAACACGTCAAATGAGCTTAAAAATAGTAAAGTGCATTATGAAATGAAGTATCCTCTTGTAACTGCTTATTTTTTTCAAAAAACCTATGAAGCCGCCAATATTTTTAACGTAAGTCTGATAATACAATCTTTTCCAATAATATTTCCTAATTAAATGAAATCATCCAGATTAATTCCAGACAGAAAATAATTTTATAGTCGGCGAACAGTTTAAAGCCAGTCTTAATTTGTTAAGATAATTCCTACAATACTTTACCGTCTTAGAAAAATATATTCTTAATAACTCATTTTTGTTCTTGCGGAGATTCTTATTATCTTTTTACATAAAGTTTTACATAAAAGTGTACAAACTTACGCCGCTAGAACTAAAATTCTTAGGTGGTAGTCACTTATTTAGGCTTTGGAACCTGTGGAATAATTTCTTTTTAGGAAAAGTTTTGGTGTTTTCGCCAAAAATGTTTAAATCTTTTTAGAAAGTAGACAGAATTTCTAAATGTTTTATTTGATAAATTTTACTCAAATAATTGAAATTTTCTGTAAAATGGCAACTAGTTTGAAGTTTTTTGAATTCCTTTAAAGAATTAAATAATTAATTTGAGTTTTTTATTACTTAATAATTATTAAAAAATTCAATTAACTTTTTTCCAGAAATTGTAAACCAGTTTTTTCGACAAATTTAATTAAAAAATAATGACCGTGAATGAAAATTTTTCAAATACCCTTTGAATTTCCCCAATTTTTTGAAAACTCTAAAAAAATTTTTAGACGAAAATTGGTATGACGTTTAAAGCAACTCCTAACTTTTTGATACGGCTTTCACAAATTTTATGACCAATTTGAGTTTGTAAATTCTTTAAGGGAAAGTCAGTAACCTGAAATCAAGTCTAATATAACAAGACCTAAAAAAATAAATAACGAATTACTTTTTACCCACAACTCGTTCCATGCCTTTCATTTGATAACGGGAACGCCACCCAAGAAAATAATTCTAATTACTAATGATTTACCGCGTCTTCCCTATCTGAGCATCTCTTAAAAAAATAAACCTACACCCGATAATGGGCACCTCGGCCACCATAAATCCTGCCATCTAACCCCCAAAGCTCTCCAGTAACGACGAGTACGACAAATAAAAGTACATTTCGAGCCTAAGTCGAAAACTCGCAGACCGATAAATTCTGGTCTAAACACACAAACCTGCGGGCGACTCTCGGAATTGATTCGGGCGGGCGATCTTAACGTATTTTGTTTTGTTTTTTGAAAAATTAATTGAAACCTCGCCCCGGCGTAATAACACGCTTCGGGATTGGACGGTTGTTTGTTATTTGTGGCGGGATGGATATCTCTATAAAGCTTCTACCGAAAATAGAGTTATTACTTGGTGTAATTCAGAGTGTAGGGTTGAGTGGGAATTTGCTCAGAAGCTTAATTAATTTGATTTTCAAACACCGTCAAGCATATGATGTGAAGCTCCTAGCGAACAAATTAGTGTCTGTTACAAATTCATCACGTCTCAAGAAGACGCATTTTCTTCACATTTTTAATGGGTTGTTTTTCGCATTTGCCCAAAGATTCAAACGCTTCAAAGTACCACAGCTTCTTACTTACTACCTTTAACATTGTTTTGAAGAGCCTCTCGTCGGTTTAACGCCATGAACGTTCCATTCTTCGATATATCGCCCGTCAACAGATATTAGATACTGTAAAGCCTGTATTACACACCACTAATCGTAATTATATGCAGAAAGGCGTTGAGCAACAATTGCACAAAGCATGTAAGTGCTAATAAATGACTGAAAAGCGAGAGCATTAATCGGTATTTTAATTGGGATTTTTCACAAAGGTTCCGACGCTACAAAGCGGTGGTGCTAGCTTCATAATTCCCGTACACCTGTATAGGCGCATTTAAATTAATTACGTCCATTAAAAGCTAACAAGGTACAACCACTTTTCCCTAACGATAAACACACACATACACAAAATAACATCAAGTGTGTACAGTACATTCATAGTGCTGCTGGCCAGTAGCAGAACTTTAAACGGATCCTCGTTAGCCGGACAGATGGTAGGCATAAAATTTATTGCCATTACTCGTTATCTGTATGACTCCCATTGTACGACGTCTTTGCGCGTCCATTTGACGACTTCTTAATTTTTCCGCGCCATTGTGGATTTCTACGTGGAGACGTTGTGGGAGAGGAGGTATCTCACGTTATAGAGGATCGCGAGACAAAAGACAATTCATCAGTTCAAGGGTGAAATGTGAGAAAGGGATTGTACAGGAAGTGTTTGTATTATACGCGCCGTTTTTGATGCTAGTTCTTGTTTTTTATTTTGGGATTCGAGGTACCGGGAGTGGTCGTATTCGTTATTTATTTATGTTTTTATTCAGGGCGTTTGCTGCTGCTTTTTAAAATGCTTCGAATCATCAAAGCTCGATGAGAATTATAGCCAGTCCCTGAGTCCCCATGGAGAAGTACGGAGACAGAGTTCTTTTTTCAAGGAAACTTTCTATTTTCTATAATTTTCTATCTATATTCTATCTATATCTATCTTATATCTATATCTGTATCTATATGAAGCGAGTTGCAGTTAATTTTTGAAATGCTGTGTTGCACCTTCCGCTGGCTTCACCCGTAGACAGTCATAGAATTACTGCCGAAAAATGAAGGATAACATACTCTATACCAAGGGTGTCCACTAACCCTATTTCCCGAGCTCCCGGGAGCAAACGCTTTATCAGTGGTACCGCTAATTTATGGCACCCATACAGTTATTACCGCTCGTCTCTTGGGGCATTTTCAGTCATTATATCCAGGGTTGAAATAATATGATTTTAGTTAGACGTGTTTGAAATTTTAGAATGTTATTATTTCATATATGAAACATATACGAGCATACCAAAAATGTTTTTGCTTGTTTCTAAATATTTAGTACACAAAATCGTGTACAAGTAGTTAAGTAGTTGTTCCCACTAACTAGTAAGTGTCAGGATGATTGCGAATTAACGTATTATCCTTCATCCTTTCAAGAAAAACGTACCCGATGTGTCGTTATAATCAGGTAAACATAGGGCCAGTAACTGAGTAATTACCACAAAATCTTGACGTCACTTTAGAAAAATCTATAAATTGCCACCTTATGGTTAATAATATGTAGTCTGTGAGTGACTGTACTAGTGTACTTCGTATGGGTAAAAGATTTTACAGAGTATTTGTTCCAGTTCTGTCTGTCAATTTTGACTTGAAGCGATTTTCTTTTCCTCATTTTTTTTTAATAACACCAATTTATTCATTATATGTGGGCAAAGTTTTATAAATTTAAAAATATATAACATTCAGCGGCATTATCAAAAACAGCATCAGGATTTTTATAGAGATTTTCCAGTAGATAATGCGTCACGATTCAGAGAAGCCTGGATACCAGAAAGCCTGGAAAAGTGTGAAAGGAAAATGATATAAATGGACCAACCCAGTGCTTTTTTTTTAAATTTAACGAAATAGATTTATTTTGAAACATAACGTTACGTATACTTTTCATTAACCATTCATATATAAAAGACGTTAGAATTACTAGTTAATATAGTAATCATTTTAGTATTTACAAAATCTGTAAATTAGTACCTATTTACAGTTATACAAGTATTAGATAATTGCTTTTCATAGTTTCTCCTCGGCAAGAGTTCAACTCGCTTTCTGAGTCCGACCCTTTGCGTGTTGTACGGAAACTGCATGCATATTAATATTCCGACTATCAGCTCATTAGGGCCCGTTTATGATGGGCTGTATCTGTCACTTCGCAAAATCTCTTAATCCTAGTGGTCCACCTCTGCTCTATACCCACTAGGAGTAGGAGTAGGAGTCCTCTGGAGCTGTTTTATCTTATGTATTGCTTAGTTTATTGATACTAAAAGTGGTAATGGAAAAAGAAATGTTGATATCTGCTGTAGAGCTTTCAAGGATTTTTCTAATCCTGAGAGAGATCTGACTTAAGTACTGTATGTATTGTGTAGGGGTGGGAAAATGATTTTTTTTGTATTTCTGAAGGAAAGCATTGTATCTCGGAATATATGGTGGAGCGATTTAAAAAGAAACAATGCACTACAATTATACCTAGCCCTTTCTTAATTGCAAAGTGCGGAAAAAATTCAATTTTCATTTTTTGCATACTTTTCTAGATTTTTGGAAGTTTTTGCATTTATACGACGATTTTTTCAAAAATGTTTGACAAACAACAAGTAGCAAGTGAATTTACATAACAGAAGTAGTTTTGCTTAGTGATTATCAAAAAAAAAATTGTAAAAGATAATAGTTAATTAATTATTTTTTACCTAAATGCCCTGTTCTCTAGTACTTACCGGAAAAGTGTTGGTTGGTTCAAACTTACGTAACTGTTTATTTGATTACAAGTGTCTGTAAAGTCTTTATAATTTATTTACCATATAAGTACCCCACCACCAAAGTACGTGACACTTTAACAATTTTAGTTTTAATTTTAACTCTCGAAAAGTCTTCGAAAAAATTGTATCACAATCTTTTTTTGCAGATGACCGTCCATCCAGTTTCAACTAATTTGGTAAGTTCAATACGTTGATTTGTATTTTCTGAAAGTGCATGTGGATCCTCTATTGATTCACTGAACTTTATGAGTGTTTTACAAACTTTTGTTTGAAGCAATTGCACTATGGTGAATTCAGCACCAAATCCATTACCAAATGAGTTACACTCAACTGACAGGCAATTGGAGCGTACAATGGTCGTGGAATATTTAGCAAATTTATTAGAGCTCCAGTTTTTGAATCATGGGGGTTAATTAGCTATTTCCATGCCTGTCTTTACCAATCCTCTTACATTGGAAAGTTGCAATTTTTGTCGCTTTGCCAATGCACTGTTTATCCTTTTTCTTTGCATTCGTTGACCATTATAATCGTGGAAATCATTCAGACTTATGGGCTATTTGGTATGGATTGGTGCGTAAGTACCGCGTCGAGTTTTTAAACATTTTAAGTGAATCTATCCCCTTATTCGTTCTTAAGAGAAACACCACGACAAATATAGGAAGCGCAGAATAAATAATTTTATCTCCTGTTACCGCTTTATGTATCTACCTTTACAAGGTGTGAATGAGGAACGATATAAATACACCGAAATGAGTCTTTAGACTTAATAGAACAAACAAGCGCGACACGACGTTCCGCGTCTTCCTCAGTCTTCTTCTTATTACGTCTCCTCCGTCCCGGTACTTCTCCTCCTCCTCCTCCTCCTCCTCCTCTTTTTTCTTCTTCTTTTTCTGCTGCAGAGGAATCAATATTTGTGTTTTGCCTCGGCTGTTGCACCACACTCTGTCAATATTTGCTGACACGTAGGCGATATTTCAGTACTTTGTGCTTTTCGTGTTGCCTCCGGGTCAATGTTTATATGGATTTATTTGTTTGGAAAATGGTTATATCGATTTACGTCCCGTGAGTTTTATGGCGAAGGGACTTTATAGATGGGTATTCGTATTTGCCAATGTGGACGAGCTTCAAGTTCGCTTAGGTTGTCGATTCAAGTGAGCTTCAAAGAGGTCGTTACGTTCACTTAAAACGTATTAAATACAGTAAAACTTTACAGTAGGGAGTATTGTTGGATAATTATAAATCATGCCTTGCCATTCTTGCCTTAAGCTGTGCTAAGCAAGCTTACTTAAGCTGTAAATAATGGTATATAAATTGAGTGAAAAATTTGGTTATTCGACGTACTAGAGGGGTTAGTGGTAGATTAAGGGATAATGGGGTGGTTCTTAGATTAGGGCTCTTATATCATTCCTTAGCAATTAATATGCAATAAAGACCATTCTGTTCAAAGAATGTTGCAATGACGTTGCATAAGGCTTATGGAGGAATATCCATTGCATTTCACGAACGCTTCCAGTAATATTGTTCTGCATAATAAACTAATTAAGTTAAGATTGTGACGTATGAAATGTCTACTATAACGCTATAGGCACTATAAAGTCATATTTAGATACGAGGGTTTTCTACTTCTTCTTTCTCCAGCCAATACTGTCGCTCATTGCGAGGTCTCTAAAGCTTTCTAGAGAATATTTTAATTTATTCTGCCCATCAGATTGGTGGTCTTCCTCTGTTTCCTTTTGCTATATGTGGCCTCTACTCCAGAAGACTTTTAGCTCATCTTTATTCTGAAATCTTGCCACATATCCTGCAAAGCACCATTTCAGTTTGGCTATTATCTCCATTATGTCTCTCTTTTGTTTCTTACCTCCTTGCTTCGTAAACGTTTTTCTTTGAGATTTTTAATTTTTAGCTCCATAAGTGGTCATAGGGGGTAAGCACACATTTGCAGGTAAAGATCGCTTCCCGTCTAAAAAATGTATGGAGGCAAAGCGATGTTTGAATGTTTTTCCCTAAGGTCAGAACTTAAGCTGTAATGTAATTGTAAATTAGCAATAGTAATTGTATAAAACAATTTCAAATATGAAATCAGTTCTTTTTTGGGTGCGAGACAGCTAAAGAGTATTCTTACCGCATCGGTACTTCCTCAATTGCACACATCAATTATTGCAAAATGCCTCCTTTTCAATTAGTCAACACGTTATTACTAGAGAAGGATATTTATGCAAAGTGCATAATTGGCATATTTTATGTGGTTTTAAAGTTATTTGCATATTTATTCATAAAACTCCATAAAAGGAATAAATTACTAATAGTAATAGTACGGTTTGACTGAAAAGTTTTTGTCATAAATCACTATTATTTTTACTTTTAACTTTAGGTGTCATTAACATTAACATTAACATTTTTTAACATTAAGGTGTCCCTTAATTACCATAAATACGTCACTTATTAAATAAGAGGATTAGAGTGATTAATATTAGTAGTAACGACTGTATCTTGATATAATATGATTAAGACGTGATACGTAACTTTGGTCGAAAGTCAAAAATCTGTAATGTAGGAAATGTTATGAATTACAATCTATTTTTGAAGTGGTGAATATTCTAAATGGGAATTCTAATTAATTGGAGTTTGATATTGAAATATTATAGAGTTTTAAAACTCCCTAATTACATTAGAGATGCGGAAAGGAGTTTTCCAGTTATGAACCTATGTATAACTCTGTATAAGTTTCAAAAACGTACATAATTTTCCTCAAATAATATGTTATACGACGAAGTAAAGTTGGCGGTTGAGATGCGTAGAACGGGGAGAGAGAAGGTAGATGAGGAAGGAAAAACCGGGATAGAGCATAGTCGGGTGGGAGGTGGCGTCAAGCAGTATCTACACGGTGCCTGTGTTATAACGCCTCGACTATTAAGACAAATTGGAATATCACTATTGAAGATATCCTCCAGTTTACCGTAAGCAGCCCGGTCTATGCCACTTCTTCTCTAAATTTCTTTCGTTTGGTTCTCTTCTCACGAATATGTCACATCTCAAGTATCTTCATTCTTTGATATTTTCCCTTCGATCTCCATCCTTTATTTCTTCCCCAAGAGCCATGTATGTTATTTGCTTAGCTTTTGATCATCAATTTACAACCCAATTGCGTCGGTAGTCTGCATTAATACCTTCATCATTTGTTCCACTCTTTGAGACAATGAATACAACATAGTCAGTAAGCTGACTTTTTCTTCTGTCGATGTTAGAGTGCATCTGCTTATTTACTTGGTTACAGTAACTGCCTTTATAGGTGCATCCATTTCAGCGGTATCAATACCTGATGGAAGGGTACAAATACTAATGCCGAAAGTCTGTTGCATTATTAGACCTCTCGTTGGGTGTCTTCATGGACAGAAGACAGTCGTTAGTATCAAAACCTTTATGAAAATCAGCTTGTGCAATTGGCTGAAGGAGTTCAAGTTTGTTTTCTATGATTATTCTAGTGAATAGCTTATACAGGGGCGACAGGTGTCTGATTGGTCTGTAGTTTCAGATATCTGTTATATTTCCCTTTGAAACATTTTTCCAATCTGTCCACTTAATGCTGTGGAATAGGCATACCATAAACAGTTTTTATTTACAAATGTTTTAGTAACAGCCAACATGGGAATCTTTTTATCAAGTACGATTGAACTGAATTAGCAACTTTGTTACTCTTGCGTTATTAACTGGAAGAGCTTCTGGACTACACTATTTTCATGAGACTCCCGTTGGTAACGGCCTTTTATTTTCAATCTTTCGGATTAAATGTCGTGCTAAAGTATTTACTGGCCTAGATGCTTCAAATTCCTCTCAAACTCTTGTATTAATCGTTACAATTATATCTCCAAGCTACTTCTTAAACAAGTTAGAATGTTACTGGGTAATTTCTTTTAAAAGGTGATAATATAACAGACGTGTATGTTGTGATTTTTTGTATATAAACGAAGGAAGTAAAGAACGTCTCGTTTTCAATAAATAATAATAGTTGAAAGTAGTTCCATCAATAAAGTGATGTAAACACATCCTCGAATACTCCTCGCGTCGATAGTATCGAATATATTAACGTTAACATTAATTTCGATTACTCACGTATAATTTTCCATAATAAATAAGATAAAAGAGACATTACACCGAGCGAGGTGTGTACCGGAATATACATGTTCTTATTTATGGCGAGTATGGAGGCTTTTGATTCCCATTTATTGAAATTTATTATCGTCGGGAGTTGGGGCGGAGGATTTACGTACAAGTTTTGGCGTACGGGGGACTATTATGTCAGAGGTATTGTTTATGTGCGACATTGTCCAGTATTCCACAGTACGACTCTCTGAAATTAATGTGATAATGATACGGTGCGGGAAAGACGAAACACAGGCCTGAGTGGAAAAATTAAGACGTAATGAAATTTCCCTTGGGATACAGGTAATTAACTAACTCTTCCAACGAATATTTCAACCGATGAAAAGGGTTGAAAAAAACTGAAACAGACGATGTTAATTAACCACTAATGGTTTCGTAACGTCATAATTACCTCTTCTTGAACGGTTAATACTTTACAGATCCTTTCATGTAACGTGTTACAATGTGACTCTCACTCAAATGACTTAAATTAAGTGAGATTTAAGTGGTAAAGATTCTTCATTTAAAGTAGTGATATTCATTTATTTACTTGTTTATGTTGATGTTATCAGTATGGATAATGGGTTTAATAAATTTATAAAGTACACACCGTTCCATATTTGGAAGCCGATAGGTATTTAATAGTGCTACGAGGATACATGTGGCGTTTAGTATATAATTGCAGTCTATTGTATATTACGCCAGGAAACGAAGCTTGAAATGCGGTAAAACCTTGCAATTTTTTAAAACAGCTTCGATTTGCATGAAAATTTGGGATAAAGCTCAATGTATCGTCCATTTCAAAATCTATATTGTGCCGCTGTAGGCTTTTCATTTTTTAGAGGTGAAAACTAGCCCTTATTGCCAAAATCTATAAATTAATGCTTAAGGTGAATAAATCGATGCATTGAAGTTTAAGGTTAGTAAAATTGGGTTCTTTTCGGAAAAAGTAGTAGTTGGTTTTTTAATCATGTTTTTTTTTATCCTGGAAAGTTCATTAAAAATGAATTTGTAGGTTTTCTTCAAGAACTACAAGCATATTTACATTAAATTTCTTTATAACCCTTAGTTTTAAAAGGGGGTGAACTTAAATGGCTGAAAAAAGGTAGTGCTCCCTCGTAAATGTAGGTTTTAAACGGCCATATCTCACTTAACTTTTGCCCTACATAAAATTTAATGAGAGCAAAATGTTTGGAATTAAAAAAGTTACAATTTGATGCTCTATCATTTTTTAAGCAAATCCAGTAGTTTTGAAGTTATTCTGAAAAGAAGGGCATTTTTACGAAATTCATTTTTCACTTTTAGCTCCAATTTTTTCGAAATTAACCATTCTAGGTTAAACTTCCAGAATGTTTTAACAATACATAAATAAACACAATTGAAAAAGGGCCACGATTAATTTTAATTAGGGTGGTAATTAGGGGTTGTTATCGCTGATTTTTTTACTGAAAACTGTAGGAACCTACTTTATTTTCATCATAATTCTCTCAATTTTCGAGCTACAGCCTTTAAAAAAAAATGACAGGCCTTTTTGAATACTTTAAAAAAGATTTTGTAAGCTATCTTTAAAAAATGCGTAGTCTTCCCGTTATTTAACTTTGAAACTCTCAAGTTTAGTGTTTGACGATCGAGAGCTCGGTTCCTATTGGTCGAACACCAATTATAAAAAAAAACATCTTCTTTATTTTTTATAAGGTACAATTTTACTTATTACAGTTTTTTCGATAAAATGCATACTTTACGAATTATTCGCGAAAAACCGATTAAAAACGTTGATTTTTTCGATGAAAAACTGATACTTTCAGTCGCGAGTAACTCGAAAGTATTAGTTTTATGAAAAATATGTATAGAACATTTTTTACTTATAATTAGTTTTTCTATCGATTCCTATGGTCAAAATTAAATAAAAAAAATCACCCCCGAGATGGGGTGGCATCCATCCCAAGGCAAAAGCGTACTTTAGCATAATATAGATTCTGATCCTTGGGCTATTCCCTACCTACTATCAAAATTTAAGGTAACTCAATGAAGTTTGAAAAAATTGCTAGATCAAAACCGTCGTTACTTGGATTATATTGAATCTGTATTAAAAAATATAACAACTCTTCATATTTCCTTTGCTACCAATATTTTGAAAAGATTAGAATTTCTGGAGGAAACTATGGAGGGAATTATGCCTACCAAAATCAAGATTTCAGCAGATCTAAAGAACCTTACATTGGCATAGCCTCTATAGGGCTGCAACGCCAATATAGTAATACACAATGTGGTCGTTCTTCTAACCCTTCATTGAAATCACCTCACATTTCGCGCATTTCACATCGACACTCCATTTTCCGTGAACTAATCAGAGTGAAGAGCCTCGAAACGGTTTCTCCGTCGCGGGGCACGGGTTTGATGTCTGTCAAATAAATCCGGGCTCTGTATCGAGTCGATCTGTCGAATTGATGGGCGCTCACGTGGAATAAAGTTAACTTTAAGGATCACTAAACGTCCCCTGGGACATCGCAGTACGTTACGACCTGTCACAAATCGAATAACACCGTGTAATTCGAGATCTCGACTGAGATGCGATCAAACTGCGCTTGGATGTGTTTATTGAGAGATGATGCGGATTTATTAATATGAAACGAGATGGGAATTAGAAAGGTGTGGATTTATAGAGACGGGGCGAAATTAATTTTCGAGGATATAAGAGGTGGGAAAACGTCGTCCTGGTTTCGAGGGCGGAACTTCAGGCAAATGTTCCTAAGTATCGATTTTCGTTCGAATTCAATACATCTAATATGCTTTAATAAATTGTCTGTTTGCTCAGTAAGACTTAAAATAAAAATCAAAAATAAGAGATGGTGTCACATTTCCGCGGAAACAACCAAATTCGACCTTTCTTTTTAAATGGAGGATAGTTTGAAAAATGCTTACTAACTATATTTTTGGTAAATAACAAAGCGTTTTTATACGAATTTTCAGTTTCACAATTTACTTACAAAAATACAATATTAACTTAAAAAAATTGTTGATATGTACTCGTGCTTAGATTTTAACGGATTTTGCATATAGAGATTTTAAAGTCCTTAAACATTTTAATAGTTTCATCGGTTGGGTGTAAGTAATATTTATTAAAGACGTTAAATAATGTCATTGTTTATCAATTTCAATAGGTGTAAAACTTTGTTTTACTGGCATAACTACCAAATGCCCACAGCTACCTGTTAAACCATGTCCATAACGTTACCGTCCCTAAATTTACCGACCATTTCATATGTCAAGCTTCTAATTTATAGCTAATGTATTACGCAAAAATTTTTATTGCTGTAGCCTCGAAAATCAAAGACTATTACACCTCAAGCCTTAAGCTACAACAGCCATATCTTCGTAACAAGTGGAGGTGTTGGATTGATATATGTTGTACATTTTTGTATTATATAATTGCTGGCGAGGGTTTGTCCCAAACCCATTCTTATCATCGGCGGGCTTATATTCCTCACCAAAACATCTTAGGTACCTAAGCGAAAATTACTCATTACTCTATAAGGTGAGACGAAGGAAACAGTCATTCCGTACCTTTCCAGAAAAATAAATGTTCAATGGATTGGATACATTTAGGTTGAAAAATGCGTCAGCGATGTCGAAGATGGTTTAATTTATCAAGCAAGGTACCGTTGCAGCTTGCTAGTTTTGGAAAAATTTACATGGAGGTACTCAACGCAGTGTAATGAAAAAGTTTTTACAATTGGTTTGGATCTCACAGTTCCCCTAATTGAGTTGGTCATGACCGCGATCAGAAAAAATTGAATGGAAAAATTGTATAAAAAATTATCGTAACAGAAAGTTATAATTAAAGCTTGGGAAATATGCACTTAAAGATTCAAAAAACGTGTATGCTAATTTGCCCAAAAACAGTCAAAATATGCCCTAAAATATGTATTTAATATGCATATTTTAGCATATAAATGCAAATGTGCATTTATAAAGTGTTTTTCTAAGTTGTCTAAAGTAAAACTTTGTCGTCTATCTGACAAGCTTAATTTGTAGGCAAAATTACTGTGTTCCACTTCGCCATATGTCGGTGGAGAAAATTGAAAATTATTTATTAGAGATGGTTCAATATCTTATGCATTTTTAATAAGTACGTATGCACTTATAGAGTTTTATCGGAATATGCAAATATGCACTTTATATGCATTTTGCATATTTCCCGAGCTCTAGTTATAATTAACTCTTGTAAACGCAAGGCACAGGAAGGTATAAGTGAGAAACCTTCACTATGACTACGACAGGGATTCGAAACCAAGTTACCAAGAAACCAATTTACAGTTCAATACTTACATGAGGATATATCATAAAACGTTCGTCCAAACTGCAAGAAAAGGTAACCACCGACACGTGTTTTCGCTGATTAGTTTCGTCAAGGTGGTATAGCACGTATTGTGGTAAACGATGATGGAGACCATAGATCAAAATGGACGTTATATATTCCTTAGGATCCTAAGGAATACAATAGGATCAAATGAGGTACTTGGGTGAGGAACGTTGAGGAATATTCGTATTAGATTAATGACCTTTCATATGGGTGAGTAATTTAGTTGCCGAATTTTGTGATACCTGCGGTTAGTGTGGAATTTACATCCGCTCCCGCCCCCCTTCATCTCTCATCTATAATTCATCATTTGTATTCTGCACTTCCTTTCGTTTATCGGTGTTCCAGGTGTTTGGTACCAGAGTCGTGTAAAATTAGAATATTAACGAAACGCTCGCCAAGCAGTGATTTTACTATAGCAAAGCACCTGCCGTTTGAAATGGGACTTTTCAGCCCTCCACCTTTGAAACGTGAAACGTCGAGCCATCATTACCGACCAGTCCCACGACTCGCCTTATACATGGTCTCGTTTTTTTGATCGTATTGTAACATTCCAGGGCCGGTAATTTCCGCGATAAATCTCCGTGAGAAAACGTCTCTCTCTCACTTTCGGGCGCGTTTTTCTCCCGGAAAATAAAAATCCCCCTTACGCGCCAGCGCCGCGTTATGCGCGGAGGGCGTCTCAAAAAATCACGTGCGAAATCGCCGGCTCCGAACGTGTAATTATCGTTTCTCCACAAGTGGTTTGATTTATGTATGTTGGGGGGAGGCCGGTAAAAAGCGTTCATGCAAAGTGCGGTCGTGACCGGACGCGTTAAAAAACGCGTCGCTGGGAGCATTACACGCTTATGGGACTTGTATTACACGTACGGTCTACGAAAGTGGCGGAATTATTATCGAAAAATTCGATCCAGGGAACGGGGAACGATCGCGAGACGAATCTTAGAACTAAGAGGAGAGTCGCTTCGAGTAAAACGCGGAAATTTTAGAGGGATTATGTAAACAATGGGACCGGGGGATAATTATGTGTCTATATGTGCGTTGTAACCTATTGGATGAAGGAAATTTATTGTTTTCGCTCTTCACCTTTACTCGCGGCTTTTACTTTCAACTCATCGCCTGCTTACAATGGGACGATTCCAAGTTGTACGCTTGTATAAAACCTCCATTTTGCATCTCTAAAAATTTACTACAGGCGACATATTTTTTATATAATTTCGTGTAGGATGGAAACATTGTCTCTTTCCTACGACATCTACTTTTCGAGTTATGGGCGAGGGAAAAATGGCAAATTCTCACTTTGAAGAAATCCCTATACTTCCAAAAGCGTTTCAATAATCATGCTAAAATTTACATCGTGAGCTTAGAACCCTTTAAGCCACATATTCTGCTAATTTCATATCGAAACTACAAAGTTCACTTCTTAAAAATATAAGAAAGGTTTTAATCACTTTAAATTTTTGCCAAAATAGACCATCTAAAATTTTGAAAATTCCGGTTTCAAATGAAAAGGGCCATTCTCCTGATGCCAGAAACGGCATTATTTCTTTCCTACGATTTCTGACGTTCGAGCTCTACCCGATAAAAAAAGGTAAATTCTGTTTTTGGACAAATCCCTGTATTTCCAAAACCGTTTCAATAGTCATGCTGAAATTTACTCCGTGGGCTTAAAACCCTTTAAGCCACATATCCTGATAATTTCATACCGAAACTACAAAGTTTACATGTTGAAAATTCAAGAAAGTTTTTATTCACTTTCGATTTTTGCCAAAATAGAGACCATCTAAAATTTTTTAAATTCCGGTTTCAAATTAAAAGGGCCATTCTCCTGATGCCAGAAACGGCATTATTTCTTTCCTACGACTTCTGACGTTCGAGCTCTAGCCGATAGAAAAAGGTAAATTCTCTTTTTGGACAAATCCCTATATTTCCAAAACCGTTTCAATAATCATGCTGAAATTTACTCCGTGGGCTTAGAACCCTTTAAGCCACATATCCTGCTATTTTCATACCGAAACTACAAAGTTAACATGTTGAAAATTCAAGAAAGGTTTTATTCACTTTCGATTTTTGCCAAAATAGAGACCATCTAAAATGTTTAAAATTCCGGTTTCAAATGAAAAGGGACATTCTCTTGATGCCAGAAATGACATTGTTTCTTTCCTAGGATTTCTGCCTTTCGAGTTCTAGCCGATAAAAAAATGGCAAGTTCTCTTTTTGCACAATCCCCATATTTCCAAAACCGTTTCAATAATCATGCTGAAATTTACTCCGTGGGCTTAGAACCCTTTAAGCCACATATCCTGCTAATTTCATACCGAAACTACAAAGTTCACATCTTAAATATATAAGAAAGGATTTTAATCACTTTAGATTTTTGCCAAATTAGACCATCTAAAATTTTGAAAATTCCGGTTTCATATGAAAAGGGCCATTCTCCTGATGCCAGAAACGACATTGTTTCTTTCCTACGACTTTCCTCTCTCGGCTCATATGGGAAGCGCATCGTGCTAGTGGATAACGGCCGAAGCACAGCCTCGAGGTAACAAATACAAACTCTCTTAAGTCACTTCTTTAACACTTGGGAAGCTCTTTTCTGTATCAGAAATTTCTAATTGATCGATCAAACAGTCAAAAATCAAATCTCTTCGCTACGTGTGAAGGCCTTCAGAGCTTATGTTCAGCTCACCTTCCCTTTTCCCAATTTTGAATTCACTTTTGAGCTCTTACTTAGTACCAACTTTGAAAATAAATTTCTGTACCAGCATGTAAGTCTAGTAACTATTTATTTTAACCAATGAGCATAGCTCGCACTTGGTATCAACTTTGAAAATAAATTCCTGTACCAACATAAGTCTAGTAACTTTTTCTTGTAACCAATGAGAATAGCATGCAGTATCTCTAATCGGATTGAGTTCAAATTTTCAAATTAACGGATATTATGTGAAACTAGATGCTGCCTGAGTTTGAATGTGATAGAGCAAATGGATCTAAAGTTATTGCGGATTTGATAACAACTAACGCTTCTCAAGTCAAAGAATGCCGACTACCGCTGACTTGAAATACAGAATTTGAATTTCATTCGAACCGAAAAAGCTTCTCTTAACACAGTTTCAAGGTATATCGTTGCTTTAGTTTCCGGCTAGATACTCATCGAAGGATTTACTTTTCAGGGATCAGGGATCGGGGATTCTCTCTGCACTAAGGTTCATCAGTCTGCGAGGCGAACCCTCGTCTCGTTCGTTTTTCATTCCCGGGCCCCGCATACCCTCTCACTTTCAATAATTGATAGCGCATTGTACCGAGAAGATAGTTATCGGGCGACGTTAGCATTTGCCTTAATTAATACTTATTGGCCGTTGGTGTGGAGGAGAAGAGGAGTCCGAACGGGGAAGATCGCCGGCATTATCGGCGGCGCCGCAGTCAAATACCGGCTCTCCGTGTAATTTCATATTTATCACCAGAACCAGGTTATAATCTTCTAACGCGGTGCGCACACCATACTTAATATTAGAATTTATATTGCGGCGAACCGGGCGACTGCGGCGGTTTCGTTTTATTGCGCGCGGACGAGAGCGTTTTGTCACAGTTGGTATCCTCGAATCGAAGGCGAATAATGGCCGGTTAATTACAACGCGGACTTTTTCACTTTCCGTTCGGCTTTCACAGGAAACGAGGCATTTTCAATTAAACAAAAAATTTTTCACGTGGAGAGGTCGAACACGGAATATGGTCGATAATTAAAATAGCATTTCTTCCCATGGAGGCAGAGGAATTTCTAATTAATTTCTAAGACTGGAAACTATGCAGACCAGGCGCATCGTTTGCACGCCGCACCAGTTCTGATCGTCTAAAGTCAACGAAAAGCCTTCATCGATTTGTCTTCAACAGAAACGTTTCATACTTTTACTATGCCCTCGACTGGTTTGAAATTTTATGGATCATTTAATAAAGTCGTCAATTGTAGGTATTTTATACAAGGGTTCTTTGGCATTTCATCGTCTGACTGTAATGTCATTACGATTGTAATGCTATAAAAGTGTATGATGACGCGTCTATCACATTCTCCATCGGAATGGAAAGTCTTCCATACTGGACCGTTTTCCAAGGCGTTAAGAAAGCTGTAAATTTTTTGTCAAAAAACTTTAGGATTATCGAGATACATTTCCAGATTTTTCCACGGATGCACATATGGATGAATTCATGTATACTTTGTCAACTTGCACTGTTCGTAGTGTTTTATCCCGGTCTACGAAATTCCGGACAGACCCCCAAATTGCAACGAATACGCCCGGAGTGACGTACAGACGTTTTATTTTACTAGTGTCAACATTGACATTAACTGTTTTCACATAAACAACAACAAACGGCATGGAAACTCTCCTCGTTACAATATGTATACCAAAGTGGTCTATAATTCTAATTTTGAGTAAATAGAAGTTTTTAAACTGGATTTGATTTTTCTATTATCTTAGAATTATTGGTTCGCCGTTATGCAATAAGTGAAAATTGGGTGCCCACTAATATGTTTGCCCAAGAAAGCCTTTAAAGGTTTTTATTTCTAAAACAAACCCGAACATGTGAAATATTCAAAACCCATTACCTCAAAGCGTATGTGCACTAGGATCTGTCATAGGCAAATCAATATACTTTGAAAAATACTCCAACGGTATCGATTTAAAATTGACAATTCACGGAGCAAAATTTTCGAAAAGTTCTTAACTGTCCATTTAAAGACCCGATATTAGTTACGATCACTTGAGCTGTTGACGTTTATTCGGTAAGATTATACCACGTCCCGTGGAACCGTGGGCACCTCAGATTTACGACCTAATAATGTGTCGCATTTCTAGTAATGTTTAAATATTATCATAAGTTGTTACCGCCCGCGGCACCAGTCCATTTCCTCCGTTTGTTTCGTTATTCATGGGATAACAGTAAAATTCGCCACATAAACTCCTCGTCGATCTCTCCGCGCTTCGCAGTTAAATCGAAGACTTTGACGGACGGCTCGGACGTATCCGAACCGATTTTACGGTCGATCGGGCCTCCTTCACTTTCGTCTCCCGTTAAAATTAATCCCAATTAAAAATCCTCTCCCGCCTCTCTCGCTCGTGTCACGTTTAACCTACTAACCACCTTTATGACGAGTACGCTCATTATAAATATCCGACCGCGCTCTAACGAGCCCTAATAACAAAGCACTCTCTCGGTATTGTCTAAAAGATAATTAATCAGCATTTGCATAATCGAGCATTGCGTAACGAGTCGTATCCGATGTGTAGCATTAAGGCGAAAATCGCAATTGCGATTGCGACTGCTTGCATTTGCATCGCCCGAACGTGTTTAACTGCCGAGATTTAGTGAGTGTGTCGTTACAGCCACCTTGTTAAAGGTACTAGTATATTTGTTAATGTCGAAGGAAATTGTTCAGAATCCAGGTTTTACAAACAAAAGCAAGTTCTAGAGGACTTTGAGTCCTCTAGATAACATGCAGGTTCTTCTTCTTCTGTATGTCCCTTGCCAGATTCTCCGGACGTTGGTGATCACTGTAGAGGGTACATTTCGTTCTTTTGCCAATCTGGATAGCTCGCCTGCCTCAAGAATATCTGTCCAGTGCCTGATGTTTCGCAGCCGTGACATCTGTTTTCCACCGACTCCTCGTATGCCTTCTATTTTCCCTTTTAAAATGGACTCTAAGAGACGATACTTTTCTTCACGTAACACGTGTCCTAGGCAGGCAATTTTCCGACGTTTGATTGTTGTTAGCATTTGCCGTTCTATTGTGGCTCGTCGCAAGACTTCCTCGTTGTTCCCAGTATTCCTTGCCCTTTTTAATTTCTGCTTTTACATTTCTGTTTAGTTGATTACATCCCTCCTTGTTGTTCTTAGCTATTCCTAGCTTTTCCATTAGGTTTATTATATGGTTAGACATCCACTTGTTTTTCTTGACTCTTTTTGGTGGCTGCAGATTTTTGGAACGTGCCATGGTCAGAATACATTTTAACTCTATCCTAAGGGGCAGCACTTCTGCGCATGTTTTGTGTACCGCTTTGGCCAATCCGCTGTTGAGTGCACCTGTGCACTTACTCGTGGATCTTTTAGTTTTACGTATCCGGCGGAACATGATCGGAACGTGCATCAGAACCAGGGTGGGCTGTCATGTTTTCATACAATTGCCCAACCGCTTTTTTGCGCCAATATAATCTATTTCTATACACCATTTCAGTCGTGTCGATCCTGGGGGTCATTTCCAGAGTAATCATAACCAGAAGGTGTCATGGTCGTTTCGGCATTTTCCTGATTCTGGCCAGCGTACTTCATTAACTGAGTATATCAGTACTCAACTTATGTGCCTCCTTAATAACATTGTTAAACTTTCCAGCAGTGTAAAGGCTTCTCACATTCTACGTGGTAATACGAAGTGACTATTATGTTAAGGCTCGGGACTAGGGGCCATGCTGCTCAGGTCTCTCTCCATAGGAAATAAGTCCTGGAAAATAAATAGTGAGGTAGTTTTCCGTTGCTTTCCGCACCGCAGTGTTGTGGCCGTTCTGTTCCTTAGAGATTTCTTGGATGGAATCCCGAAAATCTAGACCATTTTTAGCTCACCTATTTACTACATTAAAAATGGTATGTTCTGTTATAAACATTTTCATGCTTTATTAAGATTGTCTATTCATGTCGAAATGCCTCATTATCCGGTGGTGAAAAGTAAAAAGTGAGAAAAAATCTGAAGGAACGTCCTGGAAAAATCGTTCACTTTATTTCTCCTGTCATTTTCCCCAATTCCTTTTTGTTAATTTACCTAAAATATTATTAGTCATCGAAATATGGAATTATTGTGTTAAGAAAACTTGGTCCGAATTAAAACTTATGTAGAAACTTCAATTTCAGAAAAATCAATACCATTAGTACATTAAAGTAGTTGTACAATTCATTTAAAAATTTGTCCATTGCGTTAGAATCCACGGTTTGGGAAAATTTTTTGGAATTTTTAAATGCGTTACACTTGGAATAAGCCCATTGCCTAACACTTCTAAAAATTATGTCTAACATGCAACGGTTTTCTACAAATTTTCTGCCTAAGGTATATATTTCTTTGTTTTTCGCGGGTAAAGATATCAATACATCAGTAAAACGTTGCAGCTAAAATTTGGTCGATCCCACAGAACGCTACGTTGCCACATTCGTAATAATTTGTATGTAAAATCCATCCAGTCTGAAATGCTCCAGTTAAAAAAAATGCAATAAAATGTAATATCCATATTACCGACATACAAAAACCAGAATCCGCTCCATAGGCGCGCCATATTTAAAGAAATATAAAAGATTGTTAATTCACTTTGCCAACGAAATTTTATGGCGCAATCCCAAATTTCTGCCTCCTTTGTTTCTGTAGCATTATTTGTATTGTGTAAAGATCTCCAAAAAGCAATTTTTGACCTAACACTAATGACCACTGAAAATGAACACGTGCTCGGCGCTCAAATTTAATAGCTGTAATGGACCTGTCCAATCCTCGATACTAATAGGCATTTCCCGCGCTAAATATACGGGGTTAAATGGTATCTTACACGAATAATCTGCTTTTGTATAGGGTAAAAACGTATTTTTTTGAATGCGCTCGGCATAAAGTCGGTAATTTTTTGTCTTTTAACTGAACGAATTCTTACGGATGGACCTTACTTAACCTAACTTGAATTACTACTTATCTTACCAATTTTCGTATCCCTAATCATTGCACCATTCATCATTAGCTCAAACCGCTTTACCGCAAACGAAAATAATATGGGAAGAACACCTCTACCCATCACCGAGCGTTCGAGTGATTGACGAATACCCAGTTTCTCCTCTGACCTAACTTTAATGAGGTATTCTACCTACCGTCCTTCCCTACATAGAAATCATCGGTTCGTTTATCAAGCGGTCGCAAGCCTCATGAATATGAAACCAACGCGATCGTAAAATAAATTTCGCCGGCGCTTTCATCGAAAAGCACGCGACATTTCCACCGCGTCTTCCTCAAAGCTCACTAATTATCGATCATGTACCGAGGACAATTATTCTCCGACGCACTCGACTTTCACCTTGGCCGTTGATTTACCGCCTCAAATAAATATTCGCGATTGTTATAACGGCGCGTCGATTTATTTTTCGAAGTAGAAATCTAATCCGCGGTGGCAGTTTCGCACCTGAGGTGTCCCGATACCATCCATTAGCGGAACCGGAATCGCAGAATGTGAGAGAGAGACTTTGACGTGTGCGAGTATTTCCATTATAAATAATCCTAATTAATGTTGGTAAGTCGGGGACGCCCACTTCGGGTCCGAGAGGTGAAAAGTTTTTTCTGGCGCTCCCTCGGAAAATCAGCCATTTGTGAATGTGAAAAAATTATCCCCTTTGTTGCTGGTTGCGTTATCGTAATGAAAATCAATTATCATTTGTTATTGTTGGCGCCCAGGAAAAATCCTTATCGATTTACATAGAAATCGTTTCGGGTTGGATTTCAGCCGAGGCGTCTATATTTTAAACGTGTCGCAAACGAAATTAATGGCGTTTATGACGTTTAAAGGCATTTTCTTAAATAAGGACGCCATTAAATAAACCAACGCGTTTAAAGACCCTTGCAAGCCCAATTTTGCTCTAAGTGCCAATGTGACTTTATTAACCTTTACTTGAAAAGTTACGTTCAAAAAGACAAAAGCAATTTACCCACCCTCCAATTTCAATTAAACGTTCCTAACAAAATATATATTACAGTCTGTCACGTCATATTTACACTACGACGGGCTCGTCAGTTACGTATTAAGATAATTGATGTTTTCGTCCTGTCTATTTGACCTTTATGTACTGATTGTTTTAAAGATTTCCAAAGCCGGCTTCAATTATTTTTTAAATTGGATTTAACACAGGTCACGAAAGCGCAACAGAATTAAATGAATTTTTCTCGAAAAACGTTGCATCGTAGCCATAAAAAATAAGAATACATTTTTATTCCTAATTAATACGTATATACAGCAGTAGATCGTAAATTTTCCTTTTAGAAACTTTTACTTTATTCTTTAGATTTTAGAAAAAAATCGATTGTAAGGCGCCATTTTCAAAGGGTGATACCTCCCTTAGGAAGCATTGATTTTCAGGATTTTAGTGAGAAGTGTTTTAAATAATTTATGAAAACAACGAAGGATAGAGGCAACTTTCATTGTGTGATGCATCGTCCTTCTCACAAGATGACGTCAGCTATAATATTAGCTCCATCCATTTATGCGCGATGTCTTATCTTCTTTTTCATGGTATCATGTACTAGCATATGTAATAGTGTACAAAGTGAAACGATACGCGAATATACCGTACGTTCGAGATAGTAACGATGCAATTAGTTCGAGTATATGTGGAATGGCGTCTTAACTAAGCAATAGATTTATAAATCAGCCGTTTTTAGAAAAGCCTGATGAATTTTAGTCAAATTACCAGAAATCTACACAATTTTTATTGAAAAGTTTTCATAAATCACTTCTTCACTAAACAAAGTAGCTTTTATCTAAGTTTTTTGATCAAGTAATTGATCTGTAAATCTGGTTTTATTACAATTTCAGTAGTCTTTCCAAAAATCTTATGAATTCTATAGAAAATTCCATACTATTCTTATCCAAGAAACTAATATTCTGGGCTTTTATACAGAAATTGAGATTTTAACAAAGCGACGAGAGCCATGAAGAACCTGATTTTTTATTTACATTCAGCACTTTTCCCAATTGATCAAATTAGCTCAATTTTCCAGAAAATTCCTAAAGTTTAGAAAAAAATTTAATCCACAAATTTTTCTTTTGTACCGTAATCAATAGTCCTAATCAATAGTTTGTCCAAGTATTAGGTACATGCTCATTAAAATTAAAAATTTAAGAAACTGTTCTTTCTTGTATTGAAATCATGCACAGCTGGATACGGTAATTTGACGTCCTGAGTCCTGAAATTTGAAACTTGCCTTAAATAATTTAAATGTAACCGAACTCTACCATACGTTATAGTAATTGAACATTCTGACTCCTGAATTTGGAACCTACATTAAATAATTTAAATCCAAACATGGGAAAGTATCTGTACTTAGACATCACAGTAATCTTACTGGCCTTCGGATTGCGATACAAACTTCTACAAAATCCTGCAATTGAATACAGTTTTTTGACGTCCTGAGCCCTAAAATTTGAAAGCTGCTTTAAATAACTTAAATTCAAACATGCATTCTGTCTCGGTTCATGTTATTTCTTTTACATGCGAATTTATCCTTTTACGCATAAAAATCTTTCTGATTCTGCTCTAGTAAATAAGTTATATAACTTTAGTAAAAAGCATTCTTCATTAAATTTTGACAATGAAACCGATCCTGAAGAGTGACGGCATTTTCTCTTGGAGTAAATTTGTAATTCTGCTTATAATTTGTAGTAATATTCCATTGTCCGAATTAACTTTCCTAAACTGCGCACTGAAATATCAAAAATATATTTCCTCGTTTGACCACCATGTACAACCATTTTAAACAAAGAAACAACGCTCTGATTAACCTCCAGATTATATCATTAGGCATTAGGAGGAATGAATTATAAATTGTACGTAAGTGCCTAAAGTGTATTTATTGAACGTCTAAGCGAATACATTTAGATATACGTCAGTCGTGTTTAATCCCCCTTATCTTCCACTCGACTTCAACAGTTTAATAAAATAACTGAAATATGTTAATTAAACATTCCCAAACCGGCACTTAGACAAAAGTAAAATCCATTACATAACCGACAACAAGGAAAAAAGCCTAAAAGCTCGTAATATATCCATTTAGATAAAACGTTTAAGGAAATAATGTTGTTATAACTTTGTGGGTAAGCGAATACATTCAACGAGCATTCAAGGCATCAAATGAGTTTCATAATAAATCTCTGATAATGCACGCGAGGTAAAAGCTGCTGTTGAATATCACCACCACCATCATCATCATCATCATCATCGTCGTCGTCGTCATAAATTTTTGTCATTCGACGAATGAAACCTGATGACTTTTCATTTTGCCCTTTCTTTGTCTCGAACCATCAACGAAACAATAAGACGAGGAATTTTCGTGATTATTAAAGGTAGATCAGAAGAGGAAAGCATGATTACGTCCGGAAAGTGCTGATATCACGATTCCGAAGAAACCAATCCGATAGGAGGTTCCCAGAAACAACCGAAGGGTTAATAAACGTCAAAAGTAGAAGCAGAACAAGGAAAACCAAACCCAGCAACCGATATACCATAGTAATTCCACTTGCCGGTGCAACAAAAACCGAAACTTTCCCAGCAAGAAACGTTTCGTCCCCCTTCCACCATCAGATTCGATTAGACTCGTCCTATCTTACAACGCTGAAATAATGTTGTCTCACTACCGATAACTCGAAGCTTCTTTTTTCTCCTCTTCTCTTCTTCTATTTGATTTAGATGCCGCCGCAAGAAGTATAACAATGTAGATTGATCGGATAAGCAACCGTTGGCGGTGCACTTCAAATGGGCACTGAAAACCTGCTGACTAAGTTTCAAGTGAGGCGTTTATTATGAGGCGATAATTAAAAGTTTCACATTCATAATTGACGTAATTACGGGATCGCCTCACGTCATGACCACACGCACGAAATGAAAATTACACCCGACGTTTTCGATCGTCGCGACAAGTAAACATTACATATTAGGCGTGTTTAAACGTAATTGCTACGTTTGTTCGATGAAGCTGAAGCTGTGAGTAATTCCTCTACGTTCCTATTAACCATTAAAGTAAGCGTTTTCTGTTGGTAAAGTTCGTATGAAGCCTATAAAGCAGGTAAGGGAGGTTCATGAAATTCCCAGCTGAGTGAACTAACTACTAATAGAATTACCAGAATCAGTAATGTCTCAAAAAGTGGGCAAGTCACACTACATTTTGGATAATTTAGGTGTAGCAAAGTTTGTGAAATTCTTAAGTGAATATTGCCAGATAATTGAATTTCAACTTCTGGAAAAGCTTCAGTAAACTTTCTACAAAGTGGGTAAATTAGGGGTATTTTCTGCGAAGCTCTCTATATTAATGTTTTTTTACGTTTTTGATACTTTATTTTCTATTTTTACCTACTATAAGCAAAACTTAATTTCTTCTGGAATCATTTGAATATCTTTAGCTGCTAGTGTAATACAAGTCCGTCTTGCAATTAGGATGGTTTCCTTTTTAGGTGCTAAATGCAATTAGGTGCAATTATATTTTTAAGTGAGTGAAGTTTCCACAAAAGCGAAACTTCAGTAAAGTTTTCTGTAAATTTGGTAAATTAGGGGTGGTTTTAATCAAATGGTTCACATCTATGAAGCCCTATAAAGTAACCCATTTTTGCTGCTCTTCCTTTTGCTAGCACCAAGTAAATCTTTAAATGAGTGAAGATTCGACAAAATCGAAATTTCTGTAAATGTTCTACATACTTGGTAAATTCTGGGAAAGTTTGATCATATGGTGTACAATTCCGAAACTCACTAAGGAAACGAATCTCAACGGTTTTAGTACTTATCTTAAGTTATTACAGAAGTTGCTAAAACTGTATAAGGTGATTAAAGAGTCTTCGAAACTACAAAAATTGACGATTTGCTTCTCTTCCTCTTGAGTGCTGTACGGGTAAAATCGGATTATCGCTGGCATTTTAGCAAATAATGGTGTGGTGGCTTAAGCAATCTTTTCTCGCGTTCCTCCTTCTATAAGGCCACGCAGAGTCGACTGGAACATCCCCCTTAAAGATTCAATGAACCAGGGACTTCGAAGACTCGGCAGGCTTGTCTTCGCCCGGTAAGTCCAGGAACTTCGCAGAATGGTCAGGAGGATTAATTATTGGTTGTTGTCCTTTTACCACCATTTGTTCAAAGTTAAATTGATTTCTTGATAACCGACAATATTCGTTGGATTCTGGAAAAAATTACTCAATTTGATCCAAACGACGTTTATGATCGTTTGATAAAAATATGGGTGGATTTCTGTAACAGCAGGAAATTGTGAAAAATCCAGATTGACGGATCAGTTGCTTTGCTAAGAGTTCAGTTCGTGAAAAGTTGACTGGTAAATTAGTTCATTTAAAAAACGTACGTCGATTTCTGAGAGAGTAGAACCTCTTTTTCAAAACGAGTCCACAAAAATGTGTTAGATATTTAAAATAAAACAACCGGTTTTTGTATCAATCAAAGAGTGACAGTATTTTTAAAATCAGCAAAGTAAACGCCTTCAACGATATATCAGCAACAAAGCAACAAATCAGCAACGATATACCTTCCACATGCTAACGCTTAGATATTGCTTCGAAACATTTCAAGAAAAGTGAAATTACACTTGCGTTTTGCGTCACAAATAACCCATTCAATTTGATCCCTGGCTTCGTGCTGACGATTTCGCAACAGTTTTTCACAACCCGTATGTCGAAATCTCCTCATCTCACGTGCAAAGTGAGCCGCAGTAAAAGCCTTACAGGATCAAAAGTTCATTACGGCTTTACGACTGTCGCTTTCGTCACGGAAAAAGGATCCTCTGACGCAGGAGCGCAGATATGGAAAAATTCAATTTCCACCTCTTAATTGCGTCGCGGTTTTTTTTTTTCATGTGGAAACCGTATCATAAGCCTCGGAGCATTACTCGATAGGGAAGGTGCTAAAAAAGTTATGCCCACACGCACTATATAAAAGACCTGTTAAAAAATGTGTTAGGAGTACGTAGGTACGTGTTAGAAGCACCACGAAATGAGAATTTCCTTTGGAAAATGAGAAATTGGATTTAGGTGCTATACTGGGAGGAACAGTTATCTCGGAACGTTTCAAAGAAAGCGATATTTTGAAATTTATTTCATTGTTTTGCGTTGAGTAAAAGTGTATGTAGTAAAATGGTTGCTTAATGAGTCTGGTGTTATTTTTAAATTAAGTCTTACGTTGTGGTAACCTCGAGTAAGTTGACATTTGTTTAATCTACTTACTTTCTTCTAATGTTATTTTTTCATTTTTAAAACATGATGACTAGTGAAGTGTATGAGCAATTAGTGTAGTATCAAAGTTATAATTTTTGGCCATTGCAGCACTTTTCCGGCAGAGAATCAATATTGGTGTTTTGTGTCTGAAAGAATTTTTACTCCAAAGAATTTAAAATCGGCCACTATGCTAAGAGGACAAAAAATTGCCGGAAATCAATTGCCCGAAGGAAAATTCCCCGAACAAGAAATTGATCAGGTAGAAAATTTCCTGAAAATGTAAAATAATTTTTGTTCCAAATCATATGGATACCCCAATGCTTTCAGGAGACACAAAATTGATTATTCTAGCGTAATATCACATAATAATATCCACTGTTTCTCAGAAGCGACACTAGTAACAAAGTTAATTCTGACGTCACATATCAATTACGTGTTAGTCCAGATAAAGGAACTATAAATGGATATTCTAGCGTAATACACGTCTTTTTTAACGTATATAATTTATAAACAGTGAGCTCCATAATTATAACTTTCGACCACATTATATGTTCCTGATGCATAATTTGAACAATACAATTCCTGTCGTTCTTTCTTTGTCCCCGCCCAATTGAAGGTTGGGGCCATTATTACAGCTAATTTGATCAGGTAAAAATAAACTAAAGCGAAACGCTTTTGACACTAAAAATGAACTAAATTGTAGTGCCCTTCGTATAAATAAAATTGGTAGATTTCGGCCGATATTATACTGCGTATTCGTTTTTGACGGAGGCAACAAAATATATGAAATGTTTTTGGTAATTATTATGTGGAAATATGTTTGACTTGATACAAATAAATATTTTTCACTAATATATCGTGCAGAAAAGCGTAAGGCTTAAAAACTTTCCAAACTTTCCATGGGTGTTACCTAGAGTACCTACTGCCACCGATAATTTTAGCAAATTTTAAGCTATGACACACAATTCACTATGCTAAGGCGCTTTAACTTTAAACTTTGCACACTCGCAGTTATATGGTTCAGCAAAGCACTATAACTCCGAAATTCCCTTTCTGAGAGAATGAAAGTAATTTTTATCGATATTATTTTGAGGTTCTTAAGTAGTTAAAAGTTTCAAACGCTGTACGGGAATAGCTTAGGTCATTAATTGGTTCGAAAAAATTTAAAATCCGAATTTCACTGACCGAGGGGTTGGATCAGGGGGTGTAATTTATGCAATAGTGACTAAGTGACTAGAAACTTGGTACAGTTATGAATTGGGCTTCCAGTTGATTCAGGAAAATTCAATGATCTGAAATTTATTTGAGGGGATGAAAATGAGGGAAGAAATTTATTTCATCGTCTTCAGGCCCCAGATTGGCTCCAAAAATTTAAAATTCCAGATTACTATTACTTAGAGGATGGAAATGAGGGTGAAATGTCTGCAACAACTACTGAATTGCTAGAAACTGACACATGCTACGATTATAGTTTAGGCTCTCAGATGATATAGAAAATTCTCAAATTTGATCCCAAATTTCACTTCTTAAGGGTGAAAGTTAGGTTTGAAAGGGTGAGATTAGGTCGAAGTTAAGTACATCGACTAGAAATTTGTAGTGCAGTTTTATTTGTATAACGATAATTCCCAATTTAACACTTTAATTGCCGCTTGTCTCAGCGACGAATAGAGAAACATATTGAAATGGGTGAATTTTCTGTAAAGTACAGGTTGGCTTGGAGTGCAAGGAATTAAATATTATGTCTTATCTTAGGCAGTTACAAAGATGAAGTATCAGAAAAAATCATATGACAACAGTTACTTTTAGTTATATATTTTAGCCATTTTACAGATACAAATTAGTAATAATCTATTTTGCCAATTTTATTAGCAAAAAATTAGACATATGTATGCAAGGTTTAGAATTATTTCTATCGAATTAAAAAATTTCTTTTAAAAGACGTTAACTCCGCATGACTAGTTTTTTATGCATATAAAGCACCATAAATCGTAATTTTTGACCAAGTTGGCGTTCGAAACAGGACGCCATTTATATTCCAGTTTCCGTTTGCCGCCGCAAATATACCAATAATTTAATTAATGTCGCTAGAGATGGTATGACATACGGAAAACGCGAATAGGAGAAGACACTTAATTAGATAAAATCCTCGCTAGGTACAGTTTAAAAGGAAGAACGCGAAGAAGATACGTCCTTAATACCACCTATGACCTATCTTCCTCCTCCGTGGAATGCGTACTTGAATTATTGCCGTCTATAAATTACGTTTCCCCGGCGCCTAAATATTCTTGCGTGTATTAATTCTTTTCAAAATGGAAATTTATTTAAATATTCGCTGAAGTGTCATAAATTATGCATTAGGCAGCTGTTTAATTCGAGTGCGTCGCTCGTGTATTGTTTGTTATCTGGAACGGCCTCGATACACGTAGGCGGAATTAAAAGGGAACAACCACGACTATCGGCATACTTGACGCGTTGGAAAAATCGTAAATTGTCTCCTCGCCGGAATTCGCCATTTCTTTACCGATTTTGGTGATCTAGTCGGGCGAGGCCCTATAAATCCATCGACGTCGCCGTTACGGTACGGATTTCACGGGAGAGCGTAATTGGGCGCGCGACGTACGCGGAGTCATCCATCAAACTGTCATCGGCGCGAAAATCGTTACCTTCTAATCTCTCGACGTCGGAATTATTTGAATACCGAGTGCCCGCGCGCATGAAAAACACGGCCAGGTAATAACAAAAGCGAACTCGCTACGTACCGATGGAATATTATTGTAAGAGGGATACGTGATCGGCGTATCGATACGATCGATCTGGATGCGTCACGTATGGTTGATGAATTCCGGGAGATTTTTGGAGAAGGCACCGGACTCTTGCGGAATGCTAGCTTAAAATACTCACAATGATATTTTTACATCGAGCCGTACTCTAGAAGCACGTAAGTATATTTTAGAATGCCCTAGAAACACAAATTTATAAAAATCTGTTCACTTCTCCTTTACAGATATATTATTATGTATCTATTTTCTTTATATTGTTTCATCACTTGAGAATACAAACAAATTTTTGATTTTAATTGTAATTTTTTTTATGTAGTTCGAATCCTAACGTCATTATCGCTTATCAGCTTATTCTCCTTGAGCTGTTGCCGATATATGAAATTATTACAAAAAATGACCGGGTGATTCATCCATTTTTCGAATTCAAATTTGGAGCGCATTTCAATTTTTTAGCGCAAAAGTGGCAACAGGTTTCCATTTAGCGATTATTAGGAAAAATCGATAACTCTAATGGTGGTTGTATGGTGCCAGTGTGTGCTTCTAGCTTGGGGGTACCATCCGGTTTCGGGGAAAAATTTTACACTCAAAATAATCGCAGAAAACGATAGAGGAGTTAAATTTAAGCAAAAAAGGTCCAGTAAACTTTTTTTGATAAGCTAATATTTTTATTCGCGATTTAAATTGTTGATTTTTCCTCAAAATGGTACATGTTTTCAAATGATTTTTAGAAATAACAAAGAAATCTTACGTTTTACCAAAAAATAATATGAAACTCACATAAAGTTTAGGAAAAAATAAATCGATTGGTTTTTTTTTTAAATTTTGATAGGTGCTGTAGCAACTGAGTTATAGGATATTGAAGTTGAGGGTTGGTTAGCCGAAAATCGAATTTGAACACTTCAACGTTAAATAACGGAAAATCGGAAAAATTTTCAAGGAAAAGTCGTGTAAACTTTTTGGAATTACCTGAAAAGACCTTTAAAATGAGCTTCAGCAAAAGTCATAACCATGGAAATTAAGGGAATGATGAAAATAAATTATATGTCTCATTTTTTCAAAGTAAACAGCAAATAAATCAATGTTGCTGCAAGAATTAAAATTAAAAGTTATCTATGCATAATTAACTTTATTTAGATTCTAAAAATATGTTCTAAAGATTTGACCGGTTGAAAATGATTACATAGATTTAATTTTAAGTTGATTTTTGTTTTTGCAAATTGTACTTTTTGCGAAATAACTCCAAAACTATCAAAAATGATAAATCGTGCAAAAATACAAAATTCACCTATATTTAGCTGAAAATTTTGTTGTTTTTTTTTTTAAATTTTACACATTTGAAAAGTTTTACACATTTGCCACATTTTACAAGTACACATTGGAGTGAAAGAACCATCTTTGTTAAGCCCTTTAAATTGTGGAAATATAAAATAAGATGAATCATCTGTATAAACCATCATAAATGTACAGTTCAAAAATTTAAAGCCATTAAAAATGTTTGTTATGAATTTCTTCAGGAGGGGTAGTTTTTAAGGGTTGAAATATTGCAATAATTGAGAAATAACATTATAAATGATGAAATATTACTACAGATTTAATGCAAAATTGAAAAAAATTAAAACTGTTGTTAATTAATTTTTTTTAGATTTTGTAGTAAAGGGTGGGTTTTACAGAATTGAAAAATTGCAAGATTATAGAACATGAGAAAATATTTACCATATATATGTAATAAATGGAACGTCACGCATTTCAAAAAAGAAAATTATGATGCCGCACCCTATATAAAAGCAAATAAGGTTTTCTTCTAAAGTTTCTAAAGTAGTATTTCGCAGGACAATTGAAAGGGCAAGTGGATACAAGTGTTATGTTACAAAATGTTCATTTTAGATAATCAACGACCTTTGAATATGATTTGTTTTCTTTTTAAGAAATTGAGGGATAAGCCGCAAATGCCTATGACATGATTTAAAAAAAATAATTGGCAGTTTCATGTTTGGATTCCTGTAAAACTATATCACTGCCAATTTCCAAAATTTTACGTCGAAACGTCCTTGCGTCCAAATGGTTCTGCGTCAAATTATTTTCATGTCAAAACGTCCTAGATCTTTAAATTTCGACTTCAATTCATTTAGGGGGTTGCTTATGTTTTGAGTAATGAAGCACAATTCTGGGTTAACCCCCGGTATTTAAGTCTATTGTTAGTACAAATAATGTCTTGTAAATAAACTAAAATGGAAATAAATAAATAAATAAATAAAATGGAAATAAATAAAAAATGGAAATAAACTAAATTGGAAAATAGAAATAGGAAACTCAAAATTTTCCGTCATTTATTTCTACGACTTAGGTCCTTCCACTGAAAGGTAAGAACGTATGTATGCGTGCCATACACACGATTAACTGAAATGTCCAATAGGTTTCTGGAGACGTCACTAAATTTATCATTTTGCTTTTAAACAGTTTTCTTTGGCCATTAACGGAGAGGCGCCTTTAATAAAATAGTTAAATACCTTGCAATTTTTCCAGTTTTGCAGTATATTTTAGCATTTTTAAATATTAATAAATCCATTAAAACGTCATCTATGCCCAAGTACATAACAGTTCTGCTCGCTTACTGCATTCCGAGACTGATTAAATATTTGAAGTAATGATCATTAAATCCAAACATTTTAACAGTTTTTAAATTGCATGTGGCGATTTTATACTAACTGTTGTTTAAAACGGGTAGCGTATTATTGTTAATAAAGTTGTTATTTAAAATCCGACGAGGCGAGGTGAAGTCTCGTTGACCTCATAGCATAAATATGGAGTGTTTCAGTTTTTTAAGACAAGTTTTGACATACATTTTAGATTAGAATTACACATCTTTGAGCTTTAATGTAGTTATTACATATTCGATATAATTTGAATAAAAAAAATGTGCACGAATAGGGATTACTTATAACAAAAGTTTTTTTGAAATTTCGTTGAGATTTTGTCCTCAGATGATTTGAAATCTGCCACACACGAGGTAGGCTTATTGCTGATGTAATTGCGTTAAAGGAATATTATTATTTCAACTGATTATTGAGTCCTTAAGGATGACAAAAACATAAAATAAGGGGTACGGTTTTAGGATGAAGATGAAAATGTCTCATTTTTTAGTTTTTTCAATGTAATTTAAAAGCTAAGCGAAACTGGACAAAAAATACTTTGTAGAAATTTCAATTTTATAATGAAATTTCATTTTTCGGGTATGGAAAAGTATATTTCATACAATGTAAGCCAGAAAATAACGCAAAAATATTGAAAAAAATCGAAAAAATAGTTTGTTTTCACATTTTTGCTTAATGTTTACATTTTTTATTAAAATTTATTTTTTGTTGAATCCCGACAGCCTCAAGGGTTAAATAGTTAATATTACCTCATATAATGGCACCGCTGTTTAAACAATAAGACTGAAGAATCCCACCGTCATTGCCTTGAAAATCGTCAGAAATATGATTATAACGAAACCTTCGTACAGTAAACCTAATTTGTTCTTGTACAATTGTAATAATTTCTCCCAGGAACAGTACAATTGTAATAATTTCTCCCAGGAACACCCTGTATATAGAGCTTCAGCTTCCAAGAAGTCAGGATTAAAATCTAGAAAATCTTTCCTGTCATTTACATCCAGTGTACCATGGTATTAAAAGTATTAACCATTTAATACCATGGTATGGTATCATGGCACTTTACCATACTTATACCATGGTGGTACCGTTCGCATCAAACCCTCGTCAGGTTTTCTGATTCCATTCTCCTCTGATCCCGAGGCTAATTCCTCTCACATGGTTTCCTACAATCGGCCCAAGCTCAGTTCAGGTCTCGAATCCCTCCGTCCCATCGGCCGCAAGGGGGCTACTCGCGTTTTATTCCCCGCGGCCCGGAGTCCGCGATCGCACCTCATTACCGGTCGGGGCGATCGTCCGACACGTCCCATTAGATTTTTTCCCGCCGTTTCGTTCATTTTAATCATCACAATTTATCATCACGTTAAAGCGTTTTCGTGACTGACGAGTAAACCGACCATGAAATGGGTCATGTCGACGCCGCCGCCTCACCGTCGTTTTATTTCCTCGCTGACCGGCGATTTGCTCTCTCGTCCTTTTTCGCAGACGTTAGATTTATAAAATTTACGTCGTCAGTACGCGCCTGAAGGATGGAATGTACGCACTCCACGAACTTATTTTCAAGAGGGCCCGGATACGGGCGAAAAGGGAACAGGCGGGAAGATTCGCGTGGCGGGTATAACTCCTACAGGTTGCCTCGAGTGTGCCATGTCTCCGCTAGGCACACCCGCAGTTAAAGTTTCCAAACAGCGACGTCCCGAAAACCTCGCCGTTTATAATCGTTTTTTACTTATTTCTCCACAAAATTTGAATATCGGCATATAGTTGAATATTCAAACTTTACCATTATCGTTTAACCGGTAAGAATAACATACGAAAACATAAAAATTTCACTCAAAATTTGGCAAATTTGACAAAATATTCTAACATTTTATATTTTTATTTTTTTTTCCTCACAAACAACTGGTTTCTTCAAGTTAGAATTATTTTTTTCAGCACCCCAATACTGTCCTCTATTACTAAAAAAATTGCCATTCTTGAAATCGGGACTCAATAAGAAAAATGTTTACCTCAAATGTTGGTGAAATTTATTTAATTAATTACAAAGAGCTAGAAGCTATAAACTTGACACGCTTATAGGTTGGATAATGAGATCATTCTGCTTCAAAATCTGCTTTAACAGTGCCTGAATAGCTAGACGCTTTAAACTTGGTACGTTTATAGCTCAGGTAATGAGAGTGTTTCTATAAGTAATACAGCCCTGAACTCCTCTGTCTGAGTGTGTGGAAAATAGGGGTAAAATGTATCGAACTTGCCCTAATAGCTAGAAATTGTATACTTGGTAGGCTTTACGCATATAGTTTAGGCCTAAAAAAGATTGTTTAGAAAAAATAATCTTTAGGACTTACGTAAAGCATGTTGCTAAGACGCATGTTAATCGCCACCTTTTTATCTTTAAATTAAGAATGCAGTAATATTTTTAGATTTCATGCATTTCGGTATGCATTAACAGCACTTTTTCTGTAAAAAATTATGTTTAGAAAAATGTATCCAAGATGTAAAAAAATGCTGAGAACTGCCCCAGTTAGGGATATCTTCGGAACAATGAACATATCGAAATGGCCTTTGTTACCTATTTCATTACAAATATATTGCTGCTACATTAACCCAAAGGGTATTTATTGCTGCAACTTTTCTGCTCCATCTCTTGACTTCATTGTTACAACCGTCTTACGCCTTATGGTCTTATAGTTTAAGTGTTAAGCTGCCGTAGCAATAGTGGCACAAATGGAGGTATCACACTGATTTTTGTTGCATATTTTAGTGTAAATTACTTTCTAATTTATTACCAAAAAATTATTGCTCTACTCGTTCCCGAAAATTCCCAAATAGGGCGTTAAGCTGCCACAACCACAGTGATACCTTCAAAACAAATGGAGATATCAGAATAATGTATGTTGCATATTTTACTGCTGCTTTGTTAGGCAAAAAATAATGGCATTGTTTAGTATTAAACAATACCTTGTTGAAGATGTGACCGAATATGCTGATAACTCCAGCAATATGTCGTTTTACTGGTGCAACTTAGCTTTTTTTCAGTGCATGTAATTGTGGTGTATGGTGTAAGAAAACTCTCTTTCTTTAAAAAGCCAACCAATATAAATCCGGCGGTTCTTGATATATACTAAAAATAAATAAAAGTTACACGCTTTTACCACACACAAGAGCAATATTTTTTCCCGTATAGGCAGCAATAAATTAAGCAACAAAATTCATTTTGATACCTCCATTTGTTTCTAAAGATATCGTTGTGGCTATGATAGTGTTTTTCGGGAATTGCTAGAGATATATTGTTGCGCATAATAAATTAACTATTAATCAGCAATAAAAGATGGGTAAGGTTAGGCTCTTGACGTATTGAAATGGCTACGTTAACTTTATAACACAATTTTACCAGCACTCTTCTTCTCGCCTTGTCCGTTAGAAGCCACGCGAGAATACAAAACACCGGATTTTCCTCGTAACCTCCTCGAAGGACTTGCACGTGGTCTTTCCTTATAGGGCCCCTCTCAAATTCATTCAAATACAAGAACGACAAAAAATATATAAAATGAAATTGCGCCGGTGTGCCGGGTAAAACAATACCGTCGAGCGTCGTAAATTAACGTGTAAACACGTCCGTTTACATATACGAGTCGTAAGGAAGATGTCCATTAGTCGATCATATAAGGAGTGAGTATGTTGAGAAAGAGTTTTTATTCGAGCGCGTCCGCCGTATTAAAAATTTCCCGATGATTTATTCATGAGTGACTCTTGCATGGTAGCGTCTCCGTCGTCGTCTGTAATAATTGCATAATCCGCGTCGCGTTCTGTCAATGACCTTGCGAGAGATTTCTTATCCTTCCTCGGAGCTGACTCGAAAATTTTCATTTTCGCTTCCATCGACTTCCACGGAATCCGCGTTTCGCGCGAATCGAAGCGGAATGCCGTAATTTTATACGTATTTCGCGAAAAGTCCGCTGTAAAAAATAGGCGCTTCGATAATCGACCTGCGCTGGCGTCATTACGTATCCTGCCATTTTCGGAGGCTGCGGCCGTGCGAGATGTACGAGAACCGAAAGCGTATGTTGCGATCGCGTCTATCAGGTGCACACGAACGGTCGCTAACGGAAGGAACAGATTTGCTTGGATTTCTTAAAGGCAGAACGCCACTTTGGACCTTTCGAGAAACTTCATTTCGTTTCTTTTTGGTTGAAGTGGTGCCTTAGTAGCCCAGGGAAATAAGAATTTAACAGACTTCTGAAATATCCTGGTATCTGTAAGGTGTTTTTGGTAATATTGTCCTATAGGAAGGAATTCTACCACTATCCTACCTGAGATTCTCTCTTTTAGTAACAATTAAGTGCAAAAAATTTAAATTTTCGCTATCATCACCTACCATTGCAAAAGTTCATATCCAATAAAGAATTCCAAGTAATCATCATTTAAAGCATGTGACAAGCTTTAAAATGTCGTTTTATAATTGTTGATAAATCAATTTGTTGCTTAGAAATTTTCAAAGTAAGGAAAAAAATAGATATTAATAACAAATTTTTTTAAAAAATGTGTCTTGTGGTGCTACATGATCCCTCCAAATTTCAGATCGATCCAGCAAATAATTGAAATTTTATCCCCTTTTTCCCAGGAACACTTTTTTGCAATAGCATAAGAGAGGAAATAGTAAAGTTATAGCAATTCTACAGATACCATAAGAAAGAAAGGGAGCTAAACTATCAATATGGATCGAAACAAGTAAAAATAAATCGTTTTTCTGTTGCAAAAATGTTGTTCAAAAATACTAACATTTTAAATTATAAACATTTAAGAATAACTTTTTCCCTATTGCTCAAAAATAAAATATTTTTTTATATTCGGAAAGCTGGCATTTTCACACGAATTTATAAAAAAATTCGAGACTAGTTTGGCCCAAAATTAACATTTTTTTAATCATAAATAATTTATACGTCAAAATCTCACGCAAGAAAATGGTAGAATCCTCTCCTACAGTTCAATATCACCTAAAACACTTCTCAGATACCTGGATATATCATAGTCCTAAACAGTGCATTTTTTCCTAATTTCCCTGGACTATAGGTAAAATGCTCTTAAAAGGTATAAGAATGTGTTGCGTATTGTGGATTTTTCATTGATCCAAAATATTCATTCTTGGATGCTTCAGCGGCTGGATTAGTTGACTTGGAACGCATTACAGAAGTGAAATGTCTGTTTTCGATAAAGGGTCTACATTAACACATCACCAATAACACAACATGTTTTAAAGGGAAGAATTGATCGATAAAGTCGTTTGGTAGTGGTTAAGTACTTGACGTTATAATAGTATGTAAACTACTGTTTCTCTGACCGCAAGTCTCGGGTGATAATAATTTCCCTTACTCAGTAAGTGTAGGGCATTGTTATTCGAACTTCGAAAAAATTGGTATATTCTTTGCCTAAACATTGCGGAAAATCTTCAATGTATCTAACCACGAATGCAATCTGTCCCTTTTCATATCAATGGCATCTTTTAATACGATATACTGAAGCAATCACATCAGTCTGCTAAAATATAACTGCTAGAAGAAGGAAATATTTTGCAACTTAGGAACAAGATTGAAGAAAATTTCAGTCAGTCCGTGCAACGTTTCTCACAGCAAGTAGGAATTTCACGTGAATATATAAGAACAATCTTTGTTCTATCTAAGAAATATTTATCCTTCCAGCTGTACAAGCGGCAGAAAGGCAAAAAACACCTTCCAATATTATTATTAAATTATTTCCTGATCGTCTGATTTCCCAGCTTGGGGATGAGTATAAATTGGGGACACTCTTAATTTGTCACCCACTATAAAACTTTTTACCCAGAAAAGTGCCCAATTTTTTCACATAAATTTACACTATTAAAAGGTAAATTTAATTTCGTCGCAATTTAGGGTGGCAGCAAATCAAATCAAATACTTTAATCCTTCACGGACTTCAAGTTTCAACAGTATTGTATGGACTGATTTGACTAAAAAATGTGGAAAATAAATTCTCCCTATCGGAGTACAGGTGGTATACGAAAATACCAATTTCAGCATGGATTTTCCAAAATATTCTTCAAATTTGATTCATTTGGAACGAGCGAATTTACGGCCCAAACACTTTTATTAATTGAGAGTCAATTAAAACGGAAATCAAATCAAATACAGGCATTCAGATATACACCATTCCAATTAAATACCTTAATAGCATGATATAAAGTTTAATGGTCTTATTCATAAACGCATATTAACGTTAATGTGAGTTTTAGCTTAAAATGCGTTTAGAATGTGTTTCACTGATGTCACTACAGTGTTTTGTTTCGTGTATTTTTAATATGGAGGTAACTATAGTTACCTTGTTGAAACGCATTCTAAACGCATTTTAAGCTAAAACCACATTAACGTTAATATGCGTTTATGAATAAGACCATTAATCTCTTGGCATAGATAATAGTGTCAAATTAAGTTTATTGGGGCAAAAATTGGCTACAATTAACTTCTAGAAATTGAGATGAAGTTACACGAAATCAAGATCTTCACAATACTCTTGCAGTCCACAAAGGAAAATTACTAAATTACCGCATAACTTACCTAAACTAGCCTAAGATATTTGACACTACAATAACATCCAAAATTTATGCTATAGGTACTATTATTTCACTTCAACAGGTATGTGATAGGTTACTAAGTAAATTGATAGGGTATTTCCAGCGCTGTTTTTACATATCCAAATCTAGCACTATAAAAGTCAGAATTTGTTTTGAGGAAAACTACTACCATAGGGTACCTACTGTAAACAGGCTTAAGCCATCTTCTTTGACGATACTATAGAAATCGTAAATTATCTCGTTATCACTCGATATTGTAATAAACCATAGTTTCAAAATCGCAGGATATCAAGGAATGCAAAGGAGTGGCCACCAATGACAGCATATTTTCTGAGATGTGACGTCATGATAGATTCAGCTAATCCACAACGTTTTCAGTCACATGACGCCAGCTACAAATAACTAAGTTTTCTTGGGTTCTTGTTGATGAATAATTCATTAATTTTTGTCAGATTAAGATAAATCTCATTTAATCCATAATCTATACAGTTATCAACAATTATGACACTATTTTTTACACCGACATAGTACAATATCGCTATTTGAATAGTTGCCTACTATAGAACACATAAAATAATTTATTCTTCAATAACGCCATCAATTTCTTCATTTGAACGCTATAGCAACTCTTATCAGTAGTAATAGACAGGGAGATATGACACATATCGTGCATTTGTATTTAATAAACTCGTAATAACTCCAACCCTGGACGTCATCATTTCGCCTGTACCTTCAAGGGGCAATAAATAATGGATTATATAGTATCCTGCTGTGACTCAGCGCAGGTCTGGAATCTCCTGGTGTAAACTCATTAACAGAAGTCGCGATTAACATTCCACAGTATTAGAACACCCGGTGAAGCCAAACCTTTGGAGTGCCGAAAATTGTTACCACGATTTTATCAGAATAATGTACTTCGAATAGGCCGTTCCTATCAATTCCAAATTTCAAATCAATCAATGTAAACGCTCAATGATTGAGTTATAATTGATACTTTCTGGTCGGTCCAATAGGTTGGCCACCTATTAATACCACAACGAAGGTACCCTTAATTTAAAAACATCATCAATATTTTGGATTTTTTATTAAATCAAGGAATATTTCTATAAATTAATAATAGGTAATAGAATGTAAATATCAAAATTTCATTAAAGAAAACTGCTTACACTTAGTCAGTGTAATAAAAGAATTATTTATAAGAAAGTCATGATGACTGCATATTTAAACGAAGTTTTATTATTTAATCATTACAATAAAATCATTTTTCGGAATTTTCCATCGCATTAAGATATTTCCCTATTAAGTGACCACGTACAATAATAGATAAACATCAGGGCAGATTGATTACTAAATAATTATACTGTCCTCGCCTTCAAGTAGGGCGTTGGTTGAAAATAGAAACACAGCATATCGAAATTAATAATTGTAGTCGATACAAATTAGTATTGTAATTAATACTAATTTTAATCAAAGATCTAAGTAGTGTATAGTCACATTGTATAAGTAAATAAAAATATATAGGCATAGAGTGCAGGCAATTAGACCAAGTTTTAAACTTAAAACGTAATTTCAGATAGAAATAGAAAAAGAAAATGTGCATATCTTTACTATTAAAATATTAGTATCATTTTTAAATTTACCCGTCAAAATGATTAGGTAAAGAGACGTTCACAGTAACACTTTTTAAGTACTTTACGTTAAGAACAAAAGCAACAGGAGAAGATAGAAAAAATACTAATAAGTACATCACACTAGTTTCGTTTAAAAGTAAAGTTCAGTATGAAAGTTCAATATGAAATCAATATTTATCTTCTTTTCCCACTAATTAAATTTATTACAATTTATTAATTAAAATTTGAAAAAAGAGAATAATTACTTCAATAATATGTTTAGCAGTGCTCAACGCCCTTTAAAAGATATTTAAAGTTTCCATCGTACACATCGTGCGAAGTTTGTTTTAAGTGTGCAAATAACGTGATCGCGCTCAATTGTTATGATAATCGTGAATTTCCGCGGTATTTGTATGTGGAAAAAAAACATAGAAAATGTTGAACTGTAACTCGGAATCAGTTCATGGCCAGTGCAACAAAGTGTTGTGTACATGTCATGTTATGTTGAATTATCCATGTATCACAAATTGCGGTAGAACAAGAATAGTGCATTAAAGTGTAGGCGTTGGGGTTTTATATTTTTTAATTAATCGTAGTTTTTTATGGCTGGATGAGGAAATTTCTAACTTTATTGTTGTTCAAGTTTCCAAACTCGTGTGTGAAATATAATATTGGTGATGCTTGTGAAAGTTTCGAATGTTATATACTTTTAATAACATATAAAAAAATTTGAGAAAACCTCAAAATTAGGAAGTAATTTTCATATTAATTCGCAATGATCTCTAGTTATGATTGTGTCACTTTTGAAATTATATTTAAATTTAATAGTTTTTAAAGCATACTTCAAATGTAACTACTTTTTAATGAAGTTGATAAAGACAGATCGTTTCCTTAAAGAAATAGACTTATCTTTACTACAGGAATATCTCATATTGATTTTTGGAAACAGTACTAAGTTTCAAATATAACTTCACACACACGCTTTGGAATACCTTAAGCTAAACATTTTCACGGAATATTAAATGCGGTTTGAAAATTCTTTAAAACTCCTCAGCGCAAAATTCTTTTGTTAGTTAATTGTCTGATGAATTATACATTAATTTTATGCAAAGGTACAAAAAAGTCGAAAATGCTTGTGCAGGTTGTTATTTAAAATATAACGTGAAAACGAACACATGTCTGTGTAGAGAATACCTGAAAGTGTATTTAAACATTGCACTTGCACATTATAAGTGTATTTAAAGTGCACACGTATATGAAGAGAGGAATAGTTGCTTTTACTAATGTCGAAGAAAACTAAATTACTTGACCTAGTGATACAGAAATGCATATTGGATTTAATAATGCGAGTTATACATGTTTAATCACTAGAGTTTCTACACACTCAGTATAAAAGTTATGCAGAGTAAAATTTAATCATTGTACTTTGAATAGCTTTTATTCTGAATGAAGTTTGTAAATTTAATTTGAGTATTTTAATAGAATGCACGATGAGAATTTCAGATTTTTCGAAAAAAATTTATTGCTCCATTAGACGCACAGTAAGCATAGAAACTTCGGCCTCGGATTAACCTTACCTGATTTTCCGACTCGAGCACTCCCCAACACCACAACCCTTATTTTGTTAACGTTCGTCATCTCGCCGCCACAAAGGGGGACACCCCCGACCGGAACACCCCGCGGGAAAGTGCGACGTTCCTTCTCCTCCTGGCCGATCGGTCGCAGACGGAGGCGGCGCGCGCGGACCTTTCCCGGCTCTCCCTCTGGATTTCCGCGACTTTTCCCACCCTTTACCGCGAGAACAGCGAGCGAGCGCCTCGGATGCGGTCTTCGCGAGCGCACGTGAGCGTGTGAGCGGTCAGCCGGCTCTCGCGCAGTCTTCTTCTCGTTCTTCTACTACTACTACTACTACTACTCTACTCCTTATTCGTCGTCTTCTGCTTCTTCTCCTGCTGTCGCTTCCTTCTTCTCCTCCGGCGCGCGCCTTCTTTCTTTCTCCCTCTCTCTATCTCTGTGGCGTGCAGTTCCTGCTATGCATTCTTTTACTGCAGGAAGGGGTTGCTTTGTTGTAAACACTATTAGGACGATGGGAACTAGTTGAAGAATAACAGAAACGTACAAACAGTTGTAAAAGATGTTTACAATGATATTTTATAGATTTGTACTAGGGAACTACTTGGAGTGTTACCTGAAATTCTTGATATGTGGTTTAGTAAACTTAGTAAAATGTGTTAAGGTATACTATATTTTAGCTGTAAAGAGTATATGCCCATTACTATGTTTTCTAGTTGTAAGTTAAAAGTGATTCCTATAAATTCACAATCAAAAAAGGTGACTATAGAAAATTCAATGATACACATGAGTCGCCAAATGGCGTAGAATCAATAGCACAGAAATTTAAACAGTATAACTTAAATTGAATACAGGTTAACCCACATTTTTTGGTCTGGGCATAGTTTTGCCAATGTGCCTTAGTATCAAGGTAGGCTTAGTAGCGCCAATAATCAAGTATAGTAGGCCTATAGATAAATGATTTGCCTTTATAAGTAGCTTTGAGGGGGTTGAGCTTTACCTTGACTCGTTAATTCCCTCAAGAGACCGAATACTCAAAAATAGTACCGGGTTGGAGTTCATCGACTACACTAATTGAATATTTATTGGGAACAAGAAGAAAATTGAGGCATTTTTAAGGAAAACGTCTATGTTAAATTAAATAAAATAATTGTCATGTTCTGCAAAAATCCCTTTGAATTTTTCACAAGTTTATGACATCATCAACAACATAACGTATTCTTTATTTTTATTATATACATAGTCACAATTAAGTCATTAGCATGCGACCGTGTCTTGCCGAAAATCCCTCATCGGAATTACGCTTCAACCCTTAATCGCTCCTAGTTCAAATTTTCCAGAATTATTTATTGATTTAGTATCTAACTGCTGTAAAAATTTGATTAGAATCAGATCAGTGAAACCAGAGTTACTATGGATTTTCTTTAGTTAGTAATAACTGTACATATATCACAATGTCATTAGAATCTGACCGTATCTTGCAAAAAATCTCTCATCACGATTACGCTTTAATCCTCTGTCGCTCGTAGCTCAAACTTTGCAGAATTATTTATTAATTTATTATCTAAGTGCTGTAAAAATTTCAACAAAATCAGATTAGTGGAACCAGAGTTACTGTGGATTTTCTTTAGTTAGTTAGTAATAACTTGAGCCTTCGAAGCTCAGACCAAGATAGAATTTTTATAATTTCCGGTACGACGAGAAAACTGAGACCGTTGCATCGATTCAAATATTTCTCTTCTATTTTATGCACGTGATAACAAACCCTTTGCCAAACTATAAACATTAACCTTTGGCTGGTCAATGCCAAGATGTCATCTATTTTAAATGTATTGTGTACAGCAACGTAGTTTTTCGAAACGTGCCAGATATTTTCAGTGGCATTTAGTTCTGGATGGTATGGTAGCAATTGTAGTACAGAATGTACGGAATCTACAATATTGCTGATTGGTCAGTATAACTGAACATTTTTGTACAACTCTGGTTTTGGTTCTTTTGTTCAAAAAATATTTGTTGTATTCAACCAATTTTACAGATCTATTTTTTCCAAGCAGATGTAGGATCTGGATCTGTACATACACTGTGCTAAGGTGCATTATGGATTACTAAGAAATAATTTGAATCTAAATTTTGAGAAAGCTTCACTTTTAGGCCTTTCATGTGATTTCTAAAGAGGACTGGGGCAAGTTCGCCATATTTTTGTTTAACGAATTTTGTACCATTAGAAGAGACATTTGTAGAGAAGGTTATGTAATATTCATAAATTATAGTGTAAAGAAAAATTAGCGAACTTCCCCCGCATATATGGCGAGTTCATCAATTGCGTCGGGGTAATTTCGCCAATTTAAATATACACACAATTGAAGCCAGAAATAAGTTAAATATTAATTTGTACTCAATAATTTATTAAACTTAGTTATAATTACTTATGTAAAGAATACAACAATTAATAATTAAAATTGTAATGTAAGGAAGTATTAATTACATTTATATGAACTTTTATATTTTAAGTTATAAATTATACTGATAGAAACTTTCAGGTGAAAATCCTTGATTAAAAAGTTAGAAAATTTTTAAAAAAGAAGATAAACAAAAGTCACTTTTAGTATGTGTCACTATGATCACTAATGTAGTTTAAACAAACATATTAATCAATTTTGCTTTTAATAGAGCCTATAGGTGCCCAGTTTTTACAAGCCACACATTAAACCTGTTTTTCTCTTGGCCTGGATTTACTAAAAATTCTAAACAATCAATGCACAGACTATCTTCATCTTCATCGTCACTATTGCTACTACAACAAATTTGAACTTCTTTCTGAGTTTCTGATTTTTTTACTCTGTATTTCTAGCCAGTTTTTTCTTTTGTTGTTTGGTTTTTCTCCAGCCAATACCGTTTTCCGATTTCTAACTATTATTGTTTATACAATAACATAACGCGTCCTAACGCATTTTTAAATTTTTCCTAAAATTTTAATTTTTGCAATTGGCGAACTAACCCCGAAAGAAATTGGCGACCTAGCCCCAGCACCATATTTAAGGCTCTCACCGCGTTTATAAATACATAAAGATGGTGAATCTTTTTATAACTGCGCAAATCGATATAGAAATAGTGTCTCTACAAATGAATGTAGTGATTGACTTCGTGAAGTAGTGCTGACATGTAAATGTAGTATTTGCTACAAATGCTCAAATCTGAAATTAAACCGTCATCAAAAATTTTCCAAGCACTTAATAGTAAAGTTGTGAAAAGTAACACATCTGAAAATTTCCTTCCCTGGAACCACCAGAAACACCTTAAGGCTCCGTTGTGGCTTAAATTGTTGATAATTTTGTAAGAAAATACACTGTGAATTCCCAATCGAATTACCCGCTCTATAACGGCTATTGTGTCCGCCTGCCTTTCTCAGTTCGTTTTCTGAAAGCGCCTGAAAACCACAAAAAGAAGCCACAAAAAGCTGCCCCGTTCCCGCTTTCAACTTTACAATATTTCGTCGTCGTTTTTTGTATTATTTTTGTCTGGTCGTGGTCTAATAATTAACAGCACACAGAGAAGAGGGCATATCGAATGTCTTGCACGCATTTCGATTCTGGGAACGCACCTCAAGAGGTGATAGAGAGGAGGAGGGGGGAGAGAGAAGGGGCTTTTTTTTCAGAAACTGGCCCATCATCAATAAAACAGATTCTGAATGGTGTTGTAAATTTTTCGATTAATATTGCGGCCTGCAGTGGCGCGCACTGGGTGATCGTTCCCACTTTATTCTCATAGCAGAAGGCCGTACCATACTGTCGTTGCTCTCGAATTTATAAGTCGATTTCAAAAGTTAAAAGACTAATAAAAGTTATTGATATATACCGACAATGCCATGGAAATAATTTTTGAGGGGATTGTACCGTCGACAGCTCAAAATTCTTAAAGAGTAAATCCTGAGGCTCCTCAAAGAACCTTTCGAACAACGTAAAGCCTTATATTTTGGAAGCTTCGAACTTCAGATCTATACTATAAGCAAGTTGCTGGTATTAATTTATATAATAATAGTTATTTAACACTGAGTGCTCCCTCCTCTTTTATTTACTCCGACTCCAGTTCCTGGATATTCAAAAGCTTAACACGTTACATCAACTTTAAAACGGATTTTTTTCAGGTACATACTTTCTTTTCTCTTGTTACAAGTATAAGTTGCATATAAACGGGATAAGCAAGATGAATATATCTTTAATAGCTACAAGATAAAGGATGAGTGGGTATTAAGTCGATTGATACATAACAACCACAACAATTCACCTAGCGATCTAATGCATTTCAAACGTGACGCTTAGGAGACTTTTATCTTCAGAACGTTAAACTCCAATCAAGCAAGTAACTAACGATTGCCCTCTCTTCTCGTAAAATTATTTATAACCTCCCATACATTTCTTCGATTCGAACACCAAGCGACTCATGGTCTGCTCGACACTCCGATTTACCATGGACCTTCTCCTATTTACGTTATCATAGTTCCCATTAAATTTTTTTCCCCTCGACCATTGTCCACTCACAATGGGGATGAAGACCGTGATATAGACAACGTAATTAAGGTTGTTGTAATCTAAATTAGACCGTTCTTTCTTCACTCTCCCCGACACGCTCGGACACCCTTCAAGGGCACATTCTTGAATACCCCCCGACACCTTCGTCACTTCAAACATCATTGAACAAATACGTTTGATAGGATCTGGACCGTCGAGGGTCATAATTGGGTCAGCGTAAGCACGCCAGGCATTGATTGTACGGGTTGTTAATTGGTCGTTGTTGATTGATTGTGTATTTTATTTATTAAGTTGCGATGTCGTTAGAACTGAGGCGTGAAAAGTAGAGAAAAATTAATTACTATGTATGCAAAATTATATGTGATACGCATAATATTGTTGTGGATTATATGCAGAATGCATATTTTGGTTATCAGGTACATTTGTTATTCTTTTGCTTTTCTGGGCATACTGCACTTTTTTTACTACTAAACAAAACAATTTACAAAGTGCATATTTTGCATACTTGTCATTTATGCATATTCTGTATAAAAATTCATATTTAAGCACATTTTACCAGTTTCACTTTTCATAATAAAGGTTTCATTAAAAAATTAGTTTTATAAAATAGTTACATAAATAATAGTCATCAAATTTGTTTGTATGTCTAGCTGTTTTGTCGTTAAAGCGTTATAACTACTTATAACCGTTATTTGTAAAAGATTTCACCAATTGAGCTTAACCTTAAGATAAGACAACATAGTAGAGAAATAGTGTAAAATCATTTACATGTTCTTGTTACTCTCGTTTACGATCGTTTTACGAAATAACTTCTCCAAATTCTAAAATAATTTACAAAATAAATATAATAAACAGATAAATAATTAATTCACACAGCTAAAATAAATAGAGAAATAACATAAGTAATGTAAATTAAAATTTTCTCTTATTTATAATTTGTATGAATTTGGTACATTTTGCTTTCAAGATTTATAAACTCTCATTTTTTTAAATGTATTCGTTTTAAGAACCTTGTTTTCAAAACTGAAAATTTATCAGTTAACCCACGAAGAAATAAATTGATTATCATAATAATTATTGGTATAACCTAAAACCTTATTAGGTTATCCATATATTTAATTGGTAGCAGATATCTGAGTAGCCTTAATAACTTGGTAGCCTAATAGAATTGGTACCAGCGGTATCATTTGACACTCTTGCGATTGTCCTAATGAATTATCAATATGACAGAGTTTTTAATTCTACCCTTTTATGAATCAATTTGAAATATATTGAAATAAAATAATAAAATTCTCCAAATGTGCTCTATTGGTCTTTTAGGCCTCTGAGTCCATTTTTAGGTAGTTAGCTCCACCAGAAGTGCTGAAAAACGGTTGAAGAAAAATCAATAAACTGGGGTTTTGACAGAAAATGATTTCTTTACATTTTGGCATGTAATTTAAAGATGTGTGTTTTGAAGTAAGGAGGGATGCTTGGGGAGCACTCTGTCTATTTCAGCATCGACAGAGGTTTAAAAATGCTCAAAATAAGCGAAAAAATAGATTTATTGCATTTTTTACCATAAAGTCCCACTTTTATCCGCCTTTCAAGAGAGCGGAAGATTAGAGGGAGGTTAAAACATTTTAATGATTTTTCTAGAAGGCGGCTCCAAAAAATATGAAACATTTCACCGTAGTTTGTGACTCAAAAATCATCCTCCATGAATTTTTTCGGATTATTTTAAGCAATGTAGCGTTCAGAAAAAAATATGAATTTCACATTTTTGAGTTTGGAAATGCAAACCAAATTTTAATTATTTTTTTTCGAAATAAAAACGAAAAAATCGGTGTCCCCGTTTTGCTCAAAAATTTTGTAAGTGGAAAAATAGTACATTTCTTAATTATTTACAATTTTTCATTTAACTTTTTTTGGTAAACCGATTGCAAAGAGCACATGTTGATTTTTTACACAGTTTTCAGACTTTGAGCTTCCTGCTAGGGATTACTTCATCATATCCATCATATATTTAATATGAATTCTCTTGGATTATAGAAAATATTTCAAAAAAGTAAGGCCATATGTCTAATTTACTGAATAATAGTATACTTCAAACAAACGTTTAAACTGAGAAATATTTACTAGCAAAGCAATAACGAACCAGTTATTACACCCAATAACCTTAAAATTTTCTTATTTTTCCAGTGTAGTGACACACCTTTTTTTCCCTAATTACCTCACCAACATTAATAATTCTAATTACTCACGATATCTTAGGCATTTACGATCTTTAATCATTACCGGTGAATATAGATTAATGTTTAATGCTCGTAATTGCAACTTACATAATAAAATTCTGTAAATGTGTATTTTTTTAATGGACTTGACGTGTATTATTAAACGGCGCCTTGTATTACTCGTATTACGTTGGTTGTATTAAATGCCTCTACCTAGTTGTACACCACATACTAATGGAAGGAAAAAAAACGACACAAATCTGAAAGTTTATTGACAAATAAATGAGAAAGTGAACAAGTTGAATTACGATAATTTCATAGCAAGTTAACTTATCTCGTTATTTACGACATGTTAAATGTGATCTTTACAAATCTTCCTGGGAAACGTTTTATTAGCTATTGTTCTGACTTGGAATATGATGCGGAGGAACAATGTTAATATCAGTGGGGAAGCGCAAGTTTATTCGTTTAAAATAATTTTTTGACAAGCTTGATATTAAATAAGTATAAAAATTAGGTTTCTACAGATACAAATTCTATAAAATATTCCAACTATTAAATTAACTCGATAAAGTATATGTATACAATAAGTACACGTTAGTTTTGTCTTGCACTGTAAATAAATGTTTATCAACACTTGGTGGATTATCTACTAATTACTATTACGACAATAGTATATTACTAGTATGCTATTATCTGATAACAACAGTCATATAAAATCATGAACCTTAAGTCCCCTATATACTTGAACCCTAAATTACGCAGAAGAAGCAAAAACAATACATCTCTAGATCCTTGAATTAAAACCTTGAATTTGAATATTCAAACCATTCTATGATTTTTAACTTGATGGAAGCTTTGAAGTCTGAAGTCATTCCTTTTATTCCGAAACTTTGGATATTTTAATTCTACCTAAAAATCCTTTTAAAAGTCCAATCCTTGATTAGTTAGAATCATTAGGTCGTTCAGACTTTAAATCGTGACCCATAACCCCTGGAGTCGTTGGTAAACGTTTCATGGAGTAATCCTAGTTTTCACAGTATTTTCTGAAATATCTGGAAATTTCAAATGCCCTAAAATTCACCAAAACCAATAAATATCGAAACCCAATAATGAAAACCTTTGGATATTTCAACCCATTACAAAATTTGAAAACTCGAAAACTTATTGGGTAGTTTTAAGCCTTTAAATTCTTGATCTGTCCCTTCAAGCTAGAAATCGTGGCCCATAAGGTTGCGGAGTTAAGGGTAAGCAAGTTTTGTTTTCGGCTAATTTTTTGTACTATGTGGAAGGCTGAAATCCCTGACACTCTGGAACTCACGAAAACAATAGTTTCTAGACCCTTTAATCGAAATTTTTTGATTTTGATTGGTGAATTTGGAATCCCAAAATCTTGCTCAAAATGTTATAAAATTCATAACAAGTTTTTTAGTCAAGAATATAGTCATATGCCTGTGACCCCTCAAGCTCTAACTCATGACCCATAAACACCAGAAGGAGGAGGAAAATGCTGGGATAATCTAAGTTTTTTAAATATTTTCTGAAATTTCTGGAAATTTTAAATCACACAAAACTCACAAACCAAAAACCTCTAAGACATTTCAATTAGAATCTTTGAATATTTCAACCCATTCCAAAATTTGACAACGTAAAGACTTTCTGGAAACTTGCAAGGATTGAATTTTTTGATTGGTAAAAACTTTGGCGTTTCAAGCTTTGAAACTTGATTCATAAACTCCCAGACTTGAAGATAAATGTTTGATGGAATGATTCAGAGTTTCAAAGCATTTTCTGAAATATCCAAGAATTTTAAATTCCACAAAACCACAATAACAAAAAAGAGAATGTCCTAAAATTCATAACAAGTTTTTTAGTCATGGACTTCTTTCGGAATATAACCAGATCCCTGTAACCCTTCAAGTTCTAACTCAGGACCCATAAACACCAGAAGGAAGAGGAAAATGCTGGGATAATCTATGTTTTTTAAATATTTTCTGAATTTTCTAGACATTTTAAATCACACAAAACTCACAAACCAAAAACCTCTAAGACATTTCAATCAGAATCTTTGAATATTTCAACCCATTCCAAAATTTGACAACGCAAAAACTTTCTGGAAACTTGCAAGTACAGAATTTTTTGATTGGTGAAAACTTTGGCGTTTCAAGCTTTGAAACTTGATTCATAAACTCCCAGACTTGAAGATAAATGTTTGATGGAATGATTCAGAGTTTCAAAGGAATTTCTGAAATATCTAAGAATTTTAAATTTCAAAAATTACAATAACAAAAAAGCTCTAGAAAAAGCTTCAATCAAAACCGATCAGTATTTAATCTCTTTGCAGAAATATTCCAAAGTCTTAAAACCCTCGATTATTTATAACCCTAAGTCCTTCGATCCGTTAAAACCATTGAACCCTTCATATTTTACTTCATGACCTATGATATCTTAAACTCCCGGAGCTGAGAGTGAACGTTAGTTAGGCTTATCCAGGTTTTTTATCTATTTTTTGAAATACTATACAGTGTGAAACGAAATGAACGGCAGAAAAAATTGAGGAAAAAATCAGTCATCCTCCTGGTGTTCAATGTTTACACACAAGCCAAGGGTAGCCTTTTAAAGTATTTGTCGCAATGAATCGAAATAGAAGCTAAGACCATATGCCCAAATCATAATTTTTCCGTGGAACCTTTACAATTCATAAATTTGAACCCCGATAATTAACTTCCTGACCGTCCAAACCGGTACCGCCTTTATTCACCGGAACGTAAACATTTTCGAAAAACTCTTACCGTGGCGCCAGCGCGTCCTTTTCCTGCTCAGTCGACCAAATGGAGATTATCCGGTATCCGGTTGCCAGGATTCGATTACGCTTTGTTGTGCTGACCAATGGTAAACGGCACAGAAGAGCGAACGACGGGTATAATGATGACAGGGCCGTTTAATGTATGGACGTGCGTGGTTAGAGGTCAAGTTTAATTAATTAATTAATTCGGATATCGATGGGTAGAACGGCTGCGGTTCAAAATGGAAGTGTCCTTCCCCATTGGTCAACTCGACGTTTAATCGAGTCGACATCAAGCTGTTAGTATTATCAAAGCGAAACCTCGTAAATAAACAAACCTCCTCGTAATGCAAACCTTTAATAATAATCTTTTCACGGGTATTATCAACGTTTTAAAATTTAAAGCGCCTCTTCGAGATTGAGAAGAGTGCGTGGACTGTGTTTTACAGCCAGTTTTATCTGAACAGTAACGTAATAAAACACTCGCTCCGAATCGAAGGATAAAGATGATACGAGACGTAAAAAAAATCTCTTTTTTCCCTGGGGAAGAACACACCCGAAGAATTCAGAAAAATCAAAAACAAGCGTCCGTTATCCGTGCACGCATCGCCCGTTTGCGTTTGCGTACTTCCTTTACAAGATTAGGTACGCTCGGTGCGAGTGTCCCGGCGGTTTCCCCCATTAGTCAAGTGTCAAAATTACAAAGTACGACGCAACGGGCTGCGCCTTTTCGTACAAAGGAACACTCTGTACAAGTTAACGTGAGGCGATGGACGTCACGTAAAAATGCGAAATTAATCGAGATGACACGTCTAAGCTTGCTCGTCAGTTCCGTGGGATTTTCGAGGCCCGAACAGCTTATACTGAAGAAGGTTCACTTGCAGGTCTTTGTTGTTGAATATGAAGGGAAGTAATTCATTATTGAATTACAAATACGTTCTAACTTCCATAACTCGAACTAGCATTTGTAGTCCAGTGTTTGACGGTAAAAATTGGTCCACACAATGTACACATGGTGTGGGAATGGAGCTTTATGCTGCTTATTAAATTTGTAACACTGAGTCATCGATAGTTTGTGCATTTCCTTAAGTCTTTCCTATTCTTACACAAGAAACATTACTAATGTAAGCCGTTTTGCACTCTAGCGATACCTTCTCGCATCTTGGCAGCAAATGCTAATAGTTCAGATAGTTTTCTTGAGTCATTTTTAATCAGTTCTATTGACACCCATTTAGAACCTAAAGCATGGCTGGACATGTCCAGAGAGATCGGAAGAATAAAAAAGTATAGGAGACAAACCCAAGAGGAACAAGACTCACATGGTGAGATAACACAGTAAAAGGCCTTAAAACTATGGGAATCGACGATTGGAGAAGGGACATCATGGACAAAGACAGATGGAAGCAAATCGTCTTTGCAGCTAAAACTCAAGAAGGGTTGTAACCACGGATGAGAGGAAGAGAGAGAGAGAGGGGGGCTGGCTTTGTCATTCTTCATGGTTGCTACTGGTTTTTTATTTCTTCTGGGGTAACTTCGTCTTCTCCATTTAAAGTATGTTCGTCGGTTTCATCGCCTGTAGATAAGAATTCTCGTTTTTCAGCGAGTATGTCGGTGTGGTACTCAACTCATTTTCCAGGATTAATAAGATTGAATCGACTGCGCTCTTTTTGGTTTATTATAGTTCCATTTATACTGTTCAGTCTCGTTATGCCCAAGAGTCTGTCAGCCTTACTGCATGCTTCTTCCCACATCACATTTTTGTATCGTATATTAGCTTTGCATACTTGTCCTTTCTAAGTTCTATTGAATTATAAACAAAGTATCATTTAAGAGCACTTTCTTTTAATTAATTTTATGGATAGAGGAGTAACAGATTTTGTAATTTACGCTGTAGATATTTCACACAAAATGAGATACGATATAAAACATGAGAAGATGAGATCCTCTTTTGTATATAATTATATATTTAATGCATGATGCAATAAAATCGCCAACTAAGGAATTCCACGACTATCAGTATATTATGAACACGAATCATAATGGGATTCAACTTAAATTATTTACTTTTTACCTTACAAAATGGCAACTAAGTAGGTACTTCTTTAGAGACTGGTCAATTGTAAATTATGTTTCACGCAGTTTTGGGAAAAATAGAAATGTATATTTAATATAATCATTGCAAACCTAATTAACAGTCCCACGTTTTTATAATTAAGTGTAAACTGATTCCCAAAACGCGTTTACAAGATTATACTATTCTTAAAAACCCAAGCATTACTAAGTTTATTGTTTAGCAAATTAACCATGGGATAATAACTAACTGCTTTATTGTTAACATTCAGTTAATTGAAGGAATCCACCAAAAGTTGCCCTTAAACCACACAGAACAGTATTGCCATTGTGAAAGGGACTCGACTTGTTATATAGACACCATCTGTATAAAACCAATACCAAGTATAGTTAAAATAATTTATCTAAAAATGTATATGACAAGTTAAAACCGAGATCCACTAGAAAGTTTCCCATTCGATGAATACATAATCTATCATATACTCCCAGGCCCTTTTGAGGTCACTCTGGTAAATTCGTTCTATATATCTATTGAGAATTAAAGGCCTCAATTAGTTGTTTCGAAATTTCGACGATTGTTCTTCAGATCTCTTAAGTCGTCCTCTAGACAGTTTCAGGAGTTGTTCTACGTAAATGATGTTTTGAAGATAACTGTTTAAAACCAAATGGTGCCTATAGGAAAAACTGCCGTGAAAAGTAATATCACACACTTCTTCATCAACTATCCATCATTTATGTAGGAGGCATGTAACCTACATTATTTTCAATTTCCTAGGGAAATCTCTCTCGCCTCGATCGTTAGCCAACGAACGAAGACGTTAAAGGTAATTAAGTTGATCCGAGTTGAAATCCCTAAAATGCCTCGGGTGTTGATGTTCCGTGAACCTTCTTTCTCGCTTGTTCAATTTCACTGCAGCCGTTTTAGCGGCCGCCTACGACGATTCGAAATGGCTCTATTAGTTTCCGGGGAAAAAAGCCGGGAAAGTGATTGTTTAATTATTTTTTAACCGTCGTTTTAGGCGAGCGACTTTATGCGCTTGGTGGCCGGCGTACGGTAAATCACTCACGAGGAAGACAGGGAGAGAGAAATGTAGTGGAGAAGTTGAATGGAGCGACGCCTACAACCCCGGGGAACAGCTGTTGTTGCTCTTATATCATTCTATGTGTCAAATAGTTTGAAATGGCCGCAGTTTAATGCGGCGTGAATATCAAAAACCCGGTCCACGTCCGACGGGCTGGATTTGCTGTAATCCATTTAACCCTGAACAGTTTTTTGTTCAAAAATATGTTTCGAAATTGTAAAATTATTTATACATGTATTTCTAATAGTAACAGAGTTTTAAAATAATTGTAAGACATTCGCACATAACTAACTCAATTTAACCTCAAATTGCGCATAACCAACTGGTTATTAAAGAACTTATCCCACCTACCTACTTCTACGAAATGGCGAAGGCGCCTGTACAGACTGCGTGACAAAAATTTAAATTTTCTCAGCCCTGGTTCATTTTATCGAATCTCAATGAAACCTGTGGTACTTCTGGTGAAATAAGGAATGCGCTGAACTACCATACATCACAATGAATCAAGCCATTAAAAAGTTATAATGGAAGAAACATACATATAGTACATATGCTACCACTAATAGCATAACTTCTTTTAGTTTCTCATGTGAGATTGTGCCTTTCCTAGACGTTTATTCTCCTAGGTCAAAAAACGTGCTTTTCGAAAAATGTCTGTTTGAGTATTGTGTAGTATGTGTGTGTATGTATGTATGTAATCGTGATTTTCTCAGGAACTGTAAATATTCAAAAGCTCAAATTTTGTATTTGGGCTTCCTACTCTAAAAACTCAAATTGGTAAGATTTTGGTTAAAATTTGTTGAAGGCAAAGGACACTTTACTCTTGATGTTTATGTAATATCTCGAAAACGAGGTTAACGTCTCTTTTTAATACTTTGTATATTTAATCTACTGTTTAATGTATACTGAACTCCACAATCATTATCTTAACCAACCTTCTCTCTTTGCTTAAAACGCCCTTGCCTTGCTTAAAAAAAGCCCTTTACCCATATAAATTTTCGGTTTTTCTAATTTTACTTACATTCTTACTATATTTTAAAACAGAACTACACGTTAATTGCTTATGATTTTTGTTTGAAACACATTTTTATAAGCGCACCATGAGAAGCAGTTTACTCCTAAGAATTTTCAGTTTTTCTTTATTTTTTTTAAAATTGGGTGTCATGATATATTCCAGCGCTCCGCATTTTAAGTTACTTGTTTAATATCCATAACTATTATTTAAGACATTTTTTTCTAAAACTGCTTTAAATTTTAAATGAATATAGTTACTTTACTCCTGGGAATTTTGGTTTTCCCAATTTTTTCAAAACGACTTTTGATATTCGTACTAAAGTTGATATGTGAACTACTACTTTAAATGCCTATAATTTTTATTTGAAACATTTTTCTCTTAATGTGCTCTAAAAATCACATTACTCTTGGGCATTTAAAGCTTTTCTTAATTTTCTTAAAAAAACTTTAGGAATCCATTTCAAATCTCACAATTTGACTTAGCCATTTACTGCCTATAAAAGTTATTTCTTAAACCGTCGTAAAGGTCACTTAACTCTAACTAGGGCTTATTAATTACCCTTAGTTTTCTCCTAAACGGCTTTGGCAATTTATTTCAACCTGCGCAACTTATCTATTTAATACCTCTGATTTTTGTTTTATACTAAAGGGCTCTTGAGAATTTCTTAAGAGCTCACAACTTCTATATTACTACCGCTATCTCATTCATCGCCGTGCGAGGAGCATCTCATCCGATTTTGGAATATTTCTTACTGTGGTATCAAATTACAATCATCTGGCTTACAATAAAACGTATGCTGTGAAAGCTGAGTGCCGCTTATGATCGTAAATGATAGAGTAGGCGGGAATCATCTTGTTTTGCAACAATTCTGTCACTACCGACATTTTGCAGAATTCAGCTGTCTGCAATAAACATCGAACACCCTTAAGTTCTAGTTAAGGTCGATGCCATTCAAATTAGCGGACTTTAAATGGGGATCTAACCCACTGTTTGCATCCATTTTTGTCAGTTAATACAGAGTCACTAAAATCATGTTAAACCAGTCCATTTTGGGACTTTAGTTTCTCTCTGGTCTATTGGTAGCTTCCCTCTTTAGGGTTGTATTCCAGTTCTGCCACAAACACTCGGTAAACACTCGCTGGCGTCATTTACCTCATTAAATAACCTTTAAACCCGACTGATGACGAGCTCATATACGAGGAACCTATCTCTCAACTTTTATGACAGAACTCGCATCTTCTCATATCTGGTATAAATCACGCCCCGCGAGAATAGTCGTTTCTCGAGTCCCATTTGGAGAATCCAGTCCCGGCGGTTTTTATGCTTCTCTGAATAAAATTGAAATTCATGAACGCCGTTTACGGCATGCTATTTTGATTGCGTCTAGTTTCTAAAATAGACAGCACAGACAAGAGAGAACCCGTGATATGGTCAGCGGTACGTTCGAGGTCGCTTCGTCGTTTGTTCTATCATCAGATAATGTCAGGTGCGCGCAGACTGAGAGATGGAATTGATTTTTGAACGCATCAAGCGACGTTCTTAATGACGAAGCGATGTTTTATCAACACCATGCTACCTTAACGGTAATAATAACTTACGGCTAAGTTATTGTATGTTACGACGAATTTAGAGTGAACGTAGGTGCAGTTCTGCCACTGGTGTCATCACTGCTTTATAGCTTGGTAAAACAACGACTTAAGTAACCTAACTTAACCCATTACTGTGTACTTCTCTGGTAGCGCTGCCAGCCATGTTTCTGGCGGAACTGGATGTTTCCTTTAAAAGGAGTCTAGAGCCTAAAGTTGAAACTAATTTTCAAATTACCATTTCATCTACTTTTTGTTGTTGTACCTTCATTTAATAGAGCAGCAGATGTATGTTGAACAATTGCATCTACCTTATATGTTTTTTCAACCAATTTGAACCCATAAAATTGTAGCATTGTAGCAAATATTAGTTACTTCCCCAACGTCACTGGTGAATTGGTGAACTCTGAGAATATCCTAGCCTTAATTTGGACAAATCACATTGCTCTATTGCCAAGTTAGTGAATTAAAGTATGGTCGTTTGGTCGTCCATTTGCGGGACAACCTGTAGAATCACCTACCTTTTAATTTTTGTCTAAGTATCCTGTAACGTATAGCAAACGCCGTAAAAAATATCACGTACATTAACGTATCATATTCTTTATTAACTTGTCCCGAGACTGAATAAAATTCGCATAACCTGTTAAAGGCCGTCTAAAACACACTCGCACACACTTTATATACACATACGACGCCATTTAAAATTTAAATGGTCACATCTGACTCGGCATCTTGTTTATGCCGCATTATGCACTTGAATTAATAATTATTCTGTATTTATACTAGACGGGACTGCCTGCCTAGGAACAGCTGAAAAATATGGCGTCAAAGGTAGAGTCCGCCGTTCCAGTACGCTGGAAGATTTTTTCTGGTTCAAGTGGAAATCTAAGTGAAATAAAACAAGGGTCAGTCATAAAGTGCTTGTTAAAATACGTGCTCTTCAACCCTTAAATTGGCTTTCAGAATACTTTTCAGTGAATTTCAGAACTATAGAAGAATTTCAAACTATTTCGAAGTTATCCAAATCATGATTTTTTTATAGTAAAGACGTCAAAGGAAGCCTACCAGTACAATACCGCTTTTTCCCACTCCCTCACTAAGTGAAACTTTGGACTGTAAAATTTTTCTGGATCATATGGGACCCCCAATCTAAAAACATACCAAATTTCTAGTTTCTAGCTATTGCTAGTAACTATTGCTTAAGTTTTCCTATACCTTAAGATAATATCGAAACAAATAAATTGTAATTGTGTTTTTCATCCCCTCTAAAAGGGAAATTTAGAATTACAATATTTTTCTGAACCATCTTGAAGCTCTTAAGCAATAACCATGCAAAGTTTACTGTCTTAAGATTCAGCTAGTGCTATATTAATGTCACCTCCATTTCTACCTTTCGTAGAGGAAATTAATGGATTTCAAATTTTTTGGTGGCCAAGCTATAGTCGTATCTAGTTTTAAGTTTCTAACTTTGCAGTTTCCTATAGTTAATGTGAATAACTTTTGGCACCATAGTCGAACAAGCTTACGTTGCACCTCTGTTATCCAACATCATTTTTAGAAATTTAAAATACCTAACAAAATGTAATACTTCTCATGATCCCGTCTCTTTATGGAGGTTGGCTATCATTATAACCATTTTTATTTTTGATGCTTCAGCTCTGAAATCTTGCTGATCCTATTCTCTTAGGTTTCTTGGCCAGGACGTCTTCTTCTTATTGAGCTCTTCCCTGCGATATTTCCCTTCATTGTATCTCTATCCACGCATAATATGACTGAGATACTAGCATTTTCTGGCTTTTAGTAAGTTCGCCAATTGCCTTTCTCTCTTCACTCGGCGTAAGACTTCTTCATTTGCTAATCTTGGTTGTCCATGATATTCTCAGTACCCGGGTGAAGATCCAATTTTCAAGAGACTGAATCTTCTTCATTGCGACACTGTTGATTATCCATGATTCTACTTCATATAGAAGCACTGGGATTACGTAGAATTTAATCAATCTCAGTGGAAGTTGGAGATTTAAGTGGTGATTAGTAAACAATTGTTTCAATCTGAATTAAATGTTAATCAAAAACAGTTTTAATTGCATATTTTTGATGAAAACTTTATTTTAAATTTTATTTGTGTTTAAAACGTTTGGAGAAATTGAAAATTCAAAACGCTCATTCATTTTTTCTTAGAAATATCCAGAAAACGACTATTTAATCGATTTTAAAACTGCCATAACCTTATTATCACAGAGACAAGATGATGAAGCAAAACTGTTTAATCTATAAATTGGCGAATACTCCCCACATCGTCACATTTTGTTGCAGTTTATATTACCAAACTGTTATTTAAAACTTTGCAACGTAGTTTTCGCAGTAAAGACATTTCAAATTTATGGAATGGTATGAAAACTGTTTTTCCTGTACTTATGATTGTTGCTGTCTCTTAAATATAATTCTGACAGTACCTGATTTACGTATTTAAAAATGTTACTATTTCATGAAGAAATCCCAAACTTTAATAATTTCTAATGGAAACTTATTCGAATTGCTCTTTGAAGTTTATGAAAATTCAAGGCCATCGATCGAATCGATCTGTTACTGCTACTATTAGCTTGAGTGTTCTAATTTTGTTTATTTATAAATAATTAATTGGACAAACAATAAAACATGAGAAGTTAAATTGAAAATTATTCCACATCTTACTGCTACTTCGAAAATATGATGCCTGGCAAGTGAATAGCACTAGAACTTATAGAAAATGAATGTTTTATGAGTAAATTTCATGATTTAAGTATTTTTAAAGTGATTTTCCAATTAATTGATTGAAGATTCCTCCAAACGAAATTGACGACCCTTGTGACCGTGAAATATACACGACTTCCGTGGAAAAAAATTAAAATGATCACCGTTGCATTATACTGGACGACCACAACATATTTATTGCCCAAATGGCTCCATATGAGATGAATATTTTTGGAAATAAGTAAAATGGCCTACGGTGGACAGATGCACAAAATTGAAAAGAATATAATAATAAGGTATCGTCGCATAAGATATATTTCTGAAATTATTTAGTAATTGCATATACCACTTCAAAATATTGAAATAAGCTGAAAATAAAAGAAGGAGAAAACCGTTTTAACTCGGCGAACCAAGTGATTCATAACGAAACCTTCCCAGGGAGTTCCACTATCGACCTCAGGTATATCGATCTTTTCCCCTGATGATTAATGACTTTTCACTATTATTATTACTACCACGGATCGATTCGCGGAGTGCGTCTCGCTCTCCTGAAATTTCATCCGGTCAGCCTTCAGGTTTAGGTTTAGGTGTACGTGTCGGCCCGAGCCGGAGCGATTAATAATTAATACAAATGCGCGACGTCGAATAAAAGCACGTAATGTCGCGTGGGTTCTCTCGGGTTCTCTCTCTTTCTTCCTTTCTTTCTGCACGGTATGTACATACGCAATATGTGGCGTACCATACGGGACATACGTCTTGTCTCGTGTGTGCGTGTGCGTGTGCGTGTGCGCGCCGTGCTGTTGATGTATTTAATTACGTTACCGTGCAAATAACGGGACGAGAACGGGGGAGATCGGAAATGGACCGAACGGGACGCGCATACTATCGAACTCTATCTGTCCCATGATGTTAATCGTGATAATTTCAATCGAATGCTTATGTGATAAATCACTCTTCCCGTCTGAGAAAGCAGAAGGACCCAAGAGTCCGTCCCGTAAAATAAACGATCTTAAGATATAGAATACTAGTATTAATGGTAGAGCACTGAAATTTGCTTTAGAGTACTGTTATGAAGCATCGCAATAGCTCAGTGGAGTTACGCCACTAATCTCATTCACATATGATGCTGATGCTCGGATTATGTGGCATGAAAAATATGAAGGAAGTATGCTAGACAAGTGCACATTGTCACTTTTCTATGGAAAGATTGCAATAGGCCTGCCTCAACAAAAGTGTGTGAGAGAGAGAGGCACATGTATATAGCTCATCGATAGATAAATGGTTTACCTTGATAAGTAACTTCCAGGGCCTCACTTTAATCCCCTCAAGAGACAAAATATCCAAATGGTCCAAGGTTGGATCCCATCAGTTGGTATACCAGTCGAGTATTTTGTAAGAACGGACAGAATAATGTGAAAATTCGAATTAAAGTATCAATGATAAGTCAAATAAGTGTGATGCTCAACAAAAACTTTTCCCATGTTTCACAGCTATGACGACTGTCACAATAATTAACTGGCACTTTAACGTCAATAATAATGATTATACATAATCAAAAAAATAATTAAAAAGACAGTAAAATAAATTTAAAATTAAATTCGGCAAATGTGCTGACTTTATTGCTGTTATTACTAGTAATTTTTTATTTTTAGTAAATGTATACAAATGTTAGTTACTATTACTGCTGCTGGCACTAGAGTCACTATTGTTGATTGCAATTGCAAATGTATCGATGTGATGCATTAGCCCTGACTTTCTGAACTCTAGGGTGCTCATTAAAGTACCCTAGAGTACATTTAACCCATATTTTATAAAATTGACCTTAGAATTTTCCTATTGAAATATTTTTCATAAATAGTTTTTCATATAAATTTCGAATCTCCTTTTGACATTTTTTCAAAGATGCCCTGATCACTCCTTTCTTTTCACACCACAATTTTCCACCTACGGGGGTACTTAAGTACACTTTAATGTAGCTCAATTACAAATGAATTTTCTTAAAAAGTTCACTTCGTTTATTGCTTTTAATTTATTTATCTGTTACATAAGCTCTGCTTAAGTTCAGTAAGCTCCTTAATCGGGTTACATTATACTCTTAAGATAGTTATTCCGAGAATTAAAATGTGAAACCGACTACCTGAAACTGGGTAAAAGGAAAGAAGGAAAGACGGTTATCTCTCAATATTACAAATATTTAAGCTTTACTGAGGGCTCTATCTATGTATTTGGTAGTACATTATTTAAGAACAAATTTATTTTCTTTGCTCCTTTTACAAATTTTATTTGCCATTTTGTTAATTTCATGTTGCCTATCTGAAACTTTTCGTTGAGGACATTTTATCTTTGATGTTTTACTCCCCTTTTTGCCCTCTCATTTTCCTCTTTTTGATGTTTTTATCTGTCATGTTGCCTGTTTTCTACTCCTTTTCTTTTGCCTGAATATTCGGTCATTTATGATTACAGTTAAATACGTTTCGTGCAATTCAATTTTAACTTGAAATTTTTCAAATGGCACACTTTTACTTCAACAGTTTTTTCTTAATCTACCATTTCTTAAAACAAAATAAAATGTTTGATGAACCTACAGATGCTTGAAGCAGGAGCCAAAATGTTTAACTTTCTTTGCACTCTGTATCACACTCTGCTCCACTGGTTGACCAAAATAACATGAGAACGCGCCCTAACAAATATTTGAACATACCATAAATCTCATTTATTTCGGACGGCGCATTTTGCAAATAAGGGTTGGCCGAAAAGGTGAGACGTCCTGTATAGTACGGATTAAGTCATACGAAATAAAATAATATTCTAGATTTCAATACAAACGTCATTTGTTTAGGTACTCGTGTATTATTCTAACTGTTCCCGAAATAGTAAAAAATTCACAATCTTGAACAAAGTTCTTTCAGGCTTCGATGAGTCCAGATTCAATTTTTGAATTTTCTCTTTCAGGTGTCCTCCACTGGTCCGGTACTGTCCCCTCGCCGGGCGATTCCTCACCGGACGTCATTCCGGACCGCCCAAGGGTCTTTTATGTAAGTACTTACACACATAACCATACAGATATACATACACATCGACCCCATGCCAGGGGTCATAAACGTAATATATGTTATTTGAGCCTTAGCGAAACCGCGCAGTACCTGCATAGGCAAATTATTAGAGGAGAAAATTTAATTAAGATTTTTTCCCGCCGTCGCATAATGGCTGAGGGGGCATTCGTGATCCTGAAAATTGACCGTTCCATTACGGACCCGATTGGTTTATTGTTGAGTTCGGAACGCCCACGGGAATGGGCGTTTTTCCCTGTAATTTGCCTTGTTGAGGGAACGATATAACGGAAAACCGTTTCCTTCCTGGGTTGCTCCAAATTATTGTCTTCCTGACGATAAGAGACATTGAGAGATCTTGATAATTTTTCTTGAAACGTGTTTAAAGCCGCATGGTTTTCTCTTAAATGCATAAAAGCATACACAGAAAACAGAAAGTTTTCTCTCAGGACCTGCAGGAATCTTAAATAATCTGTATCCTTCTTTGGTATTGTTTTTGTACCAACTTACAAAACAAATATGAGAAAATTTTAAGATTTGAGCAATGATACGACTTAACCTCCATAACCAGAAATGCCACAAACAGGAGAAATACAAACTATCATCGGAAAAAATTTAAAATAACTTTAGACCGCCATGTTTGTGGTAAAATATGCCTTCATCCCCCTTACACATTTGAACATAACCTTGCGGTACTGTATATATCTAGTGACTGCATTGCGCCATTTTAGTTCCTTTTATAGAAGGAGTAATAGGGCGAAACTACAAATATAAAAATTTCATAAACAATTGAAGAGGTTTTTTTAATTCAAAAAGGTTGCATCTTATGAAGTTTTGCTTCTATAATCCAAATCTACATCGGTAGCACTAGCACAGTGCAAGAAATCGGGAGTAGCAAAAGGTCTTAATAATTGTCTTCGATCTTCTCTTATCTTTTCCAACTAGTAAGTTGAGAAATAGAACTAAAACATGTTTAAATATTGCGTTGGATATATTATTTTATTTAAAATTCCTTACTTCACATGCTTTTATACCATTTTTACGAGGCAAATCCGAAAAATACAAATAGGTCTCTGCCGCAACTCATACATTACCGCCAAAATATGACATCAATTGTCAAAAATTTGACGTGTTCAGTGGAATTCCTACTAAAATCCTTAAAAATTAGCCATTTTGGTTCGGATTCTCCTATCCTCTGTCTTGCGCATGGGATCAATGGATTGTGGTACTTTTTATATCTAGTGACCTAAGTTCGTGTGAAAAAATAAACCGGTGGCAATACTTACAAGCTTATTAGGATATAGACTGCTTGTCTGCGACGTTCTCATTTCCTCCAGTTCGAGTAAGAGAAACGATGTAAACAGTGATACCATCTCTTTCTAAGGCGGAATGTAGCTAACACGTGACCTTTGCCCACTTGTAACTAAACCGACAGTAATTAAGTCACGCCCATTAGAAGACAGGCTATCGTATCCATGCTGTTTCTGCTTTTCTCGCTAAAGGGGAACTGAGAAGGTTGCGCACAAGCATTCTAGCTCTTAATAACTCTTATTTCCTTTATAAGTCTATATATACTTGTAAGTTTGCCCAGTTCACCCAAGAGTACGTCTAAATTGACAGTGTGGCTGTCCCGATATTTTAAAAATGTCGTAACAGATTCTGACGGGAGGGGCATTAGTGGAAAACTCTCAAAAAATAAAAAATTAATCTATTTGGCATGTGATAAGTCTAATTCATTCAATTTTTAACGCTACTTGTTTGAAAAGGATGTTTTTCAAAGTGTCTTCAAGCTACATTTTTGAAATTTGCAGTGATTTAAATACTCTTTTGTGCTTAAAAAATGTACGATTTTCTAAAAAAGTTATATCATGCGTACGACGTCGATGAATGTAAGTTTTAGCAATTCACACAAAAATTATATATTTAAGAGAGCGTACCACTATAATTTTAATCTACGTTTACACAAACTTTCACCGTCACATTAAATTTGTTTATAAATAAAACGAATTTTGAAAACGAATTTCAAAATATATATATAGCGCTGTTGAATTAACGTTTTAATTAGGGTCATGGAAGTTTTTGGAAAATTCTCGATTTTTAAAATTAAATATTCGACCAACATTTACGTACTAGTTAGTCTATGTCGATCCAACCGACATTCTGTTATATAAAATTTATTAAAATTATATGTAAAGTAATTCATAGCCCATACCACAAGTAAAATCTGAGTAATCGCATTGTTCAAGTGCTCATTATTTTTTCAAAAATCATTCTAAAATTTTTAATGTCTCATTCATCCCCGCATTTCGTGAGGCGATCAGAGGCGATTACGAATGTATACAGTGCGTTCAATTACCATCGAACGACTGCGTATGCATGAGAGAGAGAGAGAGCGAAGGAGAGGAAGAAAGACTCGACTGAATAGACGACGCTTCTCTATGCAAATTCGAGTGGTGGGTCGTAAAGAAAAATTTTAATTATCGAATAGTTATCGAGTCGAAATGCAAAATGGATCGTCTGTATTTAAATTGTTAATGGGGTAATTAACATTTGCCATTTTGCGGTTACACGTCTGGAATAAATTGCGGATGAGTTATAAACGGGCTCTCTCGATGTTTCAAACCGACGTGATCCAATTTATTTATCTACTGTCGATTTAATGGCCCATTATATCATGTCATACGTTTAGGTAGGTAGGTAGGTAGGTATATGTGTGTGCGGGGGTTAAATAGATACGGATTGTTGTTAACAATTTGAACTGGAACAGAGATAAGCTACGTTATACATCAATCCTTTATGATACACAACAACCTTCTCTGTGGAGTTTGCTTCTACGCAACATTATATATTAGAAGATAAATCATCTCTAAACAATTCAAATAAAATCCAAAAGCGAACCCGTCCATTATATCAAATTAAGTCAAGCCAACTGACACTTAATCAGTTCATCGAAATTTATACGATCACGCTTTAAAGTACCCATCATAATACCTTCTACTACTACTACTACCACGGTATCTCTCCGTCTCTACCCTCGATACATACCGTATGAATTAGTGATATGAAAAAATCCTTTTAAAAGGTTTTTAAGAGCCCCGTTTAACTTTTTTTCCATTGGATGCGTGTCGCCTGACTCGTACGTCTGCTCGTCGCGTGTTTATGGTCGATAAATTAAAGAGGATAACGACAAAAGGACGACAATTAATATTATGCGCCGGAGTCGAATGTGCCAAGAAAAAATTCGTAAAAGTGAAGGTACGAAGCCGATGAGCAGGTCGTATGGTTCTTTTAGGGTAATGTGGTGAATGTAATTGGAAAAGTTGAAGAATTTAAATGAGAGCAAATTTGCTGCACCATGAGCAATTTGCAGTTTGAGTCCAAGGCGCCACATCAACTGAACTAACCTAATTAGCGTCGGAGGCAACAAAACAAGTATGAATCTGAGGCGAAACCAAATGGACCAATCTGATCAACACTAAGGCAGTTCTGTTGGTGGGTCAATTTTGTTTCCATTTGGGCCAATGAGGGTTACTGGCCGTCCAATTCCAAGGCAGGCTTATGCGTCTTAATAATTTTTTTGGTTAATTAGACCAATCTGAATTGGCCAATTCAAGTCTGAGTATTCAGCTGTGCCAATCTGATGAAGAGTTAATCCGAGTGCCTTAATAAATTTTTTATTCAATTAGACCAATCCGAATTGGCCAATTGAAATCTGAATCAATGGCAAATATATGATATATATAAATATGATTAGACGGAATTTTATTCAACTGGGCCAATCTGATGAAGAGTAAATCTTAATTCAAGCAAAATTTCCGTGATTAAATCAATTTTGCTTCCTACGGTACTAATGGGAAACAATTTAAGCCCAATTCCCCTTTCCCCCTCGAGCCCCCCTTTCATTTAGATCCTAATCTGAATGACACGTCACGAATCGAGCCTTAACTCGTTTCCGATCAGATTTTACCAATTTACACCAAAAGTTCGCGCATCGAAACATCTAGAATGCGTTCACGGCGTGAGCGAAACGTAAAGGATATGCTTAATGACGCAGGCACGAATAACGTCAGGAAATAAGTACTCCGGGCCCAGATAATATCCGAGAGGCGGCCGCGAAATGAAAGGGGTCGCATCTTCCTCCTCTTAGGACAATCGGGTTAATGATGGCGACCTATCGACCTATCGGCTAAGGTCAATACCGTTTATTTGTCCGATTCCGATGGGCGTTTTGTGCGTCTAGAAGGGGAGGTGGAGTGTTCTGGGTGGAATTTTGTTCATTAACGTCGTCTCGGTTAACGAGAAAAGCACAGACATGCGAAGAGAGATTCTAAAACAGGAATGGAAAATTTCGCGCCAAAAATTAATCTATATGAAAATTTTGTAGTGCTGTAATCATTTGTAGTTTGCCTGAGTTCTTACAATTTCTCAACGAAAGTTATTTTTAGGTTTAGTAATATATTTAATTGCAACACATGTTTTAAACTCTATACAAAACTATATCCTGTGAAGGAAACGTGTACTCAGTGGACTCCACAATAACGCATATAAATTAGCAAATTTTTATGGACATATCGGATTTTCCATTCATTTCACATGGAACATCAAAATAATCGCAGAATTGCCACACGAAGATAACACTTAAATGGTAGCGATTAATCGACCGAGGAGAACGCATTGAAACCGTATTAATCTATAATTCTGCTTGTTTTTCCTTTTAGAAATATTATATAGTACCAGTTCCTGTGTTGAATCCTCTGGAAAGAAGAGTTAGGTTTGGTTCTGTTTGTTTTTTCTTTTATAGAGACGTTATAAAGTACGACATAGACGACATACGATATAAACGACGACGGTCGTTTAGCCACTACTGTATCTCCGGTAAGCACACCGGCATTTAAAGTTTCAAAATGGCGAAGGCGCGAAAACCGCGACGTTTCTAATCATTTTTTCACTTATTTCTCCATATTCTTTTCACGAAATTTGAATATCGGCATAAAGTTGAATAATCAAACTTTACTATTATCGTTTAATCGATGAGAATAACATTCGAAAACATTTAAAAATTTCGCTTTGGAAGCCGACAAATTTGGCGAAACTTCTCACATTTTTTTTCCTCAAAACTAACGGTTTTCTCAAGTTAAAATTATTTTTTCCATCAACCTAATACTGTCATCTTTTCCTAAAAAAATTGCAATTTTTGAGATCGAAGTGAATGTAGAAAAATGTTTACCCAACCTTCTTATTCTATTTACAATGGTACAAGTTGATTTCTTCAACTTTTTAGAAGTATATTAAAATTTCTAATTTCGAATTAGCTAATAAATAATAATAACCAATAAAACATTAGCTAATAAATGGTACACTTTTCGAGTACCAATTTCATACCGATGATAGTGTGTATATAAAAAAATATTGATGAACGAAACCCTAAATTTAGTACAATTGTACTAAAACGTCAGCACAGTCTGCGCTTGTGCGATTCCATTCTGCAACTCGCGCATCTCTGAAGTAATACCTCCTTAAGGGGGCGCAGTTAAGATGGGGCTGATTTATAGTGAGAAAAAGAAATGTGGAACCACCATCGTCATATCACTTGGTATCGAGAGAATCCCAGCCTAAAAGCGTTATCGTGGTAAAATCGTTTCAACACCTAAATTTATCAAACCACCGAAAAACAATTCACAGTGTCGAACTTTCACCATTTAGTGTCCCTAATAAAATTTTCCGGATCGAAAAGAACATGGAATTGTTTTCGACTGCACCACATTTAAGAAACAGAAAGTATATGGATGGACCCGGATGATCTGGCCGGGCGTTTTTGGTCGCATCCGCGTGAGGATAAATTATTTTTATCCTTATTTATCGCCCTCGGTTTTCACCTTTCGCATTAACGCGCTCCTTATTGCGGAAAAAATAAGCCACTCTCGTATCGGTTGTCGTTCACGATTTTCCACGAGAATTAATTTACAAGAAAGCCGTATTAAAAAGTGGCAGGTAGTGTGATTGAGTGAGAAAGAGAGAGGAGAGAATGGTCGAAAAGGCGTTTCGTCCATCTTACGAAATTCCATATTTCACACGAATCCGATACCGATACCGTTCGGTTACGGGGTAACGTGTAATAAAAGCGAATAAAATAACTTTCACGGTATAACGTGTATGTGTATGTATATGCAAGTTGTATTCATTTCGAACTATTATTGCGTCTAACAATCCAGAAGCAGGGACGGATCGGGAATTCGAAAATTAAATTAGTGCAAATTAAATGCACTTGAAGTGGTAAACTAAACTGGTGTCTCACAATTACCCACTTGAAGTACTCTCTAGTCGTACATATCACTGTATAATAAGGCCTTTTTATTCTGTATTAATTTAGCAGTGCTATCATGTCCACTACATATTTCATCAATGAAAAGTACATCAGGAGGGAAAATCTGGTGACAAATTTTCCACATACACCCTCAGAAGTTTAACCATTTTTGAGCTTCCTTTCCATCAGGTCTAAAACGGTACGTTCGCTAAAGGAGGATAACACCACTTAAGGCTTTCACCTTAAGAGTTATGGGCGTTTTAGACATCGGATTTCCCCTTCGAATTTCCTCCTCTGACTTCAATTAAATATTAGGACTGAACATTATATAAACACTAATGCCTTTATTTCCACTTTTCTGCCTGAAAAAAATCGTTTTCCATCGTTTTCCCTCCCGAGTGTCACTCGAATACGTTCGTTCATGTGCATGCATTTAGTTTATGTGAAATCCTGCTCGGCTTCGTGGGAGATACGCGAGAGCTACCCATATAGCCGACGTGTTATATGCCGTTATGCTCTAGTATGCACGTTTTTGCGTTTTCTTTAATATCCCGACAACAATAAGTTCCATTAGAAGTTCCTGAAGAGAGCGCCCGCACACGTTATCTCTCCTTGATAACTATTTTAAAACTTTGTGATATATGGTTGGTGTACCTACACAGACGGAAGGAGGCTTAATGCACAGAACGAGAGAATTTTGTTTGTAGCTAACTAGATAGATTAGATAAATTTATTATCACTTTATGATCACTAGAACAAAATTTTTGTGGATATAGCCTATGAAATACGTACATTACAAAAATAAATATTAGAAAATGGGAAAAATCACAGAGGTACAGATTATTTTCCTGGAATATTGGACCTGCACAATTTTTGAAATCCCCGGGTGGAAATACCCTTGTATAGATTTTTTTAAGTGGACATAACTACTCCAGCCCTAAGACACCCCTACGCTAACAATAACGACTATTCCTTTTTGATCTCAGAAGTCATTTCATTTTTTGCTAGAGAAAGTATACATGAAAAATTAAGAAGTTGTAGTTTTGTATAACCCGTATTTTCTAATAAAATTTTGGTATGTTTGGTGCATGATAAATAATAAATCCTGCTTCGCAGCGGTTCATAGATTATTCCAGCGCCAATAAATAATTGTTCACTCGAAACAGCTGGTACTTATCTCTAATATAATCTAATGAATTATCACTCTACCAGTAATTTTTAAATATATTTTAATGCGATGCAGTAGCGTTTCCTTCCCAAAAACAACACCATGACTAGTATTGTAAGATATTTCTTTCAACTTTAATCGTCACTTGAAGAATCTAGCACCACGGCAAAATCAGTTATAAACATGGCTTATTAGTCTTTTCAGGATCCTGAGAACCTGTAACATCATCATCAATGTTGTTCATCTTCATTATTTCATCTACTCTTGCATAAAACGGCATGGCAAATTCCTCTAAACAAGAAAATTTGGCAGACACTTCAATTTTCAAAGTCATAGCGAGCAGCTCAAGTGGATTAGGAACCTGTGTTCTTGTAAAATGGTCATCCAGTTTTTTCCTAAGCATTTGAATTAGAATCACAGGTGACATGAGGTTCTGAGAACACCACCGTTCCCATGTGTTTTCTTGAAAAGGTTACAATAGCTCAACAAAACAATCGATGATTTTCCACTGCTCCTTGCAAAACTGAGTCAAAGCTACGGTCGCCAAAGTAATGCCTTAAGCGTCTTTAGATGCTGATGCAAATGCAAATATCTACAGTATTTCCCCGTTAGTTACTATCAAAAGTCCAGCTATTTGCGAAATTTAGAAAATATCAATGTGAAACCGATAAAAGATGAAAAGTGGTTACAAATTTTTGTGCTGAAAATGACATTTGTACTTCACGTGAGGTAATGTTAATTTCTTGCTACATTTGCAGGAAATAAGAAAAGAAAGCAATCTCGTTTTGACTAGTTTTTTCAATAACTTAGTCAGAGAAGGAAGTACGGTTTATAACCACTTTTGCATTTTTCATTGCCACCATTGCGAAGAGAATCACCACAAGAGTTTTAATTCCAGAAAAAATTCAAGAGGAAAAGCGACACTGATGACTGATGTTAAAGTATTAATTCCACCAACAGGAAAATGGGTAGAATTCTAACTAATGGCACTAACATCGATTTCAGACAAAATTCTATTGTCTTTGCTGTCTTTTTCTTGTAATGAAATTTAATAGGTTTTCCACACCTCTGGAAAAAGCTGAGAAATGTGATGCAACTGAAGTTCCCTGCGAAGTTTTCCCGAAGTTCCTGGCTCAAATGTTCTATTCAGATACGTACTCGTATACATTTCGAATCCATAGAGGTGCTAAGAACATTTTTAACACCCCACGAAATTTTAGAATACAAATTGGAACTCCTTGACTCTTGACTCTTCATGAAGCCATATCACATATACCCGTCGATTGGGGGGGTGTTACAGTTATTACCATCCTCGTTTCACGCCTTTCGATCTTTTTCCATACTGCTCACGACTTTCATCTCTTATCGCTCTCTCTCTCTCTCTCTCTCTCTCTCTCTCTCTCTCTCTCATTTGTCATCCTCTTGTCTTGACGTTTTGTTTTCGATGATTTACATACATTTCGTTTCTGTTTATCTCATCAGCAGATTAAAATGCGACCGGTTAATTAATTTCAGGAGAAGAAAGTATGTCGAATCGTGGGAACGACATCCTGCTCTGTGTTATGGCGCTATGGTCGAGTGTCGGTAATGACCAATTAACGAATCTACTTTCGGTGGATTCTGGATCGATTCGAAACGTTGAGTAGAACAACGTTGTTGAGATTGAACTCCATTCTCTATTTGAACAATGGAAATATTTTACTGTTATCTATAAATTTATTAAAGAACTACATACGCCTTCCTCAAACAGAAACGTGCGATATAGGGCAACGTACACAAATGATATATTGCAATACTAACAGTACTGCTAATATCGCATCGCATTTGAAGTAATTTCCAGCTCCGTAGAGCGTAGAGCAATATTTCTCGTCAGGCGCGTTTAATTTTTCGAATTAATCTTCTCTCGAGTATATCGCTGGGAGTTTTCCATCGATATATCATTGCATTGCAATACAAAAAACGCATATAGAGAGGCATCCATCACGGAGGTTCTGCATAAACGACATGTCGAACCCACACAAAGGAAATATTTTGAAAAGATAGGAACTCTGTCGAGGATACAGCTTGGAAAGTTATTGTGCCTAAATCACATACTGAGAATTAATTCAAAATTTCTGGCTATATTAACTGCTAAGTAATTAAACAATATTTCCTTCAAGGGCGACGTAACTTTCATTACAGAGCGTAGAGGCGACATTATTTAAAAAAAAATTATAATATTTTAAATATTCTAGCAGAGATTCAACCATAAGTAAACTTCAGTGTTAATGTAACGCTTAACATGTTAATTATCCTACTGAAAGCTTTTTAATTCTTTTTTTTTTGTAAGAAAAACTTATTGTCCGACTTACTGAAGGGCAAAAACCTGTATCCAAAACAAGAAAAGAAATTGGGGGTTTCCATTACAAAATCGGGGCCTGAAAAACACCATAACTTGATTAGATGTAACGGTTGCTTAATGATGACTGCAATTTAACAAGCTGGATTAGTTACAACGTTGTGTAATGATGATATCGCTATTTAACGAGCTAGTTGAGACGTAATGGTAGCGTAACGATGATCGTAATTCAACAAACTAGACTAGGGAATATCTATAGGAATGTTTTGCATAAGAAGATTACTTAAGGATGACTACAACTTGACGAGCTAGATTAGTTGTACCGTTGCCTAATGGTGATATCGCTATTTAACGAACTTGATGATAGCATAACTATGATCGTAATTTAACGAACTGGATTAGGTGCAACAGTAAGAATTAGGTTTAAGGATGGCTACACTTGAATGAGCTAGATTAGGCGCAGCGCCCTTAATTAATATAAGATTCTGATAAATACAATCCTAAAACCTCTGCATTTTAATAAGTGTTAACTTTAATAGCTTTAAGAGCGTTGACTAACTGAAAACATAACTATAGACAGCTCGTTTAAAAACAAACAATACAGTATGAAGCACATCAAAATATACCCTTAACCAAATGTAGAGTATTAAACCTTCCCATGTCTTCAAAAATAATTTGTTATTTGACACTATCTTCACTTCTTTTACCATAGAAACCTTTTCTTAATAAAAATTGTAGTTATTTATTGCCTATATTAGGTTATTTTTTAAATAAAAAAAGAAATTTGGTGCGAAATTCTAATTTTCAAAATGGTCGGAAGCCTTTTCGAGGAAATCACAAAATATATTTTTATTATATTATATTTTAATAGGTATGTTATAAGAAAAATTATTGATTGACAGTCTTTTTATTCATTCTTATTTAATTTAATATCATTTAATTCTAACAAAAGTAATATAAATAACTGGACTTGGTTTGATGAGACAATCACTTAAGTATTTAATTAGACAGTTATTGAGTCATTCAGTTAATCAAATAATGAATCAGTATACTAGATGGTTAGTGAGTGAGTGATAGTCAGATAGTAGAATAATTAGTAACTCATTAAGTAAATGAGTGATTTATTCAATCAGCAAATCAGCATCTAGTTAGTCAGTCTGTCAAATAATTTGCAATGCAATTAGTTAATGGGTGAATCACCAAGCAAATACTAAATTAATTATTTCACTGGTCACTTATTGAATCAGTTAGTGAATTGGTTGGTCGGTCAGTCAAATAATCAGTAAGCCAATTAGTGAGTGAGTCATGTCATCAGTCAGGCTGGCAGCCAATTGTGAATTAGTCAGTTATTTGATCAGTCAGTCAAGTAGTCAATGAATTAATCAGTTGATCGAATGATTAGTCGATTAGTTAGTTCTTGAGTGAGTTAATTAATCAGTGAGATATCAATCGGACGGTGATCCAATTATTCAGTTAAGCAGTTATTCAAGCAATCAGCCAATTAGTAAATTAATCAAATATTTAACAAGACAGTTAATTAGTGATACATCTGCTGGAGTCCGGATTACTTTTCAAATTATGCTCTCAATCATTTTGTACCTTCTTAACCTAACCTTCATTTCAGAAAATATTCTTTCCTTCCATCTAAAACGTGTTATCAAAACACTTAAGTTTGCCGAGATTGTTTTTACGTATGACCAGATCGCGCTTCATTGACAAGGAAAGGAAAATGGCGAGAAACGTCCGACGGAATAGAGAACAACGGGACGAAGTGTTTTTCGTAATTGAGTGTTTTCTCGCTGAATTAAAATAACTGCCAATCAATTGGATTGGAAGTGTTGCGAGAGACATTTCGCTGCGGGCCTCACGATGTACAAAAGCTCTTTCTTGCTTTGTTACAAATCGAAAGAAACTGCTACAACAATGCCCTCTTTGTTCTTTTTATATTTCATGGAACGCTTTGCCAACTTTTAAGTTTGTTTCCACTTTTCATACCCGGGGTTCTTTCTTTGGCTCGCCACAGAAAAACGGTTAAGTAGGCCGTTCCGGATTTTTGGTTATCGTGCTCATTTTTGCAGTCATTAGAATGCGTGTATAATAGAACAAAAAGTATCGCTAAGCAGATGTAAATAAAAACTAACCGTTACAAAGTAATTGTTACTGACTAGGTAATCTAGATACCAAAAGAAATTCCCGATTGTAAATAGGATTCGTTTCTTACTACATCGTTAACAGTAACTAACCAAACCACTTTGCTGCTGTGCCTAACCCCTTTCAAAAATCATTCTTTTAGTAAAGGTCTTAGTAACAAGACAATAACCCTCGAGACAATCACCCTTCAGACATGTATCCCCCCACTCTTACCCCCCAAACATTTTCTAAAATTCTTTGAGAATCCATTATGCCTTGAGCATTGATTTTATAAATTATTCCACCTAATTTTATACTATGAAGCACTTAAAATATCCAGGAGATATTGTAATTTTAGGCGATTTTTCCAAATTGTGATTTTGAATCAAAATTTTTAAAGATCTAAGAAAATTTTTGGAAGAAAATATAATATATATTTCTTAGATTCTAATCTAAGAAATATATATTGTATTTCCAGTTAAATGTCGAAAGTACTATTAAAATTTAAGTATATTACAATTACGCTATACAACCATTAATACAGACACCGTGATTCTCTGTAGTATTCAATTTTTTTAAGTGGCTCAAAGCCCTTTTTTCCCTTATGGAGCAAGGTAATCCTACATTATGGTAGACATGTAAAAAATATTTTTATAATTTTTATTTTTTGGACAATTTTTGATTAAAATCGTTTAAGAATTCGGCAAAGCACCTTCTGTAACTTACCCACCTCGTAATTTCTACCTATAAATCTGTACACTCTTTCTACAATTTAAAATTCCTTAACGTGCTACAATAAAGACACTCATTTCTTGCAAAACATATACATATATTTCCATCCGTAATAAAAATAAATTCCATATCAGTTCACACCCGCTCAATCTTTCTTAATCTGTAGAAACCTCTTGTTCATGAAAAAGCTAGTGACTATGGCTATGCTCGAAGGTATCACAGCAACTAACATCACAGACTCCTCCCCCATGATGTCGCTAGTGAAGCCGGTGAGTAACGGCGTGATAAACCTGGATACAGACATGATGCTGTTTGAAGCGCCAGACAATGATCCGGAGTGTAACTTCTGAGATTTCTGGAACATCAGGTCCATCAAGATGACCCTGAGGGCTGAAGCGGCGAACGACAGCGGCACCAAGAGGATTATAAGGACATACAAGTTTGGTGATAGATAGATCAGGATGAAGCAAACGGTGATGAGGAGGAATGAGCGGGTGAGCCGTTGATAGGGCGTTTGTTTGTCGGTCTTCAGCAGGCGCTCGATTCTGTTGAGGAAGAATGATGAGACCATCCCGATAACACTGAAGTAGGAAATTGTATAGCCTAGGTGCTTAGGCGACAATCCATACTTCTCCTTGAGGTATATGGATTGGTTACTGAAGTAGGTGGTGATGGTCAGACCGCAAAGGAACTTGAGGAGAAAGACGTCCCATTGTTCGGCCCAATCGATCTCTCGTAATTCTTTTAGCGTTTTGGAGAATTCATTCTTGACGGTGGTTAATACTGAGACATCTTGACTTTTACTCGTCGAGGAATCTTCTGGTAAAAAACTGGATATCACTGGAAAAAGAAAGACATTGACTCAACAATAACTCTAGTGGACAAATCATAACATCGCACTATAGCTAATATTTCTTCAGTGCTCATACACAGTTATACAATGAAAACCTGCTACAACTACTATCCATTATAAGAACAAATTGTTGTATTGCCCTTACCATAAGTAATAATGAATAAAACCGAAGTCAGCAGGCAAACATACATGAACCCATTCTCTATTTCAGAAAGGTGTCCACCAATGAAGGGCCCCACGATGAAACCCAAAGAACTAAGTGCAGCGATCTTCCCGAAAACGGCGCTCTGCTCACCTGGGGGCACCAGGTTAGTTATCACAGCCTTGCAGATGCTTTGAGTGTGCTTAAAGAAACCTGATGAACAAGGTAAAAAATAAAAGTAATTAAATATTGCAATTAGAGGTGGTTTTTAGGCTATACAGGCAAATATTTTTATTAATACTATTGCATGTTTGCTTTAAGAAAAGTAACCTACCTAAGAAGAATCTCAGGCAAAATATGAGGTATAACGATTGGGTTAGACCCGTTAAACCGTAAAATAAGGCACATAGTAGAAGTGTAATTCTGAGAACGGACTTTCGATCCCTCACGTCACTCCATCCACCCTAAAAGTATACTTTTAAAAATGAGGAATATGACAACGGAATCAAATTGGAAGTTGCAATGTGTAGTTAGTTAGTGTAATAGTTTTAGTTACTCACTATTAATGGGCCCGACACTACTTGTGTTCCGGAATATATCGAACCGAGTAATCCGACGGTGGTGTGCGAAGCTCCCAGGGATCTTATATATGTGCTGAATAGGGGAAAATTTAATCCGACTGCGAAAAGGTCCTGTAAAATTGAAAATTGTTCCTGTGCGTTTCAATCACTTAAACTTACCAGAAATGATATGGCGCAAACTAAATGTAAAGTCTGTACTTTCAGCTGCATGGTCAAATCCTGTCTTTAATTAAAACATTTTTGTAGAAATTTCGATAAACCCCTTTATCTGCGCTTCAATATTACACAACTATTAAGTTACCTTGAGTGGGAATCTTATACTGCGCGATGCTTATCACAGTGATAGGTAATTTTTTAAAACAAATTAACTGATTGTTAATACGCAGTTTCAATTTTTAGGTTACATACATTACTTACATCTCTTATAATTCACTTCCAACTACAATAGAACCAATTAAATGGTTCTGTTGTAGTTATCACATTTCTCACGCATTTAATTTTCTCTATCTTACATGATTTAGTCGTGATAAACTCAAACAAATCCATTTTTGTTTACATTTATGGTTGGAGAACGGAACTAATATCTGATAGAACTAATTATAGCCATAGAGATCATAACAAAAAACCATAGATACAAAACTTTCATGACATTACATTTCAGCGATGTAAACTCAGAATGAATTATGTTGGACTGATCAACTATGAACTATGAAGGATGACATTTGTTTGAATTTTCCCTTCAATTCGGTCGATTTTCCTGCTTTACCTTTTAAGTTGAGTTTGATATATTGACGAAGATTATAAATGGAACAACTAAACGGTAGACGGTATAATATCTTCTTATTTTAATTTTATATTAGTTACCTCAACGTTAAGAATCGATGAATACAAATTAATTGAAGTATAATTTAATTTTCATTGCTAAGAATAAACTCACCCTAAGATACAGAATTTAAAATGTTTCTCTCTGTACGTCTTTCGTGATAATTGTATTATAATTGGTTTAATTTTTGCGCTTCCATGTGAGGGAACCTGAAAGCTTTCTTCTTGAACTTTCAATTTTATATCTGTGGGGCCAGGCTAATAGCTTTTTTATATTTCCAAAGAATTTATTTAAACGTTGGCCGACCACATTTCATTGCATAACTGGTTACCTATACATCTGTGTGTAGAGTAATTGTATAAAACGCCATGTAAACACCAGTTTTAAAAGTCGGGTTCCATAGCCTTCATTACTTCCATGGAATCCACAATTATTTCGCTACCTAAACTACCTTGTGAATAACAGAGCAGAAATTCTAATAACCTAAAATTATGAGAAATATACCTTACGTTCGATAAATTTATCTGAATGGCACCAGGGGTAAGCATTAATTAAATATTTAAGCAATCACTTTACTTCAATCATTTTCAGAATTAGGAGAACTATCTTCTACCTTCCACATTTCCTTCATCTAATCAACTATCATCCTGATGATATTCAGTTCTAGTAAAATTCAGACTTACAGAACACCCCCAATGTGACAGTCGGTAAATATTAAATACTGATTAAAGCTCAAAGATGTCAAGCATTGCTGAAATAGAATCATCAAATTTGCAACCGTCATCTATAAATGATAGCAGAGTTAATGAATCTCTTGAGATGTCCAATAACGAAAGTGAAGACATCACATTCCAAGTTATAAACGAAACGTCAGGTTCCGATGAAGACGCCACAATGATGAATTCACAAGGGAAACCTTTTAACAGCAAATCCAAAAATCAATCATTACGGGGTCAAACGAAAAGCTTTATTTGCGGCTACTGCAATAAACCTTTTAAATATAAAAAAGTGTTCCAACGTCACGTTAATGCTCACCTCCAAATTGAGGAATCTAGTAATAATACCAGTTTCCAAGACGGAAAGTTCCAATGCTATGACTGCAACAAGGTTTTTAATGATAAGAGCATTTTGATAAAGCACCTTTCAATCCATTCGAGCATTAATAAGTATAAGTGTGATATTTGTGAAGAGTCTTTCAGGCAGCCCCACTACTTAGAAAATCATCTTAGATTCCACAAGTGCAAACAGAAACTTCAATGCACCATGTGCGATAAATCTTTTTTTCGAAATACTTTATTAAGTCAACACATGAAGACAGCTCATAAAGGTATTAGCTGTTCACTTTGTGGAAAAATATTCAAGGATACGAAATACCTGAGAAGACACGTGAAACTTCATGTGCGTCCTAAAGCCTACCAATGTCCTCATTGCGATAAATTATTTAATCAAAAAGTTGTGTTGCAGAAACACATTTTAACACATACCACCGAGAAACCCTATAAATGTTCGGATTGCAAGGAGTCTTTTACGTCACCGTTCCTTCTCCAACATCACATGTGGAAACACAATGGCAAGAAACCCTTCAGTTGCTCTCACTGCGATAAAGCCTTCACCAGATTGGGCCATTTGAGGATACACTCACGGAAGCATACTGGCGAGACCCCTTTCAAGTGTACAGTTTGTGATAAATCTTTCAGGACTAAAACCTTCCTGAGAAGACACACGTGGGAGCATACCGGAGAGACTCCTCACAAATGTTCCCAGTGCGGCAGATGTTTCTACGTAGCTTCCCACCTGAGGGTGCACTTGAGACAGCATACTGGCGAAAAACCGTTCGAATGTCCAGTTTGCAGCAAATGTTTTAATCAAAACAGTCACTTGAAGAAACACATGAAGAGTCATATCATTGAAAAATGTTATGAATGTACTTTGTGCAGTGAGATGTTTCCACGTAGTGCTGATTTAAGAAAACACCAAGAGACATGTATAACTTGTATCATTTGAGATTTCTGATTTCCACGACCACCTGGTATACTTTTGGCCATGTACATGATAGTTTTAAGAATTAAGAAAGTGCTTTAGACAATTACAATTGACGTTATAAAGTATGTAGATCAGTAATAAATATTCTACTTTCGTACTTAATATATGCCTACTAAATATATTGAATAGGCTTTAACTTCAGTGACAATGCCAAACATGAATGAGTTTTTCTTGGTGGAGATTAGTTCTTGGTTCCGGCAATACTTCGAAGTTCTTTAACAACAAAGTATGCCCTACGTTCTGCATTTAAAAAGAGGGGGTTTATTAGGGTTTTACTAGGTAGTATTATAGCGTTATGATATATACATAATGCTTCATAAATTTTATGATTTGATTTATTGTTGATCACCACATCTTAAACCGACCTGATTCGTTACTCATGCTAAAATTTTATATAGGATGTATGATAGACAGTGCCTTTAGGATTATTACAAATTATATGGTGCCTTTTTGCCTGGATTATTTATTCTGCTTGCAGCATTTCTGCCTTAATTCATACTTTCTCTGGATTTTCATTATTTTTGATTTACATATTGTATGTATGGAGCATCTGTTGTTAGTTTTTTTACGCTCTCTTACTGTTCGTTTATTAAATGTCCATTTCATAATTTTAATTCCATATAATTTTTGGAATACTACTTCCATGTGTGCATCTGAACTGGTACCAATATTATATAATTTCCCCTTCCGTTTAGAAGTAGTTGTTTGTGGTATGGATTTCCTGTGAAGTGATGTGAATGTATGACGCCTATGTTTGTAGCCTGTGATGTGGTATGTTTTATATAAATTAGCAAAAAAGTTATTCTTAATTCTGCACACATTAATTTGACATAAATATGCTTTTTCGAGTAATATCGTTGAACAGTCAAACCAGCAAAAGGTTCCTGATTACCATTGTATGCTATGAGTTCACAAAAGCGAGCAGATTTATCTGCAAGAGCATGCTTTTCTCCATTAATCATTTCTCGATTTCTTTCTGTTTGAACTCTTTAAATTAAAGCTCTTATAGTCTTTTTTTATCGAGGTAAGTGTTATGGCAATCAAAATATCACTAACCTCCTCCAAACTATTGCTGACTTCTGTTTCGTCAAAACATTTTACAACAATGATTTATTCAGCTGGATAGCAATGATACCTGGCATTTTCAGAAGCATCTCTGATTTAATCGAAATAACTCCCAGCCGTGCTGATTTAAGTGATAGATTTAATGTAATAGAAATTTATATTTCTTTGCATTATTTATCCCTAATTTTAAAGGTGAAGGTCAAATTATCTTCCAAACAGAAATAAATCAATGTTAAAGTATTCTTGAATTTAAATTACTTCACACTACATAATAATCTTCATACTTGACCTTTAGATCTTAGTACTATTATAGGAATTTTATATATTGTACTGGCAATCCATCCACGTTAACACTTAGAGATAAAAACAGGCTGTTCTACATAAGCTCGTACACCAATTCCTTCGTCAGGTCTTCAGTTTTCTACATAAATTTTGCGATCAGGCACTTTCATTTATCCAGAACAGTTGAATCCACACACACAAACTAAACCAAGTAAGTTAGCTAAGGGTGATGGGAAGCATGGGAAGTGTATGATACCAGAGTATCATACCAGTGTATGACGCCAGAAAAATAAGAAATCGAAGAAAAGGAGAAAAGACAGTTGTCAAAGAAATTTCTTCGATTGAGGACATAAGACAAGTCACCTCAACGGAATATTCATCTGAATAGGAACAGAATGAAGAAAGTGACAAGTTAAGTCTCTAACAAATAGGGAGATTTCGTTCATAATCTTTTCGCAAAAGATTATTATCCTGCCGAAAGCAATAAAAGACAAACGTCCTCGATTCAAAGACATGCTATATTTCAACATTGATCTATCAGGTTTCTGCCTCCAAAGATTCATTTGGACGTAATTTTCTACTTTTATATGTAGTAAGTACACAAATTAGGATGATTTTTATCACTGTTTGTGTGCCCCTAAGTGAAATGTTTAGGAAAAATAAAAATAAATCAAACGTGAGAAATGTCCAAATCATCACCGATCTCTCTTAATTTTGCTGACGTGTTTAAGTAGTTTTTATAACAAGTATTTATCAAATGTCAGTGAATTTAATCTAAAATCATGACAAGTTTTTTAGCTATAACATGTTTAATATAATTTTAATGAATACTGTCATTATTTTTCAAGGTTTACAATTGATTCTATCTAGGAAGAGTATATTAATTTGTTAATAATAAATTGTAATAAACTAACTTCTAGAAACTTATTTTGCACCCACTTATAAACATTTTCTGAGTATTTCTGTCCTTGCTGGACTTAAGTTCATATTTGATAGTTTTTTCGCATTTTGACTGTATTGCTTCCGTTTGGCTGTGTGAGAATTTTTTATATGCTTGTTAATTTAGAATTTGTTTTGGCATGGTATCTGAGAAAAAAGAAAGAAAAATTGAGTTAGGCATTAAAACCTGTTTAACTTAATGCAAATCACTTAAATTATTACTATTAGAAGGCTAGCCTTTCTCGATTTTGAAAGGGACGTCACATAAATATAATGCGTTAATACGAATCCTAATTTATCTAATCCTCGTCACTACCAAGACATGTTTTACGGTAATTAATACCCAAGTATTTTTCTCAATCACTTTGAAGGCAGAAATAGTAGTGGTTTATGATTTCAAAACGTTTTAGTCGAACTGTAGTATTAATTTTAATATTTTATGCATTTTATGTAGGTTTATAAACCTAAATATGCAACAATTTTAATATCACATAAAATATGACAAATATGCTCTTTGCATAAAGGCCCTTCACTAATAATTATCGTTTTACTTCATCTTTGTATAAAAATGTCATTTATTAATAAGGGGTTAGGTGGAAGAATAGCTTCGCTAAACCTCGGCCCACAAAATTTACCACAATTTGAGTGCAATAAGCCTTTCATTATTATTATGATTACAAATGCAAAAATGTCTCAGAAACCTTTGAATGCTTCTGGAGAATATCTTGGAAAAAAAATTAGGCAAGGTAATATTCTAAAAACCTGATTGCAAATTTAAATAGTGTTTGAATGTCTACCTGTTAAGATGATTGATGATGGTGATGATTGACAGTTAATCAATAAATAAATTATTATTGTATAACTACCATTTGCAAGTACTACATAAATTGAATGGCCTTATATTACCTACAAATTGTTTTGTTTTTATAATTGACATACATTAATTGTACGATGTTAAGAAATTATAATTTGTTGTTGATTTAAGGTTTCTCCTTATCTAAGGGGAGAGGGTTCTGTGACTTGCGTTGTCTACATGGCTTAATTGGGCCTTGCCTCCCACAGGTTACATTTTGGCGCACTACGTATGAAAAAAATTGGTTGTATGATTACCTTTGACAAAGAGGTGTTTACATTTTTTGGTGAACATTTAGAAGCAGAATTTTTATACATTTAAAACGCATTAGCTCTTTCTTGTGGATTCTCGATGGATAACAATTAGAAACGAACCGCGTTAAGGTCGCATTAAGTAAACTGAAAGAAAAACAAAAACCAGTTCTCTAAACGTTTATTTCACGTTGCTCAACATTGAGTAATAGTCGCAACATATGCACACACATGAAAATAGTTTTTACTCGCATCGGTGTAAACGTTTCTGTATTTATTCAGATGAACGCACGAAAAACTTCACGTTGACCTTATCTTTTATCGACTTAGCACCTAATAAGAATAATTACACCTTAATTCCCACTTGCGATAGACATCACATAAGCATAAAATCCGCGACTAGTCTCGATAGTTCCGCAGCCTCGCAACGGATTTCGCAATCTAAGAAAAGAATAACGGGCGAATGGAAATCATCACCATCACCGCCGTCGTCTTGGTGCAGTGAACGCAGGTCGCAGAGGGACACGCGTCCTCTCTCCACTCCTCCGCCACTTTCTATTACATTACATACGTTGTTTTAAGTTATTTCTTTAACTGGTACATTTGTACTTTCCAAGTGTTCTCGGTACCGTTAAGGGTAAGTCTTAGTATTGATTGCTCGATGTGGAAGACACGGAATCAGCTGGTGTTTTCGCATTCTTAAAGTTTGAGGTTATGTCGTTCGCTTTGTTTGGGTTACTTTGAGGGATTTGGCGTTATTAATATTACAGTCGTTAGTTGGCGATTGGTATAAGTACGCACGTTATTATCTTTAGTACGTAAGCGTATAGCTGAATTGAAGTTATCATTTATCGTGTGAGCGACCTGTAGTGGCTAAACGAACGCGGTTGCGGTATCACCCATACGTAAAGCATTGATAACTCGAATCTGTTTGTTTCCGCAAGTAGAAAACATGTTCTGACGATTTACGACTGATTAGGAGTAACATGTTTGTAACGTGTTTCTGCTTGCCGGAACAAACGTACACCGTTCAAGAATTCAATCCTCTTTGTCTTTGTTCTCTGTATCACAATGGCGTTCTTATTCATTGTTTGCATTTACTTCTACGTTCGGAGGAAGAGGGTTTATTCGGTTCTCTCTGAAATGATATTTAGAAAACTCAAATGTGAATAATGGTTTTTAATCAAATGTAAACAAAGACAGGTTCATAAAACTTCATAATTACGGGCCTGCGTAAAGATTACGTGTTTTTCTGGAAAAACTTTTGCCATTTCGTCTCGAGTCATCATGATTACGTTTTAATATACCAGACTATTATAATTATATGTTTCATTTTCGCAATAATGAAAAATAACACAGTAATATCTTCCTTTTCCTGTTAGTGGTCCTTTAATTAGTATAATTAACTTTTCTCTGTTTGTCACGTGATGAAATGTCTACTCGCTTTATCCTCTTTGAATTGAATCCCTGAATTTGGTGCTATTCTTTTTTTCTTTTTAATATTTGCATTTTTCTGAAAAGTTGAGTTAAATACTTCAAACATTTCAGGAAACTACTCAATTCTGATAAAGGGCCAAAATCCACCAGTTGCGTAAATAAAATCTGAATTTCTGGATGAATGACCAGAGATTAGTCGTAAATGTTTTCGTCTTACACACTTGCTCTTACACACGTGCTCTTGCAAATGAGCCCTTACACGCATACCCTTACTGCCCCTTACACTGGCTCATACACATTGACTCTTGTCCATTTCCTTTAACATACTTGCACGCACCCACTTATTTTAATGTTATTACTCATGGTTCTTACACATTTGCTCCTAGCCACTTATTTTTTACATTTACTCTTACTGTTGCATACTTGCTTTTACCCATTTGCTCCAACATACTTACTCTTAGCCACTTATTTTTACACTAGCTTTTTCACACTTGATATTACACACTTGCTCTGTCGTACATGCATGTATACAGGGGGTCTTACATGACAAGTCCAGAAGAACTTTTTTGGAAAAGAATTATGTAGATTTTTTTAAACAATTCTTTAGACTCCTTAAAATTTTTAGAAATACTACTCAAATTGCTATCAACCCAGATATATGGATCAGTTGCTTAGTTAAAATCTCAATTTCTGAATAAATGACCAGAAACCTGCTCTAAAATATTTATCTTATGGATTTGCTCTTATACACTTACCTTACGCACTTCTCATAGATTTTTTCTTGCATACGGGTTCTTGCACAATGGCTCTTACACACTTGGCGTTTTACACACATACTTATACACACATTATATTATTGCAAACACGCTTATACACAGTTGCTCTTATGTTCCTGCACTTGTTACACACATGTTCTTATAGGCAGAGTAGTTCTTAAATATCTGGTCCAGGTGGACTGGCTTGAAAAAGAACTGTGTAGATTTTTCTGAAGAATTTATTAGACTTCTTAAGATTTTTGAAAATACTGCTCAAATTAGTATAAATCACATATATGGTATAATCAGATATAAACCAGATTTATGGATCAGCTGCTTGATTAAAAGTTCTACATCTATTGAATGAGGGACGAAGGATGGTTTTTTAGATCAAATTTTTTATTAAAAGTTGGGTAGATTTTTAGAAAATTGGCAATGATTCATAAAATTTTTCTAAAAACTTGAATTTAGTTTCAAATGAGTCATGGATTAGTTATCTTGTTGAAATTTGTTTCTGTAAATGAAGTGAAAATATTAATTTCTTGAACAAAGGCCACGTTAATTGTGCTAACAAAATTATGTATTTGCTGGATTTTATTCAAAAAGGATTTTTAATTATTTCGTTTTTTACATATGAAAGTACGTATGTAAGTACCAAAAACAGGATTTTTCTTTTTTAAGGAAAAATAGAATAAAAATTATCCCTGATCTCTTTTAGCGCACAGGTCGCACTTCTGCATATAGAACCAAAAATCAAATAGTTTTGAAAAAATGACACAAAATCTAGTGGCCACTGTAGGATTTTGTCCATAAATTTACCTTATAAAAATAGCGTCGATTTTAAGATTCTTTGCAAAAGAAATTGTTCAATAATCGCTTATCAAATCAACAAATTATAAGCAAGCAAAAAGAAATTCTACGACTTTCACTAGAGAATTTTACTTGTTAGGTTTTTGTTGAAATTTGAAGGAAATGGTATAAAAACTGAAGGAGTCTATTGCTATGCTAATTTCATAAATCTTGGATGCGAGAAATAGCGATTAAAGTTCCAAGTACAAGAATTTTTATTAAATATTTGTTTTATGTCTAATCTGGAATGCCTGCATATTTCAAAACTTTAGACTGTTAAAAAACTTCCTAAAAAACCCTGAAAAACCTTTCCTGTGTAAACCAACCAAATCTCTTAAAATACCAATACTGTGTTTTTCCTTCCTCAACTTTTTGCCTCATTCTCGGATATTTTAGGAAACGTTAAGGCCAATAAAAAACAGTAGAAAAGTCACGAGATGGTAATTACCCCTTAAATTTTTAGATTCTAGAAGATTTGATAAGCATTAAATAATGATGACAGTTATGTGGATTAATGAATGGAATTACTAGACTACTATAGATTTTCCTGAAAATTGTTGAATTAAAAGCACCAAAGTCCCAATTTTGGATAAAATAAATTATCTTTGAATTACTAGAATTTGTTTTATTTTCAGAAATTCTACTAAATTGGTTCAAAAGGCAATGTTTTCTTATAAGAAGTGAATTTCTGGAAAATTAATTGCAAGTCATCAATTTTTTTAAAAAATTACCGAATTCCATCTCAATTCATGAATCAATTGATTGGTTATGAGTTCTGGAAACTGACTAAAATGTTTGTTTGGCAAAAATCATGTGAACAGTTCTACACAATCGACTCCATTTCATCCCGTTTTTTGAGAGAGTACTAAAATTGGAGAAATTTTGATTAATGGATCAATTGCTGGGTTAAAATTTTTTTCTGGAAGGATTTGTTAATAGGAAAAACTTGTGTGTCGATTTGTGAAAGGATAAAATTTCCTATCTTAACTTAAATTTTAATACACCTACCTACAAATTATTATTATAAATCATTAAGTGGTAATTACACATACTATAAATATTACTAGAAAACTATTTACTTTCGCATTTAAAAATATTTGAAACGTTAAATATTCAATAAACATACGATGTACTTTCTGTCTGCTCACAATAACTTAATTTAAATAATACGTCTTTATGCATTTATTTAATTTGGGTGTGTTTACTGCAGACTTTAAATTACACTTTTTAAATTTTAATTAATCCATCTCTACACACTTTACTCCAATTATAAATACACAACTGCTTTAAATTATTAATTTGCTTTATCGCACAGAATCAAAATAAACACCTCTTGCTTACACCTAGAATTTCGTCTAATTAATAATAATTGGGAAGAGAAGAAAGTTACATTTATCATATGGATTAATACGAAAAGAGAAGTAAATTGGACAACAAAGTCAATCTCATTAAAGTAAAATACGTCTTTGGTCCTTAAAATAATATGGAGACGAGCTTCAGTCAACTTAATAAGTAGAAAACACATCAATCAGTCCCGACAAGCAAACCATGTATTGATTCTTCGGGATATATAAATTATGTTAGTAATTATACATGCAACATTCCTAGTTGGAATAGCTTTCTTCCTATTGGTAGTGCAATTAACAATTTTCAATGGAATTCGTGTAAGTTTTACTTGAACGCATAATTTTTTTACAGGATGTTACGCGTTCAGAGCGGTACGAATCTGGGATTTACCGAGTTCGAAGAGGACATCCTTTTCGACGATGACGATCCCGATTTTGAACGCGGCGAAATCGACAGCGTCCTCCTCAAACGTGAGTACAATTGAGAAACTTCCAAACAGATCTCGACTTGCCCATCTGATTTTTGATGATGTATGTTTTGGGTATTACCTCCATTTACTGAAATCGTTTGCGGTAAGGTCATTATAGTTTGAATTCGAGCCTCCACGTAGGTAAAGTGCGTCTATTGGCACAAAATGACGCAGTAGTAATATAATTAACCAAACATTTTAAATAATTGCCGGTTAGTATGCTTGGAGAGGGGGGCGATTTTAGTGCGACGCAGATTGCAAATATTTAAATGATTGCAGTATGGATGGCCACAAATCGCTCATTTGCAACCAAGAACGTCATCAGTCAAAATTTTTGTTTTTACGGGAGGATAATAACACGTAATTGTGTTATAACGATTTTGATGTCAAATTCCATTTTAGCGTGACCTAATCATATGTTATCTATTAATGATAGGAACATGCAATAAATAATAAAATTTTCGTACTAATAATGAATGAAACAGGTGCGCACACTTGTTTTGATATTTTCGGGAAAATAAAATTAAAATTTTTCACATACTTACACATATCAGGATTTACAGGTGTGATCACACTTACTATTTTTTGTGTGAAAATGTAATATTTGGGGATATAGAGGACGGTTTCTTATTTGTACTTATTTAGTGGAGTGGAGAGGAAAACATTTCAGGGAATGTGAGGCACACTAAAAATAATCCAATCGTCACCATTCTTTGAAGGAATGTCATTTGAATGCCATAGTTACTAATAATACAGGGACCCAAATGAGGGATGAAAAGTTGTACTTTTCAATGCATTTGAGTTTTCGCTCGAGTTAAGTGCTTAGATAAAACTGGAAAGTCTCCAGAATTTTACTCTGGTCAAGTTTCTGAAACTCATAGTTTCAAACGTCCATAATGCGATTAAACACCAACATTAAGCAACCCAGGGTAGACGATCGAGTTTCCATGTGCTCCAGAATGACGAGATTTGGAGAGGCAAATGTGTATCGAGTGATTAAGGCCATTTTGAGGCGTCTATTAACAAAATTTTTAGCGGAAAACTGACAGAAATACATAGAAACTTTCCATAAAAGTCTTAGTAAAATAGTTCTTTTCAAAACCACCACAAATGAAACGTTACGCGTAAACTCGTAGGCTTTACACTTGCTGATTTGCTCTTTTGGATCATACATAAATGTAAAAAGATAAATATTAAACACATAAGTTTAATTGTGATAGTATTTTATGATTTTTTTAAACAAATTTTAGAGGTAAATTGAATTTTCTTTAATTTTTCGCTTTTATTTTTGTGCTCATGGTATATGTTGGTCATATTGGAAGGTATTCAATTGCAGAATTTTTTACAAAACATTTCAACATCTCAAAAAATGAAGTATGAAAATATGCTCAATAAATAATCAGTAGGACAAACAATAATTAAATAGTTTAATAAAATATTAGTCATTCCTTTTGATCATTTCAACGGTGTATGTGATATATTTACCATTTTATTGTAAATAGGTATTTTGTAACATTATATCCCAATTTATCATTATTGAAATATCAACCTTTAATAGATATAACATTGTTACTGATACTAGGTACTTTTTCACTTCAAGTAATAGCACTTTTTAACCTAAATTACGTTTTTGGAAGTTTTTTCTCAGAAAAATCTTATAGGTTGTCCACGCAAAAACAGATCTATTGCAATAGAACAGAGCGAAATACAGAAAACATTTGCTATCCTTTTAAAACAATTTTTCCAAAACATCTAAACATACAAACTATTCTTTCTTTTTTCCGACTTGTTTTATACAAAAATTGAAAATCCCCCATAGTACGACTATGATAAATGCTAACCGAATCGACAATATTCACGAAAAAGACGACGCCATATAATTTTCACAGCAAAAACGAGAACGAGAAACCCGGACAAGTAAAATTTTTTCGTTTGATACGTGTGCTAATGCTAAAAATATTGGCAGTTTATCCTGAATACATAAGAAAGTAATATAAAGTCTGAATTTTTAGCTGTACACCCGACCCACGATTTTGAGAGATTTGCATTTATAGTAATGAGTGTTTCACCCTTTTTCCAATGAACTTTAATTTAGTAAATGACAGCCGTCAGAATACCAACTGGAGGTTGCACATTCCAATCATTCCGTATAGTGCGAAATATGTCAAAATGTACGTGTGAATTACCAAACTCTCTTTTATTAATTAACGAATATTCTGTAAATAATTTTAACAAACGCCCAGGCTATTAGCATTAATGTCCCAAGTTACATTTACTCAAAAAATTTCAAATGGAATAACAACTATTTACCGATTACATTAACGGACGGTTAATGTAAGTACGATTTTACATGTACATATAAAGTATTCGGCGTATTACGTCAAAAAGGTGGAATTAGAGGTTAAATTCCGTTGGAACTTTATCCATTGTTTCGCAACAAGGATGGCATATTAGGTCGTTTAAAAAAATAACCGACGCCCGCACGAACACCCTGTGATATTCGTTTCAAAGAAAGAAGACTTGCACTTTTGAACGTTTTGCTTACTTAAAGTTAATCTCAAATTTCCCTAAGTTCATTTACTTTGAACTTATCGTCTAGACTACTGATAACTAAGCCCATTCTATAAGTTTTATTAGATACAGAAGGAATAACGACCCTGTAATTTAAATCTAATCTATCCTTTTCTTAATTCACCTGCCAGTAAATTACCTTTTTCAACAATTATGAAACTGTAATTGCAACACATAGCTAATCATTCGCGTGTGCGTGTGTATAATCAAATATAAATAATATGTTATCTCCGCAGATATAACGCCAAGTTGGGTTCATTAAAATTTTTGTTTTGACTCGGAATCTGTTACTCTGCACGTATACGTGGAACCGTGATAAAAGGGGTTTTGAAAATAATTTGCCTTTATAAAGATATTTTAAGCCAGCAATCTGTAACATTAAAGATATTTTATTAATAACAGATAAAGCAAGTGACGCAAGTTGGAAATTAGAAAGTGTCACAAACGTACTGCGTGGGAAGACGGAAAGAAAAATGCACAGCTTTCAAGTAACGGCCATTAATAATAATTTCGTTTCAAATATTTTCATTACTTAAGCAACTATTAATGGAAAGAAACTTTTTATGGCATAAAAACACGGACAAGAAGATTGAATAAACTTACTTTGATATATTAATTGATACTACAAATACACTAAATTACATTACATTAAATTAAAAATAATTCGTTTATTGCGATGATACAAAATTTCAAACGACGCGTACTAGTCATTAATGCCATATGGATCGTAGGGATTCCCGTCAAGCAATACCGGTTTACTCAAATCGAATTTATTTAATTTCTTTACGAAATGTTTTGCTTTTGTAATGTAACATTTTTCGCAACTTTGTCTAGGCGGCAGGATAGTCACTAGGCTTAAGTAGTATTTCCCTTTGTAATATTTCCCCATTTCCAGGCAGGTTATTCCCAGGTGGTACAGATTAGGGATATATTTCCTAGGTTGTAGCTTCTCGGCTCGAGATAAGTAGCTACAAAAGTAAACACTCTTTAGATAAATTCAGACAGAATAATAATGTAACGCATAACACTAAAGTAAGTACATCCACGAAGTTCGATTAGGTATCAACCTGTATGCGTCCTCATAGGTTGCCATAGGCGGTTCGGTCGCTATGATATACTTAGCGATCATCCTCTGCAGCCAGTTCATGTGAGACATTTCGAAGCACCATTTCCCTAACATGTAGTGCGACACGAAATCCTTCGGGTTCAATTCGCAGGCTCTCTTCAGGTGATCCCTGACCAGACCGAAGTTTTTGACGCGGTTCTGTAGGTTAATGAGTCCTGCTTTCTTATTCACGACGATCGCTGACCATTTGTGGACCTCCGCACAGTTGTCGTCTGAAGAATAAAATATAGTAGAATTGAATAGATAACTCAATTTCTGGATGAATGATCAGAAACTTTCCTTAAGTACTTTTTTCCCATTTCCTTGCTCTTACACACATACTGTTACTGGCTCTGATACACTACACTGTTAGACGCTTGCTCGTACACAGTTGCTCTTGGCCATTTGCTTCACCCAGTGATTTTAACACTTGCTATTACTCATTGGCTCTTACAGATTTGCCGTTACCCACTTATTGTTACATTTACTATCTCTTGCACACTTGCTCTTAACCACTTATTGTTACACTTGCTCTTACACACCGGATACTTGCTCTTATAAACTTGCTCTTACCCATTTGCTCCAGCTCACTTACTCTTAGCCAGTTATTTTTACACTAGCTTTTCCACACTTGATATTAATACTTGCTATTTCATACATGCATATATACAGTGGGTCTTAAATATACCAGGTTCAGAAGGAGTTTGATGAGGGATTATCTTCACAACAGTTAATTAGACTCCTTAAGATTTTTGAAAATACTACTCAGATTGGCGCAAACCCAGATATGCTTAGTTAAAATCTTAATTTCTGGATAATTGCTCTGGGAACTGTTCTCCTAGATACTTGCTCTGGCACACGAGCTCTTACACATATTTTCTAACATATTGGTCATTGTGACGTTAATTAGTTAGATAGTTAATTAGTTGTCGACTGCTTAGAAAAGTTAGTCGGTTATTTAGTAGTTGAACTAATAGCTAAACTAGTCGATTTTCAGTTTGATTAGCTAGCCACCTTAGTTATTACATGGCTCCCATTTTTCTATCTACAGCTCACTATAGACTATCTGACTCTATAGTCAGAGCAAACTAGCTGATCTTTTAGTAATTGCGGTGAATTAAACAAGTACTTTGTTCGCGGCTGAGACATTTTATCAGTTACAATTTGGCTTGTGACTTTAGGTAGTTGAAAAATAACTGGTTAATATAGTTAACCACTTTCTAACCTCTAACCACAGATTAGTCGATCTTCGAATTGTTTAGTTAGTATTCCGAGACATACATTTATGTTTCCTTACAATTTCTACTTTAATAACAGTTTATCAGCCTAGTATGTTAGTCATTGCGATAAGTCAGTGAAATGATTCATCAGAAACTATCTAGCAGCGATATTTGGTCAGTTGCAATGGTCCTTGTGACTTAGTTAATAATTATTTATTAGAAGAAAGACAGTCAGTTGTTAATTAAGTTAAAATAACCGATTTTCATTTAGATTAGCTAGCGATTATTATATAACATTCATTTTATTTTCTTTATAACTACTTTCTACTTTAGTAAGAGCTGTTAGCCTGGTAGCCGTTGCAGTGAGTTAATCAAATATTTTGTTTGCAATTGAGGTTGTTGAAATTTATATTGCAACATTAGTTAGTCAGTTAGGTTAACAAAAGCTAATCATTTAGCTAGAGGGTCTTCAATTTGGTCAGTTAGTCGTGACGTTCATTTCTGTTTCTCTGTATTTTCTTCTTTAGCGAGAGCTAACGAGCCTAGCCTGTTAAGTCTCAATGACTTAAGCAGTGGAATCCTTTCCTGCTTTGACATTCGAAAGTGTTGTTTGGCCTAATACACGAAGTGATTATATAATAAGTTCTGTATATCTAGATTATACCGTTTTACACTAATTATTGCATTTACTTTACTTTGTATTGTTGATTGCCTTTGTCATATCGTTTGTTATCAAATGCTCTCGAACCTTCGACAGTTCTCCAGAGGGCACTAGATACGTCTGGAAGCTTTATACAATTCTTCAAATTGCTTCGACTTGCGACACACGAGGGCGCTTGAGACAATTCCATTACAATATTTTCTACATTAGTCAAAGCTAACCAGTCTGATTTGTTAGTCGTTAATAATTTGATAAGCATTGGACATAATTCTCGACAAGACGAAGAAGAAAGCAAAGATAAACATTGTAAAAATACCTACTAATAATGGCAATTACATTATAGACTGACTTAATTATTCTAATTTAGATTCACATATCTAACGATGCGATAAAAACGTTAGTCACCGTTTTGTCATTACGACGTAGTGTACTTATCGCTCCGTTCAAGTGCTCAAAGTCCTTTCATAGATTTATTGTACAAAGGAGACAAACGTAACAGGGAACAATTCGTTTCTAGTAATTGTAAGTGTTTAACAATCGCATCTCGATAACTGTACGTGTCAGGTAATCTTTATTTCAACGGTGAATTATGGCTTGTTGCTTTTTTTATTAAAAATTGTTTACTACCTTTTAAGTCGAGGTAATGTATTACTAGAAAAGCGATTCGCTTCTGGAACGACGCAAAACAGTTTCTCAATCGCAACTGATGTTATTAAACACGTGTATGACAAATATATATTTTATAACCTTCATGGAGTAGGATTACTTAATAAGTAGCTAGAACATTTGTATCAGGGACACCGTAACTAAGAAACAATTGGTTCGAGGAATTTCAAAACTGTCATGGTGGATCTTACAGAAGTTTTACCGGCCCGAAATGCACCTTTCAGATTGAGTATTTTTGAAACTTACATTTCATCATAATTCGGTTTTAAATCATGTCTCCTCTTGTTATGCAACAAAATCTGGTCTAACTGACGCCGGAATTGCGTCCGTTATTTATATCTTCTGAATCAAAATAACTCTAAGAGCGTTTGTGCAGACTTTAAGCTTGGTTTAGTGAACTCACTTTAGTTATACCAGAAGTCCCAAAATCTGGAACTTTCATAAAGCTTACCGATTTTCAAAGCTATATTCAGCACGTCGTTAGCCTCCTTCATCATTTCCTTCTTGATCGCGATAGTAGTCTTCTCGTCCAAGCTCAAATAATACAAGGCTCGCGCTATCCTCCAAAGGACCTGCACTTCTTTCGTGAATCTTATTCTATTGAGTAACTCGTACACCTCCAAGTATTTTCCGTCGTAGTAAAATTTATCCGCCATGGAAAGTATCTCCGGCTTCGATCTTTGCACCCAGTAGGTGAGGATCTTGTTCTCGTCAGGTTTCTCGATGAAGAAGTTAAAATGTTTGAACGATTTCAGTAACGCAAAGATGTTAACGTATTTCTTGCAGTGGATCTGTTGCATGATTAGATACATTTTGAATGCGTTACATATTGAGACTTTCAATTTTGACATGGTGGATGATGTGACATGACGTGGTGGAAGACATTCCAGTCAAAATGGTTGTGGCGTATGGAATATCGGAAGTTCAGTTGGTCGTATCAATGTGACACGGGTCACTACAATAGCTTTGCTGTCATATGATAACTAGTTATAGTCAAAGATGACAGTTAATCATGGGAGCAAATTACTTTTGAATCAAAGTTAAAAATGCAACAGACTCTATGCCCCAGATTAAATCTAAACTTCTGTAATCTAAATCTCATCTCGACTGGAAGACTCAATGTAAGCTTCCATGATTTAAGACAAGCAAATTTTGTCCTCATTCTTGTGTTTCCAGGTTAACATAATATTATTTGATTCGAAATAGTCTCGTTGCAAACAACTGAAAAACATGGAAGTTGACTTGCAAGATGTGTTTGGCTAATTTTATCAATTATCCTTAATACCTACATACGGAACTTCTCTTTCATGTTCTTGATGAATTGAGACACTACATCCCTTCTGGACTTTACAACGAATTGACGCCTGGTACTCTTGTAGGCACTTCAGAGGTCTCCTGGTTCTTATTGAGCACTGGAGGTGTAGTCGATGTTCTGTGTCTGCTTGTCGGACTTGGTGACATACTTATCAAGGAGGGGTGCTGATATGTCTAGGTTCTCCATGGTTCTGTGGTGATGATTGGAGGATTCTTTGGTGTTGCTCGTAGTTCTGTGGCTAGTGTGCAGTCTAAATTACACCTAAATGATTTAGAAAGATGTGATATGGAACTTACTTCTTTCGGTACATTTATAAGTCCACATAATTCACAAATAAACGTGTAGCCTTCTCCTTCGACGTTGGAGCAAGCTTCATGAATCCAGCTTCTGCAACCGAAACATTGGATCCATCTTTCTTTTCCTTTGGAATATACATAAAATTCATTACAGAAACTGGAGGCTACGTCAGTATCTTCGTTATTGAGTGATGGTGATGAGATTGTCTCTTTTCCAAGTGTAATTTTCTTCCATTTGGAAGTTTTATATTATTTAATGGGTGAAATGGTCTTTTGCACTTCTCATTTTACTTTTGATTTTTTAATAAATTCTTCTTTTAATTATTTTTCTCCTCTTCTCTCTCTTAAATTTCAGCCTCTAATTCCGTTTTATATGGTGAAGAAGTTAGAGTCGCTGTTCACCCATTCTGTTGTTCATTTCAAGTTCTTGAGATTTAGGAATCAGTAGTTTAGGCCAAATATTAAAAGAATGGTGAAGAAAAGCTTGAATTTCATTCTTTTTGTGACTGCATTGCATATGTGATTACATATGTGACTGCGACTAAATGAAATAGTGAATGTTTTCCTGTACAAACACATTAAATGCCTACAATTTTTATTTCAGAGTTTTCTAAAAGCCATCCTAGAGGGCACTTTACTCTGGAGAAGTTTCAGTTTTTTCTAATCACCATAAAGTTGAATACGTGTAATTGACAGACATGTCTAAGATGAGTAATATTTATTTAAGTTTACTGAAGATCATGAGAAAAGTACATTTTTATTTCTGTAGATTTTGCTTCAACTGTAACCATTATTTTTCCTGAATCCGAACCTGTGGTATTACCACGTCTTGCGGTAAGATTATCCTAAATGAGGCCCTGGATTTATATTGTAGATTTGCTCCTCCACGAGATTAAAGGGTTGCCTAACTCGAGATCTGTCTTCCATATTGTGTGACTTTGTGCGTACCTCGGCTAGTTGTCCAGATGGAGAAATAGAAATTGTAAATCTGTATCAAATGTTATGCGAACATTATGGTCATTAAAATTTTACGTCAGTCTTGTTTTAGTGTCGTTTTGCGCCAAAATGTCAATCAAGGTTTTCAACTCTTGCAACCACATGCCTGGAAATAGGGAAGGTTTATTGTCAACTACAATTATAATAATAATAAAGCTGTTTATCGATAGCAAAACCTATAAATGAAAATGTTCGGAACTTCCCTTTTATATTCCTCTTGATAAATTGGAACACTGCATTAGGTTTTTCTATTATCATTCATTCGTCCATTTCTTGAAATTGGATTCGTTTCACTTAACTAAATTAAGGATACCTGCTGTAAAATATTTTATTGCAGTAAACACACTTGTTTTTCGTTTCCATAAACAGTCGATCATATTTGAGGAAGTAAACACATTTTTATAATTGAGAAATAAAATCGATAATACTTTTCAGTAAATATGTGACATCAACTTTTATCAGGTTTAAAATTGGACCCTTTTTTGACAACTCGAGCAAATTTGGAGAATTTTCATTTCCATCATTTAATGCTGTGTAAACATTTTGGAGGTTTTTTTTTGACATTGAACCGTATCGTGCATACCAAGTAGGTACCTGGTTTACAGAAAATCCGTGTTGATTTCGGTAAACAACCTATATTGTTGTTTAATGTGTTTGGGAAAAGAGTATTTGTTACAGTATTAACCCTGCGTCGTTCTTGAACATCACATCATCGACCTACCATAACACTCGCCTGATTATTTGCCGATTAATAAGCGGAGATTGTGCGGTCATTAAATAAAATTGAATGTTCTTCGGATCGCTGAACTCCGCTCAACTTTCTTTTTAGCGAAAAGAAGGCCACGTTAACACGCAGTAACTAATCGCATTAAAAGTCACACGAGTGATAGTAAACATACATAAGATTTTTCGTAACGGATGTCGATGCGTGTTTGCTCGAAGAGTGGCAAAACAATGGAATGAAAGTGCATCGAATGTCAAAGAACTGTACACGGCTGAGAAAGAGCTAAAATCGCCTTTCGAACGTTCGATATTCTGAAGTGGATGGAGTGTTTTCTCACTGAAATAGCGACAAAACAGAAAATGTTAATTTTGTTTGGGGTTTCCTCCATATTTGCCCCACTTTAACTTTATGTCACCTACACACCACATATTTTACGATATTTGTGTTTTTCCACAATGTCACGGTCGCTGATGTAATGTTCCCATGGAGTAATTTAACTGAAACGATACACTTATTATGTACTTAACCGCACATTGGGTAACGTTGACCGAGTTAATTTATTTAATATACAATATAAGGACGCCTTGAAAACTAAATATTTGGAATTTTAAACGAAATACCTTCAATCCAACCAGGTGCCATTTAAATTACTGTTTTTAATGGAAATTTTATTTGTATTGCGACAACGTACAATCATGTATTTGCGAGGTGTGTTTACTCCCTCCCATGTTTACGACCAAAATAATTTCAATATGCACTCTGGAAAGTTTGTTGCCGTTTGTAAATTCCCCACAAAAATTTCTTTCGATTCGAAACATACAAATAAAAACAATTAGTTAACAATCCAAAAATGGTTCTTTAACAAATATGGCAGCGTGCTTAAGGTAACATCTCACCAGCACGTGATCTGATGTAATATACTCCCAGACAGATTTATTTAGTAACTTATTTACATTATTTAAACAAGTGATATTATCACTTTAACATTGCCTGATCCGTGCTAGATATTTGTAACGACTTTTTTTAGTAATGCTTAAATACGGTTTTAATTTGATTAAATATGAATGCTTCTAACAACCTTAATCGTTTAATGGAGGAAAATTGCTTTCAATAATTAATGATTCTAATGAATTTTCATAAAACAGTTTAAGAATAACTTTCAAGCTTAATTCTCCAAGGTGGAGCTAACACCAATAAATTTTTATTAACGATGTTTGGACGTTCATTCGATTTCCAATAGCATGTGTTAAACATGTTATGTAAAGTCGCTCGGAGTTGCGTAAGTGTACTTACAGCTATTTGTTTGTTTGTGATTTCTTCGCCGAATTAACAGATAACTAGAGGATTAGTCGTGGGAAATACCACAAATTAGCCACCGTGTAACATAAACACTAAATATAATCTAATAATAAATCGATGTGTGTACGTAATTATGAGGAATTACAAAACTCGAGAAAATAAGAAGGAAAGTCCTACAAACATCAGTTGTGTTAAATTATTTGAAATTCAGTAGGTAAGTGTTTTTAGGGAAATCAGTTAAGTAAACTAGTTCAGTAGTTCTGTGGCTTATCCCCATTTAAAAGTGTATGGAAAATCCTACTTCACGACCATATTTACGAAAGGTATGCGGATTTTCCCGAGACCATTACTAACTGTTATGGGCATTGTACATACCATTTCTGTAATAAACATGCATTCATCACTTCAAAGAATGTATCGTTTTTATTACCTTTCGCTTTATTACTTATTTTACCTTCTGTTTCAAAAGTCCCATCCTATCTCCTACTGATTAAGTCGTGAAAAATTATTTTTAAGCACTTTATTAGTTGAAATCATGTTTAAATGTGTAGAACAAGCATTCATTCATGTTCTGGAATATATTTCATGAGACTTTGCTACGTTTCTACCATTACAATACACTCCATATGAAAGATTAGTTTTCAACAGCTTAAAATGATTTTAAGATGCAATTACAACGAATTAAAATTCATAAACTTTTGCAACTTTTCAACCCTTAACCACTACCCTTTATGAAAAATTTTTGAAACTTTAGGATGCAAGTGTTTTATAGTTTGAAATTGGTTAAATTATAATGTTGCAACCTATATAATCAACTACTGATGACAAAATTGAATAAAAAAAGATTTCGAAGTTAATTTTTTACTTTCGTATCTATTTTTTTTTTTGTAAAAAAAAACCGAAACGAAAAATGAAAAATATGATTTTGATAACGATACAGTACAGTACAGTACAGATAACAGTACAGCTCCAAGTGTGGTTCGATTCGATATACCAAACAATCGTTCCAGTGATTTGGTTCCCTTTCAAAAAAACATTTCCAATTTCGTATTAATTTTAATTTTAAACTTTTATTTTAAAATTTTAATTTTTCCCAACTAGTGGGAAATATAGATTTTTCTAAGAAACACGCCAACGTGTCCCAATTGTTTTATAAACCAATGTCGAGTAATCCCATGCTCGACCTTTCCCTTGTTCGAAATCCGCACCGCTTCCCCCCCGTCCGACCAGACGGCGAGCGTCGCGATGCTATTTGTAGGCGCCGTCTGGTCGATAGATTCCCCTCGTCGTCGTCAGAAATGCGACGCCCAGTTGAATGACCCAAATCTTTCATGCATTTTTCCATCCGGGAACACGTGGGATCACCAATTTCCCGATCAGTCACGGGAACGGGAAAACCTAGGAAACCTCTTTGCATGGGGATTTTTAAAAAGGGGGAGAAAAGGGGAATGGTTTAGTGGTCTCGCTACCAACTCTGGCGGGGCGTAGGCGCAAACATTTGCTTATATCATGGTGGCAACAGTAAGCGATATTGCCCGTTCTTTGTACGTTCGATCGGACGGCGATTTTGTTTTAAATCTCAACGTTTGTTTCCATTACATTTCGTAAATTTCAGTTTTATAGTTTCATTAAATACAATTGTAATGACTTCAGTTTATCAATTGTCCTTTTGAAAATGTATTTGTGAATATATTATACTAAATAGGTGTGTATATAATGTACCAAAAAATTAAGGGGAATCAAATTCCTCAAGGAATCAAAAGTACCTTTTGACAACCTTGGCAATAGTCTTAACCTATCAATGAATGACAAACAACTAGATTTGTTTTAATGAAGGATATTGAATGTACTAGTTCAGATATGAAGTGTGGTTAGAATAGCCAGCTACAGTCGTTTTGGAGAAAATTAGTAGAGTGAAATGCCCTTTAGGGAAGTTTTTGAAAATAATGGTTCGAATAAAAATTGTAGGCGTTTAATGTATTAGTTCAGACAAGAAGTTTGGTCAGAACAGGTACGGCCGTTTTAGTCTTAGCCAAGAGTTAAGTGCCCTTTAGGGTGGTTTTAGAAAATAATAGTTCAAATAATATTGTTCGATATTGAGCTACACAAAAACCCTAGACACCCACTGGTAGGGATGTCTCAAATCGAATTTATCGAATTTCCGCATACGAAATAACGGCGTGTGTACCAAAATGTGACGTCACGCGCTCTGATTGGTGTCTCAGATGATGTGGTTAATGGATGTCAATTTATGTTTTCATTTGATTGAAAATGATGTATTTTTAGCAATTTTTCACCAAATAAATTTACTTTTCGGTATCGTCACAACTCAATTTATCATTGAGAAGCAAAATTTAGTGGTTCTTTTCTTTGTTACTGTTATCTACCCTATTCTGATATCATTAGGCTGAATTGCCATCAAATAATCCTGGAAACAATAGTCCATATCGCTTACTCGGTTCATTAATGGTAGACCATAAACAATTTCAACAAAACAAGTTGCCCATTTCTGAGTCCAACTTCTTATATTCAATACTAAGACCGAATTCTTCATTGAAATGAACTTTACCTAAAATTAATTACATTAGTTACTTATTGCTTAATTACTACCTATTATTACTTAAAAACATTAAGTCTCAATCGATCTCTGCGTTGTTTTGATCCTAAGAGATCCTAAACTTACCGTATTTATTGGGCCATTACTCTATTATTTATTATTCACCATCCAAGTTAAGCGATCCCGTATGCATGTTACACCATAAAAATAGAAACCGGTGCTAAAAACAGAATGTTTCATTGTGAAATACTGTAATGTGATGATCTTTAGATTAATCAATTATAGCCGTAATCAATGGTACACGAGGGCAGATTACTTAATCAGTTAATTTGCCATGAAAATAGAATTCAGTGGAGGCTGAAATGAATGTAGATATGTAAAGATGTTAAATAGCGTAACTGAAAAAGTGTAATTATAAAATAATTATTGGGAATACAGTTAGTCAATGATGGTTAATAATAAAATTACTTGATGTTTTAACTGGTTTGGAAACTTAAAATACTTGCTTAATTTTGATATTCTACACATCAATATGTCCCAGCTGTGAGTCTATTCGCTGCGCACGTCTGTCTATTTTAGGTACCTCAATATTAATATCCTCATTACGCAATAATAGCACCATTACCTTTGTTATTCCTGACTAGGTACATTATTCAATTATCTGTCCTCGAACATAATACATACGTCTGTGTACAGAGTAACATTTCAACGACGCACCAAAGTAACACATATTGAATGACTAAGATCTGATTTTAATCTCGGCGACTAAACAAAACCTAATTATAGACGAAGTTAATCCGGAGGCGCTCTCGATTTCGTTTATTGCCCGCGTACAAGTAGGGGCGAATCAGAAAATGGATGGAAGATGGAATTTTCCGCAAAATGGAAAGTCACTATTTGCAGGGAATTGTTGATTGCTGTTCGCAGCTGCTACACCAAGATAAGGTACTTGAGGCAGTTCGGTAAAACAATACTGAAACCTTATCAAACTATGTCATATTTGAAATTTTGAAATTTGTGTCTGGGAAACTGCGGGATACGTTTGTCCCTGATCGTTTAGCACCTGGCATCGTTTTACCACCATTCATTAAGTAATACCATTGCCATCAATTAGTTTTGATAAAATCTTCATTAGTATGAAAGGATTAAGGCTGTTAATAAAGGTCATTTCATAACCTTTTTCAAAATAGCTCTTAATTTGCTTGTGTGTTCAAAGACTTTGTGATTAAAATTCGAATATGAAAGCCAAATTGTAATGAAATTGTTATTGCTTCCAAGATATTATTAAATGCGGTCGATTTTCATAGACACAAGACAGCCAAGCTGTTTATGACGGAGGACCCTAATCTACTTGAAGAGACAGAGCGACAAACACGGTATATCTTTAGAAATAGTATGTATATGCTCTCAAATACAGGTGTATCAGCATATCGAAACGGATGGATATAAGGGCAGTTTCTTTATAATTCTGAAAATGAAGTACTTCCTCAAAGACATTTAATATTTTCAACAGAAGGAAACCTAAGGTTACTGTATGTAAGCCAGAACTGGTAGGTGTTGATGATGCATATTTCCTCACTTTTTTTCAACATATTTGTACAATACCTCGTTTATACTCTGATTTCGAGTAAAACAAAGATATCATATAAGAATATTAGAGCCAAGAACGGTTCTAATGGGCTCTGAACAGAATTTTCCTAAGTAAAAGTGAAATATTGTTACCTTCACCTATGTCAGTATTTTCTTTCATGTTCAACTAGAATCTATAGTACAATATAATGAATCTCATGAGCTATGAGAACTCGCTGCACTCGCTTCCTTACCAGTGAAATCAGCAGCTGATCAGTTTGAGGCACTTGTTGAAAATGAGGACATTCGTGAAAATGTATTACCTGTTACAGTTTACCTTGAAGACTTATATGGAACAACGAAACAGAAGTCAAAAGTGATCTTCCAAAGCTTCCTTGAAAATGTTTATGATAGGTTACGAATATTTCTTGATTCTGAGTCCGGCTAGTTAAGGCAACAAAACTTTCTCTAATAACTTAAGGGATGTCCCAACTTTGACATCTCAAAAAATACCATTTTTACCATTTTTTGTAGAAAAACTACATTAAGTATGAGTATAATTCTTTTTGGGTTACATAAATATTGTCTTTAAATATAAACATTTTTATTATGTAATAAAGATGGTATAAACACTGTCGTTCAAATAATAGACAGGCTGCTTGCGCTGTAAAAATCTCGAATTGGGAACTTCTGAAATAAAAAATTCGAAAAGAATTAAATTTAGCAGTATCATGGCTATGGTGCGAACTAAAATTATTAATTTAGGGGTGAAAATAACAAAATGGCGGAAATTCGAAAATGGAAGTCTGAAAATGTGGGTTTTACTTTGCATAAAAATGGTAAAATTCGATATTTTAATTTGATTCCAGTCCTGGCTAAAGCCACACATGTATAGAATATATGATTAAAATTTCAAGAAGATTGGTCAAGTGGTTTCGGAGAAATTTACAACGCGACGTCCAATAACGTTATTTTCTGAAAAACGAGTTTAAATTGTTTTTTAATAGAAAAGAATTAATAATGTTAATAACACTTTCACTCTCAAATGTCCAGAACAAATTTAACAACAAATACTAAAACTGAGCAGTTACGCGTTTAGAACTTATCAAGTTATGTCATATCTGGCCAGGGTTTGTCAGACGCCGCTGCAGTTATATTAAGGGTTTGATTCTTTAAATTGGAGCTGAAGATGGTTACCGCCCTTACAGGCCGGATCGATGGGTCTTCTTGGGCTGCAATTTTCCACAGGAATACCGAACTGGAAGTGACCTTTGGGACTTTTCACTGCACGTAAGCGGAATTCACGTACTTACCATAATTTGGTTCCAAATATATTCCGGTGTATAGCTTGTTCAAAGAAAACATTTCACATGTATTATCAGGGTTGAAACCAAAACAAAAACATGAAAATTTTCTGCAAGAACGATAGAATAATGTAAGGAAGCTGTAGTGGGATTGTTTGTTAGGTATTGCTCCTAATTTTGAATTTTAGGGATATTTAATAAATTTTTATCATGCTTATTGTGTGTTAAGACTTGTATTAATGATTTTGACAGTTATTAATTTAAATTCGATTTGGCCTCTAATTAATTTTATCGCATGGGGGTGAAATATTCAGGGGGGGAAACGGTGTGGGTGAAATGTGGCACACCATACGTCGAATCCATTGAAATTTCATTTTTGTGATTCGGTCCACGATTTCTACAACAAACATACTCGTGTTGTTTGTTATTTATCGATCATATAACATGTTCATTTTCAACGTCAATGTGAAGTTACGCTATGAATGTATCGAATAAGATTATCGGCAGTTTACGTCATTGGGTAAGGGTTTCGAGTTTCTATACGCTTTTAACGGCCTTCCAGCATTAATAACATGTTTGTTGTGACTGGTAATTCAATAATTACTTAACGAATTTGTTGTATTTAAAATGCAAATATCGACTGCGGTTTTGTAAATCAATGTTTACTCTCAAAGTTGGTTGTAAAAGATTTTGCTGGTTTTTGTTCATTTACAAGTTGTCAACAGCAGTCACTTTGACTTGTATTGAATTTAAGTAATTATTCTTTACAGTCCAATTGCTACGTGTTTCTACTAGAAAACTTCGCTAGTTTTAAAATTACGACTGAATTTCGTTCTCTCTTCTTAAATTCAAATTTTTGGGGGTCGGGTTCGTAAAGAATGCAAAAGTATAAAAATATTGTTTTTATTTTTATTTAAATTATTTAATATCAAATAATACTGATGTATCTGCATGTCATTTGAAATAGGTCATTAATAACAATTAATAATAAAAATATTAAAATATTACTTAAATGATTTGTTTTGTTTGTTTTTGAGGCTTCGTTCATAATCTACATAAGCGACAGGAAATATTACAATGTGTAGATATTTCCTTCATCACATGTTAAATCTTTTCTATAAATACCATTCGATAAGATATCTTATCGTTTATTCTTAAGAAAAGAGTATTCCTCAGAATTATTATAATGTTTTGAATAGGAATATTTTTCAGTGGAATTTTATCCTTACTTGGTACATTTGCTTTTATAATTTTGACAGAACATGTTATGATGAGCCAGAAACATCAGAAAATACAATTACTTTTGAACCAATTTTGGGGTAATGCCTAAACGGAGTTATTCGTCTTTGAAAATGAAGCATGCTCTGGTGGGATGAAATGAGATTCATTGTCACAAAATTGTTTTACAATCTACAGAAATATTACAGATTTTCTGCCATTTCTGCAAAGTTTACGATTTGTAAAACTAAAATATTTGTTATTAACTATTAAATTGTAATTAATGTTGTTGTTACAGCGACACATGCAATACGAGCTCATATTGCAAAGTATAAAAATAAAATTATATTCGCAATTACAGTCGAACGAAACCTTGGAGAAAATAAACAAAATACATCAGACACGATCATTTGCGAACTAAATTCATTGATTGCATTTGAAATTTCCTCAACAGACGAATTAATGATCTTTGAAATTTTCTCAACAGACGGATTAATAATCTGACGTACTCTTTCGATTTACTGCATACCTATGGCAACCAAGGCTTCTCCTGTGTAGTTCCAGGAGTGACTGTACTTTTGTACTGCATTGGGCTTCTGTTTTAGGTCGCAGAAGGAACCAATTGCCTCCCCACAGAACGTGTAAGACAAAATAAGACCAAATTACCCCACAGCATTCCTAGTATGAGACTTTGAGGACAGCATGACTGTATTGTAAGAGGTGATCAACATTTGGCAGGCATACTTTCATTATTTATTTATTCTAAAATAGGTTTTATCAAAATAATTAAAACAATGTTTGTATGAAAACAACATTCGCGACTTCGTCTGCGTGACCCACCGTAACATCAACAATACACTTTGTTTACAAACTTCAAAACATCACATTAAAGGTGTAAAGCAAAAAGTAATCACAAAATTTCTTTGTACACGATGTATGACGTTTTCCCTTTTCTTGCTAAAATATTCTTCTTAGGGCAGCCGCCTTTGGCGTCTAGGATTTAATTTTCATAGAAAAACGAACGCTTTTTCTCCATTACGTTGCGTGAGAAATTCTGCCACAATTGCGGTTTTGTGTAACTTTAGTTTCGTTGCGCAACTTCGAAGAAATCATGTTTCTGAGGAAGCAAAAGCTTGGAGTGCGATTTGATGTGCAGGAGGACCGTTTGAAATGAGAGAATTCAGAAATTTTAAAGGGTAATTAGCTGCATCATCTTGACAGACGCAGGTGTTTGTGTCATTTCCTTCATTTTTGCTTTAATTTAGGAAATTTTTCGGCTTAATCACACATTCATTCCGATGATTCAATTCAGATTTGTACATCTCGTACACTGACTACGTGAGTCCATAAGCCATAGTGCCATAAGGACAATCTTGCCAGGCGTTTCCGTTAGTTTAATCTGATCATCTTCTTTTGCATAGAAGATTCCTAAAATGTCTTTAAAATATTTTTTTTTCAATATTCTATGTGATTCCCATAGGGTTTTTCGGCCCTGTTTGATGAATAATAGATAGATTATAAGCAAGGCTGCTGCAGTAAGTAGCAACATGAAATGGAAGACGAAAAATCGGAAATAAAGGTCCAGATTGCATTATCAGCAGCATATTCACCTCACAATCACTAACAGTTGATATATTTTCATATAAGATTACTGAAATTAACATCTAGCTCCTCAAAATGATAATGTTTTCGCTATTTTTAGAAAAAAAGACGGTTAACACCTCTTATTCTTGTTTCTGTGAGATCATCAAAGATGTAAAAAATACATTGTCCGATATCATTCTAAAGAATGGGAATGCTGCGTTAACATGAAAGGTTCAAATTAATCATCCATTATTAAGATATTGATAAATGTGGAAAACACTATTAAAGCCCAACCCTATGCTGGAGCAGTAATGTATTTCTGTAATTATCTGAATTGTTAAAAATATCGATTTAATAAAGAGTCGTAATTTTCTACATTTGAAATAATTGATGGAGATAGAAAACTAGTTAATGAAGTATTATTAATAATAGAAAACTAATTAATGAAGTATTATTAATAATAGAAAACTAATTAATGAAGTATTATTAATAATGGGGGTTTCATTAATGATTTGTTCGTAAATTTATTTTTATTTTTGTTGTAATATTTAAAACAAATAAAATACGATTATCAAATAAATTAAATTGTGGGGATAATTAATACAATTGAGACCAAACTGCGAATATAAATAGCAATTTTAATTTTTGCGATACTAAAAATATATTTAAAAGAATACTAATTATTGCTCTTATAGGCCAACTAATAGAGATTTTTCGTTTAATTTAATTACATAACAAACCATTAGGCAACTTTTTTTAAAATACACTGTAGATGATTGAAACCCAAATGCCAGCCAAAAATTCGGAATAGTCTATTTGTATAAACGAAAAACACCTAAAAAAGTGACTTTCTTTGGTTTATTGCTTATATCATGGAAAGTATTGAATGAATCGCTTTACTGTCAATAGGATATTTATAGAGAATTGAAAAACCTTTTAAATGGCTTTTTGTAAGCTGCAGTTAAACCATTTTTAGCCGAGAAAAGCCGGAAAACTGTAAAAAAGACTTTTTTTAATTCGTAACTTTGACAATTAACAACATTAAAAAATGATATTATAGGAAATGATAGTTTAGTATATGTATTTCAGATCTGACAATCAATTGATTCATATGCCGAGCAGTCGCTTTCGTTATAACTTGAGTATCATACATATTATCATTTTAACACGTATAAAATGAATCACTAAATTCCGATTCTATCTAACTATACCGATGAAATTCCAACCTTCAGTTTTCATAATGAATTTTGACGATTTCATCGTTCACAAAGATTCAGAAGAGTAGTAAGTAGATAATCTATGCCGGTTCAGCCCCCAATTTCGTACATAACCTCACTTTCGCAAATCCGGGACCACCGATGCGGAGCCCAGAGCAGATCGTTCGTACCAAAATGTGACAGCCTCAAGTTCGCGCCAAAATTAGACATTTGACACGAAATCTATAAATTGCATTATTAATTCCGTAATTCTATTGTTTTCATGACAAGCTTTTGTACACAAGGATTCATCGAACTGTTGAGTTATTCTGAGCCGTTGAACCATTGTTTGTTCTCTCCGTATCGTTAATTTAATTTTGCTGTGAGGACCCGTTTAGCATTGAGAAGGTGAAAATTCGTTGCTGATCACCCGGAAAACCCTGTTTTCAGGAAACTTTCCCGCGAGTTCCGAAATCTGAAAATATCCGAACGTGCGCCTGGAAGTGAGGATTAACCAAAAATCGCACATCTGCGGTAACACATCGATAAAAATCTGAATCATACCAAAACAAAAATACGTAATGTTTGAAAACACATATACACGGAACACCGATAATAGATTTCAATGTTGTTTATTGATGGATTATAGGAATTATTTTTGGTATGTGGGACACTCTGGGAATACCTGTTGTTTTAGATAAATATTAAATACATGCGGATGGAAGGAAGTCTGATTAAAATTTTTGATCGATGGCAGATGACTTGTGGTAACTTGGGAAATTCACAGAATTGAAGAGGTTTTCAAATTGTGAACCCTGTACGTGTAAAATAAAATAATTTACTGGGTATTAATCTTGACGTGAAAATATGTACTGTAAAATTTGTTACACCAGTTTTAATTTTAAGAAAGATCTTGAAAGAAAAACCACCATAATAGTGCTTCTTTAATATAACCCAGCTTTTGACTTATCAATTAAGACTAACGCCGTTCATGTGATATGTGATATTTTTTATCGTCCATTACAACCCTTTTATCTCATCCATTAGTTTGATGGCCCATTAGGTAATTGAAAAGTTATGTTTCAGTTAATGCCGGCACGAGAGTAAGTGTAGGTGTATTTGTGCCCCGTAAAACAGAAAACGCTGTTTTTTTGTGTATTTATTTTTGAATGTGTGATATGTAATGAATAAGTAATGGCAGCGCAAGTTAATATTTGAAGCTAATATTATTACTCAAAGCTCGATTGCGCATTCAGAAAAACATAAATATGACAAACACACATGTGTTTATTGTTTTACCGTAATAACGATATAAATTTCATCAAAAGCTCAAAAGAACAACATTTCCCAACTTTCCACGTTATCTTTTCTATTTATAGTATGGATATCCATGCAGATAATGACATTTTTACAGTTTCAAGTGCTTACGATTTTGTATGGAATGTATGTAGCACAATCACTGATGGGTTTCTCCTCCGAATTCTTTGTCACTTCATCGATTTGCGTGAAAATTGGTGAGTAGTTAGAGGGTGCCTCAAGTAACAAAAATGGCATGACAATGACATGAGGGGTGGATCTCAACCGTCCTCGGGGGCAGAAATTATTTCATTAAAAATAGCCCCGGGAATCGATAAAGAGACTAATTCTAAACAATTTTTGCTCTATAAAGTTTTTTTGATAAGTCAATATTTTTTGAGTTATTAACGATTGCGAAGAAAATGCATGTTTTGAAACTGTTTTTTATAAATAACTCAAAAAAATTGATCTTACTAAAACGAAAGCAACATTATAAAAAACCATAGAGATTGATTTTTTGAAAAACATTGTTGGTTGAATCTAAAGCGGCTTATATCTACTTAAAGATATCATTTTTTTGTGAATACTCGAACGCAGGTATTCGAGGTTAAATAATGGGAAACCGATGTTTTTCGAAAAAAATCCTCAGAATATTTTTTAAAGTACATGCAAAGGCCTTTCTAATGAGCCCCGGAGTGAGTAGATTGCACTAAAACTAAGCGAGTTATGATGCAAATAAGACGGGACTCGCGATTTTTTTAAGAAAAGGTGAGAAATAAAACCTACGCCTCTTCCACCAAAATTGAAATTTATAGTATTCCTTGAAGGATTTACTTTTTATTTTAGTATAAGTAATGAGCTCAAGAAGTTTGACCAGTTTAGAATGCTTTTTTTTTTTTTGAAAAAACCAGTACGATTTTTCAAGAAAAGAATTTTTCATAATAACTTAAAAACTACTAAATACTATATACTTAAAAAATTTTGGAGAACAAAAATGTAGGTTTTATTTAACAAATATTTTGTTGTTTTTTTTATTGCTGTAGGATGAGAAACAACCGAGATGTCATCATTAGGTGTTAAAATTTTATTGTGAGGATCATCTGACCCAAGTCCTTTATCCCTTTAACTTTTAAAAAGAAAGTTTTAAAAAGCGGAGATGTAGATGACCTTATAGCCCTTGAAATTATCTTTAAAATGGTTTTTGCATCCCGATAACGTAAATAATAACGGAATTATCGTAAAAAAACCAATAGCATTTTCTTAAGAAAAATTTCAGTATATATTTTATATCTGTAATATCATATTTACACGGTACAATATTTTTAGTCATAAATGCATTATAGAACTGATTAAAGATGCTTTAAAATAAATTTTTTTATTGATTCCAGAGTGAAGGGTGATTTTTAAGGGTTGAAATTTCACAATCAATAAATAAATAAATTTTTGATATTCAGTAAAATCGATTTTAATTTATAAATATACAATCGAAACGATTAAAGCTGCTAAAAAATAATTTTTTCGTCGATCTCAAGATAAGGGGTAGTTTTTAAGTGTTGAAAATTTGCAGTAAATCAATAAAATATATCATAAGCGGTAAACAAACGTTTAGTGTAAAATTAATACGTGATTTAATATTTCAAGAAGACAAAAATCATTTTTTCATGATTTTCCGACTCAAAGCATGGTCTCTAAGGGTTAAAAAATTGATTGAAACCATAAATCATGCTTTAAAATGTTACAGAACATATTCTGCTCAACTAAATAAGATTTCCATCGATTGAATTTTAATTTGAATGATTTATTTTGAAGTTAAGGGTAAAATAAGCTTGATTCCAAATTTTCATAAAAATCGATGGAGGTTCAAAGAATTCGTAGGAAATATGGGAATATAGGCCTATATATAATATAGGAAATATTTTTACCTTGAGTGACTGTACTAATGATTTGGTTTTGGTTAATTTAAAATCCCGTATCCGGGATTCTAAAGTTGTCCAAAGTAGTCCCGCCTTTCAAACACTTTTATATCTCTACAATAAATTATTTATTGGATAATTTTAAGCTTGCTGGTGAATCCGGGCTGGGAGTGATACACAGTTAAAAATAACAGGATTATTATTCAATGGAGGCGTATTTTTATAACAAATTTAAAATATTGTAATTTTAACACAAATATTTAAATCGTTTGGTGAGCCTAATTCATTCTGGTCGTACAATTACGGACAAGTTGTTTACTTCCACGCCAAATTCATTAAAAGTCGATATGGTTTTATTCAATTATTTCAATTATAAATAAGTTCATTTAATTGTATGATTTTCGTTCACTCTTACAAATGATCCGGATAACGGTTTAATTCTTTCATTGTGTACGATCGATTGACATCAATTGGATTGAACCGAGGACTGAAACGATTTTACGTCTTAACTCTTTTGATGAACTATCTACTCATTTCGTATTTACTCATTTCGGGTTCAACGCTATCTCGTTGTCTAGACGTAATCACTAATCAGTTTATTGCCCATATCCAATTCCGGACGTCTGGATCAATATCGATCTTAACGCTGTTTGTTATTAAATATATTTTGAAGTAAAAGAAGAATTTTTCGGTGAGTTTTTCATTCTCTTGTCGAACACTTCCCTTTCTTGGGTAGTTGCCTTGTCCATAAACAGACACTGTAATTCATTCATGCTTTAATTGGTCTTTTAAATTAATCTCGACTGGTGTATAAATATTGTTGCAAGTAAACCGACAATTTAAGTTCAAATGAGCAATCACGCCTAAAAGGGAGTGACACATTAGCGCACCGTAAGCAGTGAGGTTAATTGATTAATAATTGAAATGAAACGTTAGAAGAAAACATTTTAATCTAGGATTTTTATATTTTAACTTGGTGATTAATTGATCTCAAAATTAGATGAGTCTCACTGTGTTGTATACTACTTGACATATCTTAGACCAGAGAAATAATATTAGCACCCTGCACCCCTGCACCCCTGCTGCCCTGCAATCCATGAGTTATGTGCATAATTTCAGTGAAAAATATCGAGCTTATACCTTTTTTGAATAACAATGAGCCATCTTGAATTTTGAGAATCTGTCTACTGAAAATCTATACAACCATCATCTTCGTTGTTAAACCTTTTAAAGATTTAACCAAAAACAAGATTTTGGAGCATTTGGATCGATTTTTTGAGGTTAGGGCCAACACTAAGTTTAGTCGAACAATTCTGACCAGCAATTTGAATTCAGCGCGTCAAAATACTAAAAATACACAGATTTTTTAAATTCAAGATGACGAATGGAATGTAAAATATTTACCTTAGTTAGCCTTAATTACCATATGTAAGTAATTATTGCCGACAATATCAAACGCCTCATTTAATCCACCATATTTGATCCGCCATCTTGAACATTGAAAATCCGAGGGCAAATTTGTAATCAGCCAGCATAGAAACCCGTGTATAGATAATCCGGCATATGAGACAACCTTCATCTTCGTTATTGGTATTCTGAAAAGATATGCTCTTCAGGGGATTAAACAAAAATAAAATTTTGGAATATTTGGATCAGCTTTTTGAGGTTAAGAAACTTGGTCGAAAAATTATGACCTTCAATTTGAAGTCATCGTGTCAAAATACATCTAAAAATACAAATTTAGCCTCATCTTCTTGAAATTCAATATGGCGAATAGAATATGAGTGTTTATCCTAATTAGTGACCCTTACGTACGTAATTTCAACCAATAATATCGAATTTCTCATCCTTCCGCATTTTAATTCACCATATTGGATCGGCCATCTTGGACATTAAAGATCTGAAGGCAAATTAAGAATCAGTGACCCTAAAACCCCTGTGTATAATTCTTATCGGCCATATTGGATCGACACTTTGACTTTTGACAATCTGAAATCCTGGAAATCTATCTTCGTTTTTGGTTTTCTGAAAAGATGTGCTTCTTAATGGATTAATAAAAATAACATTTTGGGGCATTTGGATTAGTTTTTTGAAGTCAGTAGCAACATGAAATTTGGTCGAACAATTCTGACCTTTAATTTGAATTTAGCGTGTCAAAATACATCTAAGAATACACTCGAAACCTTTTTGGGATCCGATTAGATAGTGCTGATTTTATTGCACCAAATTGGCTTTGTTACATGTCCTCCAATGTATAGCATCCACTATAAACCTTGAAGATTTACTAAACATTTTAAACGAAAATGCTGGGTAATGCCCTGTGTAATTTCTTATGAAATACATACTAGTAAAATATAGTAGGGAAACTGTTCTCAGTTTGGTGTCTTAACTTAATCTACAATGTACTACTGCCAAGGAGCTTCAAAGGATACTATATTTTAAAATAAAGTTTTATCATTTGTTGATGATACCAACAGCTCAATGGGCATTCAGTACTTTAATAAAGTTGTGGTGTAATAGTGATTATAAACTTATCCTTCAGTAGTGCCGAAAGGTTCTTAGGGTTTAGGAAAAACGACGTTTGTAATGTTCTTCTTTCACACAAAAGATAATCGAAGGAACAGGATGATTAAAAAAATAAATAACCGTAAATAAGAACAAGAGAAAATAAATTCTTTACCAAATTATGAGGGGTTATCTTATATAGCCGAGTGGTTGTCACGACGTGGTAGGGCCAAACGACGAGGTGTCTTTTCTGATTTATTCTGCGACATTGCAAAACAGTTGCTAATTCGGTGACTACCCAAATTAATGTTACATCGGGTCGACCCGTCAAATGCTGTTAATTAAATATGGCAGTTATTTAATAATTTCAAGCTCGTATTTTAAGGTCTTTTGAATCGATCGACTAATCTGTGTTAATGAAAATTGAATTTGGAATCTTCCAGCTGCGCGCTAGTTCATTACGACTGAACCTCTGGTGGTATATCGCACTTACCTTTAATGGTAACATACGTGCCTACCACCAGTTAAGGAATGAAGTAAAATAATGTCATAGTAACGAGATTAGCATTTTGCTTGTTAATATATTATTTCGAAAAAGTGTGTCGACTTATTTGCCCATATTCGGTGACTGTTTCCGATTTCGCAGGATTTCCGTACTTTGAACTGTAATTTACACTAGGGCGCAATGAAAAAATTTGTAACAGCGACAGGAAACACATGTAAATGCATACATAAATAACGGTGTTGCAAGACTGTAAGATTTATGAACGTCTGGTTGTCGTGGTATTTTCTGCAAAAATTATTTTTCAAGAGATTTGCACTAGGGAGTTCCGTTTCGCCTGTCTTACGAATATTTAATGATTGTCGTAATACAAAATACTCCAACCTTGGTATTAACGGCAAGTTTCTGTAGGAAATAAAGTGTATATGGACAAAAAGTATACATAGCGTAATCCCTAAACGGCGCCATAGTGGAAATTTTAAAACGTCGCTTACACACACACACAGAAGTTATTATTATTTATCACACGCTTTATTAACCCAAACATTTCGCAAAAACCGATCATAACCTTCACCATGCTGCGTATACGATTAAAAAAACGATAGTTCTCGAAAATTCTGGTAATAAGTGGACATTGTATTAATTATCTATTATCCTTTAAACGCTAATGTATTAATTGGTAACGTGTTAAACCGGCTAGAACCGGTATAGACATTAAAACCATTAATTAATAATTAATTTTTTATATGGAATTACTATTTTTTAATCATTATACAAATCTAAACTGTTACCACTAACACGAAGTACCTACGTAATATGAAATTATATACACCACGTGAGCATTTTTATTTATGTTAAGAAAAACCATAAATAAATACCTTGGGTTTTATTGGTTTTCAACTTTTGCCACATTTAGGATCGAAGGCGTTATGCAACGCAAGCATTGTATGCATTGCATATGTATAGTGATAAATTCCCATTGTGAGCATTTCAATTTCCACATAACGTTATGTAACAGAATTTACTGGAAAAAATGAAAAATTACGGAGTTCCTGTTTTATTACAATTACCCATTACTCATCTCTCAGGACCTAGCTATAAAATCCTTCCCCAAATGCGAATAAAGTGATCTATTAATTAAGGAAAACCTACATACATAAATAGATATGTTGATCGGTGAACTCAAGTCTACTGAAGGTTAATGAATTGTAATTTTAATTGTTTCAATTTGGATTTCAAACAATAGAATTTAACTGGTGTATTTTACACTCCTTTTAATTCGAAATATTTGTTACAAAATGAATGCAATTCACCTCTGGAAAAGTACAAGGTACCTTTTACATTTACTACTGGGTGCAATTTGTTGTAAACATGTTAATTCGTTAAACACACATCTGCATACAAGTGCACATCTTTTGTGCACTTACAAATAAGTGAGTATAATAGAACTGCGTCAGCTATAATAATTAATTAAAAACGCAACAGCGAAACCTTTTAAACTGTTGTATATTTTTTAAAGACATTAATGGAAACAATATAATCCAAAGCAGTAAATTAACCGTGACCTCCTTGACTTCTTAAAAATGTACAGAAATAGAAACGTTTAATGGCAATTAATAACCGAGTACTGTCTTTAATCCTTAATCGAAATAAAATTATATCAAAGCTTATTTTACTTTATCGATGGAATACACATCGAATGAAAACTGTAATTAACTCCAAACTGATTACCGAAAGGTATTTATAACCTTTCCGTCAAAAATATCAATAAACTTATAGAATTCAATAGAATAGAATGACGTTTATTCCTGAAAACGTTAAAAGTTGAAGGCCGACGAAAATCGTTTACTTTATATCGTAACGAAAAATAGTACAATTGTAATAATATCATTTCCTTGAATATGCATAAGCGCTGTTAAAATAATGACATTATTAATAGAGTACTATAAATAGGTTTTAATTTACTTAAGACTTTATCAGGATGCGTCAAATTTATCAAATCCTTTGCAAGTAAAGTGTGTTAAAAACACCTTTTAAATAATATTACTCATTACCTTTTAATCTTTTGACACGCCAAACGTCATCAGTTAGCAACAATATACGCACACCTATTTTTAGTGTCGTACATCCATAAGATACACCGAAATTAATAACATTAACGTGCAGACTTAACATTTTGCCTCAAGAAAGCGTTGATGATTTTGGCGCTACTCATAATAGATCAAAAGACAATGAAGGGACAGGATGATTAAAAAATAAATAACCGTAAATAAGAACAGAAGAAAACAAATTCTTTACCAAATTATGAGAGGTTATCTTACATAGCCGAGTGGTTGTCACGACGTGGTAGGGCCAAACGACGAGGTGTCTTTTCTGACTTATTTTGTGACATTACAAAAAAGTTGCTGATTTAGTGACTACCCAAATTAATGTTACATCGGGTCGACTCGTCAAATGCTGTTAATTAACGTATGGCAATTGTTTTTGACACGCCAAACGTCATGAGTTAGCAGCAATATACGCAGACATATTTTTAATGTTGTACATCCATAAGACACACCGCAGTTAATAACATTAACGTGCAAGACATGACATTTTGCATTAAGAAAGCGTTGATGATTTTGGCGCAACTCGAAAAAACTGAATAAAATTAACTTTCCGCGAATTTCTTAGCACCTCACGTACTTGCCAAGTCATCGTTTCTGTTGATTGGAACCGCTTCGAGCTGGAAGTGATAATCAGTGCTGATTTCGAGGTTACGACCGAGTGCGGTCACCGATCTAGTGCCATTTTTTAACGTGACAGTTCGGTTGTTGAATGTATGGCCTAAGCTAACCTCCAAAATTGAGGTATGAATTTTTTTATTTCGCGAATGTATGGGAGTGAGCCACGAGGGTATAAGAACGTGGTTATAACAAAGCAGGAGTCATTGAGTTAATGACCTTGCTCTTACCGAAGCGCGTAGTGTCATTCGTTGTTTTATACAAAAAAAGGAAACAGTGGAATGACCAATCTTAGCCTTCAAACCATTCGTGTCTGTTGCATCAAAAGCCTTGAAACTGGTAAATTATCCTGCGTTTTTTTGGATAGGACTGGGTGAAGGATTTCAGGATTTTTGCCAGAGAAAACGCCTTGAAATCACCAGTTTCATTGGAATATTTATTGTTTAAGGTTATTCACATTGGTAGGCAATGTGGGGAGATAGCTTTCAGGTTTACTTATTGACGCATTGTCTAAATCACCTTTGTCTAAAGTTGAATCAAGTTTCCCATGTTCTCAAGACGAAATAGAAAATTCTGTAGAAGAAACTTTCTTCCACTCTTTACGTTTTGTGAGTTTATGACGATGAAATTTTTTGATCGTGGTCTTCAGTTGTAATATAGAAGATTTTGTCATTTTAAATTAAGGGGAAAACCACATTAAAAGCCCTATTTTAGGTTTATTTTGTGAATTTTTTTGGAAGAAAAGAAATAATTGGAACTAATGGAATTAATAGATCATTTTATTCATGATTTTTTCAATGGTTTATCTCTTACAATGGCAAAGTAACAAGCTATTCATAGCTTCGTAGAGGTCTGTTGTTGAAGTCTTTGCATGCAGTCTGGAGGTCCCAAATTTGATAATGAAAATGAAAAATTGAGAAGTTTTAAAAAGAAGTTTCAAATTTCACCATTTTTAGGGTTCATTTTTCATACAAAAGAATACTTTTCGCTAATTGTTTCCCAGTTATTACTTCAATTAATTGCTAATTTAATAAGGAATCAAAAAAAACTTTGACTTTTGGGAATCAATTGAACTACTTCATAATTGAAACATACAGTGAAATTTTTCAATCTTGCCTAATTTTCTTAAGAACAGCTATTGTGATTCATTGCATATTTTGACTTAACGTAACTTTGATTTAAAACATTTGTTTATACCGCTCTAAAGGACCCTTTACTCTTGAGACTTTTTAGTTTTGTGTAATTTTCTCCTAAACAGTTTTAGCTTATTATTTCAAACTTCGCGACTTGATTTGTCTATCTAACATTTATAACTCTGATTTGAAAAAAATTCTAAAATCGCCTTAAGGGACATTTTACTTTTAAGGGTGTTTAGTTTTTTCCCAAAATTTCTTCAAAATAGTTTCAGCGATTTATTTCAAACTTCCTTAAATATCTAATAATAATAACTTTCATTTGAAACAGTTTTGGTCTAAAATCGCCCTACTCATGAGAATTTTTTAATTTTTAAACCTATATAGAGCATCTGCCTTATGTGAGAACGTGAATAGAGGATACATCGCTAATTTTTTTTGTGTCAGTTGTGTGCATGTTCTTGCACCTTGATGACATTGTCACATATTTTGCATTTTTATATAAAAACATTCAAATTTAAAAGTTTTTAATGAACCCCTAATACTTTAAACATTAGACACAGTCGTATGGCTGAAACCATAGAAGCAATACAGCTTTATAAACAAAACTATCACGAAACTCGCAGAGGAAGATTTGGCCCTATAATATACAGCGTGTCCTTGTGATGACTGTACAAAAAGATACGACATACTTCTGAGGACAAAATATGATGATTTAACCCAACTTATATCCAAAAGTGCATCGTTTTGCCACTGTTCGATGATTTAAATTTGAAAAATGTTTTACCAATAAAAATGACTGGTTGTAGCTATTAATATAGCTTTTTTTTTTGCAATATGTTCAAAACTTCTTTTAATTGTACGTAGTCATATTTTAGTTACATTTTGTCTGTCGTGCGATTTCGCCACCTGTTATAACTTCGTCAGAAACAAATAATTAAAAATGTCAGCCTACTTGATGGAATTTTTTCAAATTACGCCATGTAATGGCATAAAATATTTTGGCTACGAATTGTGGCAATGATATTTTGATTTGTTTTACCTATATCCAAGCTGCTGTAAAAAATTACATTTAATATTACATCATCTACTAATAAAGATAAATAAAATAATTACTAATATTCATCTTAAACATTCCAAATGACCATCATCGCTTTGTAAACAAAAGCCATGCACAAGAAATTGTAATGCAATATTTGCAAGTTTCTCCTCGTTAATCGTATTGAAAATGTTTATAATACATCAATAACATTCTTATTCTGTTTCTACAGGCCTGGAGGAAACTTTCTATTTCACTGCTACCCATAAAAAATAACCAAATGGTGTTACATTTGGATTCTGCTAATATATTTATTTAAGAACTTTGCCCCATTGTGCAAGGACCACAAATTTTGATAGTAAAGGTAAATCATCTAATAGATTTCCAAATGTATTTTGGAGGCGCAGGTATAAAAAGTTTTCTCCCTTTAATCTAGTCAGCGTAAAACTGGTCCAAGTATAAAGTTGTCCAGGCATTTACCTGAAATTGATGTTGAAGGCATGTTCTAATTGCACGAGGATTTATGTCAGCGTAAACAAGTTCATCGTGCAAATTAGTTAGTCCTTTTTTTGTGAAGCGTGGTTCATCGCCACGTTTCAAAGCCAATGCCAATGCCACAAAGCTGCACCGTCATGAATTAGGAATTATTAGTTGAATTGACTAGAAGCTTAGGTTTGTACATTGATTGACATTGACATTAATAACAACTGCAAACAAATGGCCGTTTATCTTTAAACGTAGAATATCAACTAGGCTATGACATATTTTAAATTATTTTTCTGGCGACATTGTAACAGTGAAATTGCACAAGAGACAAAATATCAATGTTATTTTGTAGTACGTCGCCTTTTATTTGAGAGAAAATTACAGTAAACATGATACAAGACCTGATACGAGACCTTAATGAAAGGTCATAAATTATCTGTTGAATGGAGAAAGGTGAAGTGCATTATTGCCGATTAGGAGATGGTTTCGAATGGTCTTCTGGAATATTTGGACCGTACCGGAATTTTTAAATGATCACAGACAAATTAATCTTTTCCACACCATAAAAAAAATTTAAATCATCTCCTTTTCTCTTTTTTGTATATGGTATCTAGGCCATTGCGATGCAGGTTCCATGTCGTCGACTTCTTCTAATTCTTCCTCACCTAATTCTGATTCTAACTCTCATCCACTGCTATTTCTTCATCTGAAGCTGAATCTTGATTTATATCAAGTTCTCTGTTTAATCATGGCCGCCACATTTTAAAAATTATGACAGGAACACTTGTCAAGATCATAGCAAAATGAATTTGTTTTAATACACTATTTAAATATATTTTCAGCCCTTATCTTACCCACCGTTAAGACAATTTTATCTCGTTATTATGTAATTTAAATTTACACCACGACTCATCAATGAGAATACGTTCTTTATAAGTTTATAGGTTTTTGAAGCCCCTGTTGTCTAATTACTCTAAGTACGGTCCATTTAATATATGTCATAAAGAGCGGAAGACAATTTTTAAGCCTCTTCACCTTCTCCGTTTATAATCTTGTACACTCGAGGTCCGGGTAACGCGTACCACAATTCGAGTCTCATATAAAATGCGATGAATTATATGTAGGTGTTCACCCATCATTTCCCCACTTTGGACATGTGGAAAACTCATAAATTTTCATTCGTGCCATGGTCGAGATCTCGCCTATCTTCACCAATACCTTTGGCTTTCGCATTCCTCGAAAAGGGCGGAATCATTACCTTCGACCTGTCGCCGACATACGGCCTATTAACAATAATTTTTTAATTCCCGCTGTTTCCCACGCCAGGAAGGTGACACTAGGGCAACTTCTTCCTGCATATTTTGCCCAAAGAAAAGAAAGCGGAAGGCCCCCCCGAAGACCTACGGGAAGGAAAGCGTCGATATTCCCGTCGTGTGTCATTGATTCGCGAGAATTTACGAGATTTACGACTCGACACGTGAAAAATGGGTTTCGTAATTGCATCCCACGGAGCCATTGCATGACTGCACGCAAGGAAAGTGGGGGGGCAGGGCAGGCGCAGTGGCGAAACGTGGGATTTTCCCAGTGGGTTTCTCGTTGGATTCACGTCGGTCCCTCAGTCGCTCGTCAGTGCTAGAGAATAGTGGACGTGAGAGAGATTTTCATCGCGAAAAGCGGTCAAGTTGTCAAAGTGCTTCAGCTTCAGTTTTACTTTATTGGATTAACTCGATACTGTCGATTGACAAAGTATGTAAGTAGCTACTTGCGCCTAATCACTGCGTTTTAACAATTGAACGGTTGCATTAAACATAACTGTTTTCAAGGGAACCCATTATTAACCATTTTCGTATTCAATCCTGCTTGCCACAACGACCCAATTACGCTCGACTCTTGTAATGTCACCATTTTGATGCTGCTATGAAAGAAGATGCTTTTAACATTATTGTAACTAAAAACCGTGTTTTTAGACAACAGCTCTCTTGTCAATTCTCTCCAACAAGCTTATTTAAAATTACCATTTCCAATTATCCCATCATTCTAAATATATTATTTTATTGTTTCAGTGCCAACGATGTCTCTTGCCAGTGTACATCCAGTGGAGTTGCATTCGAGCCATGGGTAAGATTTAAATATTAATGCACTAAATAACCTTAAGACTCGCATCATTGGTTATACCAATAGGAAATGGTTTGTCCCAGGAATAGCTTCCATATACGTGGTTTGAAAGTATTATTGATGGGAGCGAGAAGTTTTGACATACTATATTTACAAATGTTCAGTACTTTTGGAAATGCAGTTTTAATAACAATCAAACAACAAAGAAAACATTTTGGGACATTTGGTATAATTTAATGGTGAATGTCGTTTAAAAAATTCTTTCCCCTTTGATCCAAAACACAACTGAGACGTTTTAGAAATCTCCATTGGAACTTTTTTCTTATTTGTTGTCTCAGGTGTGTATGGTGATTGTGAATAAGTTTTAATGCCTTTTAAACAATTGCAAAGAAACCCTTCTCGGACAATCCTATACTTTGGATAGCTGTACTGGTAAAATTTAAAAGCATTTAGTATTTCCCCACTTTTCTTGCTATTAACAGGTTCAAATAGTATTTTTCACCAATAATACCGTTTATAAATATCAGTTGCCACCACCTTTAGATATACACCCCCATAACTGAATCTGCGCAGTGTTTCACAGTTGCACCACGATCCGTACTTTTCAGTTTATCATTTGGTATGCCTCAGATCAGAAAAGGTTAAATTTTGATTCATTCACAAATTTTTTTCTTTAATATTGTAACTTCGAACCAAGACTTTCTCCTTGCAACTCGACCACAACTCTTCTTATGGATACATCAACGAATTATTTGGGCAGGTACTATATTTCCAGTACGTTTTTCAAATTCTATACATTTGCAGTGAAGAAGTGCCGATTTTTTGATTTTTGATTAAATCGTCTCTTGCGTTCAAAAATTCTGGATAACCTGCTCATTGTCGATACATTCGATCTTCATGTTTTATTTTCACTATTGTATCTTCTACTGTACTCTTACATATGCAATAAGATACATACTTTTATGTAACATTTTCATTTTTCCTAATGAAACATCACCAATCTTAGTACAAAACTCACATTTCTTCTTCAGTTATACTATTAGTGGACGCCTGAACAAACGTCGTTTTGGTGGTACCTTCGTACTTTCGAATATTTTTGTAATATATACCTGTACACAATTGTTTTCATCTAGATAGTAAATAATTATCCAAAATCCCACTAAAGAAAACAACAAAAATTAGCAATTATCCTTAATGCATGCCCAATAATCGTAATTACAATCGACTGTATCGGTGAACTCACTGAATTATACATCACAGCAGACGTCATTACGACTGTAAACCTGTCTCATTTTCACGAAAACATCGTAAATGTTTATAAAAACACTCCAGCCAGCCAATGTAATTATGTTTGGTTTAAATTAAAAAAACTGGCATTAATAAACAAAGATTTGAACACATTCACCTTACGATCTTGGAAAATCTCTTGGGAGTTCATCATTGTTACCTCGGGATTCGTTAATATCTCGACTTAATTTTTGCGCAAAACAATTTTTGGTCAATAACACGGTTGGAATTTTATTTTGATGTTATTTTATAAAGCGCAATCGATGAACAACGGTATTGGTTTGTTGACGTAGTGCCAATATTATATTGACGTCTCGGATCATGTGAGGAGTGGGCTATTTTTATATGCACAAAATACTTGTTTGTCGTAATATTTAACTCATTTTTTGGCATTCACTTGTAAAAACTTTTCGATTAAATTTACGAAATTAGTTCCTTGACAGGCTCGAATAGTAATCGAAAACGTTCCGGTGTGACAGATCAGATTTTTGCTACAATAGTTTTTGTCGTCGCTGTGTTTAATTACCTCATTCAAGGTCGGAGGTTCGTCATTTAACAAAGTGTAACAGTTTAATTTAAAATTTGACTTGTTTATCAAACGACGCGTTTGGCGTTTTTAATCATCTGTTCAAATACATGGCGCCTCACCTGGCGCCCGATTTCCTTCAGGTTATCTTTGTATATACTCTCTTGAACGATAATAATTATGGAAACTTTATAAAAGTAATTTTTTTTAAATTATTTTTGGCACATAGAGACTCATTGAACCGTTCGTCATACAGAGTATTCGAAGAACTCGGCTCGGCTAGTTTTACATGACAATAAATACATCCATAAAAGCTAACTGTCGTGGGGTTTATGGCACGGAGGCATCATTGGACCTCATTTGATAAAACACCGTTAGGTACAACGAATGAAGAGCGCTTTCGGTCGACTATAACCAACTTTTTACGGCCATAACTTGATGATTTGAACTCAAATGAGATCGCGACGCGCGTTTCCTTCTCTAGCCAAATGAAATGACTTCTCAGGTCAAAAACTATTAATGACCACTGTAACCGTAAGGGGTTACCTAAGCAGGTGCATTCTTTTGTGGTACTTACTTATCCAAACATCCTTAAGTGATTTGATTCTTCGCTAGACAGGACCTACACTTTGAATGATTATCCCCGATGATTTATCCTAGTGAGTAATAATAAATGATTCGTGCAAACATGTAATCATCGAAAATGAATCACCCAAGATGATGGATGAATGAAGTGGAACTGAGCTCTATTTTTGTTCAAGTGTAAAGGGATAAATATAATTCGTTACTGGAACAACTAGTGACTAGCAGCTTTATTTTGGTTCGACATCTTAAAGATTGGAGTTTCGCCATCATAGGTTTTTGCAGGCAACCACATTGCCTTAAACGTACTGCCAAACCGGCCTTGCCTATAGAAGAATACATAGATGCATCGTATCTAGAAAGAGTTAAATGAATAATTGAGGCATTAAATATTCATATTTAAAGCATAAAGTGTTCTGAAGTACCTCTTTCAATTTCAGTTTGAGATGAAAACTCGCTCATCATCACGTTTTGTTTTTATTTTCTCATGTGATAAGGCCAGTCCAGTTTCATTTAAGAGAGTCATTTTCTCCACAGCACCAACCACTCGTGTTCTCCTTCTGATCTGTGTATTTTGGACTCTGCCTCGAAGGAGTAAGTACAACATGGCACCTTTCCATCGCCACTTGGGTCACGCGCATTGATTGTCTTCTTTGTTAGGGTTGTCGTTTCTGCTCCATGTCAACACAAGCAATACACAATAATTGGAGACTTCTTTTTGAGCATATTGGTATGTCTCATTTTAATACATACCTCATGTTTTAAAGGCGGCCGAAGAAGGGGTTATTCCTCTCTATAGTTCTTGAGTTTGATTGTCTCTACCCAATTTCACGTACCTACTAAGTTATAGGGTTTGCGATTTGGTACCAATTTCAATTCAGTGGGATTTGGGTTATTTATGCATATGTTTATAAAAGAAAGTTTATTTGGTATTAAATCAACTTTATGTAAATTGCCGTAATCGACAAACAATCACTTAACAATAAAAATCTAGTCTAGTATTACTAATTTAATTGTAATTTTTGTATTATTGATAATAAGATAATCAGCGGCAGTTAAATTCAGTTTTACTAGGTTTCACAGCAAACCAGGAGTTTTATTGTTAAAATTATGTTATTCATAAATCTGTTTAATCAATAGCATTACAATCGCAATATTCACAACAAAAATCTACTAAATCCTGATTAGGAAAGGAAAATGGCAGTAATTCTTTCAATTATTACCCATAAAATCAAATGTTAGTGGAATTACTGGTCGATTAATGAATTGCTGATAATTTTAATTTCCGTAAAGTTGTTGATTCTTGTAATTTTTACAACCGCAATTAATGTAATTAGTGATTGCAGTTATCAAGCCAATGATATGGAATGTTACTGAATTTATTAGGAAATAATTGCGAATAAATGTTCTCCTATCAAAAATTACTCTAATTTTTCAGATGCTATAGCGTCAATTGAAAACGTATTTATTGCGTATAGTTATTCTGTTTATGTAATATTTTTTATAAATTTTAAATGACATTTATATATTTTACACAAGCGCAACAAGTAGACTTGATATTGTAAAGCTGACCAAGTTTTTTTGTTAAATTTAATCAACTAAAAGTTAAGAAGTAGTCTAATGAAAATCTGTAGATTCGCTTGTCCTAAATTTTCTTAAAAACGGGATTTTAAAAGAATGCAAATTGCATTTGCAGAAAACTGCTGGATTGTCTTATTCTGCAACATGTGGGCAGTGTCAAACTGTACTAATTACAAAAAAGTAGATTTACCTCCTGATTCCAAAGATCAGGAATGATATAGAAACGGAGGAAATCGATTTTGACTAACTTTTAGAATAGCAAAATGTTTATATAATTGCTAGGACATCATAAAGTTTGTTAGAGGAGATATTTTTGTTTAATAATTTTTATAAATTTTTCTGCAATTTGCTTTTTTTTGCAACATTTTGTAACTTACTCCTTCAACTAAGGCATTTAATTGAACAGACATTTGTAGAAAATGGTATGGAATAATTAGAAATAATGATGTAAAGAAAAATTGGCTGAATTAGCCCGCATATGGGGCGAGTTCGCCAATCATCAAAATTGCGTCGGGGCAAGTTCGCTAATTGAAATATACACAAAATTAAAGCAAGAAGTAAGTAGGCCAGCTAGCCCCGGTCTCCTCTACGATGTAAGATAATTTCATGGTTGGAAACAGCTTTTTAGTTTTTTTCCCACTTTAATTATTCAAAAATTTATTAAGAAAAAACTGAAAATACACTTATTTAACCATCTACATCCCATATTAATCCCGATAATTAATTTTTGGAAAGTTTTTATGAAATAGGTATTCACTGATTGAGGTATATGTTTTACTTCTTTACGCAAATATAGGAACTTTCACCTCAAAAGCGTTCAGTCCTGTTGGTAATTTAATTTATTCTAGATTGTTCACGCTATGCGTGAATTGTTTACGTTCGATAAGTGACCTGTTCTCCAGTTTACTCCATTCAGGAAACGCCAAAAATAACCCTCTCGTCAATTTTCGGTGAATCCACATAAAAACAAAATTGAACCGCTTTTATGACGTTAGCAGCGTTGACGCGCGATGCATTTCGAGAATTTCCACAACGGACGTAAAAACCGCCGTATCGCTTCGAGCTCGATCTCTCTCCGAAAATATTTCCTAATAATATGGCGAAAGTGAAACCTTCCTGAAACAACTACACGCTTGTAAGTTTATCCTATTACACTGTTTGATCTGAACTTTGAAGCCAATAAAAACGTGCCAACGCTGTCAAGGATGGTAATACGTAACGAATTTGGCATTTCTCCTCGGTGATATGTCTATGCAAATCGAGTTAATTTTAGAACGAAAATCCATCCCATTTTACATTACTATTGTAACGGTTTATTTTTAGTTTCTACAAAATACAAATTGACTAATTTTAGACTATTTGAATTGAAAATAATGTTAGTGTTAATTAAATTGATTCGTTGATATCACTCAATGAGATTCATTTTTGGTTATTAACGTGTAAACCTAAACGTGTACTGTAATATTGTGTGCCTTGTGCTAAAATTGACGCAGTTATTTATGAAATCTTAGACATTTTCAATAGCACTCTTGAAGCCCTATCAACGGCACTTCAATTACTTTAGGTGTAATCTACTCAGGAATTTGCTTTCTCCGATATGATGTCAAATGTGCCATTATCATTTCAGATAATGTTTGGAACGATATATTTACTAATGGTTTTATTCATAAACGCATATTAACGTTAATGCGAGTTTTAGCTTAAAATGCGCTTAGAATGTTTCTTAGAATGCTTAGAATAGAAACCTGTGTTTCAACAAGGTTACTACAGTTACCTCCATATTAAGAATACATGGAGCAAAACACTGTAGTAACATCTGTGAAACATATTCTTTACACATTTTAAGCTAAAACCGATTTTCAAGTCGGTAGGCCCAACGGTTTTCGAAATCTCGCGGCTTTTCCAAAAAAATAAGTTCCCCTCCATTCAACCTTCCATATCTCGGAAAGTAAGCGTCGTAGGGAAGAAATTCCTTCACTACTGGCATCAGGGAAGTTATGCCCTTTCGATTGGCACCCCAATTTCGAAAATCTAATTTTCAGCCGTTTTTGAAGAAAATCGCAAGGGATACCTTCCCATTTTTCGGCCTCTAAAAGTGAACCTTCGAATTTCCACATGAAACTCGCAGGGTAGGTCAAATAGACAATTCTAAGCTCTATGGCGTTAATTTCAAGTCGATAGGCCCTATGATTTTCGAAATATCGCGGTTTTTCCAAAAAAGAAAATCCCCTCCATTCTACCTTCCATATCTCGGAAAGTAAACGTCGTAGGAAAAAAATTCCTTCACTCCCGGCATTAGGGAAGCATCCTCTTTCGATTGGCACCCTAATTTCGAAAATCTAATTTTCAGTCGTTTTTAAAGAAAATCGCAAGGGGTTAACCTTCCTATTTTTCGGCCTCAAAAAGTGAACCTTCGAATTTCCATATGAAACTCGCAGGGTAGGTCAAATAGACAATTCTAAGCCCTATGGCGTTAATTTCAAGTCGATAGGCACTACGGTTTTCGAAATATCGCGGTTTTTCCAAAATAGAAAATCCCCTCCATTCTACCTTCCATATCTCGGAAAGTAAACGTCGTAGGAAAAAAATTCCTTCACTCCCGGCATTAGGGAAGCATCCTCTTTCGATTGGCACCCTAATTTCGAAAATCTAATTTTCAGCCGTTTTTGAAGAAAATCGCAAGGGGTTAACCTTCCTATTTTTCGGCCTCAAAAAGTGAACCTTTGAATTTCCACATGAAACTCGCAGGGTAGGTTCGTTAGAAGATTCCAAGACCTATGGCGTCAATTTCAAGTCGACAGGTCCAACGGTTTTCGAAAAATCACGGTTTTCCCAAAAAAGAAATTCCCCTCCATTCTACCTTTGGCTTAAAATGCGTTTGGAATTTGTTTCAACAATGTAACTATAGTTACCTCTATATTAAGAATACTTGGAACAAAACACTGTAGTGACATCTGTGAAACACATTTTAAGCTAAAACCAATTTTAACGTTAATATGCGTTTATGTATAGGACCACTAGTCTGTACTACATTTAGTTAAATATCGATTTCTTATCGATCAAAAGAAATACAATTACATTAGTCTTCACTAAAGTTACAAAATTTTTACAAACGTGGAAATAGTTACAAAGCATACAAGCCACCCTCAGGATCATACACCAATGTAGACAGATTTCTATTGGACTATCAATTGCAAGTTATCCTTTCTTTTAATTTTTTTGATCAGATTTCTTTAAGATTTTCAGCTCATTTGAAAAAATGAGTACTTGGGCGTATGTGATACATCAAAAGTAAATACTTCAAGACTACTTCTGTAACTCTTTACGACTAACACCTTTTTTGAATATTTATATAAGGAACTCTTTTTAGGTTAATGAATTTTTCTTTTAATACATCACAATGAAGTGTTTGTTCAAGATTCAATGGATTGTTTTAAGACAAACCTCTGATAACGTCGATTAATATCTCGGAAAGATTCACCACCATTTGCGGTCCCTGTTATATCGCACCTATCTCAGTCGTGAGGTGGAACAACCAATTTCTATTTATGCCTTTTATATTCCACAGTTAATCCCAATGCTTCAGTTTGTTCTTCCTCAACCTTACCCTTCGCCTCACATATCCACCTAATGTCTGTGATATGAAAACTCCTGTAACATATGACGTTTATTGAGTCAAAAACCCCAGAGACCGTCACACTTCAATTGAACTTTTCACCCTATTTCCAGCTCGTTGACCACCCTGAGCCACAGCCTGGACGACATCGCCGCCGCGGCCGCGAGCTGGTCCTCGGGCCACCAGATCCCCTCCGAGACCTCCGTGATCACGATCGAGGAGCTGAGGGATCAGCTGAACTGCTGCTTCACCTGCGGCGTCTCCTGGGCCGAGAGCCACGTGTCCCTCGACTGCTCCGAGTGCGGGGGCTACGCGATGGAGAGACCATGCATGGCCTGCGATGGCGCCTGCGGGAAAATGTGGAAGAGGGATCTTTCCATGGTGAGGAAGCCGAGCCCCTTTTCTTTCAGAAATTTAAAAAGGATACCCCGGTCGTAAACAGACGGGATTTTCTCTAAACACAAATGCAGGGCTGTTACCGCTCTTTTCGTTCTCAATTTTAGAAATCTTTGGAGTGAAAAACAAAACTTCCACACTTCTGCCTACTTTGGCATAAAGATACTTTATGCCATTAAACTTTATGCCTTAACGATTAAAAAATCGTTAAGAATGATTGAACTTCATATTTTGAGAGGTTTACTTTTAGAAAATGAATCGAGAGTTAATATTGATGTGATGAAAGACTTATTTTCGCTGATATTCTTTTCATTTTTTTGATATCTCTCCATAATTATAAGGGATCTTATGAGACTATCAACAATGAACTCTCACGCCCTTCATTGGGAAGAGGACTACTAATTTGAAACTTCTAACGGGGATCCAAAATGGAAGCAAAGACAGATTGTTAAAAGAGCGGACATTATGGCAAAAAGGGAGGCTGTGCTCCCTTATTACCGCAATATTTTGTTGCCTCTATTCCTTACAATAAGATTGCGACTTTTGCTTTGCCCTTCACATGAAATATTAACTCATTAAACAATTGTACTGTTCCATTCAATTGAACGTTCATAGCACGATAGATTACTCGGTATCATTCGATTCTTTGCTTTCTGATTCATCTTGACCTCCTTTGCAAGTGGTTATGCATTCCTTTCGTATAAGATTTATTAACACCATACCGATTACCTAAAGACTATTGAATAAGGGTTTTAATTTCCAGGAGTTCTAGGGACTTGCAACCACTAGCAACTGAATGTGAGAGAATTATTGAGTGAATTTATAGAGCTATGGTGGATATTGCTGCCCTAACGGCTTTGAAACACAAATAAACATATAATTTGATACTTTCTAACGTCACTAAAGGGAATTTTCCTATTTCAGTATTCTTCTGAACAACCACATGAAGTCGAGTCAGTTATTCAGAAAAATTCACATAGATTTTGTTTAAGAAACCAATCCAATTACGCACAGACTAAGATTTTAACTGAGCAACTAATGCTTGAACATGAAATTCAGTAATTTGTCTGATTAATTTTAGTCAATTTTCCAAGAATCAATCCACCTGTTAATCAAAAATATGATCTATGAGATGTCTTTTCAGCAGACTTTCCAAAAATCTAATAACTCTGTTCGATTATCCAGAAATCAATTAAGCTTTTAATCGAAAATGTTACTTTTGGATATAATTCAGGGTTTGGTGTTTGTAATCATTCTATCAGAAATTTACTAATTTTCGTTCAATTACCTATTGTCCCTGTTCATTTTTTAAAACTGAATGTAGCATAAAGTTAGTTTTTCAAAAATGCGCCTGTTATTCAAAAATCTGATGTCTATTTAGCCGTATTAACTCTCCAGTCACTATTCTAGAAGATGAACTTTTAACCGAGCACCTGTTTCAAGAATTTAAAATTTAAACCAATTTCGCCATTTTTTTCCTAAACGTTGTTATTAAGATCGTCAGAAGTTCCTCAAAAACTTCTCAAAATACTTCAGAAGCATTGGCAATTTTTTAAGGGTGTAACACATTACATTTCTCATTTCATGTTTTTCATTACTTTAAAAGTATTACTGCTAATCAAAAATTGTTCCAAGTTTCTCCAGATACTCTCAACTCCCCTCAAAACGTTCCACATAAGACTGCCTGTTCAAACTTTTTCTTTAAACGCTGCGATTCTTTTATAAATGTCATCTTGGAAACTCTTTCAATTGCACTGTAAAAATTTCTAAATTTCTTTGAAAACACACCACACCATTCCTGTAGAATCTGTAGTTTCTTACATAGGTTCCCCTACCTCTTTATTATGTAGATAACTGAATGATTAATTCCATATTCCTATAATGCATATAAACTCGTGTAATTTAGTGAATAACATAGCTAACTCCGTCCCTCCAGGCTTCTTTTTATTTTCCTTTGATACCCCATGAAACTACAATCACTAATCTGAGGGTTTCTATTTAAAGTGTCTTTACTGTTCACCTTCTCAATCTATGGCTTTTGTCAGATACTGTATTAAGGATGTTCACTATCTACAAAAAGAAAGTATTTCTAAATGTTTGATATGTCCTACCACGAAAAAGTAGCACAAATTTAACAAGTAACATATACTCTTCCATACATTTTACCATGGAGATTGAAAGTAATAATAAACAACCTGTAATAATTTGTGGACGTAAAAGTAGAGCTGAGTAGTCGATACATAGAAAACCTACACGTGTCAATATAATCATAGCTTTTCATGCAAAACGTTGTAGATCCATAAGCAGTAATGAAATACGTCAAGTCGGTATAGGATTTCAGCTGTATTTAAGATCAACAGGGATCTAAACTTATAACTGAGGGGATCTTCTTCAGTAGATTTTACTTTTACTTGTGCTTATGGGACTGTAACGCTTATGTTCCAATTTACATTGCCAAGTCCATAAACAACTTATCAGCTGAAATCTTTGATCACAAACACATCATGCTATTTACCTCCACTGAATGAAACGGTTAATTTACTTTTCAATCGCTTATGTAAATGATGAGTTGCAAAACATGATGTTGATATGATGAGAGGAGCAAAGCAAAACTTACAATCTCATTATTATTAGGAGCAAAGCTAAAATAAAATAATACAGACATATTGCGATGACTATGAAATTTCGCTCTTCCTTGAATCCTTTGATGAAAGTATAAAATCATTAACTTAAATATTTTAGACGCTTGGTTCTTCCCAAAAATATGTTTATTTGTGAAAAATATCACTGTTACTGTTTGTAGAAGTATCTTAATTTTATACTTTCCTACAACAGGCTTTTCTAATATTACCAACATACATGTAGGCATATATAATTTCGTTACTTATTTTGGATTCCCAATATTTTGAGTTTAAAGTAAAAAACTTTGTTACACAAACAAAATCTTTCGCTAATACTACGTAAACACGTAACTACATGGGAAACCTTTAATATAGATTGTTATTCGAGGGTGATTAATAGCTCTATTTATTATTAATTAATTTCATTCCATTACCATTATTGATGTCAGTAGAAACGTAACCCCTTATTATAAAGTTTTTCTACTCTAGAATTACTATTACTAATTTTTTTGGCTTTTTTGGAGAAAATCGCAAGGGGTTAACCTTCTTATTTTTCGGCCTCAAAAAGTGAACCTTTGAATCTGCACATCAAACTCACAGGGTAGGTCAAATAGACAATTCTAAGCCCTATGGCGTTAATTTCAAGTCGATAGGCCTAACGGTTTTCGAAATATCGGGGGTTTCCCAAAAAAGAAATACCCCTCCATTCTACCTTCCATATCTCGGAAAGTAAGCGTCGTAGGAAAGAAATTCCTTTACTCCCGGCATCAGGGAAGCATCCCCTTTCGATTGGCACCCTAAATTCGGGAATTTATTTTTAGGCGTTTTTGGAGAAAATAGCAAGGGGTTAACCTTCCTCTTTTTCGGCCTCAAAAAGTGACCCTTTGAATTTCCACATGAAACTCACAGGGTAGGTCCTCTAGGAGATTCTAAGCCTTCTGGCGTTAATTTCAAGTCGATAGGCCTAACGGTTTTCGAAATATCGGGGTTTTCCCAAAAACGACATTCCCCTCCATTCTATTAGAAAAATCACGATATTTCGAAAACCGTTGGGCCTATCGACTTGAAATTAACGCCATAGGTCTTAGAAACCCCTAACGGACCTACCATGCAAGTTTAATGTGGAAATTCAAAGGGTCATTTTTTGAGGCCGAAAAATAGTAAGGTATCCCTTGCGATTTTCTCCAAAAACACCGAAAAATAGATTCCCGAAATTAAGGTGGCAATCGAAAGGGGATGCTTCCCTGATGCCGGGAGTGAAGGAATTGTTGTTCAAAGGGGCATGCACTATCAAGAACAACAACTGAAATTACATCCAAACATCATAATCAAATTCATTCAAATTCAACATCAAGTCAAAATGCCTAACTCCGAAAATGGAGATTGTTATAGTCATAAAAGTCACTGGTTTAATTTAGCGTTACTTTACTAAACCCCCTTTTCTTTTCCAGTCCCATGCCAGCGGGAAAGCCCGTTGGACTGGCGAGTGCGATCGCAGCCTGAAGGAGGCGGACACTTCGACGTCGCTGTCTCAGAACTTGAGTTTACGACCGGAGAAACTAAGCACGAACAGCTCATGACGTCATTTTACCATTTAAGAGAATCTAGTTTGTAATTAGGTTAATTTTTTATGTATTACGCAATTGAATATTTATTTGAATTAGAGGAAGACTTGCTGGTTTCATCTTGTAAGAAGTTATCCAGATATCCATCTGTGTAGGGAACATCACAGAAAAGATTGAATGTTTTACATTAAAACCTAGTTTAAAAAATCCGCGTGCATTTGTAATTTGTTTTTCTTAAGTAATCACAGGTTGTAAGGTGTGTATGATAAGTTTTGATGGGTCGCTGGTTTTCTCGAGGCGACCATGGTCAAATGAATAAATATTTTTTATTAATAACCACCACTTACACATAGAACTGTTTAAGAACTGTCAAATAAGAAATGTATTTGATCCCACCACTCCAACTGCATTGTCCAAGTCGCCTTTGATGATCATGAAATATATTGTATTTGTATGACTCAAAGTAATATTTAAATCTGTTTAAGCAATGTGAGCTATTTTCTACTATAAAAAAAGCTGTTGATATTATACAATTAAATGTCTTAATTCTTACGACTGAGATTGATGTATACTTATTGGAGAATAAAATGTCTATTTAGTACTTATTCGTTTGTATCCTCCAAATGGTGAACTTAAAATTCATATTGAAGAATAATAACTGACAAGTCAGTTTGACGAACATGACATGCTGTGAAACCTACAATCTCGGAAAGTAAACGCCGTAGGAAAAAAATTCCTTCACTCCCGGCATTAGGGAAGCATCCTCTTTCGATTGGCACCATAATTTCAAAAATCTAATTTTCGGGCGTTTTTGAAGAAAATCGCAAGGGGTTAACCTTCCTATTTTTCGGCCTCAAAAAGTGAACCTTTGAATTTTCACATGAAACTCGCAGGGTAGGTCAAATAGACAATTCTAAGCCCTATGGCGTTAATTTCAAGTCGATAGGCCCTACGGTTTTCGAAATATCACGGTTTTTTCAAAAAAGAAAATCCCCTCCATTCTACCTTCCATATCTCGGAAAGTAAACGTCGTAGGAAAAAAATTCCTTCACTCCCGGCATTAGGGAAGCATCCTCTTTCGATTGGCACCATAATTTCAAAAATCTAATTTTCGGGCGTTTTTGAAGAAAATCGCAAGGGGTTAACCTTCCTATTTTTCGGCCTCAAAAAGTGAACCTTCGAATTTCCACATGAAACTCGCAGGGTAGGTCAAATAGACAATTCTAAGCCCTATGGCGTTCATTTCAAGTCGATAGGCCCTACGGTTTTCGAAATATCGCGGTTTTTCCAAAAAAGAAAATCCCCTCCATTCTACCTTCCATATCTCGGAAAGTAAACGTCGTAGGAAAAAAATTCCTTCACTCCCGGCATTAGGGAAGCATCCTCTTTCGATTGGCACCCTCATTTCGAAAATCTAATTTTCAGCCGTTTTTGAAGAAAATCGCAAGGGGTTAACCTTCCTATTTTTCGGCCTCAAAAAGTGAACCTTCGAATTTCCACATGAAACTCGCAGGGTAGGTCAAATAGACAATTCTAAGCCCTATGGCGTTAATTTCAAGTCGATAGACCCTACGGTTTTCGAAATATCGCGGTTTTTCCAAAAAAGAAAATCCCCTCCATTCTACCTTCCATATCTCGGAAAGTAAACGTCGTAGGAAAAAAATTCCTTCACTCCCGGCATTAGGGAAGCATCCTCTTTCGATTGGCACCATAATTTCAAAAATCTAATTTTCGGGCGTTTTTGAAGAAAATCGCAAGGGGTTAACCTTCCTATTTTTCGGCCTCAAAAAGTGAACCTTCGAATTTCCACATGAAACTCGCAGGGTAGGTCAAATAGACAATTCTAAGCCCTATGGCGTTCATTTCAAGTCGATAGGCCCTACGGTTTTCGAAATATCGCGGTTTTTCCAAAAAAGAAAATCCCCTCCATTCTACCTTCCATATCTCGGAAAGTAAACGTCGTAGGAAAAAAATTCCTTCACTCCCGGCATTAGGGAAGCATCCTCTTTCGATTGGCACCCTCATTTCGAAAATCTAATTTTCAGCCGTTTTTGAAGAAAATCGCAAGGGGTTAACCTTCCTATTTTTCGGCCTCAAAAAGTGAACCTTCGAATTTCCACATGAAACTCGCAGGGTAGGTCAAATAGACAATTCTAAGCCCTATGGCGTTAATTTCAAGTCGATAGACCCTACGGTTTTCGAAATATCGCGGTTTTTCCAAAAAAGAAAATCCCCTCCATTCTACCTTCCATATCTCTGAAAGTAAACGTCGTAGGAAAAAAATTCCTTCACTCCCGGCATCAGGGAAGCATCCTCTTTCGATTGGCACCCTAATTTCGAAAATCTAATTTTCAGCCGTTTTTGAAGAAAATCGCAAGGGGTTAACCTTCCTATTTTTCGGCCTCAAAAGGTGAACCTTCGAATTTCCACATGAAACTCGCAGGGTAGGTCAAATAGACAATTCTAAGCCCTATGGCGTTAATTTCAAGTCGATAGACCCTACGGTTTTCGAAATATCGCGGTTTTTCCAAAAAAGAAAATCCCCTCCATTCTACCTTCCATATCTCGGAAAGTAAACGTCGTAGGAAAAAAATTCCTTCACTCGCGGCATTAGGGAAGCATCCTCTTTCGATTGGCACCCTCATTTCGAAAATCTAATTTTCAGCCGTTTTTGAAGAAAATCGCAAGGGGTTAACCTTCCTATTTTTCGGCCTCAAAAAGTGAACCTTTGAATTTCCACATGAAACTCGCAGGGTAGGTCAAATAGACAATTCTAAGCCCTATGGCGTTAATTTCAAGTCGATAGACCCTACGGTTTTCGAAATATCGCGGTTTTTCCAAAAAAGAAAATCCCCTCCATTCTACCTTCCATATCTCGGAAAGTAAACGTCGTAGGAAAAAAATTCCTTCACTCCCGGCATCAGGGAAGCATCCTCTTTCGATTGGCACCCTAATTTCGAAAATCTAATTTTCAGCCGTTTTTGAAGAAAATCGCAAGGGGTTAACCTTCCTATTTTTCGGCCTCAAAAGGTGAACCTTCGAATTTCCACATGAAACTCGCAGGGTAGGTCAAATAGACAATTCTAAGCCCTATGGCGTTAATTTCAAGTCGATAGGGCCTACGGTTTTCGAAATATCGCGGTTTTTCCAAAATAGAAAATCCCCTCCATTCTACCTCCCATATCTCGGAAAGTAAACGTCGTAGGAAAAAAATTCCTTCACTCCCGGCAATAGGGAAGCATCCTCTTTCGATTGGCACCCTAATTTCGAAAATCTAATTTTCAGCCGTTTTTGAAGAAAATCGCAAGGGGTTAACCTTCCTATTTTTCGGCCTCAAAAAGTGAACCTTCGAATTTCCATATGAAACTCGCAGGGTAGGTCAAATAGACAATTCTAAGCCCTATGGCGTTAATTTCAAGTCGATAGGCCTTACGGTTTCCGAAATATCGCGGTTTTTCCAAAAAAGAAAATCCCCTCCATTCTACCTTCCATATCTCGGAAAGTAAACGTCGTAGGAAAAAAATTTCTTCACTCCCGGCATTAGGGAAGCATCCTCTTTCGATTGGCACCCTAATTTCGAAAATCTAATTTTCAGCCGTTTTTGAAGAAAATCGCAAGGGGTTAACCTTCCTATTTTTCGGCCTCAAAAAGTGAACCTTCGAATTTCCACATGAAACTCGCAGGGTATGTCAAATAGACAATTCTAAGCCCTATGGCGTTAATTTCAAGTCGATAGACCCTACGGTTTTCGAAATATCGCGGTTTTTCCAAAAAAGAAAATCCCCTCCATTCTACCTTCCATATCTCGGAAAGTAAACGTCGTAGGAAAAAAATTCCTTCACTCCCGGCATTAGGGAAGCATCCTCTTTCGATTGGCACCCTCATTTCGAAAATCTAATTTTCAGCCGTTTTTGAAGAAAATCGCAAGGGGTTAACCTTCCTATTTTTCGGCCTCAAAAAGTGAACCTTCGAATTTCCACATGAAACTCGCAGGGTAGGTCAAATAGACAATTCTAAGCCCTATGGCGTTAATTTCAAGTCGATAGACCCTACGGTTTTCGAAATATCGCGGTTTTTCCAAAAAAGAAAATCCCCTCCATTCTACCTTCCATATCTCGGAAAGTAAACGTCGTAGGAAAAAAATTCCTTCACTCCCGGCATTAGGGAAGCATCCTCTTTCGATTGGCACCCTCATTTCGAAAATCTAATTTTCAGCCGTTTTTGAAGAAAATCGCAAGGGGTTAACCTTCCTATTTTTCGGCCTCAAAAAGTGAACCTTCGAATTTCCACATGAAACTCGCAGGGTAGGTCAAATAGACAATTCTAAGCCCTATGGCGTTAATTTCAAGTCGATAGACCCTACGGTTTTCGAAATATCGCGGTTTTTCCAAAAAAGAAAATCCCCTCCATTCTACCTTCCATATCTCGGAAAGTAAACGTCTTAGGAAAAAAATTCCTTCACTCCCGGCATTAGGGAAGCATCCTCTTTCGATTGGCACCCTCATTTCGAAAATCTAATTTTCAGCCGTTTTTGAAGAAAATCGCAAGGGGTTAACCTTCCTATTTTTCGGCCTCAAAAAGTGAACCTTCGAATTTCCACATGAAACTCGCAGGGTAGGTCAAATAGACAATTCTAAGCCCTATGGCGTTAATTTCAAGTCGATAGACCCTACGGTTTTCGAAATATCGCGGTTTTTCCAAAAAAGAAAATCCCCTCCATTCTACCTTCCATATCTCGGAAAGTAAACGTCGTAGGAAAAAAATTCCTTCACTCCCGGCATTAGGGAAGCATCCTCTTTCGATTGGCACCCTCATTTCGAAAATCTAATTTTCAGCCGTTTTTGAAGAAAATCGCAAGGGGTTAACCTTCCTATTTTTCGGCCTCAAAAAGTGAACCTTCGAATTTCCACATGAAACTCGCAGGGTATGTCAAATAGACAATTCTAAGCCCTATGGCGTTAATTTCAAGTCGATAGACCCTACGGTTTTCGAAATATCGCGGTTTTTCCAAAAAAGAAAATCCCCTCCATTCTACCTTCCATATCTCGGAAAGTAAACGTCGTAGGAAAAAAATTCCTTCACTCCCGGCATTAGGGAAGCATCCTCTTTCGATTGGCACCCTCATTTCGAAAATCTAATTTTCAGCCGTTTTTGAAGAAAATCGCAAGGGGTTAACCTTCCTATTTTTCGGCCTCAAAAAGTGAACCTTCGAATTTCCACATGAAACTCGCAGGGTGGGTCAAACAGACAATTCTAAGCCGTATGGCGTTAATTTCAAGTCGATAGACCCTACGGTTTTCGAAATATCGCGGTTTTTCCAAAAAAGAAAATCCCCTCCATTCTACCTTCCATATCTCGGAAAGTAAACGTCGTAGGAAAAAAATTCCTTCACTCCCGGCATTAGGGAAGCATCCTCTTTCGATTGGCACCCTCATTTCGAAAATCTAATTTTCAGCCGTTTTTGAAGAAAATCGCAAGGGGTTAACCTTCCTATTTTTCGGCCTCAAAAAGTGAACCTTCGAATTTCCACATGAAACTCGCAGGGTAGGTCAAATAAACAATTCTAAGCCCTATGGCGTTAATTTCAAGTCGATAGGCCCTACGGTTTTCGAAATATCGCGGTTTTTCCAAAAAAGAAAATCCCCTCCATTCTACCTTCCATATCTCGGAAAGTAAACGTCGTAGGAAAAAAATTCCTTCACTCCCGGCATTAGGGAAGCATCCTCTTTCGATTGGCACCCTCATTTCGAAAATCTAATTTTCAGCCGTTTTTGAAGAAAATCGCAAGGGGTTAACCTTCCTATTTTTCGGCCTCAAAAAGTGAACCTTCGAATTTCCACATGAAACTCGCAGGGTAGGTCAAATAGACAATTCTAAGCCCTATGGCGTTAATTTCAAGTCGATAGACCCTACGGTTTTCGAAATATCGCGGTTTTTCCAAAAAAGAAAATCCCCTCCATTCTACCTTCCATATCTCGGAAAGTAAACGTCGTAGGAAAAAAATTCCTTCACTCCCGGCATTAGGGAAGCATCCTCTTTCGATTGGCACCCTAATTACGAAAATCTAATTTTCAGCCGTTTTTGAAGAAAATCGCAAGGGGTTAACCTTCCTATTTTTCGGCCTCAAAAAGTGAACCTTCGAATTTCCACATGAAACTCGCAGGGTAGGTCAAATAGACAATTCTAAGCCCTATGGCGTTAATTTCAAGTCGATAGGCCCTACGGTTTTCGAAATATCGCGGTTTTTCCAAAAAAGAAAATCCCCTCCATTCTACCTTCCATATCTCGGAAAGTAAACGTCGTAGGAAAAAAATTCCTTCACTCCCGGCATTAGGGAAGCATCCTCTTTCGATTGGCACCCTAATTTCGGAAATCTAATTTTCAGCCGTTTTTGAAGAAAATCGCAAGGGGTTAACCTTCCTATTTTTCGGCCTCAAAAAGTGAACCTTTGAATTTCCACATGAAACTCGCAGGGTAGGTCAAATAGACAATTCTAAGCCCTATGGCGTTAATTTCAAGTCGATAGGCCCTACGGTTTTCGAAATATCGCGGTTTTTCCAAAAAAGAAAATCCCCTCCATTCTACCTTCCATATCTCTGAAAGTAAACGTCGTAGGAAAAAAATTCCTTCACTCCCGGCATCAGGGAAGCATCCTCTTTCGATTGGCACCCTAATTTCGAAAATCTAATTTTCAGCCGTTTTTGAAGAAAATCGCAAGGGGTTAACCTTCCTATTTTTCGGCCTCAAAAGGTGAACCTTCGAATTTCCACATGAAACTCGCAGGGTAGGTCAAATAGACAATTCTAAGCCCTATGGCGTTAATTTCAAGTCGATAGGCCCTACGGTTTTCGAAATATCGCGGTTTTTCCAAAAAAGAAAATCCCCTCCATTCTACCTTCCATATCTCTGAAAGTAAACGTCGTAGGAAAAAAATTCCTTCACTCCCGGCATCAGGGAAGCATCCTCTTTCGATTGGCACCCTAATTTCGAAAATCTAATTTTCAGCCGTTTTTGAAGAAAATCGCAAGGGGTTAACCTTCCTATTTTTCGGCCTCAAAAGGTGAACCTTCGAATTTCCACATGAAACTCGCAGGGTAGGTCAAATAGACAATTCTAAGCCCTATGGCGTTAATTTCAAGTCGATAGGCCCTACGGTTTTCGAAATATCGCGGTTTTTCCAAAAAAGAAAATCCCCTCCATTCTACCTTCCATATCTCGGAAAGTAAACGTCGTAGGAAAAAAATTCCTTCACTCCCGGCATTAGGGAAGCATCCTCTTTCGATTGGCACCCTCATTTCGAAAATCTAATTTTCAGCCGTTTTTGAAGAAAATCGCAAGGGGTTAACCTTCCTATTTTTCGGCCTCAAAAAGTGAACCTTCGAATTTCCACATGAAACTCGCAGGGTAGGTCAAATAGACAATTCGAAGCCCTATGGCGTTAATTTCAAGTCGATAGACCCTACGGTTTTCGAAATATCGCGGTTTTTCCAAAAAAGAAAATCCCCTCCATTCTACCTTCCATATCTCGGAAAGTAAACGTCGTAGGAAAAAAATTCCTTCACTCCCGGCATTAGGGAAGCATCCTCTTTCGATTGGCACCCTAATTACGAAAATCTAATTTTCAGCCGTTTTTGAAGAAAATCGCAAGGGGTTAACCTTCCTATTTTTCGGCCTCAAAAAGTGAACCTTCGAATTTCCACATGAAACTCGCAGGGTAGGTCAAATAGACAATTCTAAGCCCTATGGCGTTAATTTCAAGTCGATAGGCCCTACGGTTTTCGAAATATCGCGGTTTTTCCAAAAAAGAAAATCCCCTCCATTCTACCTTCCATATCTCGGAAAGTAAACGTCGTAGGAAAAAAATTCCTTCACTCCCGGCATTAGGGAAGCATCCTCTTTCGATTGGCACCCTAATTTCGGAAATCTAATTTTCAGCCGTTTTTGAAGAAAATCGCAAGGGGTTAACCTTCCTATTTTTCGGCCTCAAAAGGTGAACCTTCGAATTTCCACATGAAACTCGCAGGGTAGGTCAAATAGACAATTCTAAGCCCTATGGCGTTAATTTCAAGTCGATAGGGCCTATGGTTTTCGAAATATCGCGGTTTTTCCAAAATAGAAAATCCCCTCCATTCTACCTCCCATATCTCGGAAAGTAAACGTCGTAGGAAAAAAATTCCTTCACTCCCGGCAATAGGGAAGCATCCTCTTTCGATTGGCACCCTAATTTCGAAAATCTAATTTTCAGCCGTTTTTGAAGAAAATCGCAAGGGGTTAATCGCCTTTGATGATCATGAAATATATTGTATTTGTATGACTCAAAGTAATATTAAATCTGTTTAAGCAATGTGAGCTATTTCTACTATAAACAAAAAGCTGTTGACATATTAAATGTCTTAATTCTTATACTGAGATTGATGTATACTTATTGGACAATAAAATGTCTATTTAGTACTTATTCGTTTGTGGCCTCCAAATGGTGAAATTAACATCCATATTGAAAAATTATAACTGACGAGTCACTTTGAGGAACATGACTTATTGTGAAACCTTCGATGCTTAGGTATATTAACTAAATGACTCTCTTTGTGCCTTTCCCACATTATTTTATAGCTGTAAGCATTTTCCCAAAGGCAAGGATGCATTTTAACCTACATAAATAACAAAGTAATTAATCGCCAATGATTTGGTTTTATTTCGTTTCTCGTATGTTCAATGTAAAGAATGAAACTAACTGCAATACATTTTCTTCGAAGGTTACCTCATATAAGCACAGTTCTTCAGTTTAATCGATAAGAACGCAAAAGTAATTTTTATGTAATTTTGATACTTGAAACATATCACATGTACCTGAAAACAATCCGTAAAGCTCCTGAAGATTAATTGGCCTGAACCTCCTTCGGCGACGACAGTGGTTCGTTGTTGACCGCCTGACCATCGATGCATTTCCACAGACCGTAAGTTTTTCCGATGGTCGTCTGCCACAACCTCAACGTACCGTCCTCGGATCCAGAAGCATAAAGTTCCCCATCTGGAGAGAATTTGACACAGTGAACAGGGCCAAAGTGCCCCTTGAAGGATTCTATTTCTGTTCCGGTGGTGTAATCGAATTTGTAGACTTTCAGGTCGTCGCCTCCGGCCACAAAAATACTTTTGTCTGGATGGAGGGAGGCGGAATTCGCCGTCGTCGGTATGGAGAACTCCCGAATTTTGTCCAAGGATTCCGCATCGAGGAATGTTACATGGTTGGAATGGGTGATGGTGAGGACCGAGCCGTCTTTTGATACTTCTAAGCTGTTTGGGGTTGAACTGAACTCCACCTTTTGGACTTCCTGGAAACGCAATTAAATAATAGATGTGGAACTTACAAAAAAAAACAGAAAAGGGCTTAAAATTGCATAATTGTTAATAACCCAAACTTTCCTTGTGTGTTTGGTGCCACTTTGCAAAATTTCGTTTGTTTCAGTTTTGTTCTACATAGGTTCTTGAGGAAGTTACATATTAAAGAGTTACATAAATCATATCACAAAATCACAGTTCTTTTTTATGCAGATTGTATGGTGAGAAATGCTGACATGCAGATATCTGCTTCCTAAAAATCATTTTTGAGAAAAAGACGTTTCTTTATTGCTGACATAAGAAATCTGTTTTTATTGACTATCCTCAATATTGTCATTGTCGTCATCGTCAACATTGATTCATCGTAACAAATATCGCTGTATTGTCCAACGTGTTTCAAACTGATTGGGTTTTGCAATGGCAACTCTGTTCCCATGACAAATATTGAAATCTTTTCTTAAATTGTGCTATTTAATAGAACTGGTGGTACCTTAGTATATCTTTTAATCCACAAGTTAAGATTATTATAATATAATATTTAATTTCGACCTAGTGAACTGTGTGTATTGTCAAACATTAGACAGAAGTATTACAATGGGTCATATTGTATAGGTGAAAGTAGTGGATCATTTCAACATTTACTTCAATTACTATACTTAGCATGTCATATTACACTATTGTTTCATTCTTTATTTGTTGTTCTTTTTATTTTTTGTTAATAATTGAATTCCAAAATATATGTAAAATATAACTATTTTTCGAAATATATATGTGCGTCATTTATAACCGGACAACCAAAATAATAAATGAAAGCAGATTAGTTTACTCCTGAAAACATTTAATAACATTTTTCCTCGAAAGTACTTAGGGAAGTATTATTGCAAATAAACATTTCTCCATTAAAATACACATGCTGCGGCTACTGAGTAGGTAGAGTACAAAACATTATTTAAGGAAATGAAGCTACAAACCTGTCCAGATGATCTGTCCCATACCCTAATAGTCTTATCGTCTGCACAGGAAACTAAATGCGTATCATTCCTAAAGAAGAGGACATGTCGTATTCCACCTGTGTGACCACTGAACACTTCAGGACCTAAAAATTGCAAAATACTTATACTAAGTATACTAATAACGCATCAAAAAATAATTTTTCGAGTTGTGAATAAAACTGCATTAAACCAAAAGTTTTGTTGTAAACTTATTCCAATGGACGATGGATAACTACAGCAAATGAGATTGGAATGCGAACTAAATGACGCTCTTCCTAACAAATAATATTTATAAACATACTAGCTTCGGGTTTGTTGAGATCGAATATCCGGACAAGCTTCTCGTTACTCCCGGTCACAAGCAAATCTGAGTCTTTGGAGAAATTGACGCTCTTCACGATGTGATTGTGCTGGAAGGAGTGCAGCACCTCGCCCGAGGTGGCGTCCCAGACTTTGCCGGTGAAGTCGGCGGCCCCGCTTGCAGCCTTCGTCGCTTCCGCGTTAAGGGCTACCCCCCAGACGGCGCCCTTATGGCCCTCGAACGTACCGATCCAGTCGCCAGTGTCGCCCTGGCGGAGCATAGGTTTTCCATCTAAAATAATAGATGTATCAGTCGTTACGACAGGGACGTGCCAACAAATGTAAAATTAGATATGTATGAAGAGCTCTTGAAAACTTTAACGAAGTGTCAAAAAATGTAAATTCAGAAATTTAAAGAGTTACTACATTTAATTAAAAAAAAAACCAGATACACAAATTAATAAAGATAAACACAGCTTATGTTACAAATAAACCTGATGGTGATAAACATGATAAATATGAAGTTAAAAATCAAACTATCAACATAGCACTGAGCATACTGTGTGCTACAACATTCAAATAGCTTTTGGTCATTTGTTAAAGACGAGTTAAACTAGAGGTTTTTGTTCAGAAATGTTTCAGGAGTCAATGCACATATGGTTGTTCTCAGAATACTGCCATGCCTTTTTCTCAGTTTTTTTTTGCTTTTTAGTTAACAAGGTATGTCATCTACATATCATGTGAATTTACACAGTACTTTTTAATTTTGATTCATAACTAAGGAAGACATAAAATTAAATACAAATAAATTGAAGCCTGAGACGGCTACTGGAGGTGAAAATCTGCCTGCCTACATCTTTAAGGATATTTTAATGCCACTGGTATATTTTTTCCTAATTCTCCATCTAATTTTTGCAGATGACTAAACTTTTCATGATTCTACACGCTTACAATTATTATCAAGAAATACAGAAGGATCTGACCTCAGTAGTAAGACGGTTTAGGGACAACAACAGTCTTAAAAATTAAAGGGTGTGGTGTTATATTTTTTACATGTAAGGTCAACTTCATTGAAAACGCCTACAGGCAAATATGACATTTAATGACTATTATACAAATATGATCAACAAAGCATGCAACACTGGGATTTGTATGTATACATTTAGTAGGGGTGCTTAGGTTAATTAGGGTAAAAGTAGGATTGCAGACGTTTCTACACTCGTAAAACAAAATAATGAAAGGGACAGAAGAAGGGTTACCGAGGATTGTGCATGGCTTGCCACATACACCTTGTGACATACAACAAATATAATGTTATTTTATGTATCATGTGACAAGTTGTGCGCAATGCAATATTCCGTTTATCGTTAATTCGACTTAATACTTTTTACCCTAATTATTCTAAGCTGATAAAACCCTGATTATATAATAGATAACATTTTCACACTAAATGATTATTGCGTTTTAATTATCAAATATAATGGACTCTAAAGGAAATCTGTAAAATTTATCTCATAGGCTTTCATAAAACTTTTTTATTACCCATTTTGAACCTCCTGATGTCAATAATTTGATTGATTAACAGCAGTAGTTCTAAATTCTGTAAAATTTCTCTTCCTCGATAGAGTTTTGTGCAGAACTGTTTCTTGGGAACAAACATATTTATTGTTTATCTTTTTTAAACAATTAGTAACATTGTAAATCCTTAATTATACCTGAGATAAGATGTCAGACGTCTTTTTACCTTTTTGTATGTATGATGATAACAGAAATTTATTAAGATTAAGAATATGCAGGTATATAATTTTACTATATGTTGTAAAGTTAAAAACCAAACCTGTAGTTATTAAAAAACTCAAATAATGGTGATGATTAGATGAAGTGAAATCTGGCAAGGAAATTAAATAAAATTATCGAAACGTTTCGATATTACACATTATAAGAAAACCACTTTAAAATATGTACTTAAAAATGTCAACAGCATATGCTTTCATTCCTATCATTTCTAAAAATTAATGCATCTAAGCATTGTTATTCCAGAACAGTTCTTGATTTGTTCTTGTTCTTGACAAATTTATGACCGATGGTGCAGATACTAATTACTAGTCTATAGCGCTGCAGCTAGCCTCATTTACAAGCCTATTTCAGCAAATCTCAATAAAATGACACATTACTATCGCAAGGAGGTCCCAACACTATGGTGCGGAGAGCCTCTCGATACCATGACGTAAAAGAGGTATGATTGTGTGGAGTCATTTAATCAGTACAAGCTATTTGGAATGAATAGTTTAATCACAGTTCGACAATTCAAGAGTTTTGGGGTGAAAGTTCAGTTGAATACAGTTTTAGGTACATAAATGAGATTTCCATCAACCTATGGTTTTCGGACAAATGATATTGTAAATATTTCAAAAATATTTCTCTGGATGACTTGTGGTGCAAATAGTCCAAAAGATCAAATGCAATTTCCTTTATGCCAGCAACAATATGGTCAAGGATTAAAGTTGATTCAAAGGAAAAAAACAGGAAGAACAATGAAAAATGGAATTGACCTTAGTATAGCTGGAAACATTCGCAGAAGGTCGAACGGCAAGACTTCGCCTTTTCGAAATAAATCAGGCCAAGGTGGAACGTCACGGTTTTCTGTATAGGTACAACGATTGTATTTCTCACCTTTGCACGCAGAAATTAAGTAGTAACCGCTCTCTGTCACCTCACTGAAATCCAAATGGACGACGGGTCTCGTGTGGCCGCTGCACGTTAACGGGGTCTGTCGCAGATTTGCCATATTTTGGAAACGAAAAAATAATAAAACTAAAGAACGATACACGAAACCACCTCCTACCTACTCGAGTACTTGCCGTACTGAACACGGAACCCGACCCAGCCCCGACGTCAACTCAATTTTGCGTTCTCTGACCTTCGAGCTCCCACCATACCATACTTCAAGAACAACGAAACATTTTCCGAACATGAAATTATTCGATACAAAAGCCTTGCAATTTTGCCTTCAGTAAATAGAGAGTTTTTGCATAACGTAAAATAGCGTCGCCCGCTATTACAGAGGGCGTTATTTTTACGGTATTTCAGTAATTCGCTGGCTACGTTTCTTTTAGTTTTTGCAGAGCAGTTGAGTAGCGTTATGAAATGTTGTTTGACAAACGGCAGTTGATAGATTCTCCTGTTTTAGGTTTTGGATAACCTATAAATTGTGGCTGGCGTTAACGTATTTTCGTGTTAATTTCTTGGCAACTTTAGTGTTTTTTTTACAACTTTAAAATGGGAAACATAATAGAAGCTGCCGCTTTAGGTGGCTTAGATGACGAGGTAGTGGAAGAAGCAGTCCTTCATGAATTGTTATGCAAAGAGTCCCACCATTATTAAGGGAGAGGCAGTTTGGTCATTTTAATTTAAATTTATTAAGTGACCAAGAGGTATAGCTAAATTTCAGATTTAATAGAGACGACTTGGAGAGGTTAAGAATAACTTTGAGGATACCAAACGAACTGAAGACACCTAACAGATATTCAGTAACGGTAAGTAAACGTAAACCTAAACATACAGTTTTTTTATTACTATTTGCATTTTTTAGGCCTCACAGGATTATGCATGTATTTAAGGAGGCTCGCATATCCTGCATAGGCTCGCAGAGTTCCTCCAACTTTAGAACAATAATTAACATAATTATTAGTATATTTGTGGCGCCAAGTCCATTTTGCTGAATGTTGGAGATCTTCAAGATTTCTAAAATGGTTTCTGGTTTTTATTGGTGATTACGAATCAGGAGGTAAAGAAGCTAACTTTGGGAGAGTGTGAATAATTTAAACAAAATTGATAAACAAAAACTTAGAAAATGAGATGAGGGGAGAAATCCCACATGTACACGGTAAGAGAAGGAGTTGATCGGGTTTTCTAAATAGTACTAGTGAATAAATTATTTTGTTTTCTATGTAGCTGTAGATATGTTTGTGTGTCTTTAAAACCGAAGTTTTTTTGAATAAATGAAACTGGTTTATTTTCAAATACTCCCAAGATTACTTTAGTATTTAGGATAGTGATTTATTAGGTTTGTTGAACACCATTTACCAAAATTACATCATACAATACGTACTACGCTTGTATGGACTTAAAAAAAAGTAATCTGTTCATTACCTTGCCTTATGTTCTAGAGCAGCAATAATTGAATTAATGTTGTAGTAAATTAAATAGGGATGAGCATGTGTTATAAAATACTTTTCAGGTATATGATTTCATAACAAAAATGACACTCTTGTAGGTATTGCTAAGCAGAATTATTCAGTGTATTGTTTAAGGAACAAGGAAAGTACTTAATGATTCACACCTTTATCTTAACAGTGATAATTATTATTTTATGACTAGGCTTACAAAATGGCGAGGACACCTTTAGTAACTTCGTCTCAGCCCCGAAAACCCAGGACGCCCAAAGCCTAGCGAACAATGACGCCGTCAAGACGGAAGAAGAAAGCTTCTTCAATCAAGTCTTACCCGCCGAGAGGGAAAAGGTGAAGCTCGACAAGGAGAGCATCCTGGCGCTATATGGCAACGCCCCCACGAATTTCAACCAGTTCCAGCAGGTTCCTTTCGCGACGGGGTCGGCGTTCTCTAGCACCTTCGGGGGCTTCCCCCAACAACAGCAGCAACAACAACAACAGCCGGCGTACCCAATGCAAAATGGCGTCACGCAGATGCCCGTGCAGTGGATGCAACAACCGCAACAGCAGCAGGCGCAGACTCAGCAGTGGGCCAAACCGGTACAGTTCACTGGACAACAGGTACCGTTTATGAGTAAACCGATAACCATGGCGGCCGGACAGTTCGGAAGGGGGCAATTTCAGGTATAAGACGGTATAGGTGCCTTAAAGGAGTCGATAGAAACAAAATTTTATTACAGTAGATTAAATGATGACTGAATGAACGTATTGATCTTTCCTAAAAGTCTAATGTCATAAACAGATAAAGGGAATCGCTTGATGATCACATTTTGAGATAATCAAATTAATTACGTCATGATTCTATTGATGAATGATTAATGGAGTAAAATGAATAATAATAGATAATACAACGAGGAAATTAAAATATTCAAAATAGATATAAGTTTGATACTAACTTAATTGTATTAAGTAAGAGTAAGTAAGAGTTTTATATTAGAATCTTCAAATGAATTTTTTGAGCTGCACTACTCCTATTTCAATATGAAGTTTGGAGCGTGCTTGATATGGTTGTACTTTATCTATATAAATTTAATTTTTTAGAACTTATTGTTTCTATTACTCTGGGTATCTATAAATGCTTTGTCGTTTGTATATGCTTGAGCTTTGCTTCTGGCTTATTTATTTTACTAATGTACAACGTTTTTATTAACCCATCTTTTTATGAGTATTAAGAAACCATCGAGTCCTATCCGTAGGACGGTGATAGCCATAGTTAGTGCGATTGAATTCAATGAAAAATAAATTTTGACTGCGCATACACCGATTAGGTACATTCAGTTCGATTTGAGACAGTACGACCTATACTGCCGTAATCTACACGTGTGTATATTCAAAACACCCAGAACTTCATCAAGTTTCTTTTCTAGGGTTTCCCTCAGGGCGCTCCGGGATCGGGTCAGTTTTACCAGCAACCTCTCCCGGTGACGGGAAGCTACACTCAACCGAACCCGTTCTTCGGCTCGCAGAACCTCCAACAGCAATTCGGCAATCTGAACCTGAGCAATCCGCCGACGAACACGAGCAACTTGTGGCAGTAATGGCTTAGATCGGTGCTAGTTTGGCACAGGAAAGGATTCTCCGGTAACCCTTCACGAACCTTTTAAACAGTTACTAAAGTAAAGTTTGTTTGTCTCCGAGATTGTTTTGATATTATTATTTCAGTATTACTGAAGGGTTAAGTGGGAATTTCGGTGTATATAATATTTTAAAGCATTTTAAATGATTATCGTCAAGAGTAATCCATCAGGAGGCGTTTTTGAATTCTATGGGTTATACGGGTTTTTCTCTCTGAAGTTATGCAAAAAAAGAAACCTGTCTGTGTTACTTTAAAATGTGATCGTTAACTCTAGTGTCTGAGAGACTTTATGGACCTGTCGGAGAAATTTGTAGTCTATAGGAAAGGTTAGGTAGGGGAGTGAAGATTTATATATCAGAGTATATAGAATTCCAGTTAGCAGCGTTTGTATGTTTTCTGTTAATGGTAGTTGATTTAATCAACGAAATATCTAGAGTAGGTATTAGTTGTATATTAATAAGTTGTATCATGTAAGTATCATTACTTTAAAAATTGATCTGTCAAAGCTCGTTATGATTCAACAGTTTAATCGTGAAATAGCATATTTCTTCTTTCGAATAAGTTCAGAGGAGTGTCAAAACCGAAATGATGGATCGAACTCAAATGACTTCACATTTACCAAACTGCACTTTGTATACAAGTCGTCAAATTTTAATTTAAATTTACTTACTTAAGGTGTCTATGAAGTTATTTATTTTATATTTATGAATAGTCGGAAGTTATAAGGCAAATTTTAAAAGTTTGTCCTACTTCACAACCAGAAACTTCAACTTTGAGATTATCAGACGAATAATATCGTAGTTATTGCCTCATTTTTGCTCAGTTATTTATAATTACGTTTGTTTCATTATGTGAATGTGGGAGGTAATGTAATACTTCGATTCAACGTGTACTAGTAATTATCGTTTGTTATGCAACACAAAAGCTAAACAAACTTATAAAGATTTATTTTTATATATGTTTTACGCCTATAAGTGTTTGATGTAATTTGTTGGTTACTTTCTTTTCCTTTAATTTAATTAAAAACAATATTGGCTATTGTAAAAAAATGTATTGTGAAAACAGACTTCATTAATTAAACAATAAATATTATTAAATTGAGTTGCTCGCCTACAATTCTACGATTTCAGTGTAAAAATAGGGTCATTTCCTCAGGTTTTGCCTTTTACTTTTTATCGTGTAGGTATTTAAAATTAGCCAAAATTTCGCTTTAAATTATTTTATTATAGCCAAGACCATTGTTTCATCGCTATGCTACAGTAGGGAACCGATCCATTGGAATCTGGAAGATTCTCTCTTGCGAAAAGGGTTTGTACCAGCAGAAATAAATACAAGAAGAGAATCTAAAAGTAAGACGGTACTCGTTAGAAATTAAACCGTTACTATTTAGTGTAGGAATTTCGATTTATACAGTTTACTTAATTATAATGTACTTACGGTTCCAGTTTTTAATGTTATCTCCATAATTTCAATCGAAAGACACTTAGTTACTCAATGCCTTTCACTGCGCCTTCACATGTTAGTTACCAATGCTTTATAAGAATTTCTCTCTGTGTTTATGTACATTTCTGTTAACAAAAATTGTGAAATTTCAGACTAGAAACGATTGCGTGTATATCTCGACAATGAAATAGGCCTTGGGGGAAGTTAAATACACTTTTTTGAAACTTAAACAGGTGCGTAACAACCCATCCAGTGGAATGGAAGGTTGGAAAATGGAAATTCCTTTAGGAATTTAATATGCCAGGATGCAGAAGCCTTCAGGTTAGGATTTTTGGACATCCATCACGTGGTTTTCTATGGATGTCCATTGTGAAAGATCCATGGACGCTTGTACATTTAATGGACGTCCGTTGGACAAGGTGTGCTGTCTGGGATAACATTTATTTTGGAATTAATCTGTTTGTATGTTTTAGGACCAATGGAAAAAGTCTAACATCCATGACGAGGCCCTATGCAGTTACGACCCTTAGGAGAACCATTCCCTGATTAAAACCTACAAGATACCAACTATAGGAGGAACGTTAATATAGTTTCTGGTGAGTAATAACTTCCATTACAAATATAAGACCTTAATGCAATTTTATGCTGCTGTAGTGATGAGTAATTATATAGTGATCCATGTAAACTACATGTACTGATTCATTTAGGACGAATTTAAAATCTTGAACAAACATTTCTCTCATTGATGAACTTTAAAGCTGCAAAGATATACCATGTTGTCATTTTTAACGACTCGTACGATTATAAAAGCAATATTTTTACGTTGAGGAAAGAAGGAAATTATTATCATAAAAATGTAAAAAGTTTATGACAACATTTGGTTTTTCAATTATAACTAAATTATTGTATCTGCTTAAATTTCAACAGATGAATAAGTGATGCATCGAGGTTATTGGGGACAGGTTCCTAGACCGTTTTAAAAATACATTCAGATATGTACTAATTGAGCTAATGTAGCATACATTCACTTCGTCATGAATCAACTTTCGCAGTAAACATACATCACAATGTTCGGATAGTTTTATTTTTAAACTTGCAAATAAAACAAGCACATTCGAAGTCTATAAATGAATTACAGAGGTGATTCATCCTTTTTGACATTCGAAGAAAACCTACCACAATTTAGTAAAATATTTAGGAATAAAGTGTCACATTAACTGTTTTAAAAGATTTATTTTTAATACAAACAATAAATACTAGATTAAAGTATAGCTTTAGTCGTTTCCAGGGATTCAAGCAACAGTAGGAAACCTGTCGTAACTGTCCTCGTAATTGGACAACGGATGGCGTGGACGATGGCTATGCATGATCCTCCTAATCCTAAAGTACGGACGATAGACGTATCTGTAACGATCCTGAGACGTCTTCATTATCTCATTCGGGTCTTCGACGCTCCTGATCGCTCTGAGGGTTTTCGGTGCAGATTCTGGTGCGTTCTGAGGCCCCAGCGGTGTTCCTGAGACTTTCACCAGGTCTGGTATTGAAATGTAATGCTTATCACGGGGATCGTGGTGAGCCTCTGAAGTATCCGTGTCTCCGAGGGGGTGGCTGCCGGCTAGAGTGATGAAAACCGCTAGGAGCACATACTGGAATAAATAATTACTAATGGAATCAATCAGGTGAGATAACAAGTAGTTGCTATTGGTAAAGTATATTAAAATCGGCAGAGCAGTTAGGAAGTTATGGTGGAAGAAACGGTGGTACATACTTGACCGTTGAAGACATTTACACGCTTTCATGTGGAAAAATGAAATAAATTGTGGAATTTCGATTGTTATGGAAGATTAAGTATTGTAATATGTACTCACATTGTAACAAAATTCCATAATCTTTCACAAATTCCTCGACGTTTTTGTCTCTGTTCGCGTTTCGGTGTAAACTGTACAACTGTGGCTTCTCCAAGGGATTTTTATATATTATTGAAATCTAAAAACATGGAATTTTCATTTAATTATAATATTCTCGCGAAAAAAATTCCAATTTCGTACGTGCAAAACGAATTACGGAAAATTCGCGTTTTGATAGAGTCGTTTAATGTTACATGTTTACATATTTCATAGAAGCTTTTGTCCCATCCATAGTTTGTTAATATTAGCTTCATTATCAAGTTGTATCTTTTGTATTAATGGATTTTTCCGTACAAGTCATTGTACAAGACACAAATAACCCAAACATAGTTATGGTGTAGGTAGATATAAAAAAAAGCGCAATGGTTTTCGAAATGTCTCAATTTCTCCAAAATAGAAATTCCCCTCTATTCTATCTTCCATACCTCGGAAAGCATTACCCTTGTGATAGTTATTCTGTTTTTATATTAACAAGTTAATGTTACAACAATGAAGGATATTTCTATAATTGTTACTATTGAAGTTCATGCATTAATTACACAAAGTATTATTTAGTTAACAACATAACATCAACAATTTTTCTATCTTCAGTATCCTTCCTAGTTGTTAACAACTCTTCTGAGAGAGCTTAGTTTTCATAGGGGTAGTGGGGTAGTGCTTCATTCTGGACGTTCGTAAAGAGAAATCAATTCGTTTAACGTGCTCAACCTAATATTTCGAGCTGCATTTAATTTTTTCGCAAACCCTGCACGTTTGGTTGCATATACTAAGTGAAGTTGTCGACACCTGTCAATAAGGACATGGAACTGTAAAATGTATAGATTTACTAAGAGGTAGACCGCTTGTCGACGGCCTTTCTCGTGTGGGACAGAAACGGAAAGTGGGGCGGTAGTGTGACCTCTCTCGAGTGGGCGGGGCTTCGCTGCTTTCTGTTTGGTGATTCGTGGGGAGAATAAACATGGTTGCTAAGTCCCGCCCATTAGAAATAGAACCGCGTTCCCTTTCTCTCACACAAGAAATTCCAAGAAGGTTACGGACGATCTGTCTGGATTTGAAACTCTATGGTCAAGGGGGAATTAAATCTAACCTAAGTATTTGTGTGTATTGAAAATAAATTGTGATTGTAGTTATGTCCATAGGGTATTGTTACGTCGGAGGTGAGTGTTTTTTTAATTGCTGTGCGTCTGCTGATGAGATGATGAGATATGATGGGGAAAATAATATATTGAATATTTATTTGCGGCGGAAATTGAGTGTAAGGTAGAATGTTTGAATAGTTTTTAAATTGTCTGATGGCTGAATTAAGCTGGCTTTATATTCCACAGGAATTCTATCCATACAAACAAGAATAGTGTAGGATGATGCAGTTACATAATGTATGAAATATGTAGCTTTCGAGATGATGCGGAGTGAGCACTTCGAGTCGAATCAATCGGTGTGAGGAAAAGAGTGACAGCCTCGGAAATGGTTTGTTTCCACATTGCATATTCCAGGTATGAGTAACTACCTTGTTTGTATTTAGGTGTATGGTCCGTTATTTATCGGTTTATTAAGGTTATGTTCGATTTACAGGGTCCATGCTATGGATCGGCCCGACACAAGTTATTTGTAATGTTTAATGTAGTATGTAGCATTTCTAAAATTTCAATTAAACCTTAATTTGACAGTTTTTAAATTAGATACTTCTTTCATTTTTAGCAGTTGGCTCCATTTGCGACCTGAAACAGAAGTCCGGTGTAGAACACATGTATATGAAGTGCAGATGTGTAATCGCTCGTGGGACTACACGGAAGAAGCCTCAGTTGCCATGGAGATACAGGAATTCGAAAGGGTACGGCAAGTTATTAATCAGATCATTTACTCGTTGAAGAAATTTCAATTGCAGTTAATAAGTGTAAAGTTCAGATAATCAGCGACTGAAGTACTTTTATTTTCTCCATGGTTTCGCTTGACGTGACCATGATTAACTTGTTATACTTCCATTGGTGTTATTTCTATATTTTGAACAGAGGAAATTGAATTCAAACACAGGAAATCAAAGTTTGAGAGTTTACAGACATTTTTACGTATAATTGTTTTTTAGAGTAATCGAAATGTATATTCCTTGTGCAGTGTGTATATTCTTGAATACATATTTTTGGATTTGATTGAAACGGAAAAAGGTTCACTCATAAGGGGAAACAATAATAATACGTTAAAGTGTGTTTATGACACATCTCCCATAAGAATTATATTAGAACAGAAATTTGTGTGGCAGAACTTTAGTACATATCCTGCCGAACAGTTATTCCATTTGTAATAATATGTAATGTACGTAAGTGCAAAGTACACTTACAATATATGTAAGTGCAAAAAGTACACTTGTATTTATGTGTATCATTGAAATAGTTACTGTTACAACATCAGTTTTGATTATTTGTTTTTTGTAATTGCAGAAAATTGGTTATTGATAAACCGCGATGAAGATAAACCACTAGTAAAAACACAAGCCGTGCTGTTAGAACTCATGTTTAATGGTAATGGCGTTATCATGGTTTGATGTCGTTCAGTTTGATGGGGAGATTCGCCGAGTCAGAACAAAAACCAATTACTGCTACAACCAGGGTCGGGACCATGGGTATTGAAATGGAATGGTAAGACCTTTCTGGTATACTTCATTTAAGATTGAATTATGTAATCGCCATGTAGAAACAATCCTTTAACCATTTCTATGATCACTTTTCTATTTTTGAAAGTGACGGTACTTATCGGCCCAATCAGTGAATACTTTTAGAATCAGGTTTCGAGATCGTTCATTGCATGAAATATCCGATAAATATTTTGAAGAACCTCGAAAACTTTCCTATTCGGTTTTCTTACCACATGTTATTGTTGCTATTTCGCAATAGATGTCGCTTTCGTGCCTGTCTTAAAACAGTAAGTAGATAATTTCAGATGTAGTCCCATGCACTCTGGATGTTCATGAAACGAACAGCATTATAATAGAGACGTTGAATGGTTGTTTAAAAATTTATTAAACCTATTTCTACCTTTAGACCAAAATAGAATATTAGAGCGACGACTCTTATTGGTCGGTTTGGATGTCACTTGAAATTAGCTGAGGCGTGTTCGTTTTTACTAGGTGTCCATTCCTGTCTTGACGTATCAATGGTTATTTTGTGTTCTGTGCCAGAGACGACATATTGTCACTTTTTGACATCAAGGTTTTATTGTTTCATTTCATTCGTTAACCGGCAGTTTACAAGAGAGATGGGTAGTTTCTCGCGGAATCGTTCAGGTACCATTTTTGTAGCTTGTACACTTGTGGATAACTTAGTGTTCTGGGCCTATGAGTTTATTTATTGAGTTAAGGAGGTTTCCTTACGATAGATGTCGCTTCCACGTCTGTCTTAAGAATCATTCGATAGTTCACGTTCCATGTCAAACTGTCATGGCTTCGTTTCAATCGTGACTTCCTAGTAATGAGTGCAAGTGATTTTATTTTAATTTAGCGTAGGTGTAATTACCGTTGCTGGTCAGTGAATAATTCACATGCTATTGATTCATCGCCGTGATTGCGAGCAACGACATTTGTCGGCAAACTTAAAAGTGTCTGCGAGGTGTGTGGTTCATCCTGGACCCCTTTTAGGTATTTCTATTGCATTCTCTTTATTAGTAGTATTAAGAATGGGCTCGTGTCGTGTGGAACCCTTCGTTGTCTAAAGTAATCCTTGTAGGCTTTCTTACTATTGTTAGACTTTCGATAAAACCTTTCCCTGTTTACAGTTTCGGCAGATCTGTACGTGAAGCTCCTCAAAATCTCAACTCCCAAGCAATATATTGTATCCATAACTTCTATTATTTACCATTATTTGATTTACAAATCAGCAATTATTTTCAATCTTTACATTACACTTGGGTGCAATTGTGTAATATTTAGGAATTGCTTTCGACACGTCCGTAGGATTTGAAAATGGATGTGATGTCGGACGACAAGAGATTGATGCAGTGGCAAAGGAGATCTATGATTTCGGAAGTGATTCAAAGTGCTTGCCCGGATATTCTATGTGAAGTCGCTGGATCGTCGAGAATGGAGAACCATCGCATTTATATGCAGATACATTACTCCCTGTATTTTTGCTTATGGTTCCACTCGCCGGTGAATGATGTAAGTGTTTTAAGTAGGAAATTGTTTCATGTTTGTGTGAAGTTGCAATTTGTAACACCACTTATATTGTTTTGAGATTTTTTGGAAACTCTGTAGTAGGTTCCATTGAAAGTAGTTTTTGAAAAAAACCATAATTCATTGCATTTATATGGAGTGATGAATTCACCAATCACAGTTGTTATATGGTTATAAAGTTTTAAAAAGAAAATCAAGCGGAAACAAAGCCGACATTAATTTTCCACCTTCTTTTAAATAGACAGGCAAAAATCTTATGGATTATTGATATCTATTCGACTGACACATATGGAATGGTCAGCAGTGCATTTAAAAAGAAAGTAGAACCTTACACACACAAACAAACAAACATTACAAAGCAAAATCTTTAAACTTACGTTATCTTACAGAACAGGTTATACATGGATGGTAGTACTATGTCGATGACCCAGCAGTGTAGTGACTGACCAAACAAATAAAAGGTTGGTGTTGAAACTGATAAGCAACAATCGGGTTTGATCAACAGATGGAGACAAACGGGCCAGCCGTAGCATCTGAGAAAACGGAAGCCCTGTTACTGGAACCCATGGGTAATGGTTATTATGGTCTGGTGTCGCTGAGTCAGAACGAGAACCAATTATTGCTTCAACCATGACCAGGACCAAGGGTATTGAGATGGAAGGGTAAGCCTTTATGGTATACTTGGTTTAAGATTGAAGAACTGTTTCAAACAGTTCTTCAATCAGTTCTATAATAGTTTTTGGATTTTTGGGAGTGATAGTAGCCCAATCAGTGAACACTTTTCGAGTCAGATTTCAAGGTAGTTCGATGTATGAAGTAGCCGATAAATATTTCGAATAATGTTGAAAACTATTTGATTTTCAGTTTTTTTTTTTTAATGTAACGGTTTGAAAAACATTAACAGATCATTTAATGTAAATCAATTAATCGGTCAAATACAATTAGAAGTTTTTATAGTTTAAAACCTTAACTTTTCTTTAAATCTAGACTAGAGGATAGAGTACTTTTGAAATATATCTGAAATATATCTTCTTGACAACTGTTCTTAGTTCGATGAACTTTATTCATAACGTCTAAGAAAGTTTGTACTGTAATTGTCACATTACTTTCGACTGATACAAATGATATAGTAGCAAATCCTTTCAGTTAATTTCTTTGTTGATTGTAGGTATCCGATATGTGATCTGAATGGAAGGAAGTTCTGGAAGAACCGAGCCGTTTGTTACCAACATCGTTCAGTTTGAGGGACCCTGGGTGAGAAAACCGTAAGTCTATTCCAATTTTTTGCGATAGAAAGTTCATGTTGTAAATGTATGTGTATGTCTGGTTGCGTGTGGTACATTAAGTCTTGTGTATCGATAATCGCCATCTGTTGTGTGCGATCCGAAGTATAGAAGTCAGTGATGATCTTTTCCTTGGGGAGTGTAGTGTAGCTTCCTACTATCAGGTGGCGCTTAAGAGACGAAGTGTCTTATTTCGTGTCATCTGCGATCGTATGTTCTATGATCCTATCAGAAAATGGCGTGTGTTCGAGAGAGAGTGTGCATTATTGAACGTATTGTTTCGTTGATTATATCAAAAAAAAAAAAAAATGATTACATTGATGGTTGTTTCCTAGACGGTGGGCGAAGGGGCTCAGACACGGATCTACTGCTCGGTTTTGAACGGCCTGGAAGTCGACGACTGGCACTCCCATGAGGTACATAGGCATCACAGACACATAGGTGAGCAACAGAAAAGGTTATAGAAAAGATTTTCAGCAAAAATTACTTCAAATGGGGCCAACTGTCGACTGCTTTGTCCCCCTTTGAAGTAATGTTGCCTTCAATTCGACAACTTTCCGACTTGGAACAAATCGCCAACTGCAATGTAACCAATCAGGTTGGACCGATGAGCGTGCCATTGGCGAGTTGTCTCCTAAATTAAAATGGTCAATTGTGGTTGGCGATTGTCTTCGGTTGTGAGATTTCACTATCAATTTGGGATAAATCGCCAACTCAGCAATATCGTCAACGGTTTGATTTGGGACAAATCACCAACGGAATATTGCAGGTTCAGTGGCAGTTGGCGATTTGTCTCGAAAAATTAAATGTCGCTCTATTTTTTGGAGACAAAAATGAATTATAAATATATTTTAAATAAGGTTTATTGTTATGAAAAGAAGAACATTGTCATGTCTAGAGCTGGCGTCCCGTTTGTGTCGCCGTGTTAGATGACCGCGCCGCCGTCCAGAAGGAACAAGGCCCTGGGCTGCCTGGAGACGGGATCAGCAGAGAGAGGTCGGACCATCGGGACCCTCAGCTTTGTCGATGTTTGCGCCTGAAATTAGAATCGGTAAGACTCTTATAGTGAATCCATAAGAATTATTCGATAAATCTGGTCGTGTTTCTGTCGTGATTGTCTCGTAGAGTAGATTCGTTAGAAGATGCTAGGCACTATGGCGTCAATTTCAAGTCGATAGGCCCAACGGTTTTCGAAATATCGCCGTTTTTCCAAAAAACAAATTCCCCTCCATTCTACCTTCCATATCTCGGAAAGTAAAAGTCGTAGGGAAGAAATTCCTTTTTTCCCGGCATCAGGGAACCATTCCCTTTCGATTGAGACCCTAATTTTGAAAATCTATTTTTTGGCGTTTTTGGAGAAAATCGCAAGGGGTTAACCTTCTTATTTTTCGGCCTCAAAAAGTGAACCTTTGAATTTCGACATGAAACTCGCAGGATAGGTCCATTAGGAGATTCTAAGCCCTATGGCGTCAATTTCAAGTCGGTAGGCCTAACGGTTTTCGAAATATCGCCGTTTTTCCAAAAAACAAATTCCCCTCCATTCTACCTTCCATATCTCGGAAAGTAAAAGTCGTAGGGAAGAAATTCCTTTTTTCCCGGCATCAGGGAACCATTCCCTTTCGATTCAGACCCTAATTTTGAAAATCTATTTTTTGGCGTTTTTGGAGAAAATCGCAAGGGGTTAACCTTCTTATTTTTCGGCCTCAAAAAGTGAACCTTTGAATTTCGACATGAAACTCGCAGGATAGGTCCATTAGGAGATTCTAAGCCCTATGGCGTCAATTTCAAGTCGGTAGGCCTAACGGTTTTCGAAATATCGCCGTTTTTCCAAAAAACAAATTCCCCTCCATTCTACCTTCCATATCTCGGAAAGTAAAAGTCGTAGGGAAGAAATTCCTTTTTTCCCGGCATCAGGGAACCATTCCCTTTCGATTCAGACCCTAATTTTGAAAATCTATTTTTTGGCGTTTTTGGAGAAAATCGCAAGGGGTTAACCTTCTTATTTTTCGGCCTCAAAAAGTGAACCTTTGAATTTCGACATGAAACTCGCAGGATAGGTCCGTTAGGAGATTCTAAGCCCTATGGCGTCAATTTCAAGTCGGTAGACGTAACGGTTTTCGAAATATCGCCGTTTTTCCAAAAAACAAGTTCCCCTCCATTCTACCTTCCATATCTCGGAAAGTAAAAGTCGTAGGGAAGAAATTCCTTTTTTCCCGGCATCGGGGAACCATTCCCTTTCGATTGAGACCCTAATTTTGAAAATCTATTTTTTGGCGTTTTTGGAGAAAATCGCAAGGGGTTAACCTTCTTATTTTTCGGCCTCAAAAAGTGAACCTTTGAATTTCGACATGAAACTCGCAGGATAGGTCCGTTAGGAGATTCTAAGCCCTATGGCGTCAATTTCAAGTCGGTAGACCTAACGGTTTTCGAAATATCGCCTTTTTTTCCAAAAAAGGAATTCCCCTCCGTTCTACCTTCTATATCTCTGAAAGTATTATCCTTGTGATAGTCATTCTGTTTTTACATTTACAAGTTAATGTTACAACAGTCAAGGATAGTTCTATAATTGTTATTATCGAAGTTCATGCATTAATTGAACAAATTATTATTTAATGGCACAGTAAGGTCAATAATTTTTCTATCTTCAGTTTTCTTCCTAGTTTGTTAACAACTCTTCTGAGAGAGCTTAGTTTTCATAGGGGTAGTGGGGTAGTGCTTCATTCTGGACGTGATACGCAGGAGCTGCCTCGTCGAGAGGTGATCGACCATACGAAGTGTGGTTGGTGTGCTCCAGCTCGATTATTCTGTGCAAATGTTTTAGAATGGGGCCATACTGGAAGAAAATTGAAAATGTACTCGTAGAATGATTGATTTTGGAGACATAATCAAAATAAAACAATACTTAAAGGTGGTCAAACTACAAGAGAGTAAATGTAACAGAAATGTTAAATAACTGAGCCCTAAACTGTTGTATGAACTTCGAACAACAAAATATGTTCTTCACTGATAACTCCTCGTGTTTCCAGGTATAATTTCTATGGTTGGCATGTTACTGGAGTATGGGGACGACGTTCAGCTCGATAAGTCCCGGAGTGGCTCACACGCCTGGATGAAGCACTACACTAACACGGCCGCAGGGGTATGTGGCAAGGAACGGCTGCCTCAATGTAGGATACCTTTTGTGGTGCGACTCGATCACCAGGACCGAGGAGGAGGACGTTGGGTGTGAGAGGGGGACGAGGGGTGCGCGGGGAGAAGGGAAGTCTCTCTCTCTCTCTCTCTCGCACTTTTTAAATCTATTTAATTACGTATTTATTGTGATTATATTAATATATATTGTATTATACTTGATGTTGAATATTATTGCACCCTTCAGCCATGCGTGGACGAATGAGGGGAGCGCAAGGAAATTTTCGCTCGAAAATTAAGAATTTGAAAATTTTCAGTCGATGGGTGAGGGGAATGCGGGAGGGGGGTGATGAGGGGGTGCGCGGGTATCGGGGGGGAGGGGGTCGCGGGGCGGGGGGCCGAGGGGTACGCGGGACGGGGGTGGTGAGGGGGTGCGCGGGTTGGGGGGGGGAGCGAAGGAAATTTTCGCTCGAAAATTAAGAAATTGAAAATTTTCAGTCGATGGGTGAGGGGAATGCGGGAGGGGGGTGATGAGGGGGTGCGCGGGTATCGGGTGGGAGGGGGTCGCGGGGCGGGGGGCCGAGGGGTACGCGGGACGGGGGCGGTGAGGGGGTGCGCGGGTTGGGGGGGGAGCGAAGGAAATTTTCGCTCGAAAATTAAGAATTTGAAAATTTTCAGTCGATGGGTGAGGGGAATGCGGGAGGGGGGTGATGAGGGGGTGCGCGGGTATCGGGGGGGAGGGGGTCGCGGGGCGGGAGGCCGAGGGGTACGCGGGACGGGGATGGTGAGGGGGTGCGCGGGTTGGGGGGGGGAGCGAAGGAAATTTTCGCTCGAAAATTAAGAAATTGAAAATTTTCAGTCGATGGGTGAGGGGAATGCGGGAGGGGGGTGATGAGGGGGTGCGCGGGTATCGGGGGGGGGGGGGTCGCGGGGCGGGGGGCCGAGGGGTACGCGGGACGGGGGCGGTGAGGGGGTGCGCGGGTTGCGGGGGGAGCGAAGGAAATTTTCGCTCGAAAATTAAGAATTTGAAAATTTTCAGTCGATGGGTGAGGGGAATGCGGGAGGGGGGTGATGAGGGGGTGCGCGGGTATCGGGGGGGAGGGGGTCGCGGGGCGGGAGGTCGAGGGGTACGCGGGACGGGGGTGGTGAGGGGGTGCGCGGGTTGGGGGGGGGAGCGAAGGAAATTTTCGCTCGAAAATTAAGAAATTGAAAATTTTCAGTCGATGGGTGAGGGGAATGCGGGAGGCGGGTGATGAGGGGGTGCGCGGGTATCGGGGGGGAGGGGGTCGCGGGGCGGGGGGCCGAGGGGTACGCGGGACGGGGGCGGTGAGGGGGTGCGCGGGTTGCGGGGGAAGAGGCCGTGCGCAGGGACGAATTTTCGCGGGAATTTTTGAATTTTTACTTGGTGGGAAAGGGGAAGTCTCTCATTTAAAAAAAAAAATTTTTAGTTATGGAAGTATTTATTGCAATTGTATTAATATATATTGTATTATATTTTATGTTGAAGATTTTTTGCGTCCTTCGGCAATAGCCTGGGCTAAGTAGGGTTGTAATCAATCAATCAATCTTTCTTTCTCTCCTCTCTCACGCTCTCTCTCTCTCCGTCTTTCTCTCGCACTCCGTCTCTCTCTCTCTCTCTGTCTATCTGCTCACTCTTTCTCTCTCGTCCTTTTTTTCCGCTTTGCTTGTCTTCTTCTTTCTTTTTCTCTGGTGCTCTTTTTTCACCTTATTTATCTCTCTCTCTCTCTCCCCCATTCTCTTTCCATCTATCTCGCTCCCTTTCTTGCTTTTTCTTCTTTATCTCTCCCCCTTTCTCTCACTCGTTCTTTCCTTCTTTCGCACGCTCTCTCACTCTCTTTCTCTGTCTGCTCACCATTAATAAACCGTAGCATTCATATTTCTATAACTAACAAAAAGGACCATGCATTTCTTCCATTAGCCGTCAAAGGAGTCCACTTTGGGCAGGTTGATAGATCGATCCACGTTTAAGGGGCCATAGAACGATGCTACTCCGTCGGAAGATCGCCGCTCGTGCTCGCCTCGTCCAAAGGACACCTACAGATCATAGAAAAAGAATCGTTAGAAGAAGACCAAATGGCATTATAAATATGGAGGAAGACGTTGCGTTACTTTATAACAGTTCAACAGAATAACAGTCGCGTAGATTTAAATGGTGGAAATTTTGCAATTAAGGAATAAGTTCAATATGTATAATGTTTATAATATTTTCTTAATTGTAATGGAAAAGTAATAGAACCGATTTACACCTATTTGAGATTTGTCGAATAATTCTTATGAATTATCTATCCTAACAGAGTCTTACCGATTCCATTTTCAGGCGTAGGCATCGACAAGGCTTAGGGTTACCAGAGTTTCACCTCTCTCTACTGATCCCGTCTCCAGGCGGCCCAGTGACTCTTTCATTCTGGACAGGGGTGTGGTCATCGAACACATCGACGTGAATGGGATGCTTCCTCTACGACTTTTCCTTCCAAGACGGCAAAGTGCTCTACGGAAAAAATAGATTGAGAGAGGCGGCCCACCGCTACCAGTACACTATTAAGTTTTCCAGAACGACCTGGAGGGGCGAAATTCCAAAACTTGTTTTTCTTTGTCGAAAATAAAGGGAAATTTACCCATTTGTCATTATTCAATCAGATCAAATAAAGAACATCACTGGTTACTCTCTCTCTCTCCAAAGCATCATAACATGGGCAAAAAGAAGAATGGACAATATCCACAAATTAAATAACACAGCTTCACTACATCCTTACGAAGGATAAAGGACAGAAGAGGAGGATCAAATTTTAGTAGGCGATTTCTCAGAAATTGTTCTAAAATTAAAATATCTTCTAACAGACCTACCCTGCGAGTTTCATGTGGAAATACAAAGGTTTATATTTTGAGGCCGAAAAATAAGAAGGTTAACCCCTTGCGATTTTCTCCAAAATCGCCTAAAAATTAGATTTCCGAAATTAGGGTGTCAATGGAAAGGGGATGCTTCCCTGATGCCGGGAGTGAAGGAATTTCTTTCCTACGGCTTTTACTTTCCGAGATATGGAAGGTAGAATGGAGGGGAACTTGTTTTTTGGAAAAACGGCGATATTTCGAAAACCGTTAGGCCTACCGACTTGAAATTGACGCCATAGGGCTTAGAATCTCCTAACGGACCTATCCTGCGAGTTTCATGTCGAAATTCAAAGGTTCACTTTTTGAGGCCGAAAAATAAGAAGGTTAACCCCTTGCGATTTTCTCCAAAAACGCCAAAAAATAGATTTTCAAAATTAGGGTCTCAATCGAAAGGGAATGGTTCCCTGATGCCGGGAAAAAAGGAATTTCTTCCCTACGACTTTTACTTTCCGAGATATGGAAGGTAGAATGGAGGGGAATTTGTTTTTTGGAAAAACGGCGATATTTCGAAAACCGTTAGGCCTACCGACTTGAAATTGACGCCATAGGGCTTAGAATCTCCTAACGGACCTATCCTGCGAGTTTCATGTCGAAATTCAAAGGTTCACTTTTTGAGGCCGAAAAATAAGAAGGTTAACTAACCCCTTGCGATTTTCTCCAAAAACGCCAAAAAATAGATTTTCAAAATTAGGGTCTCAATCGAAAGGGAATGGTTCCCCGATGCCGGGAAAAAAGGAATTTCTTCCCTACGACTTTTACTTTCCGAGATATGGAAGGTAGAATGGAGGGGAATTTGTTTTTTGGAAAAACGGCGATATTTCGAAAACCGTTAGGCCTACCGACTTGAAATTGACGCCATAGGGCTTAGAATCTCCTAACGGACCTATCCTGCGAGTTTCATGTCGAAATTCAAAGGTTCACTTTTTGAGGCCGAAAAATAAGAAGGTTAACCCCTTGCGATTTTCTCCAAAAACGCCAAAAAATAGATTTTCAAAATTAGGGTCTCAATCGAAAGGGAATGGTTCCCCGATGCCGGGAAAAAAGGAATTTCTTCCCTACGACTTTTACTTTCCGAGATATGGAAGGTAGAATGGAGGGGAATTTGTTTTTTGGAAAAACGGCGATATTTCGAAAACCGTTAGGCCTACCGACTTGAAATTGACGCCATAGGGCTTAGAATCTCCTAACGGACCTATCCTGCGAGTTTCATGTCGAAATTCAAAGGTTCACTTTTTGAGGCCGAAAAATAAGAAGGTTAACTAACTAACCGCTTGCGATTTTCTCCAAAAACGCCAAAAAATAGATTTTCAAAATTAGGGTCTCAATCGAAAGGGAATGGTTCCCTGATGCCGGGAAAAAAGGAATTTCTTCCCTACGACTTTTACTTTCCGAGATATGGAAGGTAGAATGGAGGGGAACTTGTTTTTTGGAAAAACGGCGATATTTCGAAAACCGTTAGGCCTACCGACTTGAAATTGACGCCATAGGGCTTAGAATCTCCTAACGGACCTATCCTGCGAGTTTCATGTCGAAATTCAAAGGTTCACTTTTTGAGGCCGAAAAATAAGAAGGTTAACTAACCCCTTGCGATTTTCTCCAAAAACGCCAAAAAATAGATTTTCAAAATTAGGGTCTCAATCGAAAGGGAATGGTTCCCTGATGCCGGGAAAAAAGGAATTTCTTCCCTACGACTTTTACTTTCCGAGATATGGAAGGTAGAATGGAGGGGAACTTGTTTTTTGGAAAAACGGCGATATTTCGAAAACCGTTAGGCCTACCGACTTGAAATTGACGCCATAGGGCTTAGAATCTCCTAACGGACCTATCCTGCGAGTTTCATGTCGAAATTCAAAGGTTCACTTTTTGAGGCCGAAAAATAAGAAGGTTAACCCCTTGCGATTTTCTCCAAAAACGCCAAAAAATAGATTTTCAAAATTAGGGTCTCAATCGAAAGGGAATGGTTCCCTGATGCCGGGAAAAAAGGAATTTCTTCCCTACGACTTTTACTTTCCGAGATATGGAAGGTAGAATGGAGGGGAACTTGTTTTTTGGAAAAACGGCGATATTTCGAAAACCGTTAGGCCTACCGACTTGAAATTGACGCCATAGGGCTTAGAATCTCCTAACGGACCTATCCTGCGAGTTTCATGTCGAAATTCAAAGGTTCACTTTTTGAGGCCGAAAAATAAGAAGGTTAACCCCTTGCGATTTTCTCCAAAAACGCCAAAAAATAGATTTTCAAAATTAGGGTCTCAATCGAAAGGGAATGGTTCCCTGATGCCGGGAAAAAAGGAATTTCTTCCCTACGACTTTTACTTTCCGAGATATGGAAGGTAGAATGGAGGGGAATTTGTTTTTTGGAAAAACGGCGATATTTCGAAAACCGTTAGGCCTACCGACTTGAAATTGACGCCATAGGGCTTAGAATCTCCTAACGGACCTATCCTGCGAGTTTCATGTCGAAATTCAAAGGTTCACTTTTTGAGGCCGAAAAATAAGAAGGTTAACTAACCGCTTGCGATTTTCTCCAAAAACGCCAAAAAATAGATTTTCAAAATTAGGGTCTCAATCGAAAGGGAATGGTTCCCTGATGCCGGGAAAAAAGGAATTTCTTCCCTACGACTTTTACTTTCCGAGATATGGAAGGTAGAATGGAGGGGAATTTGTTTTTTGGAAAAACGGCGATATTTCGAAAACCGTTAGGCCTACCGACTTGAAATTGACGCCATAGGGCTTAGAATCTCCTAACGGACCTATCCTGCGAGTTTCATGTCGAAATTCAAAGGTTCACTTTTTGAGGCCGAAAAATAAGAAGGTTAACTAACCGCTTGCGATTTTCTCCAAAAACGCCAAAAAATAGATTTTCAAAATTAGGGTCTCAATCGAAAGGGAATGGTTCCCTGATGCCGGGAAAAAAGGAATTTCTTCCCTACGACTTTTACTTTCCGAGATATGGAAGGTAGAATGGAGGGGAACTTGTTTTTTGAAAAAACGGCGATATTTCGAAAACCGTTAGGCCTACCGACTTGAAATTGACGCCATAGGGCTTAGAATCTCCTAACGGACCTATCCTGCGAGTTTCATGTCGAAATTCAAAGGTTCACTTTTTGAGGCCGAAAAATAAGAAGGTTACCTTGCGATTTTCTCCAAAAACGCCAAAAAATAGATTTTCAAAATTAGGGTCTCAATCGAAAGGGAATGGTTCCCTGATGCCGGGAAAAAAGGAATTTCTTCCCTACGACTTTTACTTTCCGAGATATGGAAGGTAGAATGGAGGGGAATTTGTTTTTTGGAAAAACGGCGATATTTCGAAAACCGTTAGGCCTACCGACTTGAAATTGACGCCATAGGGCTTAGAATCTCCTAATGGACCTATCCTGCGAGTTTCATGTCGAAATTCAAAGGTTCACTTTTTGAGGCCGAAAAATAAGAAGGTTAACCCCTTGCGATTTTCTCCAAAAACGCCAAAAAATAGATTTTCAAAATTAGGGTCTCAATCGAAAGGGAATGGTTCCCTGATGCCGGGAAAAAAGGAATTTCTTCCCTACGACTTTTACTTTCCGAGATATGGAAGGTAGAATGGAGGGGAATTTGTTTTTTGGAAAAACGGCGATATTTCGAAAACCGTTGGGCCTATCGACTTGAAATTGACGCCATAGTGCCTAGCATCTTCTAACGAATCTACTCTACGAGACAATCACGACAGAAACACGACCAGATTTATCGAATAATTCTTATGGATTCACTATAAGAGTCTTACCGATTCTAATTTCAGGCGCAAACATCGACAAAGCTGAGGGTCCCGATGGTCCGACCTCTCTCTGCTGATCCCGTCTCCAGGCAGCCCAGGGCCTTGTTCCTTCTGGACGGCGGCGCGGTCATCTAACACGGCGACATAAACGGGACGCCAGCTCTAGACATGACAATGTTCTTCTTTTCATAACAATAAACCTTATTTAAAATATATTTATAATTCATTTTTGTCTCCAAAAAATAGAGCGACATTTAATTTTTCGAGACAAATCGCCAACTGCCACTGAACCTGCAATATTCCGTTGGTGATTTGTCCCAAATCAAACCGTTGACGATATTGCTGAGTTGGCGATTTATCCCAAATTGATAGTGAAATCTCACAACCGAAGACAATCGCCAACCACAATTGACCATTTTAATTTAGGAGACAATTCGCCAATGGCACGCTCATCGGTCCAACCTGATTGGTTACATTGCAGTTGGCGATTTGTTCCAAGTCGGAAAGTTGTCGAATTGAAGGCAACATTACTTCAAAGGGGGACAAAGCAGTCGACAGTTGGCCCCATTTGAAGTAATTTTTGCTGAAAATCTTTTCTATAACCTTTTCTGTTGCTCACCTATGTGTCTGTGATGCCTATGTACCTCATGGGAGTGCCAGTCGTCGACTTCCAGGCCGTTCAAAACCGAGCAGTAGATCCGTGTCTGAGCCCCTTCGCCCACCGTCTAGGAAACAACCATCAATGTAATCATTTTTTTTTTTTTTTTGATATAATCAACGAAACAATACGTTCAATAATGCACACTCTCTCTCGAACACACGCCATTTTCTGATAGGATCATAGAACATACGATCGCAGATGACACGAAATAAGACACTTCGTCTCTTAAGCGCCACCTGATAGTAGGAAGCTACACTACACTCCCCAAGGAAAAGATCATCACTGACTTCTATACTTCGGATCGCACACAACAGATGGCGATTATCGATACACAAGACTTAATGTACCACACGCAACCAGACATACACATACATTTACAACATGAACTTTCTATCGCAAAAAATTGGAATAGACTTACGGTTTTCTCACCCAGGGTCCCTCAAACTGAACGATGTTGGTAACAAACGGCTCGGTTCTTCCAGAACTTCCTTCCATTCAGATCACATATCGGATACCTACAATCAACAAAGAAATTAATTGAAAGGATTTGCTACTATATCATTTGTATCAGTCGAAAGTAATGTGACAATTACAGTACAAACTTTCTTAGACGTTATGAATAAAGTTCATCGAACTAAGAACAGTTGTCAAGAAGATATATTTCAGATATATTTCAAAAGTACTCCATCCTCTAGTCTAGATTTAAAGAAAAGTTAAGGTTTTAAACTATAAAAACTTCTAATTGTATTTGACCGATTAATTGATTTACATTAAATGATCTGTTAATGTTTTTCAAACCGTTACATTAAAAAAAAAACTGAAAATCAAATAGTTTTCAACATTATTCGAAATATTTATCGGCTACTTCATACATCGAACTACCTTGAAATCTGACTCGAAAAGTGTTCACTGATTGGGCTACTATCACTCCCAAAAATCCAAAAACTATTATAGAACTGATTGAAGAACTGTTTGAAACAGTTCTTCAATCTTAAACCAAGTATACCATAAAGGCTTACCCTTCCATCTCAATACCCTTGGTCCTGGTCATGGTTGAAGCAATAATTGGTTCTCGTTCTGACTCAGCGACACCAGACCATAATAACCATTACCCATGGGTTCCAGTAACAGGGCTTCCGTTTTCTCAGATGCTACGGCTGGCCCGTTTGTCTCCATCTGTTGATCAAACCCGATTGTTGCTTATCAGTTTCAACACCAACCTTTTATTTGTTTGGTCAATCACTACACTGCTGGGTCATCGACATAGTACTACCATCCATGTATAACCTGTTCTGTAAGATAACGTAAGTTTAAAGATTTTGCTTTGTAATGTTTGTTTGTTTGTGTGTGTAAGGTTCTACTTTCTTTTTAAATGCACTGCTGACCATTCCATATGTGTCAGTCGAATAGATATCAATAATCCATAAGATTTTTGCCTGTCTATTTAAAAGAAGGTGGAAAATTAATGTCGGCTTTGTTTCCGCTTGATCTTCTTTTTAAAACTTTATAACCATATAACAACTGTGATTGGTGAATTCATCACTCCATATAAATGCAATGAATTATGGTTTTTTTCAAAAACTACTTTCAATGGAACCTACTACAGAGTTTCCAAAAAATCTCAAAACAATATAAGTGGTGTTACAAATTGCAACTTCACACAAACATGAAACAATTTCCTACTTAAAACACTTACATCATTCACCGGCGAGTAGAACCATAAGCAAAAATACAGGGAGTAATGTATCTGCATATAAATGCGATGGTTCTCCATTCTCGACGATCCAGCGACTTCACATAGAATATCCGGGCAAGCACTTTGAATCACTTCCGAAATCATAGATCTCCTTTGCCACTGCATCAATCTCTTGTCGTCCGACATCACATCCATTTTCAAATCCTACGGACGTGTCGAAAGCAATTCCTAAATATTACACAATTGCATTAATAAACACGTATGGGCGAAGTGTAATGTAAAGATTGAAAATAATTGCTGATTTGTAAATCAAATAATGGTAAATAATAGAAGTTATGGATACAATATATTGCTTGCGAGTTGAGATTTTGAGGAGCTTCACGTACAGATCTGCTGAAACTGTAAACAGGGAAAGGTTTTATCGAAAGTCTAACAATAGTAAGAAAGCCTACAAGGATTACTTTAGACAACGAAGGGTTCCACACGACACGAGCCCATTCTTAATACTACTAATAAAGAGAATGCAATAGAAATACCTAAAAGGGGTCCAGGATGAACCACACACCTCGCAGACACTTTTAAGTTTGCCGACAAATGTCGTTGCTCGCAATCACGGCGATGAATCAATAGCATGTGAATTATTCACTGACCAGCAACGGTAATTACACCTACGCTAAATTAAAATAAAATCACTTGCACTCATTACTAGGAAGTCACGATTGAAACGAAGCCATGACAGTTTGACATGGAACGTGAACTATCGAATGATTCTTAAGACAGACGTGGAAGCGACATCTATCGTAAGGAAACCTCCTTAACTCAATAAATAAACTCATAGGCCCAGAACACTAAGTTATCCACAAGTGTACAAGCTACAAAAATGGTACCTGAACGATTCCGTGAGAAACTGCACATCTCTCGTGTAAAACTGCCGGTTAACGAATGAAATGAAACAACAATATTAGCGTCGGACGCTAACGTAAATAGCGTCAACGCTATTTCAAGTGCTTAATGCGCATGCGTACCTGTCAAAATAAGGTAAACGCTAATAGCGGCCGACGTGCAAAAACTCTCTAATATTTCTGTAGTTATCACGGATCTTCTTACATTTCTTGTTACATTTCAACGACATCAGACGTTCACGTACACAGAACATTGGAATTAAAAAGGGAGATATTCAAAATAAGATCAACAATAGAAACGAAGTTTTCTGTAATTCAAAGTTCTCGTCAGTTACTGTAATATACCTTTAACAATGCCTAAAAGATAGTAAAAATGGAAATAAATTTATTTTGTAAAACAGCTTTCAATTTTTTTCTACAGCAACAGCTACCGCTGCTATTGCACTCTCCTTTTCGCTGTGATTAAGGTAACCATCAATTTTGAACTTACACAACCTGTTTTAGACAATTTTTAAGTTATTTCATTTTCTGATCGGCGTCAGTAATAAAGAAAAATTAATTTACACTCGACACATCTCACATAACCTAATGGAAGAGGTTCATCCCGACTTGCTGAAACTATTTTAGAATTTATGGAACATGTTTTGTACACCAGATAATTTGAACATTATTACTGCTCGAACTGAACTGCTTCAGATTGCAGTCGTAAACTAAACAAAAGCAGAAGTCGAAGAATTTTATATTAAATAAGTTAAGTCAAGATACGAAAAACCTAAGTCTACTCCTGAGTGATGAATGGGTTTTGTATGGACTCCATGCCGTCCATGGGACAAATCAAGACGACGCTCGTCCCTCGACAAACCACGAGCCCCAGCTCCCTTGTGTCTTCAGTCAGTTTGTAAGGATCGTCAGGGTCACGAAGATACTCCGAGGTATTATCTAGCACTAAATTTAAAAGTGGGTCGTACCCCTTAAGAATACCGCTGGCTTCCCTTCCGCCGGCGAATTTTACCCGTATAGTCTTTTCTAGATACTTAGACAAGTCTAATATTGACTCTTTCCGTTTCTTTTCTTTCTGGTCGCCACCACCTTGGAGGTTCTGAAGATAAATTTGGTAATGAGTTGTACACAATGAAACCGAGAGAGCTTACCTTTTCACGTTTTTCGGTATTTGACGCCATGGTTAGAATTATAATAGTTATTAACGAGATAAACTAGACGACACTTAAACTTATAGGTTAATAAGAATCACCACAGAACAGCACCAAAACATACAAACACACAAGTGTCTTATGTCCTATAAGTTTTGTGGTGCCCTGCGTCGAAAGAGGTTATGTAAAGAAATCATTTCCGACAAGTTTAAACATTCGTGATATTTTAGTAATAAACACTCAATTATAAAGCAACCCCATAGTATTCAAGCCATGGCGACATCGATGGAAGATGTTCTCCTCCAGGTACCACAAGTTAGATACAAGAAAGGCGACGGCTCGCTATTTCTCATGGATCAAAGACTGATTTGGATGGTAGAAAATAAAGATACAGTCGTGGTCTCTCATCCATACGCCGATATTAAATGTAAACAGGTAATAGTACGATGTAAACTGGTTTCAAAAATTCTAATTGTAGCTCAAAAAATTTCACCCGAAGGAAAGGCAAAGGTACAGCTTCAAGTTGTCCTACACAACGGTAACCAATCCACCTTTCACTTTATAAACAAGAATGGACCACAGGCACAACTCACAGACAGGGACAAAGTTAAAGAGATGTTACAGTCACTTTTGCCTAAGTTCAAAAGAAAGGTAGAATCAATGAACAAGTCCCCCACTAGTTAGTCTCTTTACCTTCATATTTTCAGGTTGATAGGGAGCTTGAAGAAAAAAACAAACTCCTTTCGTCTAATCCTGCCCTACTTCAATTATATAAAGATTTAGTTATGACCGAAGTGGTCACGTCAGAAGAATTTTGGTCGCAACACGCTGTGCAATATACTCAAAAACAAAATCAAACCCCACAGGAAATAGGTAACGTAATATCATTTTCAATTTTCCAATTGCTTCAACTTTCCATTATAGGCGTTTCCGGCGCTTTCCTCGCTGATATTAAACCTCAAACTGACGGTTGTAATGGCCTGAAATATAACATTACCCCCGACATAATAGAATGTATTTTCAAAACATATCCAGCTGTGAAGAAAAAATTCATCGATAATGTGCCAACGAAAATGACCGAATCCCAATTCTGGACCAAATTTTTCCAATCTCATTACTTTCATAGGTAAGAAAAGTATTATTCCTACCAGGTGTATAAGTACGAAGTGCGGATTCCAGACAACGTATGGCTCACCAATGCAGTTTGTACAATAAAGATTTGACACTGCTGTTATGTCATCAATAAGTGTCAGACACACACAAGTTATAAACTGGAAAAGTGTGTGCATAGTGTTGTGTTGTTTTCAATATGCCGAAATTTATACCAAAGAGCATTCGCGAAAAACATTAATTTTTTGTTTTCATTTGAAGAAAACTGCTGCTGAATCATAATAATTACTTCGAGAAGCTTATGGTGAACATGCTCCATTGCAAGATACGTGTGAACGCTAGTTTCAACATTTCAGAAATGGTAATTTGATGTTGCAGACAAAGAACAGGAAAAATTGCCAAAAAATATGTGGATGTGGAATTGCAAGCATTATTGGACGAAGATGATTTGTAAGCGTAAAAACAACTCTTCGAGCTGTTGGAAAATGATCAACGTGCTATTTTCATCATTTCCACATAAGTTTAACGACAGGCAAATGGAAAAGCGTGAAAACACATGTAACATTTTTGCATCATATATTTACAGGGGATGAAAAGTGGATTAAAGTTAAGAATCCCAATCCATCATCCACATCGACTGCAAGACCGAATCGCTTCAGAAGAAAGACGATGCTCTGTGTTTGGTGGGACCTGATGGGCGTGGTTTATTATGAGCTATTAAAACCTAGGAAGACGGTTAATACTAAATTACTAGCAACAATTGACCAATTTGAACCGGTTGCTTCTTGAAAAAAGTACAGAACACCTATAGGGGCAACAAAAAGGCATTTTTCTATATGACACTGCTCCATCATATATTGCAAAACGTGTTCAAGACATGTTGGAAATGCTCGGCTGGGAAGCTCTACCCCATATGGCTTACTTAACAGACTTCGTTTCTTCCGATAACCATTTACTTGCATCATTGGGTCACACTTGAGAAGCGAATTTAACATGTTTCTTTTAGAAAAAAATCCGCATTTCATACTTGTACATCTGGTAAGTGTACTATAAATGTTTAAAATAATACTGTATAACAAACATACTCATAATTTAATACACTTAGTAAATAAACACATAGTATAATACTATAGTGTTATATAATATTGTATAATATATAATATAATGATCACATTTTCTTTAGTAATATTCAAGAGTTGCCTGCTGATTTGGACAATTTTACTATTTCTGATTTTGCATGTGTCTTCTTTAGGGATCGTAAATATGCTGAAAGCAAAGACTTGTTCACCGAATGTGGTAAGATGGATGATCAAGAAATGAAAAAAGACCTACAGAATGGCATTAAGGATCCTTTAGTGAACATTGTTGAGTTTGAAGACAAATCCTTAGATGAAGGTTATGGAGTTGCTTTGGAAAACTCCACCAGCCTAGGGACTGTGAGTCAAGCAATGATAAAAAGGTTCAATCAACATTCAATAATGGTAAGTTTTCAAATAAGCACCAAGAAATTCCATAGTTTCACATTAATGCTTCAAATGTCATCATATTATTATAGCCTCAATAATCTCATATTGTTTGTTAGTTACAATAAAAACCCTAACACTTTGATACTTTTCAGGTAATGAAATCATCGAAAAACAAGTTACATGAGACAACAGTACAAAACGAAACTAATCAGAAACAAACTGGAGTAAATGGAACTGTTGACAATAATACCCCAAATGAAGAACAAGGCCCTTTCAATAAAAAACAAAGGATACAAGAAAAAATTACCTATGATGATCTGGAGAATGAGACAGAAGATGGAAGCAGTTCAGGAACACAGTTAAGTTTATCTAATGTAAGCAATTTAAAGTAATGTAGAAATTATAATGCATCCTCCAATCTCGATATGTATCTTATGGTTAGATCAAGAGGTACCTTCATGGTCCTATGCCGGATACAAACTCTGAAAGTTTGAACGTAAACGAAACCTCCTCCTTAATAAGAGGCGTACTCCAGGAGACGAGGCAATGGTCGCATAAATACCCCACAAGTTCATTAGTGACTCCGGCAGCTGCTGTTGGAGCCTTAGGGGAACTTTCTCCAGGAGGTGCTCTTATGAGGGGGTTTCAAGAACAATCCCTAGCTCGTAAGTATATTTACATGGGTCGTTTGGGGAAAAAATCATTCACAACTTTGTTATCTTACTGAATAACTAGTTGGTGATTCAAATAATATTAACAATTCTATAATTCAGGTATGTTCTGAAATAATTTTAGAAAATATCTATAGAAATTACAAATGGCAAGATCAATTCATATTAGCTTCTAATTACTTAGTTAGATAATTGTTGTTAATGTTGATTTTCAGTGGAGTATCTAATTTGTTGTTCTTTTATTTAGAGTTGGTCCCATCTGACATCGAAAAAGAAATGCGAAATCTATATTTAGCTCTTTGCGAATTGCTGCGCCATTTTTGGAGATGTTTCCCGCCGACCACTTCGAATGCGGAGGCAAAACTGATAAAAATGCATGAAGCCTTAAATCGTTTCCACAGTGCAAAGCTGAAACCATTCGAGGTAAGCCGGTTAATTTTGTTTTGCCTCTTCACATGCTCTCCTTATGTTTTAGGGTAAATTGATAAGGGAATTCTCTCCCTTGTCACATCATTTGACCAAACACCTGAACCAACTGTTAAATGCCGCATATCAAAAGTTCAGTAATTGGCAAAAGGTGAAGAACCGGTAAATAGGGTAAAACAGCCTTTTTAAATTTCTAATATTGTACAATGCTAATAGTCAATAGCAATAAGAATTCAAATTTTAACACCTGTGTGATTATACAGGGATAGCTAAGTTTACTTTTTTTTATATCCTTTTAAACTAAAAGGCACCTTTTTTTTCATACCATATTGTTTTCAACATTTTTCAATTTCATTTGAAACTTACTTTGCTATTGATTTATGGAGGTATTATTGCCTTAAAAGTTAAATTATCATGTAATTGTCGAACCTTTACAAACTGTAACTATTTGAATCAAGAGAGACTCTATATATCGTGAAATTTCGAAATGTAATTGAAGATTGTGATTTAAAAATCTTGTTTAGAGTATAACCCTCTTATTCATAAACATATTTTAACATATAAAATGGATTTAACATAAAGTGTGTTTAGAATGTGTTTCAATGTGTGTAACTATAGTTACATGTTCATTCATATATAGTACATTCAGTTACATTCAATGTAACTATAGTTACATTCATGTTAAGAATACTTGGAATAAAACACCAGTTACATCTGTGAAACACATTCTAAACACATTTTAAGCTAAAGTCCATTTTAACGTTAAAATGCGTTCATGAATAAGACCATGAACCATTAAACAACTTTTGTTTCTAAACTAATATAATTACTTTAATCAACCAAAATATATATATCATGTCTAAACGATTGGCAACTGGAAAGGAACATTACAAAGAAACCTGCCAGAATTATTAATATTGTGTGAATTACGTCTCATCTTTTTTTACTGTTACTGTTTATTAAGTTATTTCTACATGATTTTTGTTAATAAATTTATAAAAGTATATTTTAGTTTTGTTCACATTACATTTACAGTAGAGCATTAGGCTACTTACTACTCATGTCATTTAAATATATAGTAGTCAATATAGGAAGATCAATTCGGCTTACAAAATACTATTCAACAACTTCGCTCTTAATGCCCTTCGTCATTTGAGATCCTTGGTTTTGTTCACTAGAAGGATTTTCTGAAACTTCACATGTTGAGGGTAAGAAATCCTTCATATCGGTTTTCATAATATCCGTTAGCGTAGTACAATTTAAACCTAACATCTTCGCCCTTCTATTTAAGTTCAACTTGGGGTGTTGCTTTAGAGAATCCAAAATATATGGGATGTGGACGAGCCTTAGTATCTTCTTCTTCTGGGTATTTCGATTTTTATATATTTGGTTCATTTGATTAGATGAAAATAGCCTCATTTCCCACCTCCTTATGGAAGCCATTTTGGGGGCCTCCTTACCGAACCGATTCAGGAAATACTTCTCTAGAGCTGCTTTGCTCAAATTTGTCCAGTGTCTTTCGTGGTACCACACGCTTACTACGATCATCTCTTCTTTCGTGAATTTGTTCTTCATTTACTTGACACTAAACAACGGTAGTTGTAAAATGATAAATATAAATCGTATTAGTTTTGTTATTTTTTGGAAGCAGAACGGAAATGACAGACGACAGACATGTAAATAAACATTCCGCCATATTTAGAATAGAAATTTGAGCGGGTAAATTCAAACTGGAAATGAATTTTATAATTTGTTTACGCCACATTATTTGTAGTAAAATGTTTATGATAACTTGGCATGATCGATTAATTACTGCAATTACTAATTATTATTTCAGATTCAATATACTTATATATAAGTACTTCACAGATCCTTGGTTCATAATGCACATGTGGTCTGGAGCCACTTCTGTTTTCTCTCAGGATCTGCAGGTATTCGGTTATCCAGGTAACTTTTAGATTTGAGCAATGATCAGTCTGTTACTTCTCACATAATCTCCATGGAAAAGTATCCACAAATGCTGTAAACAGCAGACATACAAACTCATATTTGGGGAAAAATGAAAGATAATTACTTAGGCCGCCATATTTGGAGTACTATGCCCATTCTCTCTTTCACACATTGGAACATAGCCTTGCGATACTGTGTCTAACTAGTGACTGTAGCCAAAATCATATCGTTTTTAGCATATGTAAAATGCAACTTTCATTCTTCAATTAGTTTTAATCCCTAGCAAAGTTATTTCTATCCGACTTTAGGTTTAGTAGATTGATAAAGGATCTTTTTTTCATTATAATGAGTCTTAACTTTTTTTAATTGGTTATCTTCTTTGTTCTAAACGATTTCCCAGGCTCGCAATTGCTGCCTGTTAAAACCCCAGAGAGCCTCTGCGATGTCCAGCCTTGGTGGTCCCTTGTTTATCGTAAACATCTGCAAAGCGTAGATTTTTATGATCCTAATTTAGCTCTTTGGATATACACTTATTATACCGATACGCGAGTTTCGAACACTTTGTGCTAAGAGTTACATTTTATTTCCTCGGTATCAAACGGTTATTTGATTGAAGTCGTAGTCGAAGTAGGGGCGCATTATACGGAATATATACGAGCAATAAAAAAATACCTCTTCCATATTAATTTTCCCACCGTGAAAGTGATCCAGTTCGCCGGATCCGCCGTCGCTTTGATGGAAAATAAATCGCGATAAAAAACGGGTCGTAAACTTGACGAGATCCTCGTTGCTTCCTTTGATTTTTTTATGGCCCGGATTTACGGAATATTGGCACCCCCAGAAATATATAAATCAAGGACGGGGGGGGGCATTTAAAATATTTTATGGTTTCGCCGATTCGGCAACCCCTCCGAAATATCAGGGAGGAAGTGCCAGAATAGGGAGGTGGGTATGCTGCCGACAGTGAGGGACAGTTAATTGTGTTTTCCGTAAAAGTACACGACAAACGTTATTTGCTGTAGCTGTAGAAACTTCTCGAGGGGAGACTTTCGTAATTTGAAGTAGTATTGAATTTTTAGTTATGATATGAAAAAGGAATATTATCCAGCAAATTGTATAAAATTAAGTACATCAGCTCTTCTACTAAAAAACTCTCTCGTTTTATATTCTTAAACTGTAAGATTGTGACTTAAAATTTCTCATTGAACTCGATTTTTCGTAACGGAGCCGTTCTTTCGAAACTCCAACCATTTTACGATAAGTAAATATATCGTGCCTTCGTGTGGATGTCGCCATAAAATCCCGGGTATCTTTCCTTTCTGCGCTTTTACCCTTTTTTTATGCGTATCATTTTAAGCTTATTGAACAATCGCATTCGCATTGACTAAGCTTGAACAGCTTCGAACTCACTTTAATTAGATGCATTGATTTCACCAATTCCTTTCATGGAAAAATAAGTACATAATTATTAGTATAGTAAGTACCATAATAACATGGTAAATGTATACAGGTAAACATGTTTTTAAAATGTGATTCATCAACGCCAATATTTTGAACAAATATACGTTTTAAAATTTTTCCTTTAACCCTTTTCAATGATTTTAACACGATTTTTAAAAAGTACAAATTGGCGATATTACCAGCAGAGGGTAACCAATATTGTCAATCTCATAAATAACATGTATGCACATTTTTCATGGCAAATAGAGTACTAGTCTCTAACTTGGAATAAATTAATTAAATCAAAAACAGTCTTTTTATTGGAAATATGCTCGGACAGGTCGATTAGTATTTTGAATTGCGCTCTTTTTGATGTTGTACACCGTGTGTCAAATGTGGTATATGACGTCATCGACTATTTTTTTAAATGGCAACACCAACTTTTATGACTATGCTTGAGGGGTATATTAAGTTACACGTGCGTACCAAATATCACATTTTAATTCCTTGTCGCTTAAAAGATATTTAACAAACGTGAACTGAATCGAAAAATGAAGAAATCTGATTTAACGCAATAAAATACTTCAGGCAGTTTAAAAATGGAATGTCAAGAGGGATTTGTTTTTTTTTGTCAAACTGGGTTGATGTTGACAATGTCAAACAAAAAAGTTAAATGAATGCAAGTAAGGGAGTAGCATCGTATTGAGCGAGGATATGTCGTTTTGTAAGAAACAACGTTTGTTGAAAAATCGAACAAACCGTACTTAACTGAAACCCACAAGATTGAAATTTTAAAGATGATTGACTAAGAAGATAGGACAAGAACACAAAATGAAGTTATCCATTTATTAAGAGAAAAGTCTTCTGATTTACCACCTATATTGCAGTGTACTATAAGCAAGATTGAAAAACTGTTTCAGGAAAATGGGCATTTACGAAAAACAAATAAACATCGTCAGAGTGCCCTCAATGAAGATGTCAGGATGAATGTACTCCTTTCCGTTCAAGAAAATCCTCATGTCCCTGCTAGGCAGATAGCTAGGGAACTCGAAATTAGCCAGTCTTCAGTGACGAGAATTCTTCAAACGTAGAAATTTCATCCTTATAAAATGACAATCCTCCAGGAACCTGCCGAAGATGATCCGGATAGAAGACTCCAGTTTTGCGAACCAATTATGGATCTACTAGACGGAAATGTTGTAAACATAGAAAACGTCCTGTTTTCTGACCAATCGACGTTTACTTTAGATGGTGTGGTAAATCGTCAAACTTGTCGTTATTGGGCAGACAACAACTCATACTGGATGAGGGAAGGCCACATTTAACATCAAGAAAAAGTCAATGTTTGATAAGGGATTGTTGGTGATCGAATAATAGGACCAATTTTCTTCCAAGGAAATCTCAGTGGAGTCGGATATTTAGAAATTTTGCAGAAAGAACTAGTTCCGAATTTGGCCACTCCGTTTCCTAATCCGGATGAAGCCGATATCCCGAATAGAAACATCTGGTTTCAGCAAGATGGTGTGAGTCCCCATTTTGCAAGACCTGTCCATGAGTATCTGGATTTTGTATTTCCAGGCAGATAGATTGGTAGAAGAGCACCTTTAGAATGGCCTCCCAGGTCTCCGGATTTAACACCAATGGAATATTTCTTATAGAGGTACCTGAAATGCAAAATTTTTAAGACCAAACCGGGAAACATTCAGCAGTTACAACAACGAATAAGACGGATTAGATGAATTAATTAGAAATGTCCAAAACGAGTTTCAGTTCCGTTTAGGATACTGTCAGTTAGTTAATGGACCACATTTTGAGCATTTAATGAAGAAACATATTATTCGGGTTGATATCAGCTAATTCAGATGATCAGATTTCTTCATTTTCGAATTAGTTGATATTTCTTAAATATATTTTAAACGACAAGGAATAAAAATTTGATATGGGGACGCACGGGTAACTTGATCTACCCTTGAAGAATAGTCATAACAAAATTGGTATTGCCATTTAAAAAAATAGTCGATGACCTCGTGTACACGTATAACATTTTCTTACATCAAAAAGACCGCACTACAAAATACTAATCGACCTGTCTTTGATTTACTGAATTTATTCCATGTTAGAGACTTGCACTGTATTATCAGTATTAAATAATATAAACATGCTGATATTGACATACCATATTCAGTTTTCTATTATGGCTATATATTTATTTACTCATTTATTACGTTTAAATCCTCTTAGAGAGCTGCAAAATTCCCACGAGATAGGTTCTAGTAAATCCATTCATCGATAGATGCCAGTGTCCGTATAATCGTTTCGCCCAATCAGGATAGAAAGCTCAATATAGCCGTCCACACTAAAACCGTTTCAAAGTTTAATTAACGCCAGATTCCATAACGAAATTAACTTCGACTTTCGGTTCGAAATTAGCAACTATATTTCTTAAAAAGTGATTAGTGGCATGAAAATTTAAAATTTAATTAAACCCCGCACAATTTAATTTCCTCGTTGCTATGGAGACCGACTTTTACTTTTCACGCCTCCATCAGTGCTATCTTCGATTTCCTTCCTCTATTAACTGACTAATTACACGTGATGGCATGAAAACGGTTTTTCTCTCTCTCTCCCTCTTTACCTAATCATTAATTCCATGAAAGATCGCGTGCCTTAACTCGAGATTATGCTGTTAAATGGTAGTGCCATTAACACAAACTGTCATTAAATGAAAGTAAGTTTAATGCGATAGTGCTTCGTTATAAAAAGTTTATATTTTATTTATGGAAAGTGTTAATGAGGGTAATGGAGGGATTCGTTTTATGGTTTATTGCCACTTTCTGACTAATTCGCATTTTTAACTGAATCTGTTTTGGTTTGCTAGCTTTTTAATGGGAACTTATTTGGCTGGTAAATAAGTTATAACTAAATTCATAGCTAGTTCGAAGTAAGTTTCTAAGTTTTACGTTTGTGCCACAACATGCTTCTCGACATATACATTTTTTTAAATGTATTTACCCAATTTCGCCATGTACTTAGTTTTCAATCCAATTCTTTTGACAATTATTTGTAGTGCCCAACAGACTTGACTCAAACCAGCGACTTATAGTTCCTCGGCTACGGAATGTCTACGTGCAGTTCCCTAGCAGTCTAGCACCGATTTCCTGGTACTTGTTAAGATTTTCCACGTGCCGGTTTCAGACAATTTCTATCTGAACGATTTTATCTCTCGTATTTATATTTCAATGTCACCATCACATTGAGTATCACCGATGCCGATAACGAAACATACCGAGAGGATTAAAATGCAAAATTGTCGTAAGAAAAATAACCAAACATCCTTGTACTCTTTATCAGAGGTTGCACCGGATCAAGGGTTGTGCGAAAATATTTTATTTTTTGATCAGGGGTTAGTCAAAATGGGTTATCTGGAGAGCAATTTAGCCCAAAACGTTTAGCCCAAAATAATTTAATATTGTAATATTTCAAATACTCGAGTAAGTAAATATGTGTGTGGTTCATTACATGCATGTAAGACCCCAAAATAGACTTCAAGGTAATTTTCACTCATTAGCAGTAGTACAATTAGTAGCCATAATTGAGTTTTGTTTGGTGACTTTCTATAAAAATAAAGGGCTTTACATAATTTCTAGTTTAAAAAGAGAATATTAAAGCGAAAAACAGAAACCTGGTGAAAACATTGAATCAACATTCATTACAAACGAAGAGTTAACGTTCAATCAATTGGGAAGTTATCGAACTTAGACTATACGTTTTGTTGAAATTGTGGAAACTTGCACAACTGGTCCTTCAATAAAAATCTCATTTCATAGAGAACATACACTTTCTGGATTTATCTACTTTTGTAGGTTCAGCTTGGTCTGATAAGTCGTGTACCGAAAACGAGAAGTGACATAACACGGTTATTACAAACACCAATTCCTTTTTTAAAGTGTATTTTTGTACAACGTTATCTCATCTAGCAGACGGTTTTGAGTATTCCCATTCATTTGAAACGTGTGCTGCTTAGAGATAATAGAAAAAAGAAGATATTCATCTGCGGTAAATATTTTCTCGATAGAATTTGGCGTGACCTTGTGTGCCAAAAAAAAGTAATTTAAAAAAGCTACACTACCACCGTGGCAACCGATTGTTTCAAAAGCGTGAAAAGAACGTCGAATTTTCTTAATTAAAAAGTTTGTAGAAAAAAGACAATCAGTTAATCGTTTTTTTTTGCTGCAACACCTGGTATATACACATTTTCCTTCATTGCATTAGAAAAGGATATCGGTGTACTGTTTCTAGAATCGCACAGTTCTGAGAAGCAGAATCTGCAATTCGCCTTTTATATATCAAATCGGTTTGTATGATGCAATTCAAGAATTAAATGAGTAATTGAAAAGTAATCACGTAAACGGTGTTTGCGGTGTCAGTGAAAAACTCGACGACCTGCAAAGTCATGTTTGCAACGTTGTTTTGTTATGGCAACGTTGTAAAATTATACAAATATTGCTAGGTGTTTTCGATTTTAATCCACCTATTAAAAATTTTCATGTAATAAACGACAATGATCTATTCATGATATGTAAAACGCTTTTACGTCATTCGTATCATCTTAGTTGAATTAGATCGACCAACGAAAAAAATATCATAAATCAAGATACGCTTTTATTTTTTTTAAAGGATGTGTTTCCATATCTAATCATGAAACAAACAAGTTGATTTTTCCATTCTATCATAACATGTAATCTTGAGGGATAATCTATAAAAGTATCCTGATGATTTATTTGGAACAACAAATGGTCGAAAATTCAAATCTCAACAAAGGGTTTTTGCATTGACACTAATCTAAATTTTGACTTCCACACCGGTGATGTAAATGAAGCTTCAACCAATAAAAAGCACCGAAAATCCAAGAATAATCCACTAATGATATTAGGCTATTCTCTTGACATTGAACATTTTCAAATTTTAATTCAGCAGTTGGTTCAAAAGACTTTTTGTTCGAGCTTGCTATATTACTTCCAGTTCTAACGCGATTTGCAAAGCACTGCTCAATTTTTTAATACTCTTTTACAGTAATCTTATACAATACAAAGCCATATATTAATTAACTTACGGATCTCCCTCGCGGCTTCGCTCGCTCACTTATTTAAAACAGTTACAACTCGAATATACATATATCGCACATAATATTTGACAACCATAACAGCAATAACATGTACTAAATATAAATCGTACTTGCCGTTATCACAGTACAATTCAAAGAATGAATTTAATTTAACAGAATTATTGTAATCATTTTTACTAATTTGCATGGAGATCAATTGAATAGCATAAAAGGTACTCTGGCGGCGAGTTGAAATGAAATTAGTAGCACGAAAATATTTTCCTTACTCAAATATCAATTTATGCTCATTTTCATGGCTGTTGGTAGAAGTTGATATACTGCAGCACCATTTGTTGGCGAGTTAGAATATAATGGACAGCGCGAAAATATTCTCAGTGCTTAAACATCCGCTTACATCAATTTTCATCGCTATCGGTTGAACGGTATAGAAGTTGATATGCTGCAGCGCCATCTGGTGGCGAGTTAAAACAACGTGGCTAGGATAAAAACCTATATATAAACGTTGTTTGCTAAAACATACCAAATTACTTGTGTTATTGCCACATCTTTTAAGTGATGTATTCACTCTTGTTTATTTTCTTGGTATTACATAACGTCTCATACTATTTTAACGTTTTAATCTTACATCCACGTTTGTCAATAAAATTCAAGTTCCTCAATGCTGGAATACCATTTTGTAAGACAACATAAGAATGGTAACCTTTACATTCAATATGTGTACATTCGTTTTAATCCTTAGACTAGAATTCCATCTGGCTATAAAAATTGAATTTAATTTTATTCCTACAACGTAGCACATTTTTAAGTAATTTTGCGCATTTTAAGTGCGAATTGTGGTTTATTTTATTTACACTGACTCGCCACGTTACTTTTCGAAAATAACTAAAGTAATACCATGTGCAATCATATTATGTAGTAGCCCTGATGATATCTTAAACAATAGACGAAACGTTGGCGTCATTAAACCTTCAAGTGAGTTTTTGGCGTGAGGAATCTTAAGAACTGACATATAAGATGTGATATTGACATAAGATGAAGTGTTGCCAATATTTAATCAGACTTGAATGTAATTGTAAAAAAACAAAGTTAAACAACTAGTTCGTTGTAGTTAATATTGAAACAAACAAAACTTGCAATTTGATCTGAAAAATATGTAAATTCAAACATTTCTACGAACCAAGGGAAAATTGTTATATAAAATTTTTTGGAACATTTACTGTATTCTATCTTGAAGTGTATGCATTCAGGTGCTGAGGTACTTATAAGAAATTAATGGATATATTTAAAGTAAAATTAGTAAACGTTTAAAGACAAGTTTTTTAACAATTATGAAAATTTGTTAATCTGTATGTGTATAAATAAATGTGTTGTTATGGGTAATTTCTAAATATTACATCAAAAAATATATACGTAAATGTGCTTGAAGAAGGGGCATACGAAAGCAAATAAATGCATGTTTAAGTATATATTTTTCAAGTTTTATATAATGTTGATATTTTTTTTTTTTTAGTGTATGTATTCCGAACCCTTTACATTAATTTCATTTCAAAATTCGAAATAAAATCACTATTTTCTCTCAGCGATGAACCCCCCTCCCCGTCTAGAATGCCACCATGGATCTATTCTTCAATCCCCCAAATAAATATCTCTATTCAACATTCTCCAGAGTATATTAAAAATAACATGAATTTCAAAATTTTAAAACATCTTTTGCTGAAAATTTAAATTCCGACTGCTGCACTTGCACTTTTTATATTTTTCTGTTTTGCCTTACGAGGCCATGATTCAGAATGTTGACCTTACAAATTCGTCAGCAAAGTGCTACAGTAAGCCGACGAATGATAAGCCATGTTAGACAAAATAACGTCCGTACAGCACACGAATAAAATTAGAAGTACCAATGGAAGTAATCGTTTCTTATCTAAGAAACGTTTTATTATCTTCAAATGCAAAACATAATCCAAACAAGAACGAACAAAAGAATAATACTTGTACAAGTAGAAAATAGTTGATACGAAATTTATAAAAGTACTTACTTAAGACTTAAGACACTTAAGAATAATACACTTAAGTAGCTCAAGACTTGACAGTTTTAAAGTCGTGAGTTTATAGTTGCTATGCAATGTTTCATTGGATATGTTCAATCTAGTTTGGTCAAATTACACATATTTCGGCACAGGGAGGTTAGACATGTGCCTTTATAATTCTGATGTCCTGAATCCATAAGGGATGTCCTTTTTGCTCTACCATCGTGCATTGTTTCCTCATAGGTTAAATTAATTTAATTCTCTGATAGAAAATTGATTCCAAAACGCCTCTAATGAGATCATGACCCTTCTAAATTTATTAGCTTATTTTTCCAGTTTTAAATTAAATTTCACTTAAAGGCCACCACTTCATCCATCCGGGATTAATTGACTTGTTTTTCAGTTCGTTTAATTAAGCTATTTTTCTTCCCAATTTTAAACCAATCGTCTCATACTCTCCTTATCAACTTTTCTTTTGTTATCTGCTACAATTATTTTACAGTCCAATAAAATTATTTAACTACTTGAAGTGTTTTACGCCGAAATCCCAAAATAATAAAACAGTTATTTGTACAAGTTTGGTTGTAGAAACAGAAAAGTGGGCTAGCGTTGGATTCATATAGTAATCTATGGAGATCCTGGAAGCTTTGTTTGTAAGATTTCCGGGTGTGAGACTTTCCCTCACAGTTTCTCTGTAGGTTCACGTGAGGATCCTTTTGACCGTTTATCCTGTTCGTCAATCATATCCCAGTTCAGGACAGAAAGTAATGCTTTGATGTACCCATCAGGACTCTTGAAAAAAATTGGGGCCATTTATGAGTTACCATATCTGAGAGTCCAGGCATTTTTAACTCCCAGTGTATTGAAAACAGGACCAATTAGGCAGGGCCTTAACAAGGTGCTTCAGCAATCCTAATATTATGTGTAATGGAGGCAACACCAGCAGCTATGTTCCCCCTTACAGGCCAGTTTCTTCTTACCCAGTGGTCATGATAGGCTCTGATAGATTAGAGACACAGAATGCATTGGGTATTTCGTTGCACCACCTTGTTGGATAAAAAGAAGAAGGAAGAAGGAGACAAATCGTTTGCAACATGTAAGTTAGCAATATGTTATGTTGTAGACGTCCTCCATAGTACCCAAGATGAAGTTGTAACGAAACAGGAACGGACAAAGTAAAAGTAGATATATTTGTAATATGTTATGATTTTTAGATTCGTGCGAAATTAACAGTGTCGCTTATTTTATTGAATGTCTTAGCGGCGTTAGCAAGTCGCTTTTTTGTCCATGTCACTAATGTAGTAAATCCGTAATAACTAGCCATCTTTTCAATTCAAGCCTAATTTGAGCCACGGGTATATTGATATAAAACCCTTCATTCCTGAATATTTGATATCAGAGGGATGAGGATTGTGGCTGCAATTGACTGTGGAAGATCTCGAATAAAGATTACTTTTATGCGTTTTTTACGAGCCGACAGTCCTTTGTAATCGAAACGCCGCTTAGTTTTTATGCTAACCGGAAAGAACTGGGCATATAGTAAATAAGGGGATGTTATACGTGTTCTTTAAATAACAGACTGAGAAAGACTTTCATTGGTCGAGTTCGAAAATCACCAGAATAAAGTTGGCAACAGTTAGGGTTAGGGAATTTGGTAGAAGTGGAAACTGTCGAAAAAGGGGGAAGAGAGTATCAGGAGGACTCGCTTCTAAGCTGTTGGCAGCTGAAATTGTGTGAAAAAGTTAGGGATTTTTGATTTATTGTGCAATTAGTTGTTAATTTAGTAAATTATTTTGTGTCTTAGTCAAATCATCAGAGCTCAAGGAGACTTAGACTTAATTCGAAGGAATTTCTTCGACATGGAATATAAAAGCAAGTTAAGTAGCCCTAAAAGGGATTTTGAATTTGTAAACTTGAGCAAGTGCTACGTTATGTACATGAATTCCTCTCTCGTTGAGATTTTCTGATTTAAAATCTAATATAACGAGAAAAAATAGAGATAACCCAACAATTCTTTTTAAATAAAGTTCAAGTTGTGCGAATTAATGAAAAATATGCAAGAATGTTACCATCCCTTATCGTACGGGTTGAAATATGGGGTGAAGTTGAGCATGTATAAAAAATCGATTACTTTTGCATTTATTTTTGCTGTATTTCAAAGAGAAATTACCATATCAATAATTTTTTGTTTTTGTAAATTGTAGTAAATGGAATATGGATTAAGGAAAAATTTATAAGGATACCAGCAATCCCTAAATTAGGGGTTGAAATAAGAAACGAGTAGCTAAAAACATGGAAAATCGTCGAAAAATCGAGTAAGGAGTTTTCGTGAATGATTCTATCAACTATATCTTTATCACAAATCAGTGTGGACGGTTTCCCTTACTCATCCCCCACTGCAGGGGGTGAAAGTGAGAGGTGAATGTCTTAAAACCAGAAAGTTCCTTAAAAAATATTGTCAAAGATTTTTGTGCGTAGTGACAACGATTCTAATACCCATTTCTTTATAATTCTCAACTGCATGCATGATTTCTCATTATCATTCCTCTTTGTAAGGGTGGAAATAGACAGTGAGAATCTGAAGACATTAAAAATTAGAATTGTTAAGTGTTTTCGTGAATGCTAAAATGAAAGAAAAGAAAACTGGGCGAGTTTTTGGAAAAAAAGAATATTTGAAACAAAAGAAACTTACAATTGTTTTCGTATTCAATTTTTTTAATAATTTGTATTTTGAATTTTGATACAAATAAATAACGTTTGGAGGTTAATGGGTTAAATGGTATTTCAGGCATATGCAAATAAGGTTTTTTAGACAATTTTCAAGTTTTCAGCTTCATATTTTCCATTCACAACCACTGAAGGCGGACTGAAAAAGAAAAACCATCCACCAAATGCAGGCCTATGAGGAAATGCTTCATGAATTTGTGTTTGACACCCACGAAAACCCTTTCCAATGTTTTTCAGCGAATTTTCTGGTTTTTAGTCACTCATCCTCCCACTTCCACCACCTGGGGTGGGTAGTGATATGGGAGAATCCTCTACACAGTAATTTGTGAAAAAGATATGGTTGACGGAATCGGTTTTTTCACCCACGAAAATCCGTTACAACATTTTTCGGCGATTTTTCATGTTTTTAGCCACTCACCCCTTATTTTAACCCGAACTATAGGAGTTGATCATATCCTAATAAATTTTTCCTTATTCTATATTCCATTTGCTATAATTTACAAAAAAATTATATCGATATCATGATTTTCCTTTGAGACTACAAAGACAGAAGCAAAAGGTCATAGAAATATTAACACACTCAGCTTCACCCCATATTTCAACCCTTACAATATGGGATGTTGGCATTCTTACATATTTTTCTTTAATCCGCATAACTTAAACTTTATTTAAAAAAAAATGTTGGGTTATTCCTATTCTTTTTCATTATATTAGATTTTAATTCAGAAAAATGCGTTTACACCCCTTACTCCTGTAGGAGACCTGCTGTCGAGCAGGACCCATCTACTTAACTTGCAAAAGCCAGTATTTTTCCGAGGCTTCGACTGAAGGGAGGCGATTTCCTGACAACAGGAGCAGTGCGACTAAGAGCAAAACCCTGGCCAGGTATGACTAATTTATATGTCGACATATGTCGTATAACTGATGAGTTAAAAGCAAATTTGGACTTCGAGGAAAGTAACTTGGGGACATATTTGCTTCTTTATTATTAATTAGACCCTGTGAAACAGAAAAATTTTGTAATATTACTTTCCTCGAGCCCTCATGGCTCTAACTAGCTGGGGTTAGTAATATTTAAAGCAAAATTTGTACCAAACACTTTAGTTTTAAAACGGTGTATAAATTGGGGATCACTATACCGAAAACCCCCCCAGAATAGTTGTTACTTTGTCCATAGCAGATAACGTGTTTTGTTGATCACTCATGTGCTGATATTTAATAGATAGCCAAATCCAACCCTTTCAAACATTTTTGACAATCCTCTAATATCGCTTAAAGGATTCCCTAAAACGTACTAGTTTGTGGATAATTTCGTGTTGCACTCTGCAGAAGATACAGGAGTTATTTTTACATTAGAACTCAACCAGATGTGTTGCTGCAACGAACTCGGTTATGCTATACGAAATATTTATATTGCCTCGCTCGGAAAGCATATCACCACTTGTTAATTACCAATGTTATTTGTGATATAAATACTACAGCTGCCATATCTCTTATCTTTCGCTTAGACAGTAATGTTTTATTGTTTCCTTATGCATGAGCTACATTACCAAGCCGGTTATGGCCGGTTCGCTCGAAGATCGTTTTTTAAACGTGTCCGTTAATCTGCATGTCGATAAACTTTGACATGTTTTCCATTCGAGTAATAATTATTTATTTTTAAAATTTGGACAAACAATTGGTTGTGGCGATATGCATTTATTTTTGTGGAACAGGCCTGTATCTTTTGATGCTTTTTCTGGTCTTCTGACGTACTTAAAGTGAAGTAAACAGTCGAAAATGGAATCGTTTACTGTAGACGTCTTCTGCATACTTAACTCGATAACCCGATATTAGGTAAATCGATTGTTAATGTCAGAAGTTCTTGTTGTTTGAGATTGGAGTAGTTTGAACAGTTCTTTTTATTCCGCGCTTCTCGTTTTCCCTTTTGTCGGGCCATAACTGGAGATAACAAAGTACCGAGCGTTCTTTAGAACCGAACGGATTTAGAAAGTTTACATTAAAACTGCCACCATCGGATCCGTTATTTCACAAAACAAACCTGAAACGCGCGGAGAAATTAGCGAGAAGTCGAGAGGAGCCTACGTGATATTCTCCATATTGAGCGATCGAATGTTGTTCTTACGAAGTTTATGCCGTGGTGGTTTGTGTTTCCTCAGAAAATAAATAAGTTCGCGAGGTTCTAAGAGAATTAATGGCGTGGATTTTCACTAAGCCGAAGATGACCCAGTTTCGAGGGTTTCACGACAACACAAATCAGATATTATCTGTTGATAAAAAGGGAATTCAGTTGGCGGAAAGGTTAACTTTTGATATCGAGAGAGTATCTCTTTGTGATACTTTTTGTATAAATTTAATAAGTTTAGATGTGATGTTTTTCGGAATAATTTCTATTTTTACACACTTACATGTGTTCGTATGCCAATATTTACATTAAACTGATAAATTATCGTGTGCATATTTGAATGTGTGTACGTATGAGTAACGAGAGAATACGCGTGCGGTGATAATACACGGGGTAACAAATATTGGATTTTATCAGAATTTTCCAGAATTTTTCCGTATGAGCTATATTCCTAATTAATTTTACAAGAAACCATAACAACAACTGGGTGTTGTTCAACGTTAAACCCACACTGTTGATTGATTGTCAAAGACTCACATTATGCAACTATCGGGGCAACAAACATCCATAAAGAAATATTTGCAGAAAACTTCACAATCACATATTTACTTGACCGAAATGTCATTTAACGAGCGTACTTCAAGAAAATTTGTTTGTCGAATGTATTCAAACAAAAGCGTTTCCACGTTAACTAATTTAATATTAACAAGGTTAAGTTTCAACACACCAACGTTTGCGAGGATTAAATTTTAAATGTTTGGTGAAAAGAAAACTTTCAAATACTTTTAAGATGTTAAAAATCTTTGAAACACATCACGAGTTATATTAATACTACGGACAGTACTGTAAAATAGAAGGTTAGGAAAGGCAATCTACAAATACAAAAGAGATCAAAGGCCTATGTTTTAAATTATTTTACGTAACTGCATTTATCCAGATGAAAAAGTGAATTATAGTTGCTTTGTCAAAAAAGGGGTATGTTTCCCTACTGGCTGGTCATTATATCATTAAACAACTGATTTGTTTATGGAACAACGAAATAAAATGTTCACATGATTATTTGAAAATTGCCCTTATGACTGAACAGTAGGGTAGCACCAATCAGTACTTTTATGGACTAAATTCAATCCGCTAGATTGACTTCAAGGGTCATGTTTCGACAAAATATATATAGTTTTCTGAATAGACATTATTTTAAATTGCATTTCTGTCATCTATTTACAAAGATTATAGAAGAATTCCTATAGAATACCCCCAAGGGGCGCAATACAACGCGCTAAAGTATCATTGAAGCCCAAGTGCGACATTGCTCAATGTCAACGATGCTCAATATTTTGTATACAGAGTGTCTTTTAATAGCACCCATCCTAAAATTTTTAGATCTATGTGAACATGTCTCCAAAATCCCATTCCCACTCACGCCGGTAACCAGGCTAGAAAGGATAGGGTATCCCATGGGAGAGTCGGAAGGGCACGGAGTACAAACTTGAAGGTTAAGCCTTAATATGCCTGAGGATCGTGGTTCGGAGCCCACGTTAAACTGTAGGTCCCATCCAGATGTGCCACAGTAGCGAATAGGTGATGTCAAAATATGAAAAGAGGCAAAAGGCAAAAATTGTCATCTCCCCTTCATCTCTACAGACAACCCCTCAGAATTCTTAAAAGGAACTGACCATGTGACACCTCATTGGATATGTAACTCCATGACTATCGTACTACACGGTGAAGACTTGATAGGAAAGTTGTCACTTTATAGAGACTGAAGCTGGTATTACCTGTTTCGAGATTTTCTGAAAAAAGGTTTTGTTTTTCAATTCAGCGCACCCCTTTGAGAAATTAGGTGAATAGGTGGAAACTATCAATTTCTAACGTAACCAATTGTGCCTTTATCGGCTAGTTTATACTCTGTAGAGGCGTCGTGGATTCGGGAGGAATAAATGCAAAATCTCGAGGTTATTTCAGTTCCTTTCTTTCGGTGAAATAAATACGGATTTAGCACATATGCACAACGGTTTTGTTTACCGGGTTTCATTCTTGGCGCTTGAGCAGATGGTAAAATGAAAATAAATAAACAAAACAAATAGGAAATACAAGGCGCAAGCGGTTACTATACGGGGATGTTCTACGGTTCAAGCAGTGGATGATTAGCAAAAAGTTTTATAAAAGTGATACACGAAAACGGCCGGTGATTTTAGCTCAAGTAGCATCTAAGCCGATATTACACCCACGAGCTGTCAATGTAATTCGGATAAAACAGAGATACGAAATTTCCACTTAAAAGGTTCATGCGCGATGGCAATCTAGTGAAGTCTAATTAAAGCAGACGGTGGCGTGATTCTAAATTTCAAAGATTTACACCAATCAAAGCCGACTCTAATTCAATTGTTACTACGCATAAACTGAGTTAACTGACTTCCACTGAGGATAAGAGAGCATATGCCTTGGAGAGCGATAGTGGAACGATAGAATTCGCTTGACTAATTTTCTCAAAGCGGGTCTAACTCTATCGAACTCTACATTTGCATATAATATAGCCAAAAAATATTATTTCGATTATAAACTTATACCTATATAAATGAAGGACTTATATATTCAGTAAATTTGTGTGTCATGCGTAACAAACGCCTTTTGGAGCTATCGTTGTTTTAATAGCATTTTACTAACTGCTGGCAAGCTAAGCTTGCTAAACCACTTCACCCTTCAGTAGGACTTGAACGTTATACGTTGGTTGCTACCTGCTTTAATCATAACGACAGTTTTCGAAAAATTCTACGACGCCTATACATGTGTTGTTACATTATATGGCGTAACTGTTGTGAATCTTGTTATCTAACGTTGTTTTGCCAAAACTCGCTAAACAGATGGGTTGACAATAGATTTAAAAATGAAGATAAACAACCTTCGTAAATCTTAATTTAGAAATGAAAACTGTTCAGTTCCCGAATTCAATGTTTAAATGATAGATTTCCTTTCTCTTGGTTCTAGAATCAAGCGTTCCTATCGCTGGTATTTATCGAGTGTTCCCCGTATGTAAACTCAGCTGAGCAGAGGTGCCACCACGTCTAGATTCGCCGTTGAATAACCTTGCGGGGAAAATACAGCTTGCATCATTTGCCGCATTTTTCCTAGAAAATTGCATACGTTCTATAATCATTTATGTAGATTGTAATGAGCGCATTTTAGAGGGGACATTATATTGGCAATTACCATTTTTAATAAATCGCGAACACGAACGCTCCGACAGGTAGATAATTGGGTGTTTCGAGGCGGGTTTCCAGGAAAAAAATATGCGGTAATTAGGTAGTAATGGAAAGGTTGCGCATAGGGGGGGATCGGAGTAAAAATCTACGAAAACTAATAGAAGAAGTCATAAAATAATCATAAAGTCGACAAATGGAACTACAACTGAGATCTCAGCTTTCGATTCGGTGTACTTAGTCAACTCCTTTTGAGCTTTTACAAAACGTCCGGCATAGGGTCGTTAACCAAGCTATTGCTTTATGACATGCTCGTAACTGTAGTGCAATGTTGATAGTAGTTTCGACATTTCTGACAGGTGAAAGAAGAAAGAATTAGCCAAAGTGAAACACTTGTGATTTGTGACAATAAACCAGAGAAAGAGAGTGAAGATTAAACTTTTTTTTGATGACGTTAATTACGAATAATTTTTCTGCGACATGACTTAATTACCTTTAAATTGAAGTTCCTTGCAATAAGTTATGGAAGCGTTTATATTTAACTTGCGTTCCTGGAGAGATAAATGGAAAGTTTTCAAGCTTCATAAATACTTTTAAGAAGGATGTTGCAGATTTAGACAAGACACTTTATTTTTCAATTAGTATTGTTAATTACTATTTCGTATTCCATTTTAATAACTAAGTGTATCCAATTAACATTTTAAGCGTAGTAGTTTTAATGAACATTACTTTCCCCTACAAAATAAATTTGAAACAAGAACAAAGCTGTTGCAATCATTTATGGGATGACTCATGTTACAGTTCAGATTTTAATCGGTACTAAATTGAATTATGGCTACGTTTATATATAAAAGACAGGCGGTACTTTGTTCTTCGTATAAATTATGTAAATAAAACATGCAAGTAACTGCTACGCCATAACGCGATTATACATGGATATGATAAGAAGTTAACCTGATTGAGCATTCCGTCAAGCTTTACAAATTTGAATCGAACGAAAATGCCCCAACAAATGTTTCCTTAATCAAATTATAAAAAAATATCACTTTATCTTATCAAAGAACTATCCATGTCAAACATATTTATCCTTCAGTCAATAATAATAGCTTTTATTAATTCACTGTTTCCACCCGAATCGAAATTATTTACCTTGTTCACTTCTGACCTTCACGTTATCGTTATCACTGCCTGTCACGCCTCTTTGTGCTTTCGATTATTCATCACTACATGTTTAAAAAAGCAGGAGGAGAGTTAACGGATTTTCCATTGTTTTCACGTATTCCAGAATGGTAATATTGATCGTACTATTTGTCTGTTTGCGGTTTACCACTCAATAGTTTCCTCACATTATTCCCTATACCTAAAAAAATATCGCCATGTGTCCATTGTGTGGAAATACACCAAATTGTCGTTTAGCTAGTCTTTATTAAAATACGGGAAGGTAAACAGCAATTTATCTATCGTGGGGCCGTTAGGGGGGCGCAATTTTTCATTATCTACATCGGGAAATAGACGATAACGGGAAAAGGGGTCAATATGGGATTGATAGTGGAACAATATTGGACACTGTTTTGAGGTACATGCATACAAACGACCATTGGTGAAAGACGATCAAAATTCACAAACGATTTTGGGCGTTTGGGAAGTAATGAAATGTATAACAGAAAAACAGTATATAACGAATTAAGCAAATAGTAATAAATACTTAAATAACAATCTTAGTACGATTAAGTGGTTTCTCTTCGAACCTTGCTGCTGGTTATGAAACTTTTAGCTTCAAAACAGCATTGGTCCCATCCCAAGTACTAGGTGACAGCATAATGAAGACTGTTAAATTATTTGGAGTTACATGGGAACGTTTAGAGGTGTTTCCATGCAATCATTAGGAAACTAATGCGTTGTACAGGTTAAAAAAGGCACGGCTGAATATCACTTCGAAGGGGTGAAAACTACCCTAAGAGTTCGCCCCATGAAAATAGATTTTTCACAAGTTCTTGTTGCGATATCTTCTAGGTCCTTGTTGGCTTCACCCTTGCAATTCAAATCTTTCGTTTTTTACGAGGGGAAACATCCTTTTTTGTCAAATTTTAATTGCTCAAATTTTACTTTTGCGGAAAGCGACAATGAAATATGTTTTATGTGTTTCGTGGTTTACTGAACCACCCCTTGGTACTTATGTAACGATTGAAGGGATACTTTTATAAGGAAGTGACAACAAAGATTAGGGTGATTAGTCAAGTTGGAGTGGCCAAGTATAATTTTGTCGAAATAAAATTTGAAATCATCAAATGAAAAAAATGATAGCCCTATTCGTCGTATAAATTCAAAAAATAAAAGGTGCAACTTCAGCTTTCGAGTTCGACCCCAAAAATATCTTCTTTTACCGTTGAACTATAAAGTAAAGTTGATTGCATTTGGGCTTAAGTTTAAATAAGTGATGTTTTTAGTTAAGTTTAGTTTTTAGTTACTTAGAAATAATACGTATTTTTTGTGGTTTGTTGAATTAAAAATTACTTTCTTTTCTTTGTCAAAGTGAATATTTCTTGGATTCAGCATCTTGACAGCGACTTTTGTCTCTACATCCTTTTAGAAAGTTTGTTTTACTTATTCTCTTAGCTCCCTTAATGAAAGAATCAACGCGAATACGAGGAAAATGAGAACCTTTGCTTTTTGGAAAAGATTTACACAAACTGAACTTCTTGGAAAAGGTTGGAACGTGGCTCATTTCCTGGAGAACAATGGCACAGATTGAAATTTGTTTTAATTTATAGAAATTTTGGGGATGACCGAAAGTAGTTAGTTTCAGGAGAAGACTGAAGTTACCTTCATTTCTAGAAAGGAAAAAAAAAGAAGAGAAGTTTGAACCAGATTTTGCTTTCTTGAGGTGGTTGAAATGAACATTATATTTAGAAACGTTTTCTAGAAAACAATGACACATACAGAAATTTGTTTCAAAATTTAGAATTTCTAAGGGAGTTTGAAAGAAGCTGTGCTCTTTGGAGAAAGCTGAAGTTCCATTTCAGAAGACTGAAGTTAACTTTTTAGAGAAAAAGGGAATGTTTTGGATCGGATTCTGCTTCCTGGAAAATGCTGGAACGAACCTCCCCTTACAGGAGAACAAAGGATAGATTGAAATTTATTTTGGGCTATAGAAATTAATCCTGCTTTTTAAGGATGGTCTGAAATTCGTTTCAAATAAAGATTAAAGTTACTTTTTCTCTAGGAAAAAAGGAGAAATTTGAACCAGGTTTTGCCCCCTGGAGAAAGTTAGAAATAATTTTATTTCTGGGAAAGAATGCAATCAAATTCAATTCTTGGAGAACTAGCAAAGGTTGAAATAAGTATGTTTCTTAAATGTAAAGTGTATCCCGTGACTCTTCTGAACTTTGCTATAAGAGTACTAATAGCTTATTTGCGGTTTGGTAATATAAACAAAAGGGTACTTCACTTTCAATTAACTTTTAGTACTGAATTAACTAACCCCGGGAATAACATTAGTAAAGGTAATTATTCAAACTACTTCTATTTCCATAATGTGGAATATTGCCTTTCTTTTAAGAACAACGCTTATGAAAAGACATACACTTTATTATTTAAGACACTTTATTAACATAAATGCAAAATTTAAGTTAAGCAGTTGCAGCATTTTAGATTCTTTTTGTTGTGTAGACTCTATCTATTGGGAATTAACTTTTATCTCCTGTTTTTAAAGCAGAAATCTACCATGAGAACTATTACTTGTAACACGATGGTTGGACGCATAAAAATTAATTGAAAAGTAAAAATATTGTAAATGTAATATATCTAAAACGTGAAGCCATCTTCATTTTCACTTATGATTATGGTAATAACTTTTTCAAAGAATAATGTACCTCGATTCATTTCATGGATCCTATTCTGAAGAGTAATGATTTTTGACACCTTGAATAATGGCCACATTACTACATCCAGGTACTTTACAATAAGATTGAGAACCCCAAACTCAACAGTATTATCAAACCTATCGGGTTTATCATCAAAATAACCAAATTTGAATCAACAGATTTACATGGAATTATAATTAATTAGTAATAATACATCAAATTCGACAGAGAAGACGATTATAAAGTATATTATTTAAGAATTTGAAATTTTTTGTTAGACGTCTGCCATATTAGCTCCGCCATTTTGAATTATGAAAGTAAGAGCCGCTCTACCAAAGACTTAAGGAATTATACTAGTTTCAGATAATCATAAAAGTGTCATTAAAGGGTAGTTCACTCCCCGTTTTTTTTCACAAACCCCGAAACACATTAAAATGATATAATCGTCACCTTTAAAAAATATAAATATAGAATGAAAATTTGACAAACTCGTTTACTCTAATAAAAATGGAGGACATGATCTGCAAGGTTGAAACCAACAAGAATTTATTTATTTTCCAAAAACAAATCCCAATTTCGCCGGAATAACTTGTGTTATTGTGAAAAATCCATTTTCAAGAGAGAATATTATGGGTAGTTTTCACCCTTATCAAACTACTTTTCAGTCGAAATGGGAGGAAACCCCCGAAATGTTTCCTTGTTATATAGTTCATATACACACCTAATTCCATAAAAAAGATTTCTTATTCAAAACAATTATTTAAACGTCTGACAAGAGAACGTCAGAGAACGAAGAATAAATACCCGAAAAAATCCAATCTCTTTTAGAGGTTTTAACAGCTAAAAATTGACCTTTGCCATTTGGACGGAGTATTTAGATTGACACAAAGGCCAAATAATTATTCGTACACTTTTAATCAATCAGCTTTGTGAGTCAGAATCGATAAACTAACAAAGTAGATAATATACCGGGTGACAATTTAAAAACTTTCAATTGGGTTTAAATTTAGAACTAACGACAATTATAAAAATTGGCGACACGTCGATTTGTATTTCGAGAGGGAACCATTTTGCGCATATTTTCAACCCTGTCGCTTTAACCCTTTAGCCAGGGTGATTTCCACCCTTAAAATTTAAACAGGGAAGAGGGGTCAGGTATACCTCGTTTTAAATCTTATCAAATTCTGAATTTGTCTTTTTGCTTGGTTTTTAAATTTGGTTTAGTAATTTTCTCGGAAATTACTGAATCAAATTTAAAAAAACAATAAACTGTCGAATTCAGAATTCCATAAGCTGTAAAACGAGGTATCACTTTACCCCTCTTCCCTATTTAAATTTTAGGGGTGAAACTCATCCTGGCTAAAGGGTTGAAGCGATAGCGTTGAAAGATACGCAAATAGTTCCCCCTCGAATTAAAAATCGATTTATAATTGTCGCTGGTTCTAGATAGACCTGAATGAAAATTTTTAAATTGTCATATTGTTTTCCTTATTTACCACACCAATTTTAGGCGAAATATATAGTTGGAAATGAAAAATGTATAGAAGCATTTAAGACGTAAGAACAAAGACAAAAAACACTTTGCGCCTACTTGTAGATTACGTTAATGAGGTGATCGATTATCAGTTTGCACTTCTCAGGTAAAATTTGTAATAAAATGGTTGAAAATAAATACATCAATAATAAAATAAAAAAGAGATTTATCAACGAATAATTCATATGTGTCAGAATCGTATATTTGTGTTCTGATAACGACACCTCACTATAGCTTCAATAGATAAAATGATTTATTTTATATTTAATTAATTAATGATGATTAATAATTATCAACCTACCGAGTGAGGTGATTAAGAGGATAAAATTGCAATTCCGGTGCAATAATTTATTTAATGATAAACACCTCTTTCGTTATATCTGGTAAGCTACTATACAGGGATAAACAAAAATGTCAATTTATCAAAATTCAAATTACAAATCTAGTTTTTGGTTTAACGTATGTATATCTAATCTATTGCCTTTGTCAATTTTGTATTGGTGTTTTGTGGTAAATAAGTGTTCATTTTTCTTGGTGTCTATTAATAATTACATCACGTGAAATTAAATTGTCGTTTAACTATTTTCTTTCAACCCCCCCCACCCACTAGTTACTGCAGAGAAAAGGGCGCTCATTGCTCTAGCTAGCAGAGTTTTTAATGGTCGAAGAGATTTCCTTTTCAAGAAGTCGTAATACGTGTGCTAATTTGATTCCACCTTTGCGATTGTCTCCAATCAACAAATCCAATCAAATTTGTACTCTACAAACTAATTTCTAGTTTACTCCAAAAAGTCAATATATTTTACCCCATTTTTGTTTCAGTTAGTTATAGGGTCCTCCCTCTTAAAACAAAAATTTTGAAAATTTGAAAAAACATTTAAGGTAACTAAGGAGCTCGAAAAATCTAAAAATAAAATCAGTAGATTTATCTAAATGTACCTTCATGAATTGTTTCAGATTGCTCGATGTACAAATGACTTCTAAATCGATTTGGATAGAAAACGGACGTTCCTATGGATTCCGGCGCCCCGGTTTAGAGGTCTGAAATTTTGGCTACCCCACAACTCTTTGAAGAGATTTCCTCTTCAAGAAGTCGTAATACGTGTGCTAATTTGATTCCACCTTAGCGATTGTCCCCAATCAACAAATCCAATCAAATTTGTACTCTACAAACTAATTTCTAGTTTACTCCAAAAAGTCAATATATTTTACCCCATTTTTGTTTCAGTTAGTTATAGGGTCCTTCCTCTTAAAACAAAAATTTTGAAAATTTGAAGAAATATTTAAGGTAACTAAGGAGCTCGAAAAATCTAAAAAAAATCAGTAGATTTATCTAAATGTGCCTTCATGAATTGTTTCAGATTGCTCGATGTACAAATGGCTTCTAAATCGATATGGATAGAAAACGGACGTTCCTATGGATTCCGGCGCCCCTTAGCTGTTTAGAGGTCTGAAATTTTGGCTACCCCACAACTCTTTGAAGAGATTTCCTCTTCAAGAAGTCGTAATACGTGTGCTAATTTGATTCCACCTTAGCGATTGTCTCCAATCAACAAATCCAATCAAATTTGTACTCTACAAACTAATTTCTAGTTTACTCCAAAAAGTCAATATATTTTACCCCATTTTTGTTTCAGTTAGTTATAGGGTCCTTCCTCTTAAAACAAAAATTTTGAAAATTGAAGCAATATTTAAGGTAACTAAGGAGCTCGAAAAATCTAAAAAAAAATCAGTAGATTTATCTAAATGTGCCTTCATGAATTGTTTCAGATTGCTCGATGTACAAATGGCTTCTAAATCGATATGGATAGAAAACGGACGTTCCTATGGATTCCGGCGCCCCTTAGCTGTTTAGAGGTCTGAAATTTTGGCTACCCCACAACTCTTTGAAGAGATTTCCTCTTCAAGAAGTCGTAATACGTGTGCTAATTTGATTCCACCTTAGCGATTGTCTCCAATCAACAAATCCAATCAAATTTGTACTCTACAAACTAATTTCTAGTTTACTCCAAAAAGTCAATATATTTTACCCCATTTTTGTTTCAGTTAGTTATAGGGTCCTTCCTCTTAAAACAAAAATTTTGAAAATTGAAGCAATATTTAAGGTAACTAAGGAGCTCGAAAAATCTAAAAAAAAAATCAGTAGATTTATCTAAATGTGCCTTCATGAATTGTTTCAGATTGCTCGATGTACAAATGGCTTCTAAATCGATATGGATAGAAAACGGACGTTCCTATGGATTCTGGCGCCCCTTAGCTGTTTAGAGGTCTGAAATTTTGGCTACCCCACAACTCTTTGAAGAGATTTCCTCTTCAAGAAGTCGTAATACGTGTGCTAATTTGATTCCACCTTAGCGATTGTCCCCAATCAACAAATCCAATCAAATTTGTACTCTACAAACTCATTTCTATTTACTCCAAAAAGTCAAGTGCTAGAATCCCAACATGTAATCAGTCACAACTCGGGACGTGCCATCCAACAGCGAAAATTAAATTTAATAAACACCGTTATTTCCCAACAGAGGAGCTGATGCAACCTGTGTCGCAACGTGCCAAAGCAAACACCCGGTGTGTATCTCGCATCGAGCGGAGGAGATGAAACGGCCTGGCCCGCGGGAATATACTTGTAAAAAACGAGCTAATCTGTACCGTTAACGTTCCGCTCGTTTTCCGTTTTCGACGGCAGATCCCAAATAAAATATTAGCTAATAAAATTGGGGGAGAGAGAGGGAGAGAGGGAGAACGAGAGAGATAAAGGAAACGTAAAAAGTAGCTGTCGTCGAGCGGTCTGGCCGAGTTAAGATCGTTCCAGAACATACTACGTGGTAGACCGACCACGTAGTAAGGTGGACTGTGAACTCGAGTCACGCGATATGAAATCCTATCGATAATTACGAATACGTTCTATTTGATTGGTTTTCGGCCTGGCATAAACGGGGAATTTGTGCGCGATGACTAATGAGCCGAAAGCACTACTCACTTTGTGAATAATGCAACCGTACTTTTTATCGTCACGTTGCAACATTTCTATTTTATTCTTCTCAAAAACGTAACAAAAACAGTTCAGAACTGATTGTATTACGCAAAATTTCATCTCGTGAAGAGGATCGCTTACAGTGATTATTCAACAGGCCCAATTTCTCACGAAATAATCAAATGCGTGTGGTACGCATCAAGCCAGGCACCTTTTTAGAAAACGCTGCGTACGGAGTTTCTCGGATTTGGACGTGCTTGAAGTATGTTTTGTAACTTTGAAAAGTACTGTGGTAGTCAAAATTTCAGTCCGCTAAACCGCTAAGGGACGTCGGAATTCATATAAACGCACGTTTTCTGTCGATATCGAATTGGACGCCATTTTTGGTTCGAAAAATTTGAAAAAATTCTGGAAGGCACATTTAGATATTCACAAATCTCTTGAATTATTTCAGATTTTTCGAGCCCCTTTAGGCACCTTAAAAAATATTCAAACTCTAAAAAAATTTACTTTAAGGGGGAAGAAATCCTGTAACCAACTGAAACAAAATAAGGCTATTTTTCCGTTGAAATGCGTGCTCTCAAATTTTGTCAAATTTTTAGAAGCATAGGACTGAGACTTAGAGCCAAAAAATCTCCTTTTTTATATTTTTTGGGCCTCAGACTTGTCGAAAAAAATGTAGCAAAATTCAAATGGGTCTAGAATATTGAAAAATACGTCGATTATTTGATCGAAAGACCCATTTTTTTGGACGAAAATAATTACTGCCTTAAGTGGCGAAATGGCAATCTATTTACCAATATAGTCTTATCTGCAACCCAGCACATTTTCATATTATTTCCATACGTAGATCAGGGTCGTAGGAAAAATTATGTCAAATATTTCTTAAGAAAAATCTCCCCTCAAATATTTCTTAGCCAAGATTTTTCCAAGTCGGATCTTTGAATACAAATCGTTTCTCACCTTTAAGATAAGAAAAATCTTAACTTAAATAAGAAAAACTTGAGAAATATTTAGATTTAGAAGGCATTTGCGGCTCAAAAAATTTGAAAAAATTCTAGAAGGCACATTTAGATATTCACAAATCTCGTGAATTATTTCAGATTTTTAGAGGCCCCTTAGGCACCTTAAAACAAATTCAAATTTCTAAAAGTTACTTTACGGGGGGGAAGGAATCCTGTAATCAACTGAAACAAAATAGTGATATTTTTTACCGTTGAAACGCGTGCTATCAAATTTTGACAAATTTTTTAAAGCGTAGGACTGAGATTCAGAGCCAAAAAAATCCTCTTTTTTGAATTTCATGAGCTTCAGACTTGTCGAAAAAATGTACCAAAATTCAGAAGTGTATAATATTGAAAAATACGTCCCTGATTTATTGCAGATTTTTCGAAAGCTGTCAGGAGAAATCGCGACCGAAAAACCCCTTTTTTAACGAAAATAATTTTTATCCTTAGCCTTGAAATCACAATCAATTTACCCAACATAGTCTTATCTTTAAAACAACACATTTTCATATTATTTCGATACGTAGATCAAGTTGTAATAGTAACCAAGTAGTAAAACATGTATCTACATTTTGTATACTTTGTGGAAGGGCCCCCGTAAGGGCCTGGCAGTTAAAGACATTGAATACCGCCATATCCTTAATATGGCCTTAGAGCGCTTTTATACCACACCATAACCGTTAATGTTCTAACATGAAAAGTCATAAGGGGGCAAAGAGTGGCATAAATGAACATATAATTATTCATTCCATTTTATACCCGTTTAAGGCCATTTTAAGACTAAGGCGTCGACTCTCTTAAATTTTAGCAAATTGTTTTGACAAATCTAGGGACCCCAAAAAATTATTTTCTACCAAAAATTGGGGGCCAATTCAACGATATTTTGCCCCATTTTTGTTTCAGTTAGTTACAGGGTTCCTTCCTCTTAAAACAAAAATTTTGAAAATTTGAAAAAATATTGAAGGTAATTAAGGGGCTCGAACAATCTAAAAAAATTCAGTAGATTTGTCTAAATGTGCCTTCATGAATTGTTTCAGATTGCTCGATGCACAAATGGCTTCTAAATCGATATGGATAGAAAACGGACGTTCCTATGGATTCCGGCGCCTTTTAGCGGTTTAGAGGTCTGAAATTTTGGCTACCCCACAACTCTTCAAAGTTAAAAAACATACTTCAAGCGCGTCCAAATATTTGTATCGATCACACAATTTTTATCGAAAAGTCAATCAAGTGGGCGCTTGGGGTGCAAATGTACCCATTCGAGGACGCTCTTAAAATAACGACGGCAGTTTTTCGTTTATCATTGGAATAAAACGAGCCTTAATCATACGAACTTTGATTCACAATATTTTTTTCCTCTTATCGGGTAATGTAGAATTTTCTCGAAGCGTCGAGCTCTACAAGTGAGGTGATATTTTGAAATATCGCGAATTGTAAGTCATTTCAATTCGTTTCGTCATCGCATTTAAATACAACGATTGATAAGTTCAAAGATATCAAAACATTTCTGTGACCTTTAATTTTGCATCGATGTTTACTCGATATCCCACCTTGGTTTCACCCATTTGGTCCAAAAAAATCGTTTTCCGTTTTTTTTCCTGTCGCCTCGTCTACGATTTATATGGAAATTTTGATCTGATTACCATTTTTATTTGCGCCGTACGCTTAATTCAACTCAAACTGGTAGATTTAGAAATAGATTATTTAATGGTTATACATATTAGCATTCCGGATTTTTGAAACTGAGCAGATCGTGTAGGTAATTTACGAATTTTGATTCAAAATACAAAGTCGGGTTGTTTTCGGCGTCGGTCATATTTTTAGAATCCCCCGATGTTTTTACGGCCTCAAACAGCAATATTTAAAGTTTCATAACGAAATTACCGTAAATATGATACCGAGTGTGCTCGAAATGAAGCAAACAGGAAACGTAATGTTGCGTCAGATACAGCGTTAAAACATCAGCAATTGAATAAAAACCTGACGTGCCAGAGTAAGAAATTGGTTAACCAGTGATTATTCTCTTTATGTTAATCGAGGAAGTTTAGAACAGAAATTTGCATTAAACGCACGCTTCTCTCACTCCTCACATATATAGGCTATTTGTGAAATGAAAATTAATAACTTTATTCAGTTGCTTGAGAAATGAAAGTTCTAATCCGAGTTTATCGTTCTGTTTTATAAGATGAATTATTCTTTATTAGGATTCGTTTTATGTAAGACTATAAAAATTAATTATGGCAATAGTATCATTTAAAACGTCTCAAGTGTTTAATTTCTTTACGTATATTTACGTTTTCAAGCTTGTTGCTTTTAATAGCCAAGTACTTTCTATGGCACTTTTACAAAACCTTTAAAGGAGTAAACTGGTGTTTAACAAATATTATAACGCATTTTATAACCACAATAGGTTTCTATGGACGCGCAGAGAACGGATCTATCAAAAATCATCTACAATCCTACGTCGACAGTTGCAGTAGCTGTTTTAGTTAGAACACAAAACCTGCATAAACCCAAGAATAGAAAATAACAAACCAGCAGCAGAGTTACATGTTCCTACAGTTTATCACGATATAAATTATCTGTTCAAGTGAGCTGCTCGTATCGCCTCACATGGAAACAAAGAAGCGATTCTTTGTTAGGCAGTTGCGGCGACTAGCGGAGGATTGATTGTAGTTCTTTCGAATTTCCCTTACTTTTGCATTGTTGTATTCAAATATTTTATTATGAGAACGTACGTTATTGGTGCAACTGTTTCGTTTGAATCGAAATGAATTTTTTTGTATCTAAGGCGACCTGTATATAATTCATAATTACGGCATAATACTTGAAATCTCCAATTACAATCAAGTATCAAGATAAACCTGCCTCCTAGTGTTCCATGAAATCTGTAGATTTTAGTTTCGACATTTGAAATGAGGTTAAGATCTTCAACTGCGGCAGAAGCGACGACTTTCCGCAATAAAATCACCGAAGTATCGGATAATTAGGTACTTGAATGAAATTTATTACAGCAAGTGTTCACAATGACGTCCGAGACGTTGATGAAATTTGCGCAATTTCTAAATATGGATTACAAATTGATTCCTTAAGTTCCTTTGAGAAACTAAGTAAATATTTCTGACAAAACGCTTCGAGGCGTAAATTTTCTATTCACCCATGACGTGGCATTGCACCACTTTAACCCCTAAATGGGGGTACGAATCACCCCCGAAATTTTCAGCAGCATATGGGGCCGAGTCAGAGCCATCGCAATTTATTTTACAACCCTTGTTTAATATTTCGAGAACATTCAATCTTCAAATAACTCATTTAACTGTCAAGGTAAGTTAAAAGCTTCCTGCCCTGCTTCCGGAAAGCAAGCCAATAACTTAAATTAAAAAAGTTGTTAACGATGTCAGTACCGATAGAAACAATGCAAAGAACGAAATTGTGTTATTAATGACGTGAGTTGTTATATCAGTTGCAATTTTGATAAACGAAACAAACTTGTATTGGGCGAAGTGTGGGGATAATAACTGAACTAACTCAATTTTCAACAAGAAAAGTTTATGAATACGAAAGTTAAGAAAGTCTAAGTTTATTCTAAAAAATTTTCAAACAATGGCCGCTTAGTAAAACCTGTTAAGATGAAATACACTGGGAATAATTAAGAAAAATTTTGAAACTGTAATTAATGAATACTGTCCCTTAAGAGGATAACTGTTGATTCAAAGCTAAATGGTATGACAATGATATTTAATAGAAGACAATAAGGTGGGATGAAGCTATTTTAAAATGTACAAATAAGGATTAAAGAGTGACATTGTAGAAATTTTGTATATAAAAAATAGAAGTGAGGTCCCAACCACATTAAAATTTCTAACTAAAGTTGGAATGAAAATATATCTATTTATATTCCAAAAACCCATAAACTAATGTGGAAGATCTTTACTTTTTCCTCATTTATTTTTCAGTTAAACGATATCTTTATTATAAATATTTTTGTAAATGATGAAAGGCAAATTTGTAAATCTTTTAAATCAGTATTTAAACTCAGATACCAAAAATATACGAAGCTCAATACATACCTATAATAATACTCAATAATGTCTAAAGGGCAACCTCCAACTTACACCAAAATTTTATAAATTTCGTCTATGCAGTACCAGAGAATTAAAAGAGAAAAATGGAGATATTCTATAGATTCTGTTTATGCAGTACCAGAGAATTAAGAAAAATTAGGGATGTATTCATTCTACAACTTCCTTACATGAGGCATGTGCTCTCGATCAGTTTATAAGCGCCCAGGAAATTCTGAAGAGTAAAGTCCCCTTTAGGGTAATTTTAGAAAAAAATATTTCAAATGACAGTTATAGGTATTACATGGATAAGTCAAGTTGTGAAGATGTAAATAAATCACTACAGTGATTTTGGAGTAAATGAAGAATAGCTGAACATTTTCAAGAGTATGGTGCCCTTTAGGGCAATTTAGAAAAAAATGTTTTAAATAAAATTATAGGTATTAAATATTTAAATCGAGCTGTGAGAGTTAAAATAAATCGCTAAAGGCGTTTAGAAGAAAATTAAGAAAAATAAAAAATTCCCAAGGGTTAAGTGCGCTTTAGGGTGCGTTTCGAAAAAACATTTTAAATTAAAGTAAGACGTACTATACACCTAAGCCAAATTATGAAATCTGGAATAAATCACTAAAGCCATTGTCAAGAAAATTAAAAAAAAAAACTGAAAATACTTAAGGGTATAGTGCCCTGTAGGGCACGTTTAGAAAAGAATGTTTCAAATAAAAATTATAGATATATAGTGTGGTAGTTTAAGTGTTGGGTTTAGTAATAATACGTGAAGCTATTTTGGAGAAAATTGAGGAAACCTGAAAATTCACAAGGGAAAAGAGCCCTTCGGAGAAGGTTAATCATGATATAGGTTATGGGAGTCAATGTGGATTAAACAGTAGATTATAGATAAAGTGCTCTTTACCCTTAACCGATTTTGACAAACTCGGCATGGATTCGAGTTTTCAGAGGAATAAGTCCTAATAAAAGCTTCATCTTTTCACTATTCATCACAGGTGAAAACTGAAAAAAAAAACTGTCTTATGTCACGAGAAACGTACATCTACACGTCAAGTAAAGATAAATAAATAATAATCAGAATAAAACATTTATACAATCACGTTTATGCTTAAATTATTGATCGGTTTTATGTCAAAATATCTAGAGAAATTTATAAGAATTCATAGAGAAATTCGTGCCCATTTTGCTGGAATAGCCAACCAGTTTCATACAACTAAAACAAATAGACAAAGCAGACAATTAAGCCAGGTGTTAATAAAGTTTGCAAAAATATAGGAACATTTAAAAAAAAATGTTATTTCTTATATGTAAAGGAACTATTTTGTAATTATAATGTGTTATTGTTAAATATTGTGATATTTAATAAATTGCTTATCGTCGTTCTTATAATCAATATTGATGTTGATACTTTAATTATGGACATTTAATTATAAATGGACAATATGACGTTTCATTAACAACAAGGTGAAATGGAAGACTGTTCTAGATTGGTTTAAAAAAAATCAGAAGCCAGTGTCTGCAGAATCTATAGTATTTGTCAATTATGTATTAAATACGACAAACTTGCTATTGTATCTGAGGTTAACGTAAACAGCTCCTAATCTCAGAAATTTCTAGAAAGAAACATAAATTATATTTGCAACAAATATACTCGATGAAGGAGCTTTGTAAGACTGCTAACAATTCTGCTATGATTGATAATTCCTCCTCGACCCTACCTGCACTGATATTATCAACACTACAATGAAAAGCATTGCACTCTAAAATCATTCTGCTTTGCTTGTCCGGCAAACTTTACCACGCTGTTATATGAGAAGAAGAATGGCATCCTCGATCAGATGTTTCCTAACCCAGTCAACTTCTCAAATAATTGTGAATTAAAATAAATCAGTATAAACTTGCTGTCGCCTAAAGATTCGTGAAATGGCCGAAAAGCTATTGGGACGAATTTAGAAAACCAAGGACGGTTATACATTTCCGGCCTTAAAATTGACGTACCACCCCTGCCATTGCAATTAATGTGGGCGAACTGCACCCTTGTTGGAGGTTGAAGCGGAAAAAGTGTCCCCTTTCAATTAAAAATTTACCATTCCCATCGTTTGACACGGTTCGAACCATTTCGCCTTTCGATCACATTATACCCTAGCTACTCTCGCAGTGTAACATCATCGATGATGAATTAAAATCCACTAAACGTTAAAACCGTTACCGCTTCCATAGATAACCGGAAATGAAGCGACTCCGAAAATAATTATGACACCGCGCCCGCTTCGAATTTCCTTACCATGATGGCCGCATCGAACAATAGAAACCAAATCGATTTAATTAGTCGCGAATTAACTGATTAATTAGTTTGGAGCGCGAGGTAGTCAGAACAATTTTATACACAATAAGATAATGGCCACGCAGCAGTCGGCGTAAAAAATAGAGTCGTTGAGCGAATTAAGGTTAATTGGGATTCTGCAGATGACGTTAATACATTCAAATTTTATATGCGTACGTGTGGCGGTTCCTCTCTTTTCAACTCTGAATATAACTTACACGTGTTAATAAGTTTGAAGAAATTAGAATTGGCACTGAAGCAAACGCAACGTTCTGACATTTTAAGTCAGCTTTTAATTGATATGCACCGTTTTGCAAAGTTGATAACGCTACCGGTTATAATTAATCGAAATTCCAAATTAGTAGTTGGCTAATTTCGACATATAATTTATTTATCTAGAGACTGGTTTTCGGTAGTTAATTTACCCGAATTACCTCTATTTCTTTCAATATTGCATCACCCGTCTCTATACGTAAAGGTATATTGACACTAATCGACGGTATTGCCAAGTTTTTAATGAATCATATTAAATTTTTCCAGAAGTTTCTTAACTGTGTAAAATTGGGTCACCTTTGTACTACCCCGTTTTGACGTCACGAGATAATGTTTAATAGGTAACCGATTCCATCACTTTATTAATAAACTGTAGATACAATTATAAAAATGAGGAGAAGTACTCCTAACAAAAAAATTTTCTGTTCATATTTCTATATTTGACGTTCAATCTTATGGTTTCGAGAAAAATAGTCTTATTTGCCTGATTTAACTTTTATTTTCGACCTTTAGTACCGCCGATGAGAAATGATCCGATAACACAATCCAAAATTTAATAATATTTTTACGTGTTTCGGAAATAAAAATAGAAATCTCGATTAATAAAAGTTTGCATTCTTCGTAAATAAGAGTTATCGAACCAGATTTTCGAATAAATCGACACTTTATCAAACCAGTTTTTAATAAATTTCAATGCTGGCTGATAAAACGAAGAAAATCATAAACAAGTCCCCAGATTTGTACATTATACATGTTACAAGGACGTAATATAAGTTTTAAATTTGCATCCCACTGTTAGTTTCAACGTTAATTTTGCTTTGCAAACATTTTATCGAAAAAACTATAATTTTGGGTATTAATGCATTTATAGTACTAATTAATTGTTACCATGAAACACGGACGATTTAGCTAATTTGTTTTAAGTCGCTTGTAACATGAGTGTGCTTTAATTTATTCTAAAGGCGATAGAAGCCCCCTTCTAATGAGAATAATTTATCTACGATACCTACTTAGTAACGATTAATTCATAACCGATATTTTATTTCCAACCCTTCAATTGATAGGTTTTTTAGTAATAATTTCTTTATTTTTTTTTCGTAGAATGCTCATTAAGAAAATAAATTTGTAGGTTTTTTTTTCAAGAGCTACAAGCTTATTTAAATTAAATCCCATTATAACCCTTAGTTTTAAAATGTGTGAGCTTAAAACGCTGAAACAAGCCAGTGCTCCCTCGCAAATATAGGTTTTAAACGGCCATACCTCACTTAATTTTTGCCTACAAAAAATTTGAAGAGAGCAAAATGTTTGAAATTAAATAAGCTACAATTTAATGCTCTAGCATTTTTTACGCATATCCAATCGTTTTGGAATTATTTTGAAGAGTAGAGCATTTTTTACGAAATTGCAAAAATACGTTTTCCTTCATATCTTTTTAACTTTCCATTGTAAGAAAAGATTAATAATTTTAGGGTAAGCTTGATTTCTAGATTCTAAATCTAAGGCCATTAAGGATCACCTACATTTATTGTACTGGTTTCGAGCCATCTAGGACGTCCAGTATTCTCTAGTCTAGATTTTACAGACATTTGAACCTTTTGGATACTTTACGACGTTAGATCATTTTAAAATTGGCAAAAATTATATATGATCCTTATAGATTCATCAGACCATTCATAACATTTAAAACTAAAACGAAACACCCCAAAGTATCGAAAAACCTGCTTGATACATTTTAAGCTCATTCTGACAATTTACGATTTGTTCTAGACTCCTTCGTAAGTTATATGGGCAAATTCATGTATAACACTCATTGCAGGCATAATAATCTATGTTACTTTGAAGTATCCAAGATACATACGTACTCCCGTAACCATGGCTGGGTTTATTATTTTTTAAACGATCACTTAAAGGTTTTTGCTCCTATTCATAAACGCATGTTAATGTTGAAATGGGCTTAAGCTTAAATCGGGTTTAGAATGTGTTTCACAGATGTAACTAAAGTGTTTTGTGTTACGTATTGGAGCTAACATGGAGCTAACTATAGTTACCTTATTGAAACACATTCTAAACGCATTTTAAGCTAAAATCTATTTAACGTTAATATGCGTTTATGAATGAGACCATTTAACGTGTGACTTTAAATTTCTGCGTCTTACCTTGTTAAACATAAAAATTAATAATAAATCATTAAAAAATTCACTGACAACTATGCTAACCACGCGAAAATATGAGTCTTATGGTACTACATGTACCCTCCAAATTTCAAATCGAACTATCAAATAGTTTAAATTTTATTCCAATTGTTTTTTCGAGAAACCATTTTTTGGAAATAACATGAGACAAAAAATATTAAATGTACAGCAATTCTACAGATAAAGGAGAGCTAAACTATCAATATGAGTCAAAAAAAATTTTAAAAAATTGTACCAAAATATTAACATTTCTAATTATAAACATTTAAGCATAACTTTTTCCCTATTGCTCGAAAATAAAACATTTTTTCATATTCGGAAGCTGGTATTTTTACTGGAAATAAATTAGTTTATCAACATTTATAAAACGCCATGTTAAAGCCTGTTTCATGTTTTAGATGATGATTACTTAGAACTTTCTATTGGATATAAACCTTTGCAATGATAGTTGATAATAGCGAAAATGTGGATTTTTTGCACTTAATTGTTGATAAATAAAAGACATGACCGAATTGCGTGCAGGGAAATGGTAGAATCTCTTCGTATTTACCTAAAGCACTTTACAGATACCTGGATATCTGACAGTTCTAAACAGGGTCTTTCTTTACTTCCCTGGACTATCGATAGTTATGTATAACGGTACGGATCTATTCCGGATAGTGAGTGTTATTTAATATAACGGTTGGCCGTTAATGAGGAGTATCGTTACAATTGGTAGGAAACCGAAGGTGGAAATGGCCTTGCCCAATCGATTGTCCAAAATATCGCTTGGCACGTAATGAGAAGCAACCGAGGAAGAAAATCGCCAATTGTTTCCACTTATTTCCGCCCGTGTCCCGGGTACGGTTATGGCCTCCTAAACCCGTTTATTAACCGAGAAATACACGGAACACCCGTCGACGTACGTCCCTGCCCGGTTGTGATGGGCACCCGAGCACGTAGGCTCGCCTAGGAGCCTCCCCGACGACGGCCGAGGCGGCCCTCGTCGTGCCCCCGGGCGCTTAGTGGGGGGCCCGGCCCTGATAAATACATGGAACAGCTGATCCTTCGATAGTAGTCCGCAAGAAGGCGTCAGTGTGTTAGCAGATCTCCGCCGCTTTGGTCACGCAGAGAAGGAGATAGGAAGCCGGCTGCCGGCGATTTCGTCACGCTACTCTTTTACAATTTTTGTGATAACGCAAGTGAGAGACTTTTTTGAAAAATGGAAGTTCTACCGGTACACAACATCAGCTACGGCAGTACGGAAGGTAATTACATTTTACTTTATTTTTTAACGGCGGTTTTGAAACGTGGTCGCACCGGTACAGGTTAGAACCTGCACGGTCCAGTCGACCGGTCCGTAACTATTTCAGTCCGTTACTACCCTAATTGTACATCTATTAGCTTAAAAAAACTAGGTTTAATTGCTAAGCAACATTACTTTAAATTTTACTAGGTTTAGTTAAACCAGCTTTATTAACCTGAACATAACTGAACTTGCCTTAGAAAAAGAAACTTTTTTTAAAGCAATTATTGAATGGTGCTTTGGTACTTTTCTGTTCTTTTTCCTAAAGTGGTTTGAAACTTTTCGTGTTTAATCGTGCAATTAATGATAAAAACCTTTTTTTAAAGCAATTATTGAGTAGTACTTTGGTACTTTTTTGTTCCTTTTCCTAAAGTAATGGGTACTTTGAAACTTTTCTTGTTTAATCGTGCAATTAATTGTGTAATACAAATTGGGTAGAGTAAATGTGCTGCTATCTCCTTTTTAAACGAACTATCATTGCATTGCAATTTCATTAGGTAATTATTTTTTATTTTCTTATAGTTTTCTTCGGTTTCTATTCCGGTATAGTCTTTCTCACTGAAGGTATTTTTAAAAATATAAAAAGAAAGAAACGTTGCGTTCTTACAGATTCAGCAAATAAATTTTTAAAGTGGAGTAAAAAATTAATAAAACGAGCCCTAGTATTCCGGTTATTTTTTCCTTTAAGAGTAAAGGATGTTTTAAAGTATGGAAAATTCTAGAATTACACTACCAGTTGTACTGCGGTCATGTGATCAAGTTTGCTGATTATTTTGGTGACATTTTACTATGGAGATGAACTTAGTTTAAAAATGTATGCAATATTTTCAAAATTTCCCTTAAGAAAAATATTGCAGTCAAAATTTGAAGGATATGAATACACCTGTCTATTAATGCACTGTTTGGTGCCAACTAAAATTCCATGTATGAGCATTGCATGTACTTTCGCCATTTTGAAACTCTTCTAGAGCCTAAAAATTTTGTATTAAAAAATGCAGTTGATTGTGCTTATCACGTAAATTCGTTGGATCGTAGACCAGTTCTGCCACAAACATTTTATAACGTTAACAAATGAATAACCTAACCTATTACCATGTGCATTCCTGATGAGCACGTTTTAAAGAAAAATGTTCCAGAAAATCGAAAAAACCGTTGTACTAAAGTATTATACCGTTATTTTACAAATGTATTTCTGCTGTTCAATATTACATTAAAATCTGTGGCAGAACTACCATTTCATCGCTTGTACAAACGGATCCATCTTACAGCTACAGTTGGAAAGTTCGATCAAACTCCTATTTCAACAGTCTTGGTCGAGAGATTTTAAAAAGGCTATGGTTAATAACCTCTGATTTTGCATCGATTTGATGGTGAAGTAACCATGAAACGATCACTTACGTATAAAGTACCGAGACTTCCACATTACCAGATACTTCGATAGAGGGTAAATCTTCGAATTCGATAAAACCGTTGCTGGCAACTACCTGAATAAATAAATGTTCAGTGAGTAAAAATAAGACTTCGACGGCAGTTTTGTTCGTGTCGCACGGCTCCGTTTTAAAATCGCCGATATCGATGATTCACGAAAAATACATTTGCTAATCGCTTTTCGATTCAATGTAAATCCAGGTACATTTCGCACGTTTACCTTCGACTTTTCCCCGGAACGAAGTCACGATTAAATGGAATTAGCGAGTGTCTTCCCGGGATCCGTCGCAGATCGAACAGATCGAACCGAATCGATCCGTTAAAATGTCAATCAGTCAAGTTAATTTGTTACCCTGCGACTTAGCGACCAGCACGTATATATGGTATATACATATGTATATATTCTCGCACTCTCTGTATGTGTGTATGTACATAATATCGCATTTACCGGCTTTCCTCTCCTCCTCTCTGACCTCTGTCGACCTCGAAAACCGCCGAACATCGCGCTTAGCAACAAACAGAAAGTTTCTCTTTGCCCGCTTTGATTTAAATCACTTTCCAATGGGCTTCTACAGCCATGCTCTCTGTGTGTATGTGTGCGTACTACCCGCCGCTCAAGACCGTCAAAGGAGAAATTCTAATTAATTTCGATTGTTTGCTCGGCGATGAAAAGTTTCCCTTTGCCAAGATTCGGGACGGTTCTCGATTTTCGTGTGAGGTCGAAGCGGGAAAGTGAGGAAAATTTCCTTCCATTTCTCGATCAAATTTATATAAGAACAATAAGTACAACTCGAGGATGTGCATATCTTTCCTATCATAAATTTAGCAGATAACAAATAAACGTATTGAGTTTTTATTTCCTCAATGGAGGATCTAATTAATCGTTATCATGAATCGGCTTCATTTGCATAGAGATATTCGACTCAAAATAGGAAAGAAAAATAGGCTAAATGAACGAAATGAAAAACAAGTCAATTAACTCGCTCCGAGTGGAATGGAAAATGAGTTGAAACTGAAAAAAAATAAGCTAATAAATTTAGAGGGTCATGAACTCATTAGAAGCACCAGAATATTTTCATGGAGAGATATCGCAGCTACTCACTTAACCTGATAAGAGAGTAAAGAAATCGGTAGGAAAATTATTACTTGCATTATTTGTTGGAAAATCCATTTTCCCATCTAAATTTTCTTGTCAACTTTTAAGCGACGGGTTTCACATGATCATCTTCAGGCTTCAATAATACACCAAAAAAATATCACAACCGTACTAAACTAAATGAATCATTGAAACGACTTTATATTCAAATTATACAAAGTAATATGGAAATTGAATGGATAATCAATGGTAAAAGGTGACTATTAACAATGGAAGACAAAACGTATGATCATCCCCATTTCATGTTTAGTACGGTTGATACTTATTGCTACTGTATTAATTAGGCCTTCAGTTAATTCCATGGAATGGATTCAGGTGGAAGTCTAAGCCTAGGGTCTTTTTTTGTTCAATAGAAGATCTATCTTTGGGTACTAATTATAACTTTCAAGACAGTTTAAAATATGATCATGAAACGGAACACAATAATTTTGTTTCGGCAAACTTAGAACATGTTATTTCTAGTCGTCCATTTATGTACTCACAATAATGATCACAAATTATGATCGATAATGATCCTAAATATAAGAGTGAATATCATCACTCTAAGACAACAATGAACAAATTGTTTTCATTGTATTTTAGTAAATATAATTACTACCGTATCCTAATAAAGTATAATAGCTGCACCTCTGGTTCTTACAATTACAATATTAATCACAGGGTATCTAATCCTGTAATTTTTTTCCAGATCATACGATCATTTAATTATAAAATTTACACTCTGCATTAAAGTTTCACCTCCCAATATAATTTTTTTAAATATAAAAGTAACTAGAACCATAAAAATTGGCAACTCGTTTTGTATAATTCCAACTACTAGCACTAATATTTGTTGGAGTTTTAAGCTATCTTACCACTATTCGTAAATTAAAATATCCAATTACTACTCATTAAACCTCATTTAGACCAATATAAGTATAAAAATCAAAGCCTAAATAAAGTAATAATTTGACATCCATCAGAACTAGACATATACCCTAATTTTCCTCCTAGTTTTTGGGTAAACAAATTTTTAGATTTCTCCATGATTCCCGATATTCCCCATCACTTTCAAGAGTCGGTCATAAGTAAAATTCTTCTGGGGCTTGTAATATTTAGTTTTGATAGACTACATCCTTTCTTTAGTATGATTGTAATATTCTAGTATATGAAATCAAAACGAAAACGCTTTTAGATTCTACTTGAAACTTATAGAGACGTGTTTGTCCATGTACAAAAACCTGGCACTATGTTTAGGAGAGCAAAAAATTTAAATTCCCTTGAAACTTCCAGATTCATTAAGACACTTTTGGCGACTTGATGGCGAGGAATTTTAATTTTAGATTCTTTTCGAGGCGCTTTTTGTGGTTTAAGGTTCTAGAAGTACTTTATTCTGTATTTCTCAAACCGTTCCAAAAACCCGAATCCAATATTAAATAATCATCCAAACGATATTTCAATACGAAACCTATTCACCTCACCGCATCATAACTCATCTCCCTTTTTCGTCTTGTTACAGATTCGGGTTACGGGTCGTACCCCGCTGAATCTGAAGAGACTGCCCTGATCGAGGCTTTATCGAAGAGGCTAGAGGCTGAGCTGAGGACGGCGAAGAGGACCCACCTCTCGGTGGGCGAGGTCCTCCTGCCCAACGGCCTGACCCGTCTGATAGCCGGCGACATGTTCAAACTGGCAGACAGCGAACCGTGCGGCCTGAGGGGTTGCACCCTCTACATCTTCTTCGAGAGCAACGAGGTCAAGACGAAGCTGAGCACCATCAAGTGCGACCCGACCACGCCGACGACTTTCGAGGTGTACCTCACGCTTAAGCAGTCGACGGCGGGTTGGAACTCGTTCCTGCCGCAGTTCTTGAAGTAAGTGTGTAAGAGTAATAAAATTCTGGTTCGTCTTGATAAAAATAATCCGGATTAAAAACGTTTTAAATCTGTGTAATAATACATTGCGAACGCTGGAAAATATAATTTATTATCCGGTCTTTATAGTTTTATGCCAGGCAAATTGTTGGCAGTGTCCAACAGTGCGTTTTTGTAAATTTGCCAATGTCTGTTATTGCAATGACGAGCGGCGTTTTGGGAATGTTAACTAACGTTTGGATGTTCTTGTTACAGAAAGATCACGAGTGGCGGTGCCGTTATGATTAGTCCCGAATATGCTCTCCAGAAGAGGAAGCTGTACCGCTCTTCGCTAAGTGACTAGAAGCTACAAGTACCTCGTGTCCAGTTTGACTGAGATAGACAAATAAGTATTTGATCTACATATTTATATCGCGTTTCATAATCAAATCATATTTCATAATATAGCAGTTTTTTTATAATTTTTCATTATAGAGTTTATCAAATTACATAAGTGATCAGATAGTGTATTTGTATAAGGTTAGTCTTTACAATATGTATGTTTAAAACAAGAGCAATATGAGATGAGAGGAAGTTGTGAGTAAGAACGATGTTTAAAGTGTTGTGTAGGAGGTTCTAAGGCCTTTCAATGTGATATACATACATTTTTAAATTTCAAAAGATTTTTTTTTATTGTATATGTTTGTGATATTAGCTCGATATGACTTTTCTTTCTCTAGTGCTGTGTTCTTCGAATATTTGGTATGGAACCGAAACAGTTTCATATTGTTCAGTATTATTTATGTTTGATTCTGTACCAGGTGCTTTAAGAACAAGTTGATCTCAAATTTGTTAGAATTACTAACTGTAAGGATTTTGTACCTATATTTGATTTTTTTGTAAGTTTAAGATCCTACGTTTCGTCACTGCAAAGTGTGATAATACAGATTGTTTGTATTCAGAATTTTTTATAAAAATATCTTTAAAAGTCTGAAAAAAAATACAGAAAATATTTCATTACCTGCGACTCTCATTTACCCAACCCTCCCAGCATAAGTATTATTACAGAAGTGATCGTTTCCAACAGGAAAAATTAACACTTCTGCAGTTCTGTTGTGTTTACTTCCACTTTTAATAAAATGCAATAGAAACTGCGTAATATACGAAACAAGGCCAAAAACCTAGCGTTACGAGTATCCAGAGATTTGTTTACTGCTTGGTCGAGCTATCCCTTCCGTCCAAGCTTAAATGTTAAACGATTTAGTCGATTAACATAAACACACTCCAATGTGCTAATAAAACTGCATGGATTAAAATATAATTAGAATCAAATGAATAGTTTATTGCACGACTTCTGATACAGCACGTGTATACACCTGCACCGGTTGAATGAATTTTTGCCAGGAATATTACGTAAATTATCCTTCGAAGAGAAGAATCGCAAGGTGGCCGAGGTGACCGAGTTTTATAGCTTTAAATAATCCGACATGACTCGAAATTTACTGATCATTTTTAGTTCGAATAATGATTTTTATTGTGTTAATAACCACAATTCAAAAAGGAAAAAACGAGACTTAATATATTTCTCCTTTAAAAGGTTAGAAGTGAATCGAAACCCGGAATAATCCCGCTTGCTCGCGCAAATATTTAACAATTCGATATTACATAGTGGATAACGAAAATTATCAAATAACGCTTCGTCTCCTTGACATGAAATGGGTTAAGTTTATTTTCGGAAGGACGGTTTCGAATAAATATTGTCTAGAAACGAGACACCCGAAGATAAACAAATACTTGCCCACAGTCACGTATACACCTGATTTGACTGGTCATTAATAGCGACGAGCTAATTGCTTGCAAGTCGATTTTCTATAATTATATTATTACAGAACGGAGGTATCATTAGTCCGGGCGTATAATTTAAATTCGAAGAATTAATCCTTCGGAGCACGTAGGAGTCTGATTCACTCCTCGACTCGACCAGTTAAAACACGTATTATAACGATAAAAAATAAATGGTAATTTTTCACGTTCGCAGATCCCAGAAAAGAATCCAGAATCGTCGAATTTCGCGTGGTTTTCTCGTTACCAGAAACAGACTTTGTCATTGAAACGGTATTTAAAAAAAGGATAATATTTACAATTTATTTTAAGACCAGTTAAACATGTACTACGGGCATTGCATCACTTCCAGGTCTTTAAAATCTAAAAATATATCGAATGTATTCGATAAAAGGCGATAAAACAAGATTACGCAAACATAACTGCGAAAATACGAGAAATACCGAGAATCGGAAAGAAATTCTTGGTGCGAGTTCAGTAATGGAATTTTTAAGTAAATACGGCTTATAAACGTTTGCTCAAACTTACAATGTCGTTACAAATAGAGACGTTAGCGTAAATAACGATCGTTTTTCTGCATATTCCCGTGTTCATCCGTATCGAAACAAGGGACTAAAAGGCCGTATATCTTCATATTCAAGAATTTATGTCGACTTACAACCTTTTTTATTAAGCGAAATACATCTTAAGAGACGTTACCGTGTCCTTTAAATTAATTCCAGTTGCTTTGGATCGTTTCCAACAGGAAGTCGTTTTAAAAGCGTTCATAATCACAATTTAAGTACAAAATATTGCCATAATCGAGTTTTCGTTTTCTTCATTTTTTTCGAAAACAGTTAAATGTCGAAAGTGGAGCTGCTTCCTGTGTAGCAACAACTTGCTCGTTTATTTACGTGTTTAATTTGTTAAATACTGCAATGCATTCATTTCCATCGGCTGACAGAAGTAATTTACTACCTAGTAATAAATGTATTTATTATGCCAATACGTTTTATGGAAATCGTTTGCAATTTATTCAATAGGTGCAATAATACTACTAATAAGTCAATAACAATTTTAAAATTCATGTTTCATGTGAAATCTTCATAAAACAACATTTTGATTTTAAAAAGAGAAAAGTATTATTATCGATTGAGACATTACTACAGCTTTATTGTTATTTTATACGTTGTCCCAAATGTATCACTGAAATTATTATGACTTCATTATGCCATCTCAAAACAATTGAAATATTTGATATAACTGTCAGTATTTCATACAATTACACAAAACAACATAGCGTGTTCTTCTTCTAGTAATAATAAAGTAATTTAGTTTAAAATAATATTCACGCAATTATAAGTAATTATAATTAGTTAAAGCTTTACTAGGTTTAGACGACAAGTGTACTTGTTACTTAGTTTCTGGTCAATAACTGATTTAATAACTTAATTCGCTTAGGCAACCATTGTGCCACATACAGGAGAATTCAGAATTCGTGTTATGAATTTCGGGGGACGCCAGGGGACATTTAAAAAATCAATTGTTAAAATATTAAGAAAACTATTTTTTAAAATTATGCAAGATATGAAATATAGCTTTAATTAAACATGTAATTGCGTGGTCAGTGGTAATAATTTTGTGTGAGGGTGCTGCGCAAATTAAAACAAATAATTTTTGCATTTACCATTTCTTTTCTTACTACATTTCCCAGTTATTCATAAATCGACATAACTATTTTTGTATTGATTAATCTTCTCGTCTAGAATTTGAAATTTTATCTTAACAACTGAACCAATCTGGGTTTAATTATATTTCAATACTTTCTGCAAAAATCATGGATTTTCATTAGTTTCGTAGCAAATTTTTTTTGTTCTCTTCAAAAAATAAATCGAATATAAAAGTATTTACACAACAAACAAATATTATCGAATAAAAATTAACTGCAACATCTTAAGTCTTGAAAAGATCATTAATAAACAAATTAAGAATGATTTAACCACTATTAACTATCATAGGAAAACGCACCCCAATACATATGAAATATAACCAAAAAGTAAATTCACTATAATTAACAAAACGAGAAAACAATTGAGAAAAAATAGACAGGGTAGTTAATAAAACTATTCGGGATTTAAAATGAAACAAATTATAAAATCATACTATAAACAGTTAATGGATTTTAAATCATTATAAATGCACCATTAAAATATTCCAAGCTGCTGAAAACTATTTTGTTTCTAATTTAGTTAAAGGGGGTGGCTTCTAAGGGTTGAAACGTAGTAAAATATGAATACCACGAAATGGTCGTTCTACATATTTAAACATGATTTCAATTTATAAATGTTTGAATCTATAATTTCTCTAACTTTTACCTAAGGGGTGGTTTGCACCCCAAACAAGCACACATCAGGACTATAACTGTATAATCTTTGAAGCATATGGTAAAATAAGCTTAAACACTAACGGTTTTATGGATAAAGGCATTTTAACGTTAAGATGGATTTTCAGATCCGTTTAGAATGTGTTTCAATAAGGTAACTATAACTACTTCCACGTTAAGATTACATGGAACAAAACACTGACTGTAGTTACGTCTGTGAAACACATCTAAACGCAGTTTAAGCTAAAGTCCATTTTAATGTTAAAATGCGTTTGTGAATAAGAGGGTAAATTTTCATGAAAATCAATGTTCTGCGGCAAATACCCGATTTTTACCGTTATACACTGGCCTAAAAGGAAAACATTATCCTTGCACCGCCTGAACTTTTTCGCATCTTTATTAATAATATTCAAACCGAAAGTTTTGAAACATCAGCATGCATTGATGCCAAACTCCTCATTAATTGAATTAAGCAATTTCTATTAGGATGTTTTCACGTTGTTAAATGAACCATTTGTTTTCTCAAAGCCAAGTTTGTCATGAACAACAAACTTTTTGAAAGATTTGCAGAAAATTCAAATGCTATTTGCTTGAAAACGACTTGTCTCACCGACGGTAAACAAGAAAACCTTGTCGAGAAAAAAAATGTGATAGGTTTAATGCAAAAACGAAAAGAAAATTGGAAATCAACTAAAAGAAAAATGTTAATTAGAATAAAATTAAAAATTGTTTAATGACTTGTCAGTAGAGGCCCCCAGATAGAAGGGTTGTGGTCGCCACAGAAAAATCACATCTACAATAAAAGATTCGCCATTTAACCATCATTAAATATGCCAAGTTTCAAAATTTATAAATATTGAGGATGCCATTTTTAGAGGATGTTCTTCCATAGAAAGGATATTAATTCCTATCCGATGATTTTAGTGAAATTGGCATAAAATCGCCACTTGGCTTGAGATTTCATTCTACCGGTAGACTTTAGAACACCCTGTATGCATAGACTTGGTACCGTACTTCCCGAATTCCCTGGCAATAATTGCGTTGTACTTTTACTGCAATTTTTTATGAATGGCGAATATTATTCCGCGTGAATCGAGAAATTAAATTAACAATTAAATAAATTAGAAATTTAATTACGGTACAATCAAAGAAGAAATCTCAGCGATCGACCGCAGGCGGAAATCAAATGTGGAGTTTATTGCGTAATCTAAAAATAAACGTGATAACTTATTTTCGAAGTTAATGAAGTCCAATTTTTTTAAATTGAGAAGCAATTTATTGCGGCTCTAATAAACTTTTCGACAAATGCAATATCCCCGTCGAATAGTAATAATAACGGCCGAGGATTGACCTCAATAGATAAAGTCGATGATTATTGGAGATAGCTTGATCGAATCATCGTACGACCGAAATGTTTATATGACCGCTATTTTTAGCCGATCTACGGAGTGAAAAAATAAATTTAGCACCATCTGTGACACTGCTGGTTATGCCACATTGAAATTTACGATTTTATAGTACGCTTTGTTTGTTTGTGCTGAGGCTGCTTTTTCGTTTTTAAATCGACGTACTTTCAGAGTTGTACGTTTCGTTTACGACTTTCTGTGCACATGTTATTATTGTCTAAAATTGAACCGCCACCATTAAACGCGACCGGAAATATTAATAATAATTAGTAACAAGTGTAGATCGCGTCACTGGAATAAGCGTTAGGACGCTGTTTTTGAGCAAAACGTAATTTTTCACCGTTTCACCCTTAAATTGTTTCGTTGATTAATACTTTTTTAATCTCGCAATCGAGGGCAATTAAGACGCCCTTAATGGCCACAACGGGGATGGGCGTTATGTTAATCATTCAAATTTTATTCACACTCTGGGATCAATCGAAATAATTAAAATTCAACTTTCACCTCTGCAACGTTTTGCGGGGCTCCGGAGGCAAATTCACAATTCAATCTAATATTTTTTCCCCGCCTAAACTTTATTAAAGTGCGTTCGGGGAGCACGGCACCCTTATTAGTTTTCCTTCCTAAGGAAAGATAAATTATACGATGCGTTTGCCCGAGACGAGGAGCCGGAGTGGGTAATTATGCGTAATTGCCTCTAGGAGTATTGAAAATGCCTATTTTTTAAAAAAAAAATGTGAAGGTTCCAGAGGAACGTCTCGTATGGCGCAACGTTTTATAGCACGACTTCTTTTTGCGTACCAAACTTTTGAATATCCTTGAGAAAAATATTATAATTGCAATATTAGATACACGTGGCGCTAAAACGCCAAAAACCAGCCTTGAGGAATTCGATGTCCGCCCGCACGCCAACCGGAATAAAATAAAATATTTTTCAATTTCGCCGACGTTCTGAAAAGCTTCATCTCTTGTATTAAATGTATAAAAAATTCGAATATTTGCGGGGGCGAGTCTGATTTTTTATTGATGTTTTAGTAACAATAAAAACGAAACGGGCCAGGGAAATTCGGACGTCGGGTAATTAATCGATTTGGCCTCAACACATGTATGAAAATTTATAGATCCAATGGTTCTCGTGAAATTTATGACAGTGTTAAAATATTGTAAAAATATACGTTTGTTATGGAGTTCAAATGAATATTTCAGGGACTTTAGGCTATAAGGAAATGTAAACATTTCAGTAACAACCGATGATTTCTTACAAAATTGACGATAAAAATTTATACAGACAAGATCTTTCAACTCCAATACGCTTGTAAACTGAAACAAAAACTTGAAAATAGGAATTGCCGTGGGTTCGATTTGTATCCTAACTATTCAAGGAGTGAGTGGTGACGTGATCACGACTGGTTTAGTTAAGTTTGTGCTTTGAACCTTAGAAAACAAAAGGAATCTCAAATCCAGAATTTCAGTCATAAATATCACTAAATATCCAATAAACTATTAATGATGTGATTGCAAATAAAGACAATTTTAACATGACCATTGGGGTCAAGTTTTTGCTACAAACATTTGATCTCTTATTCATAAATGCATTTTAACGTTAAAATAAATTTTAGCTTAATATGCGTGTTCCAATAAGGTAACTTTAGTTACATCCATGTTAAGAATACACGGAACAAAACTGTAGTTACATCTGTAAAACACATTCTAAACGCATATTAAACTAAATCCATTTTAACGTTAAAATGCGTTTATGAATAAGACCGTTGAAGTTTAACCTGTAATGTTTGATGCGAAACCGTGGTGAGATCATCCAGTGTCACTAAAATTCATTTTGAATGCCATTTTGTCTAATAGGGAAGTAAGTCGTTTCAGCTTCAAAGCATTTGGAAACTGAAAGAACCTGAAAGCTGAAAATCCAATTGTTTCCATTCAACTCATTAATGTCACCAAATATTAAATAAATTGCTGATGCTATGTTTGGAACTAAACGTGAATCATTTGATCAATATAATTTTATAATAAATTTGATTATTTGAATCAAATTTATGCCTTTACTGCGTCAAATTAATGTGGCCACCATGCCACAAGCATACCTTTTCTAGCGAAAAATTAATTGAAATCAGTAAGAGAGATAAATTCTTTTATGGTACTTACTTATCCAAATGCCTGTCTCGACACATTATATTAGGGTCAATTTTATGACACCTCGTATTTCTTTTAACAGTGAAACTGTTGTAACAACTTTGTGTCAAAGTTTTTAGTAATAGTAGGTATTTTTATACGTTTACAACGTCATAGTATGGTATTATACGCGAAAATTTCAAATAGGTAGTTTCATTGGTCCAAATTTTACACTAGTCAGTTTTAAGCTACAATTTATACTTCTACCTACACTTCAGAGAAACTGATGAAAAAAATTAAACATTCTTAAGAATACTGTGCCACTTAGGACAATTATAGAAAAAAAATAAGCAAAAGTTATAGATATTAAATAGATAAGATAAGTTGTGAGGGTTGAAACTAAATCGCTAAGCCCGTTTAGGAGAAAATTGCGAAAAGTTAAAAATTTTCAAGAGTAAACTGCATTTTAGGGCGTGTTTAGAGAAAAATGTTTTAAATAAAAATTGTAGGTAATTAATGTAGTGAATCAGACATAAACATTAGTGACAACATGTGGAACCCTGTGGGAGAAAATTAAGAAAAGCTTAAAATTCACAACGGCCCCAATGATTATGGTGATCAATATGGATTAAAAAGTAGATTATATGTAAAGTTTAAAAAATACATTGGACTAATTTTCGAGACAACACAAAAATGGTAAAAGTGTGGTGCCCTTTAACCTTAACCAATTTCGACCAAAATGGCATCGACTTGAGTTTTCAGGAGACCAAATCTAAATGCATAGTTTCAGCTTGTCAATATTTACCGTTTCTAAGGAAAAGTGACGAAACATTACTTTCTCATTATATCCTACATGAAAGTATGATAGTATATTCTAGTACTTTATATGAGAAAGTAAAACGATTCCCGTAAAGTTCATTTTTATATACGAACTTTTCAGTGTTAAATCAGCAACTTGTATTAAGTATAATAGAATTAATACACCTCACAGATTTAGTACAGTTATAAATAATAAACAGAATTTTATTGCTAACAAGATATCAGAATACAAAAAAGTAAACTGACTGAACTCGACTATGTGACTTAATTACTACGCATATAATGATGACTAATATCACTTAAATATATCTAGATTTAAGTTTAGAAAAAATATCTCATAGACGGTTCATTTTTGCCGTTTTAAAAGCAATAATAATCCAATAATTCGATATAACGGATTATTTTATTATACGCATACACAATTAATTTCTATGCCAAGATGAACTATGCAGATGCCAGCCTAGAGGTGTGCTGACTTGGGCTATAATCGTACCGTTTACCTGTTCGGTGTAGCTAGCTGGGCGTCGCCCACCCGAACATCCGTAAGGACATTTGCATAAGTCTTTCCATTTTTCTCTAGATAAGGTTTACCCGTTATATATGAAATCATTTAAAGTTACTAAAATTAATTTTGGACGTGGGCAATAACGATTGTAACATCACCGATCGAGTCAAATTCATGCTTGATGTGCTTTCAAACTGATGTACTGCCGTAAATTTTCTAAAATTAAAGTGAACATCGCGGTTCTGGTACCAATCATATGTGCAGTCATTGAATGTCACTGAAATTATTTTTGAACGCCCAGTTGCAAAGAGATGACTCCTTTCTGCCCCATAACGTTTGGAAACTAAAGGAAGCTGAAAAGTGGAAACTCAGTCCCCATTGGTTCTATTAAATGTAACTAAGTATGCAATGACTTATTGATGTGATTGAAATTAAAGACACGTAACATGACAGTTTAAATCAAATATGAATACATTAGGAGAGAAAAGGCGTCGCTTAGTTCCGTAACATTTGGAAGCTGAGAGAAATCTACACTTTTATTAATTTCTTTCTTAAAAGACCATTGTTCATAGTAGGAATCATTTTAGTAGTTTTAGACCGATATCTAATTTTTAGCTAACTAGTAACTAAATTTCAGCTATATACTAGCTTAAATGTTATATCTGTCTAATGGAGTTATGAGTTATTGGTGAAATATATAGGCTTAAAAAATTCTCTGATTTTAAGTAAAATACATACTTTAACTTGGTCAAATATTTTCTAATATTCCGAAAATTGGGTAAAATGTCCCATATATTGTTATATCAGCAAAGACTCACCTCAATTCTTGAACCCTCCATGAACCTGTCAAAGATCAAAGGTCCCAGTTGTTCCTCCAAAGCTCGTATGATTTCAACTTGTTATCTGCAATGAAAACAAAAATATGCTTATGCACGTACATCCACAATACAAAATCAATATTGAGTCACACAGAGGAAAGCCCCCTGAGCCTACTCGTAAGAATATTTTTGATCATTCTCCTCCAGATAACTCTTAACAAGCACCTGTGCAAAGTTGTGTTCAAATACTGGTACAGATATTGTTTCAAAAATATCACTAATCGAAAAAGAATAAATCACATCATTAACTATTTAAAAGGGAAATTTAATATCTGCAACATTTGAAAATATAATTAACTTCAGCTTGTTTTTCTATTGCTTTACTGCAGCCTTGAAAATATTTCTTATTGGCGCAATCAATAAACCTGTTTTACTTCTTTTTTAATTGCTTCGTTCCAACTGTGATTCAGTTAACTTTAGACCAGCTTTTGTACCGACAATTTCTAATCAATATTGTCGAAAATTCTGTTAAAATACATACTGGAATTGATTTTGGTATCGAGACTTTCCTGAGAAATATACTTTGAAATATAGTGAAAATATTCATGACCCCAGAGTAAAGTTGTTAAAACGTCAGCGAGTCAAATAACTTGGCAAAGGTATCTTAATACATAAAGTCTGCTGCCACTGATTTATCGAGGAGATAAGCTTCCTGGACTCATTTTAAAGAATTTAGTAGGGAGGTTATTTGGGTCCAGGTTCATTGTTTGGAAGAAAGCCCTTGTTTTATTTGTAATATCTAGAGATCGCATAGTACGGGTCCTTAAAATCGAAAAATAATCAAGAAGAACCCTTCAAAAGGGTAAAATTTTGATTAACGTGACATACACGGTCTTGTAACAATACAATCAGAAACAAAAAGTAAATAGGTATACATTCATGGTACCTGGTGCATGTAGGTATACAGGTATTTCATGGTGCATGTAGGTATACATACGAAAAATTTTTCGAGTTGGGCAGCAAAAAACGGTACACCCTGTATAAGCCAAAATGATTTCGCTATATAAGCGTTGTTCCATAGATAACCTGAATGGAAAATGATTTTTTATTTTCCGTGGTAGGTCAGCTATGAAAGATTCGTGGCTGCAACACCCTGTATATAGTAGGTAAATAATAGACCTCTCTCAATTAACGCTGATAGGTGTATCACATCAATATCAAATGTAATAGGTACATTACTTTTTCTTTCTGTGTATTAGTTTTATCCTTTCTAATTGTATACTGCAAACTAGATGGAGTTCAACCCTGTACGTTCACCCTCCGTTGGTACCTTTGGACGCAATATGTGCTGTTAATAATCGCCCACCCCTCTATGCAACTCGAGCCGTACATTGCAATTGTTGTATGGACGAGTATACAATACATTACAACATATATTTCAAATATAGACAGCGTTCATAAGGATTTTGTACAAGAAAATAAGATGCAAGTCATTAATTTCCCCTGGAAAATCGTGAACGGGCCCTTTATATTATGTATGCGTATGGAAACAGAAGGTTCTAAAGGATTCCATTTTCTCGACCTAAACTTATTGGGAATGATATCTATACCGTTAGAAGATACTCAAAAAAGTGGTTTATGTTGGTCAGTGCTATTTAATTGCCCATCAAACATTACTACGGCTTTAACATGGAAGCACTACGTTGGAAATTTGGATCAACACACTTCGTAAATCAGCAAATTAACTTAGGACACTTATGTGAATATAAATCAAAGGATTAATACGTTTTCAGTCAGACATATTTCATATCAAGTCGTAATTGGGTAGTAACAACGATTTATATATAATCGATTAGGAAGTTTCTACTAAATATAAATTAAGTTACTACCTACGTTTATGTGTAGGTAGTACGTTCCATAAAACTCATTCGTTCAGTACCTACTTACTAAAGTATCTTACGGTTAATTCGTAAGTAGAAAGCAATTAGTTTAGAGAGTGTTAATAGACAATTTTATGGTCGGATAATCACGCAGGAGAATATGTTTAATGTTAATTTTTTATTGCCCTCCTGGTAGTAAATATAAAACGATTTTAATTTTGAAGCTATCCGAGTGTGTTTTATATACGTGTGTATTATAAATCCGCGCTAATTGAATATCCTTACGCTTTATGTCATAATAAAAGTTAAAAGGGAAAACAGTTTCAGAACTTCTAAAGCTGTCGTCGTCACCGTTCTAACGTCAGTACGTCAGAAAATTTATTTAATGGAATTTCTTCATTACTGAATATCCTTCTATCACCAAAACCGATTACGTCCCGTCAAAACTGTCCCTTGTATACATTTGGACGATATAAAGCATTCAATGAACGACGCCAGTGGTGGAGGAAGCTCGCGCTTTTAAAAAACGGCATTGCCCCAGTTTCAGATATTAAATTTAGAATAAACTATTAAATTATCCGCAAGAGCGATAAAAATATTATGTTTTATCTATTTCACTCTATTACACTTGAAGCTTTTACGACCCATTGTGCTCGCTGTCGGAATTGGGACAAAACAGCGCTACGAGAACATAAAACTCTACAGGTTAACTGGTAGAAAAGCCAAACACTCGAAAGGACAAATTTTGGTGCCTTGATGTTCGTTCCCGAATTTTCTCTGTTCGTTTCCACAGCTTTTATCGTTTTGAAGTAGTGGTTGCGGCATAATTACGAGTTTTATAAGTAGGTGCCTTAGTAAAGCTGCTTGCGCAGCCGTGCTAAGCTTCTAGGTGCATTTGGTGCAGAGATCTGGTGTTTCTGCAAGGAACTGAAAGTAATTACTTGAAGTGTCACATCACTTGCAATACAGGAACGCCTGGTATGTTGGAACAGCCGTTGAAGATTTAAGGACAAGAAGGATTGGTATTATTTTTCGTTCCATAACGACATCAGGATTTTATAATTTTCCTATGAAGTTTTGCCTTCCCACCTTTCACTGGCAAGCCCCGAATGTAATATCACACTTCATTTAAGTTTAGACAGAATCGGTTGTTTATTCTCTAGGAATTAACTAGAAAACGTCAAGATATCAATCAGCGTTAATTCAACAGAATCCGCCACTGGGAACGGGCAAACATATGCTGTAATAACGTCGACATGAAACAGAGCAGATCTTAATTTTTTTAACGTAAACAACACTTCATCTAAACTCTTTACGCTGCCGTTTTAATTGGAAATGGAAAAGCAACAATAAAAAACATTTTCAAGAGACGTTACCAGATGGTGCAAACCGAAAGCTTTCCAGTTGTAGAAAGTCATAAATCATTATTAAAATATGTCAAAATTATTTCTGGATTTAAAGTGTAACGATGGATCGTTAGCGGTTGAAAAATGTGGCGTTTTCAGTTTACAATCGACAGAGAGAAACTCGATGGGTAATTACAATAAATTTCCTGGATTTATTGATATTCGATTACGGTATCGTGAATACGGGAACTTTATTCGAAATAAATGGAATAATTGATTTCAAACGCGATGTATTTTAACTACTTGTTTATGTGGTTTTTTTAGATTCCTAATTATACTTTTGTTATTCACAACACACGCGGTGATGGCCAATATCGAGTACGTTTAGTTGTTTTTTTCAATTCTACGACTCGCCAATTATTTAATGTTAAGAAGTGAGGGAACATTCAATCGAAACGTTAAAGCTAAAACACCCCTGTATCAAACCTCCTTATCGTGACGTAAGACAGCTTAATAGCTTAATTTTTAATTATTTCCTTAATTTTAATTATTAATTAAGATAAATTTCCAACCAACGATTTTAATTCTAGTGTAATTCTTGAACTTCTGAGCTATGTTATACAACGATTTAAGTCAACGAAGATTATACTTGGCAACATTGATTTAAACAATCTATGTTGAGAAGTGCAGGAAGATGGAATTAAAAACTTAAGGCTAAACGACAATTGCCAAGATATTACGTCAAGATTTAAGACAGTTTATTAGCTTCATTTTTTTTTTCATAATTCAATCATGTTTAGTACAATTGCAACTGTCAATTTTCATAATTTCGTAACGATTTTAATAAATGTTCATTAAATTTGACACCGTTGACTCAATTAATGTTGATGTTGATTAAATTTGTATCGAACATTATTATCAAAACGTAAGACAATTAATTATTTTAGGCAAAACCAATTTCAACAAATTTGTAATGGACAATTTTAGTTCTTGCGTACGCTTTGACTTTCCTAATGTGTGTTAGTTGCCATTTTTAATCAATATTGATTAAATTTGACAACACTGAATGTATGAATAAATGTTGAGGGGTTAAGCAACATGTAATTAAAAAAATTAAAGGCTTAGGCCCACTGACATTTGTATCTAATTTTTTATCAAGAATTAAGACAGCTATTTGCTTAATTTTTTACATGCTTCATCAACTTTAACAGATTTTTAACATACAATTTTCATTATTGTTTACTATTTGTATTATTTAATATTTTTAATTTATGTTGATTCAATTTGAAGACACATTTAATCAAAATTAAGAAAGTGGGACATTTAATTAAAACGTCAACGACATTTTAAACTAACTTTCATTAGCAACTCTTAAGACAACGGTCTTAATTAGCTTAGATTAGCTAGCTTAGCTTATTATTTTAACACATTTCCATAAATTTCTACAGATTTTCAACAAATAATTTTAATTAGTATTTACTTCTTGAATTTCCTAAGATTTTTAAGCTCATAATTTTTCCCCAGGTTTTTTAATCAACGTTGCTTAAATTTCACAACACTGACACAATCAATCACTGTTGAGAAGTGGAGGAACAATTAATTAAAGAGTTTAAGCTGATTTTATAGAACTTTCTTATCAAGAAGTACTTAGCTTGATATTTTTACATACTTCAACAAATTTCGAAAGATTTTCAACACAATATTATTTTTCAAATTTGACAACACCGATTTAATCAGTCGATATTAAAAAGTTAAACAACATTTAATTAAAACAGTAAAGCTGAATGGCATATATCAAACTCTTTTGTTAACTCGCAAGGGAGCTAATTAATTTTTGTAACAATCACTTCTAAGATTTTCAAAAAACAATTTTAATTATTGTTTACTTCTTGAATTTCCTTAGATACACTACTCGAGTTTTTTATTAATGTTGATGAAATTCGACAACAATCAATCAATGTTGAGGAGTTGAGGAATATTTAATTAAAAAGTATTGTATTGAACTTTCTGATCAATTTCAATTAATTTCAACAAATAATTTTAGCTCTTGTTTATTTCTTGATTTCCTGAGATATGTTATTCAACATTGACAATACTTATTGAAGTAGTTACTTCAGTACATTATACCGACATTTCTCAACAAGGTAGTTAACTAGCTTAATTGTACATTTACTTCTTAGTGTTGTTGTAAATTTTCTTAGTGTTGTAGCTTTAAAATAGACACAACTAAATTTATTTTCCAAGCTTTGCAGCGTATACTCAGTCAATTTTGAATCAACCATGAGTCAACATAACCTTACAAATAATGAACAGAACATGTCACAGAATGCACACTTACGGTCTTATTCAAAAACGCATATTAACGCCAAAATGGATTTTAGCTTAAAATGGGTTTAGAATGTGATTGACAGATCTAACTAGGGTTTCGTGTATTTTAACATGGAGGTAACTATAGCTACCTTAATGAAACTCATTCCAAACGCATTTTAAGCTAAAATCCATTTTAGATTTAATATGCGTCTATGAATAAGACCATTATTATGTAACATAAGTAGTTATGACACGTAACGTCAAATTTACAAAATTAACAATTCCGCGTTGTGTTACTCAACCTTCGTAATCAATTGATTAAATTTGACAACACTGGTTGAGTCAATCACATCAAGACGTAAAACAATTAATTCACTTAATCCTTTCCCACACTTACTTTAAACTTGAATGTCCTGGGATGCCATTCAAAGATTTTAACTAATGTTGATTATAATTGACAACATTGACTTAATCAATCAATATTGTGAATCGTGAAACATTTGAAGAGTATCGACCTTTCTATCGAATTTTCTTTAATAAGACATTTAGTTTAATTTTCAAACATATTTAAGACAATTTTAATCCTTGTGTTCCTGAGGTATGTTATTCAACGTATTTAAGAGTCAAAGAGAGTTTTTGCCTACTTGATATACTGCTGTAACCTTGCTCTGTTGTTTATTGCTAATTATATTTTACTTCGTTACACTTGCTCCTTTTCAAACAATATAATTTGAATTTATGTGACTTAAAATTAAATGACTGTTTTACCGTTCGATCAAGTAATTATCATACCTTATAATGGTATATACAATAGCTTAGATTGAAAACAAGATTTCAATGTCATTTCGATGATACAATCCTTTGTGAATTATCATATGTGGGATTAAACGATAGTTTCAGTTGTAGATAGAGCCCAATAGAGAACAGAGTAAGTTGTGTTTATGTTATTGACATTGAATCAGTTGATTAATGCGATATTGCGAATGTAATTGTCAGTTATAATCTAATTCGATCCCTTAATGAATTTATTGTAATTACACGACAATCTATTTGAAACGTTCACCGTTCAATACCGGCAGACGTATCAACACTCTAGTGTACCCAATAATTTTGTTTTGTCAGTTGTCAGTAAATGTCATCAATTTACCGAAATAGAACCTCGACGAGCGGTCCGCTCACAATGGTATTGCGCAATTAATTGGCCAAAAGTAGGGCAAAATTTAGTACCTACCATCAATCCATAAACGGCTACACTTGTGTAGTATGCGCCTTTTACTAAACCAGTTAGGAACAAGACTCGAACAGAGTAATTAGAAACGATTCAGGATAACGAAACGCCTCGACAAAGACGTCCACGAAGTATTTAAGGCAATACACTGTCCACGACAAAAAGATAGAGGCAAATAGATTTACTGAAATTATTAACTACAAACTTAATGTAATACTTGTAAATGCTTTCTAACAAAAATAATATTTGTTATCAATTCTTATAATACATGGTTTTAACTCCGTTAGTTAAATTTATGTAAACAATACCTTAAAGGTTATCCTTAAAGGCAAAGGCACCACACGGACTCGCGATTTAGTTGTTATTTACACCCTACATGTTATTGCCATGCATTAGTGTTTTTTAATTTTTTTTCTAATGGGCCGAGGCAAGAGATTAACAGATTTAGAGAAAGGACAAATTATTGCATTAAAAATGAAGGTCTTAGTAATAGGGAACTAGCAAAAATATTTAAGAGAAGTGCCAATGTTGTTGATAATTTTGTGAAAAATAAGAATTATGGAAATAAAAAGTCGCCAGGCCGCCCACGAGCGCTTTCCAAACGTCAAGAGGGCGCGATTTTGAGGATTGCCTCTAATTCTATGCTTTTTGCATCGGCAATAGCTCAAGAAGTTGGTGTGCAAACCAATGTACGAAATGTACAAAGATTACTCAAAATTTCTACCTTAATTTCCAGAAGAAAATTTAAGAAAAAACTCCACTAACTCTCAAACATATTAATGCTCGGTTACAGTTTGCCCAGAAGTACATGTCATGGTTAAAAGAATGGTATAAAGTAATTTTTCCGATGAGAAAAAATTTAACTTGGACAGTCCTGACTCGTATTATCATGATTTAAGAAAGGAAGAGACAATTCTCTCCTGTCGTCATACTAGTTGAGGGTCAGGCGTGATATGGCTGCGATTGGGTATAAGTAAAAAACAGATATACAGTTTTTGACAAAAATCACGAATGCACAAAGTTATGTAAATATTCTTAACATCAATTTAAAGCAAGGAAAAGCTATGACAGGAGGTAAATACATTTTTCAACACGACAATGCTAGGGTACACACAGCAAGAGTAGCTTCCTCCTGGCTTGAGGAACACAATATCAAAGTGTTGGAGTGGCCTCCAAGATCTCCGGATCTAAACATAATTGAGAATGTTTGGGGACGTCTTGCAAAAAGTTTATGAAAATTCAAGATAGTATTCCAGTGTAAGTGATCTGAAAAAGGCTATCATGGATGCTTGGCATCAAATTCCTCAAAATTGTATTAAGGAACTGTATAACGATATTCCAAAAAGAATATTCGAAACAATCAGATTAAATGGAAAACATATCCGTTTTTATGAGTTTTATATTAAAAATACATATTTTTTAGCAATGCCCCTATCTTTTTGTCGCATCATAATTAACATAATTTTAGAAAAGAAAACTTGTACGAATATATAGACTTAATATGTCCGTAATAGTTAATCCTTTGATAAAGCCTTTTCATAGTTTGACATAATTTGTTTTGAAATAAATAAATGTTGGTAAGTGTACTCACGTTACACCCTGCCCCTATATTTTTGTAGCGCGCTGTACAAGGTATATCCCATCCAACAAGAACAAGACCCAATCCGTTGCCTTTAGGGCGTTCGACAATTTCCGATTTGTTACAACGTTGCGAACGTGATTTATAAACAATATATTTATGATAATGCCTGAAACAGGTCCGGAGCCGGGAAAAAACGATCGAAGAAAAAAGAAGAAATAAAAAACGAGAATCGCTTCTTATCTTATAATGGTCGCCTCGGGCGAAACGTTAAAAAGAACAAAGAACAAGAACCCACTTTAGTTCGGGTAATACGGTGGCCAAGGACAGAACCGGTTGAGAAACAGATCTCATCTGAGAGTTGGCGATGTTGTCGAGTGGATTTGGGAATCGGAGATGTCAGCATCACGAAAATAGACAGCTTTAATTACAACTTTCACGGTTATTATAGAATTACAAACCGAACCCGAAAAGTGAGGAGCAGGTTCGGTTGGATGCTGACAGGTTAACCGGGGAAAATTCCAAATTAGAAACCTTCTACACCATTCACTAGTGACACTAGAATCGTGATTGAAGAAAGGAAACGTTGCCATTAAAAGAGCATTCCAACTCAACTCCTTTTTACATTCAATATTATGAGTACTATTTCAATGCAATTGATTCATTCTGACGAGAACCTAAATGTTCCAGTAAAAAATGTTTTGCTGATATAACTAATTTTGCTTATTACAGTATTAGTTACTAGACTCAATGGTCATGTATTTGATCAATGTTAAAAAACACTCCAACATGAGCATGGCATTGTAAATAGCTTATGATTTCTAGGATCATTTTGAGCCTGTCTCATACAGCCTGTCTTGATTAGAATAATTGTTGAAATGCGACTACATTAGCGAATTTTGGAAATTTATTGAACAGGTTCACGAAGAAGGCTATCTTTACTTCATTGGGCAAACAAAGAGAGAAGTTATGAACATTATGAAACGCCCTAAGAGGGAAAATTTTAGACACCTCGTACATAATAACATATGTATCATTATCCAGGGTAAGTAAACACAATCGTGGAAGAACTGTGTGAGGATAAGGTATTTCATATGCAGCAATTTGATGGTTCATTCTTGTACTAGTTATTTTTAACATCAACATCATAAGACCCTGATTAAACACTAAGCATATTTTAAGATGTAAACTGTGCTAGAGTCTAGAATATCCCAGTAGTACTTTGAGAGAGTAGTTACTATATGAGCTGCTAGCTGCTGAGAGTGTAGTTACTATATGTGCCATCCACAACCATCCTGGAAGTGGGACATGGAAGGTACCAGGAATAAATGTTGTTATTGTAGCAGAAGGATCTAGTTTTCTTTGATTCTGATTTAAATTAGAAATAGATCATATTTTAGAATGTAAACTGTGCTTTGATACAATTGTGCTATATAATCTGAAACATCCATCAGATATAAATACGTGCTGGATGTAAGATTATTCTAAGGTGAAAACCTGGCTATGATATAGAATCCTACCATGAGCATTGGTTGGTTAGACTGCGCTAGAATCTAGAAGGTATATGTGTCTGGAATATGTTAGGTCTAGAAATGTGGTGTCATGCCACACTTTTTAGAAACGAGTTATATTTCAAAATGTGCACTATGCTTTATTTTAGAATACGCCATTGAATCTGGATCTGGAATCTAGCCTGCAACTAGAATGTACTATGAAATAGAACCCACTGCAACTTCGTAATATGCTACAATTTTACTTTGAAACAACTGTATTAATAGCTATACAGTGAAGCAACCATTAATTGTAGAAAATTCCATGTGTTAAGATGTGAACTGTGCTTTGAAATAACAGTGCTGTACAATCTGAAACATCAATCTGATATAGAAAACATGCTGGATGTAAGCTAATTCTAAGATTAAAATCTGGTTATCCTACAGTATCCTAGCAGAAGCATTGCTAATGTTCAAAATGGGCTAGATTCTAGAAGATATATGCCTGGAATATACATATTCTAGGCAAATGAGCTCAGATGCGACAGTTATTGGAGTGTTTCTATCCTACTGGGCACTTATAAAACCTAGTCTGTAACTAGAATGTACTAGACTAGAATTCATTTCATTTTGAAATATGCTAGAATAACAACGGTGTTACATTATCTGCAAAATTCATCAGATATAGGAAAAGGACTGGGTTTAATCTTATATTAAGTTTAAAATGTCGTTATTCTATAGTATTCCAGCAAAAGCATTGCTAGTGGTTACAATGGACCAGAATATAAAAGTTATATGAGTCTGAAATATGCTAAAATATACATACTCCAGGCGTGGTCTAGAAAAGAGCCCAGATTCACGCTTATCAGAATCAAGTCATATAAAATGAGAACAGTGCTTTATTCCAGAATATCCAACTGAAATATCTGAAATCTAGTCTGTAACTAAGTGTGATATGAAATAACCCACTTCAATATGTATCTAGAATTTTGATGCAGATGCAGAAAACGTACTGGGTGCATTCTAAGGCTAAATCCAATTACTGTATAAGTATTGCTAGTGCTAGAGTGTGCTAGAATCTGGAAGTTACAGGTGCCTGGAGTATCAGATACGGAATATAAAGAGTGGATATTCTGTTAGATGGATATGGAATTTAATCTATCGGTATAATATGCTATGACATGGAACCTATTTGCTACTGCAATATGCTAGAATACCCTGAAACCGATCTCAGCTTAGAGTATTCTAGAATGTTTTTTGATATGAAATAGTGCTATATAAATTGAAATATCCAACAATCAAAGAACGTACTGCGTCCGAGCTCAGTCTAAGGCCAAAATCTTGTTATTCTATAGTATCTCGCCGTAGTAGTTGTTCGAATATATAATATTTTACATAGGGTCTAGAGAATGGCTCAGATACCACCAGAAACATTTCTACATTTTCCATCCTGAATAAATGTAATTCGCTGCCCCAGAAAAAGTGGAAAAATTATATCTGAGAGACAGAAACTTTCACTTCACGTGCCGCCCCCCTGGGACTTGTCGCCCTGGGTGATCGCCCCCCTAGGTCCTTAGGGAAATACGTCGCTGTACTTATATTTAGTAATAACGCTAATTCCGGGTACTATTTATAGTATTTACATCGTCTTGAGTACTTACTGTTTGACAGTAATAAAGTACTTTTGCAGTATTGAAAAAAATGTGAATAGGTTCTATATTTAGCCATTCTCTTGGCAATTAGTATGTATATTTCGTTAGGAAAAAATTCAAACTATAAGCTTCGTCAAAATTGGAATTTTCCCTAAAATATTAGAGAACAAACACTTCTGCAAACTAAGAAGCGACGAAGTTTTGGTTAAGCAATCTAATTAATCAAGATTATGCCGCTGAGGCGCTAAATCACAAGAACACACGGTACAGTTTTTTAAAGATCTCACTACATCCAACATTTTTTCGTTATCTCTAATGTGGATACAAAAAAAAAACGTAAGAGAAAACCCATCTGGCACCATCGCAAATGAAAATCTCTCTCTTGTGTTACCACTTGTGTGTGTATGAGCCACTCCTTCATCGAGCAATAAAAACTCAACCAGAGTCGGAGCACCCGCTAAAATAAATCTTCGTAATGAAGCTAACTAACCTTTACAAAAATAATTTTTCCAAGTTCGGTCGAAGGAACTGCATTAAATTTCGCTGAGTAAGACATACATCACACATAACCTACATGGGGGAAAAGCGTCGATAATCTGAAAAGGATTAATGAGCGTATAAAGAATTAATAAAGCTTGTGGCTTCGGAATAAATGTCGGGAAATATTTAATGTCCAACTGTTCTTTGAGACAGAGATGTAATGACTTTTGTTGTACTTGTGCAAATCTCGTTTGTCTCTTGTGGTGGTCGATCACTCTTGGGTGTTCTGCACTTTGATTCATCAGCTGTGGTATAAAATGATAATGTTACATAGCCGGTGGCAGTCATAAACGGAACTTTACTACAATTTGAGAAGTCGTCCTCTTGTGGCCAGAAAAGGCAAAATGAAAGATTTGAAGATTGGACAAACTTGGATCAGTGGTGCTCAGAATAGGGATGACAACCGTACTTATAGTATATCATATTTTGCTATTTTTCGGGTATATGTACCATGAACTGTTAAAGAATCGCCCTGTATAATACGCAGTCCAGTTGGATGGATCAATTTTTTTTGCAATACCAAAATTAAAAATGAAAAAACCCGTCGTTTTCAAAAATGCACTTTTATCTTACTGCGTTTCTAATTGTATTTATTTTGTCAATATCAAAATCGACGTTTGACTTTTGAAACTCTCTTTCCTTCGTTTTGGTTTTGGGGTTTTGTTCGTTATTTTTACTCGAAGATTGTTCTTCCTTTTGAGCAAGCCCTAATTTAAAATGTTATGGGAAGTGGGTATAGAAGGTTTCAAAATCAAGTGCGCCACCAACAGTCACAAAGAAGAGGAAAATACAAAAAGGCTCCAAAAATATAAATCTGCATGGGAAAGGGTGGCCGATTGGATTACTATCTATCCCTAAAATGCATACCGGGTAATTTTTGAAATATTAATGGCTCTATTGTTGTATCTAATATTTCAGCATACATTTGAACGGTCAAATTTTCATCTATGAATAACGGACCAGTTATGGCATCTCCCAAAATATCAGCCGATACATTCAACTTTTCAGGGTACTGAGTATGACCTTCTCTAAAAATGTGACGATTTGACAAGCAATTCTGTCTATTTACACATTTATTAATATAAAAGGTGGATTCATCAGTGGAACAAATGTTTTTTTAGAGTCCGGGCTCGGCAATAATTCGGGCAATCATTAATTCACAAAATTTGATTCGTCTACCTGAATCATCATCTCCAAGTTCCTGGAGAATTTTCATCTTATAAGGATGGAATTTGTGGAGTTTCAGAACCTTTCTTACTGACCTACGCGATAGGTCAGTCTCTGTAATAAATACGAATTTGGAAATGATTTTTGAAAATAACACAATGACTGGAATGATTGTATGATACATCGAACCGAACCACACCTGGAACTGTACTGTTATCGTTGTCAAAACCATATTTTTAATTTTTCATTTCATCTGCATTCCAAAAAAGTAAATACGATCAAAAAGCAACGAAAGCATACAAAAAAATCAATACCGAAGTAAGAAATTAACTGCGAAATCTTCTACATTATCATTTTATTTTTTTATCCAAGGAATACCTTTTGTTCATTTTCTCGAAAATTACTAAACCAATTTAAAAAAATAAAAGAAAAGGTAAATTCAGATTTTTCTTTTTTGGAAGTTTTTAAATTGTCGCCCAGTATAATGTAAAACGTGCAATATGTTGCATAACAAAAAAGTGCCATTGTTTTTTGTGAGCACAGTGGGTCAGTGGCGTGGTGTCCGATGAAAGTGCAAAATTGCAAACTAACATTTCGGGGAAAACTAATTTCCTACCATGAAAATAAAAACGAAGCCATGAATTTTTGAAGAAAAACCATTTTTTAACGCTTAAACACTTATTCCAACGTTCTTTTAATAAAGTTACGCCTTCCAAAATATTCATTCGATAACTGCAAAATAAATATCCCATGGTTACCAAGAAGCAGTGGACATACGTCGTCAGCCCAATGACAGACCCTGTGTGACATCATGATACAGCTAAGACACCTGAATTATAGGTTTCATATTTTTATTTTCAATATTTTTTCGGTACGGATACGAAACAACAACGTGTCTACCACGAAAAGAAATAGAAATTTCCTCACTCGGAAATATTAGAATTTTTCCTTTTTTCAAACCTTTCCCTTTCCAAGGAAATGCACCCCATTTCTTTCCTAGGTCTTCTTAGGTGTATAAATACCAAAATGCAACAAACACACATGTGACTAGTGTCTGTTCTGTCCATAAAATACTATATTTTTGAAATGTACTGTACTTTTTATACCATATTTTGAATAATGCTGCAGTTAGCAGGAAAATGTTTCCGATCCAATATTAGAGTGTATTCACTCGGAAATGGCCAGGGTGATGCGAAGCTCCATCTTTCCAAGATTTTCCAATAGATCGGCCGTTTCCAGAGACGCCACTGTGATCCTGACGTGTACCATCGTCAACTCATTTTTGTTTTATCCAACTCGATGCACGTGTGTGCAGTACGAGGCAGTCAAAAGATCCCAGGGCCTGATTACCGCACGATGTCTCATCAGGTCGACTTAAAATAATACACACACGAAAAAGCCCTTTTTCTTTGTCTTCCCGACTTTCGGGGTCCATTTTCCTCTCCTATTTGCCTCGAGTCAATAAAAATGCTCATGTTGTGTTTCTTTTTATACCTGCGTCGTTATCGCGAGAGTAGTAGCTCCACGCTCCGCGTGTGTTTTTTGTCTTTCGTTTGCTTTAGCGGAAAGGAAATTGGTTTTGAGGGTAGTATGGAAATTAGACTTTGTTTTCCACAAGCCGGGGGAGTCTCGGGGGATTTTCGAAATAAAAATCGGTTTTTGTGTCGTTTCAAAACGATGTCAAATAAATTTCACAAAATGCCTACGTGGATTACGGGTTCGGGAGTATAACTTTGATCCGTCGAGGGGAATCGTTTTAAGTATGAGGTTGAAAATGTTAAATAAAAAGGGACTGGGAGGAATTGCGATCTTCCCCGCTTCCGCGTATACGGTATAAAAAGGAAACTTCGTCGTGGGAGAAGTACATGTTACCCCAAGTGCCCTGAACATAAGGGAAAAAGATTCTAAGTTAAGACTTCACGATACCAAGAGAATATCTCAATCTCGTCACGAGATCGAGACGAGATAAAATCTCATCAATAGGGTAGATGACAGTCACAAAAATTTTGCTATTCCATGATACATTGAGATGTGAAGATATCGAAAATTAAATTTATTCGGTGATTGTTCAAAGTACATCACTTTCAATAAAATAAAAAAATAATTAAATTGACAGGTATTAGTCACGTGATCTCAAACACCAATCAAAGCGCATGGCGTCACGCCTCAGTAAACGCACTGTTATACGCGCCCTTTATGGAAATTCAATTTGGGACGTCCCTACCAGTGGCGTTTTAGGTTTTTGTATAGATCATGTATCGAACAATGTTCTCCTACTTTCTTCTTATTGTTAAATAATTACTATTATTTAATCGCTGTGATTTATTCAAACAGCTTTCCAGTATTCAGGTAAATGTAAGTAATAACTCAGGGTCAAATTCATAAATCCATTCAGCCTTCGTTCAGTTATTAAGTAAAACCCTTAAAATTCACCACTAAATGGAGAATTACTTCAGAGACTTTGCCGCCTTTAATAAGTTAAAAATAACAGCTTCTTCAGAAAGGAAGATATTTTGTTTGAATTTGTCTCTCCATTATTTGTCATTTAATCACATTGGGTGAAATGGAGGTGACACTTTTCCATTCGTTTAGAAACACTTGTTAGCTTCACCAAGCAATATTTAAATCTACTTAAAACTGAGAAGCATTTAAGCGAACTTTTTTAAATGAAAGCATTGTTATATATGCTCCTAGCCTTAAATATTGCTTGGTGCAAACGGCTCTTGAAATTGCAAGCATAGTAGAATTTCGAAATTTCCGTCAATTTCAATGCTCCCATATTTGAATTTTCCGCTAAATTCAATGGGCAGTGGTGAGTGGAGCAAGGGATGCATATGACGACATATAGACCACCTAATTGTACTACTAATGTTCACCGGACATGATATTTTGCGATATTCCCAAAATATTTTCTTAAATTGAAATGTAGTTGAGGATTTACGCGTTTCTAAATTCCAAAATTAAGAAGGGAGCGCAAGCTGTCTCAATTCGGGTATTAAATGAGTGTAGGTATAAGTTTGTCTTTCATTATTAAATTCTCGGTAAATATGAATAAGTTTATCCAATGCTTTTTCCAATTTAAAACCAATTGATTAATGGTTGAAATATTTGAAACGGACGCTGGATTTACCAAGACAAATAGCTCTTATTTGCCCAGATTTGATGTAGTGATGTCGAAAATAGTGTTCACATCAAACAGTGAATTCTTTTTCAGCGGAATTGCGAAATAAAACCTTTAGGTACTACTACCTTATTATTTTATTTGTAAAAGTACATGCAGAGGTGCAGAAGGGATTATTTTTTTCAAAATTAGTTAAAGACCCTGTTCTCGTGGTATCCTTAAAATTTACTATCGTTGCATCTATTCAAATATACTGTACACCCATATTGTACCTGGAGATCCCAACCTCATTAAACGGCTACCCCCTATAGAGCTATCAGGTAAATACCGGACGCAATAACATTTATAACATCCGGTACATGCATTTTCGAATAAAGACGAAACAGGGATAATTATACATAATAAACAAACTATTTTGTCAATTTAAAAGCATAATTATATAATCATTAAGGGATTTGTATAGGTGTCCGCTTATGGGAATACGTTTACACAGTTTATCACTTGATCGATTGGTCTGGTATTTTCGGAATGTGCTCAGATCAATGCGCAGAATCGCGTTAAGAACCTAGTTTTTTTGGTTTGGGCAAAAATGCCCTTGAAAATGTTTAAATTCATGATATGTTCACCTAGCGCAATTTTGGGTATCAAATGAATGCCATCTACAAAACTCCGTGGTTTCATAGTAAGTGTAGCAACTTATAAACGAAATCTACGAAGTATATTTTAAATCACTCAAACCACAGCGCCCTCTACTCGCATAGCGCCTCGAAAGCAACTAACGGCGTCGATCGTTACCGATTCCCGGAGTTTTCCTTGACGTTCCCTACATATTTATTTTAGTCGAGACGTGGTCTGTAGTTTGAGACAGTGAGACGGTTCGAACCTTCTGCTCCGGGTTTTATTTCACTATTGATTTTAGGCCTGTTTTTGTTTTGAATTTTTTTGAGGCTAATTGTGTTTTCCCATGATTATTTTAGTACCTGAGACGTTTATCAATTGAAATAGTGGAATATGGGAAATTTAAAACATCGTAAACATCCTCAAAAATCTCGATATCTAAGCCAAAAGCGACGTAGAGTTACACAGAAACGATTTGTTAAAAAGTGAGTATTTAATATATTTTAATAATACCTAACCATATTTAGTAAGTTAAATTATTATTTATATTAATTGTATAAATATATTATTAGTTATATATTATTTTTTTCATATGTCAAATTAAGCTAGAAACATGCAACATAATTGTATTTGTTCATATTCCCGCTTGTAATTGAAGTTTAGATTTTATATGAGTGCTACGATATCACAGAAGTAGATGAACTCAATCTACATGACACTTCTATAAGTAAATAAATTGATATTTAAGCGTTGCATATCATAACTCTCAATTTTGGGTTTAGGTAAATTGCAGCAGGGTTTAAATTGCAGGTAAAATGCAATAAACCATTTGGTGTTCATCTAAACAGTGATTTCAATTTAACCGAACAGAATTTTATTTTTTACGAGGACTATTAAAAAAAGTTACAATAAATTGATTTAAGTTTTAATGAAGAAACATTTTGCTATCTTAGTTACGTTAGGATTTCTGGAATACTATTAACATTTTTGGAAGATAGGAGACACTCTATTAGCCATAGTAGAAAAAAATGCAAAAGAAAATGTTAGAAAATAGACGGTCAACCAAGATCTGGAATTAGACACCCACCTAAAGACGCGTAAAAGGGGAAACGCCATAACGAACATGTAAACGAGGAAATATATGAGGTAAAGGAGAATAGATAATAAGGTGACGATACCCAGGATAGGAAAACGTGGTATATAGCACTGGAAAACCGCGATTCAATGTGAGAGGAGATAAGATATCGCGCATGACTGGGCGGGGCTAATGTTGGCGACTGACGTCATCTAGTGCGTAAACAACTCGAAATACGGTAACATTCTTGCTGTAGGCAGTGTGAGTTACCGTACGTAACATCGCGCATCGCGTTACGTCCAGCATATCGGTGTAGGTTTCTGTTTAAGGTTTCGTATCGGTTACGGCTTATTTACAAATTATTTAGAAGACTACCAGGTGAAATTCCAAGTACAATGAGGTGTGCTGTGTACGGGTGCAATGTCGATAATCAGGCAAAGGGTTTTCCGTCTGATATTAAGTTCTTCAGCTTTCCAAAAGACGAGAACTTGCAGGCCATATGGAAACGTTTGTGCAAACGGGTCGAGTTTAATGTCAGGAGTGCTCGTATCTGTTCCAGACATTTTAGCGATGATGCTTATGAGCGAAACCTTCAACACGAATTGCTTGGATACACGCCAAAAAAATACCGGCCCCTAAAAAAGGAAGCCATTCCATCAAAACACTTACCCGTATCTGGCGAACCCCAAAAACTTTACAGAGAAAACAGTGCATTTCGCAGGAAAGAACGTTTGAAGAAGGCGGAGACGAAGGGGTTTTTGAAAACTGCTTTAAAAGGGTAAGGTGTACATATTGCATGATGTGCTTTTTGAACAACTGTTATGGTTCCAATAAGAACCCTAAACATTAAATCAAATTCCTACCTGCTCATAAACAACTCAAAACTGACTCAATTTAGTTCCAGTTTCAGTTCTTGTTTTTCTGATAAATCCACTCAAAAATAGAATTAATTAAAGCAAACTTTGTTCAATGATGATGGGGATAATTCTGATAAGGCGTTGAACAAAGTAAATGTAATAAAGAACTAATGAAATGTGAAGGGCTCATAACTTTGCTTTAAGCATTATATTGCTTCAATCCATGTTCTGTTCAGCATATTAACGTTATATTATGTTTCATGGGGCCCTAAAGAGATTGATGTAACAACTAAAAAAATAAGTGGAATATCATGCGTTATGTTTGACATAGCAGTTCAAGTAATTTTACGATCTCTCTTGAGACCATAACCAAAGCATGCTTAACATTGAAATATGCAAAATATAGTGAGTCATACTTTTCCCACAAGCAAAAGATTGATTCAGTTCATATTTGAGGTGCATGACATGTTCACATTCTAAGTTATCATGAAGCAGAAAAACTATCAAAGAAAAAACTCAATTTCATGTACATATACTTCGGCCGTAGTCAATATATAGCTTCAATTAATATTCTTTGCAGCATACTTATATCTTAGCATTTCTTATAAGGCCTTGAACAAAATAATTGTAACAAAGTAGTAATGATAAGCGTATTATTACCGTTAGCAATGCTTCAGTCTATGTTCCGTTCAGCATATTTACGTTATGATATCATTATTATCATACAGCATTAACTATAATTTCTCATGATATCGAGAACTAACTACAGCAAGAAATGAGTACCTAGAATGTGATGCATCTCTACGTTTGACACAGCAGTTTATGAAGTTCTATTACAGTGTATTAATTTTGTGAGATTTCTCATGAGGGCATGAACAAAGTAACTTCAACATACATGATGCACCCATACCGTTTAGTAGGGAAAAGACTGATTCAGTTAATGTTTAATGGTCTTACAGCAGCATGATTATTTCCTGCAGCATGCATCAATGTATCTTTGCAGCATGATTATTTCCTGAGTTATCCTGAGATGAAAAGTTGCTGCGTTAAACAAATAAACAATGTAGTCTGGCTATAGGTAACACAGTGCATCAATTTATACTTTTTGCAGTATACTGACATATTTTGGTTTCACATAAGCCGTTGAGCAAAATAATGGAAACAAGGAAATAATGAAATATGACACGCTCATACTTTTACCGTAGGCATAAGGTTTTTAAGTTTGATATAGCACTTCAAGCAATGTTCCATGGAGCATATGGAGTAATTTCTCGTTAGGCAATGAACAGAGTCTTATGTATCAGTGCCATGTCAATTTGAATTAACAGAGTCAGCACTTTTGTGCTATGAATCAGTCTATCCATTCCTGTTCAATTCACTATAATTCCTGCTGGACAGGACTTAAGGAGGCCCTACTTTTTTCCAAAACGGCTTCTGGTAACTGAAAAGTTAAAACTCTTCATGAAACATTCAGATATGTAAATAAGCGGGGAAAAAAGGGAAATCGAATTTATGTGTTTTGTTACAAAAATATTTTTTGTGTACATGTGTGCGCGCATAACAATCGGTCGTGGGCGTCAGGTCGGAAAATTTATTCGTTGCTTTTTTTTCAAACATTATTTTTTTCACGCAACGAAGATTTCAGGTTCCTTTCGTGTACACAACACGCCGGGTTTGTCGAGGAAAATGGAATAAAGTGCTGTTATTCATGAAACAAATAAGTGAGATTCTAAATAGAGATATTTACCTATTGTTAAGTATTGTGTGCGTTGTTTTATGGCTTTGAACGAGGTCGGGGAAAATTAGTTGAACACATTAATACCTACTACACGTATAAATAATAATCTTGATGTACTCTGAATTTGTTAACAATAAATTTCCTCTAATGTTTTTTTTCCGTGTCGTTGAAGTGTTTAAAACCTACATTTACATTGTAGGTATAAGCGAGTATGAAATGTGTTTATTTTAATAAAAATGGAAGTGAGGTAAGGAAACCACCGGGTGGTGTAACTATTTTATTAAAATATATGCATTTATTCATGTACAAGTCAATTTAAAATTCTTTCATGGCTTCTAAACAAAACGGCAGCCTATCAATTTATGTGAATTAATAACTTTTTCATGATGAAATATTCAGAACTTTTGCATCTCCCTTCTTAATAAACATTACAATTAAATTATCAATCAAATTAGAGATAAGTTTTTAAAAATTCGACTCGGTGATGAAGATATTTTGTAAACACCCCGTTTATTACATTGTTTTTGTATGCTTTTAAGATAAAGTCATGTCTTGATTAGTTTCGTAGATTGTTTCTTTGTTTAAGCAAAGTCCTGCCACAATTTATTTGTTAAGAAATAGATCATCATGTAAACACAAGTATTAAATAATTTTTTTTGTTAGATACCTTGATGAATAAGATGGGGCGATGTGTGAACGACTAATTTGCCATAGTTTATATTGATATTGATGACATTGTAAATAAGGGGCACATTTTGTGTTTTCCGATAATTAATACCTAATAAAATTAATTATGTTTTAATAGACTTGAAAATAGTATCAAAATAATTTTAAATTTGAGTTTTAACCGCCCTCTATCCAGCTCTATTCTGTGCCTCTAATTTCCATTGCGTTAAGCCCATCTTTCTTACTGATCTTCCTTCTGATCAATGTATATATGCTATGTTTAATAGTCCTTTGATATGTCTACACACAAAATGTGTAGTTGCTGATCGTAACATTTGCACTATAATGGCACTGCATTATATTTGGCGGCAGAATAAATAAAGTTTGAAACACCAATGAAGCGTATTTTAAGAAAATTTCAAAAAATCAAAAAACGAGAAAAGTGTCATTCATGAAGATTTAGCCGAACGTGCTATTAAACGTTATTGTACATATTCGGTAGTACGTTAAATATCCAAAGCTCAAAAATGAACTGAAGAAAATTTCGAGAAAATTGAAGCACCCTTCAGAGAAAATTTTGCTAATAGTATGATTAAATTTTATTATACATCTTCGAAAGTAAAAATAACGGTGAAGGTTTAAAAAAGTCTTTTTGAACTCAAGGACGCCTTGTAATGTTAATCACCCGAATTCGAAAAACCGATGAAGCGTATTTTGAGAAAATTTCAAAAAATCAAAAACCAAGAGAAAAGTGTCATTCATGAAGATTTAGCCGAACGTGTTATTAAACGTTATTGTACATATTCAGTAGTACATTAAATATCCAAAGCTCAAAAATGAATTGAAGAAAATTTCGAGAAAATTGAAGTATCCTTCAGAGAAAATTTTGCTAATAGTATGATTAAACTTTATTATACATCTTCGAAAGTAAAATTAACGTGGGAAGTTTTAAAAAAGTCTTTTTGAACTAAAGGACGCCTTGTAATGTTAATCACCCGAATTCGAAAAATCGATATGATTACAACACCTCTCATATATCGGTGAGTATAAGAAAGTAAAAAGGGTCCCATCGAAAATATACATATTTTTGTAAACAGATGGATACTTTAATTTTAACGACAAGGTAAACGTCCATCAAAAACTTTCCACGGTATATTTATATAACGAAGTATTAAACATTTGGCATCAAAAGTTTAAAAATATTCGCGAGGCGCATGGGAAGAATTGAAACGATTAATAACAACCAAATTTGTTGACAGTCGAAGAGATTATTTTAAATTATCTCATTTATTGGTTGCGGAATTATTTAGTGTCACTTTGAAATAAACATTTTACACCAAGTAGTAATTTTGTTGTGTATCTTCTAAACGCGAATAATTCCCATTTCTGGATATAACAAATTGTAATGAAAACAATACGGGTACACGTTTATCCTTCATTTAACAAAGTTCAGAGAAATTTCGGAATAAGAATGATGTACATACATATGTAAGTGAATTTTTGAGTAAGTTTCCATGAAATCACCGCCGGAAATTTAAATTTTACTTGGGTAAACTACGAGTATAATTCAAAATACGATAACTCCACCTATTGCGATTTAGAAACGTTAAATTTCAACAATAGGTTTCGAGTAAATGAACATTAATTAAAATCCATATGAAAAATATAATTATTTCGTTTATTATTTTTCCATTTCGATCGACCGTATGACAGTTAATCGAGACACTTTTAACATTGATTAAATCCGACAAAACTAAACAAATACCAGTTATCAACATTTATTATTGTCCTTTCATAATGTTATCTCATTGACGTCAGTTAATCGAATCAAAAATTTTTTGTTTGCATTTATCGTACGAATATTTTCTTTTCCGTGCTTTATAGCAATTAATGCAGTTGTTATTCGTTTCTGAGTCGAAAGCAGACGCTAAATGAATTCCAAGTAAGCCATAAAGATTGCTATTATCCTCTGCGCTACTGAACGTTTAATGCATATAACGATAAGGTTTTACACTATTCTCTATTACACTACTAATGATGTTAGGTAATAAGTTACAGTAAATTTAAGATAAATTACAAAACGCTGAAGCCATTTAGCGTCGAAAAAATCCTAAAGAAATTTCAAAGCGATCCGATGGGACTTCAGCCGTGACTAATGCATCGCATAAATCGACTGATGCGGATTAATTACTCATAAGTAGCGGTTAACTCGATACGAATTGTAACCTAATACAAATCGATCCTCGGTCGTACATGATCCGAACAAAAAGGAAACAAACCCCGTGTAGTACGCATAGCGAAGTTACAAAAGTAAAGGCCGATCCGGGACTGCATAAGGCAAATAACAGTTACAAGTTTTCTCTTCTCGTATTTCGGATTCGTCTCGGAGACAAACAAGATTTTTAGGCGCTTCCTACTTTACATAATTCGAAGATTTAAAATTATAATGCAAATGCGCGTTTAGATAGTCGAAAGGAGCCGTGGATCCTTCATTAACTGAATATTTGTATGGTAATGGCCGTTCTTGAAAATGGTGAAATAGACACATGAATATTTTAAAAACTTGTTTTTATTTTACTTTATGTTGCTTAACTAGACAGGCTAGTTTTCAAATTAATTTAGCTTGTTAAATGAAGTTATGGTGAAGTCTCGTTTTGAGACAAAAATGCGCTTCAAATCCTAGTAGCATGTGGAGAGAACGTGCTACTGACGAGCGATAAGAGTATCTGAAAGTTACTACGGAATTTGAATTTACAGGTATAGGATGGAAATATACCATACGATTTGTTCCTTTTCCTCGTTTTGTGACACTCAAATTAATACATTTAACTGGATCTCCATGAAATCTTTCGAGCCGCTGTATAAAATGAATACACCTAAGAACTTTTTTAAAGATCTGCAGAATATTAGATTTTTGTGGAAACAACATTTCTCGAAAGTGAAAATTGAGAAATACTCCTAAAATAAAAGTACGTTTCCAGTAAAATTACTGCACACTAAAACTAGGCAGAAGGGTAAGGTTGTTCAAGTAGTTCAAAGAAACAAACGAATCAAAAACCTTGCTATAACATGATAATTAATATTGGAAAGCTGATATCAAACCCTTTTTTATTTATAAAATAAATTTTGACAACAAGTCTTTTAGGATCATCAGAGAAGCACCCATGTCCTTATTCCTCTCGCACTTCCTTCTATTAGGGGTGAAACATTTCCTAAAGACCTCGTACCAAAATCCCATATCAGGAGAGGAAGGCCAATCAGTGGTCCAGATAGCAGGGAACCACAGCTGTATGGCAAATTGTCGCCTAAAGTCTTGAAGGACAACCAATGTAGAGAAAAAAACCTCAAACAAAAGTCACCTGGTCCTCCAGGTTAGAGGGTAAGGCATGCTGACATCAACCTCATATTCACATAAAACGGCAACAGAAAATGACAATGAATGATTGAAGTATGGGACATCTAAGGACTAAAAATATCAAGCAGATTATAAATCATTATGGAATTAAAAACGAGAAATGTAGATTCTTCCAAAAACAAAAGAAAGGAAAGGGATACAAAAATACTGATGATTACACATATTTACGCGGTAGTCGAAAAAAGCGAAAGGGCTAAAGTCGATGAGAAGCATTGAATGAAAGATTAATAAAGATAATGTTGAATGCAAGGGAAAGAAATATTACGATCCTACCAACGTATGCTCGCCTTAGTGAAAGAAATGAAAGAGTGTGCCCTTGGTCACTTGTGTGGTTTCCCCCATCGTTTGTTCCAAACCCTCCCGAAGAGGCTGAATTATACTTATAACGGCGGTTTCCCTTTTCACACTATTTGGGATATTACCGCACTTCTCGTTAGTTATAAATACAACAAACACAAATTTTTCTAGTAACACACGGGTTTTCTTCTAATACTTCATCAACAATTCCTTACAGAATTTCTACAGAAATCATCAGGTTTCATGTATTACTGAAAGTTTAAACTTACTAGTCAACAGAAATGCTTTTCTACTTTTGGTCAGGGCTGCTATGTAATAGCTAAAATGTAGTTACCAGCTACATCTTCATTTTTTGTTATTATTTATTTAACTTTTCGACTGATTTCGACCAGGGTAATAAAGACAAGACAGACATAAATATATACCTGCAGAATAGATGTTTAAATTAGAGATAAAAGATTTTTTCATATACTTTCAACAATATTTACAGCAATTTAACAGATTTAACTCATGAAAACAACCTCGTTAAAGAGGTATTAAGCATTAAAGCTCCAAGATCTTAAAACGATTTCTAATGAGACTAATTTTCCTGAAGAGTGATGGTGCATGTTTAATTATATTACAGCATTGCTTTCATGACATTTTTAAAACACATAATTTGTTCGGTACAAATTTTACAATCGATTTTAAACTAATCTCCCGATGAGCTAGGGACTTGAAACGTTAAATATAACTCAGAATTGGATGAGAGCGCATTATTAGTCCGAATAAGAAGAGATAGAGAAGAGAAGAAATGGTTAAAAAATGAGTACATACAATCTTTAAGAAACATGTCATAATGACATATAATGTAATGACAAATACGAGTGCCTTTAACCTGTTAAATACCTGTTATGTAATGATATGATGATTTAAGCTGTTAATGACATAACCTGTCACAATCTCAAGATTGAAAAGCAAGAAAAAATTTGAATGCATTTTTTTAATATACCACGTTTTTAGAACACACTTAATACTATTAAATAATTGCTCCTAGGTCAGTACAGATGTATAACCCCACACAGACTCCTAATCCCATTAGCTTGTCATGGAACATTGTAACTGTAAATTTTTGATAGCTATGAAAATACTTATTATTACGAATTATTCATCGCCTGATTATTTATTGCATGCGTCGCTCCACGTTTTTCCTTTAAAGCCCACAGCTATCAAAATTTGACAATTTTCGAAATCTGTATTGGGTTGTAAATCTGTACTAACAAGTGACACTTTCATTAGGTAAAATTGATGATCTCTAACCATTATTGTAGGTAGATATTCATAGAAAGTATTAAAATTTTCTCTTAAAGTATCTTGGTCGTCGATACTTAAAGTATCGACGTCGAGACTGGGGGAACTCTCGGTATCGTGAGGCCCTATTTAAGTGTAAAACGAAACACAGTAGAATAAGGATCGTATCATAGTACCTGACATAATAATCTATTGTATTTTAAGGAGTTTGATAAGGTTACTCTTGTTAACAAAGTCGAAAATAAATGGCATCCGTCCCCCTATCTGTAGATATTTTTAAATAATGTTAATTATACTACATGTGTGGTGTATGCAATAAATTCTTGACCCCCACTCGTCGAAATTCACATGTAAATTATCGAGGAATGCGAAAACAATATCTAAGTACATAAATGTTAATTTAAAAAGTAACAATGTTTTTTATTTCGCAGCAACGCAGTGGAATACTACCTAATTGCAGTAGTATCGCTTCAGGTGGAACATTTCGCTCGATCCTCGTTTATCAAACCGTGTGCCTCATTTTTTTCTTCGACATTAAGAAGGAAAAAAATACTAGAAATCACTGTTAGAAACCGAGAAATCTTTTCTTCGGCCTCGCTAGCGCAGCATCTCCCCATCTCTTCTCCTTCCTTCCAACCTAACCGGTTCCGAGAACTTGTTTCTCTCCGTTTCTTCTTTTCCTCGCCTCCTATATACCCACCAGTGGTTTCAGATCATTACTTATTATAACTGGTTGTAAAAATAAATAAGCTTATTGAAAAATAACGTGCTTGCTTCTGTACGAGCTGCAAGACCTACTTCGCCCACTTTCAATCCACGAGTGTCCCACCGCCTTGGTTTACGATCGAAACGTCTCAAGGGTTTTCGTACGTACATTATGGCAAAATACACGAATCTTTAGGAGCGTGTCGTGGGTAATTTTAAAAAATTCCAAACCGTGCAACAGTAGGTACACGACAAACATGAATCGTCTTAAAACGATTTGACGAATGGCACGTAAAACGGGAAAAATGTGTCCTGAAAAAGGAACAATACCGATAATGGTGAAATTAATTCCAATGACGTCGTTTGAAATGTATGTAAGCTTGATGAGTAATGCTTAATAGGTTCTAAGTCGCAACAGGTATATTAATGTAATTTCAGTACGATGCACTCAATTTATCTTGAACGCTAAAATTATTACAGGGTGGTTATTCATTATGCAGTAACTGGAAGATGTAAAATATGATGCTTTTTATAGAAAGCTGTCCTTTTTACAGACAAGTGCATAAGTTGCACAGGTATTTGGAATCTTCTGTCCCAAAACACGACGCAAGGGAATCTAGACAAGGCAACAGATACCCTCATTAGTTCACCATTGACTTAATCTCTATCCAACCAACCTCAAAGGTTCAGAGGGTAAAGAATCTGGATGTACTGCTTCAACATAACTTAAAATTTAATAGTTACTTTGACTACATTATGGATAATTCATAAAGGCCTGGATTTGTGACATGTAAGAACAGAGATTTGAATGTGAAGTAACTACAAGACTCTATAATTCCTTTGTGAGACTACGTGAAATTTGCTGCCAAAATCTGGTAAAGTGAATATTACACTAACAGTATCGGTAGTAGTATGCTATAAGACAGGACTTTGGTCTTCTGGTCGAGAACACACTAGTGATGTGAAAAATTATAATAAAATCGGACATAATTGAATTCAGCCAATCAAAGAAAGCATATGCTCTATAAGACTGAAGGAAAAGTGATTCAATTTAACTTTTTTCCAGCACATGCCCGAACTGCAGAAGCAGTTGCAGATCACAAGGAGATATCACATCAGACGAAGTTAATATTGGTCGTGGCCTTAGATAAGGGGAGCCTCTCTCTCCTTCACCATTTAACTTTGGCTTAAAGTATGCAGTTCAAAAAGCACTGTCAGATTTGCCAAATGGCTTTGCTGCCCAGGGATCAAAAGTTTTATTAACTGTTGCTGACGATGTCGACACAATTACACAAGAGATACAAATGAAGCTAAGGGAAATAAGTCTTAAAGTCATCGAAGATAAGACCAAGTACATGGTGGTTATGAAGAATCCATGAAAAAGAATAGGACAAATGTATCTCTATACTTCATGTCGTTGAGGAATTCAAGCGCCTTGGAGCAGTTGTAATATAAGAAGAAGATGTAGAAAATAGGGCCTATTATTCATTAGCGACATTGCTTAATTCAAGAATACTCTCAAGGGCGGCAGGAGTAAAATTATGTAAAACCATAATTCACCCCACAATAGCATATGAAAGTGACACGTGGATTTTGAACTAGCATGAAATTACAAAACTACTAATTCAAAAATGGAAGATTTTACGTGCTCTACATGGTCCTTGTAAAGCTGGAAATTGGAGGGCAAGACATAATCAGGAACTCCAGACTACGAAGGTAAAAATACAGTGCACCATATCAAGGCAAGTTGTACCAATTTCAAATGATGAACATCTGCCTGCGGGAATCCTGCACTACCACACACACTCCTGTGGTGTCTTTTGAAGATTTTCCCTACCCATGAAAAAGAATTACGGCACTAGTCTCGTTATTTTGTAGCCAAACTTCTTATGTTCGAAAATGTTAAGACACTTTCTGATGACTTTTGTACTTAAAATATTGCACACTTACAGAATAGTCCAAGAAAAGAAGTTCGAAATATATTTTTATTCTGAGATACTTTCAGAATTGGAATATTGAAATCCTCCACGTTTATAGCTTAGCCCACCCCCTCTACAACAAACAGCTCGAGAATAATCCCCGTGGCCATGTTTCGTGTTATCCGCCATTATTATTTCAAATTTCCTTTAGGTACACTTTCTACCTCAATAAACCCTGAACGATTTTTTCCGCCGAATGGATTTGTGAAAGCGTCCCCTCTGTTTAAATTAACGACTCAATCGATTTTAAAGCAGTTCTTCTCGGCGAAATTCATCGGCAAAGGGTTCCTTCCTGGTTTCTGATATATATCTCATTTCTGATAAATGATTTGCAAACTTTGATTAAAGAAGAATTCCCCGAAAGATTAATTAAAAAACTTTCCAAATGGGCGGAATGCTGTAAAATTTTCATCTTTTCATTAGGGCCGTTCGAACGAAGGTGGTTTAGCTATTATTCCAGCGGTGAAATTGCCTGTTAGAGCGTTCATAACGAATTCAGTTCATGGAGAACAATGCTACACGTAGATTGATTATTAGTTGTGCCTGAAAATGCCCCATAATGTAATTCAAATGAACCAGTTGAGACGTTTTTTGCGCCAGGACAACGTTTTAACATAGTAAGTCGTAGAAGTAGCTTTGTAATGAAAGTCAATTTGAATATTCATGAATTTTTAATAATTTATTTATACGCTTCAATTACGCATTAATACATAGCAATAAGCGGTGAGTCACGCTTGTTTTTAAACAATAAACGACTGAATAAAAGCATTCGCGATTTCCTGACCTTTTTTTTATGGTTCGAATGATATACGAAAAAATATTAACAGCGCTTACACGTGCCTGTTTGTTTGTCTACAAATGTGTATTGTGTGTGTGTGTATATTAGTCAATTTTCTAATTAAGAGGATTGGTGTAATCAAGCTAAAATTCGCTTCAATAGAAACGGTCTAATTGTAATTTATAAAAGGTTCGTTACACTCGTTAAGTGTTACATAACTTTAACATAAAAAAGTGACAATTTGCGAATAATCCGCGACCCCCATTAGCTCTAATTTGTTGTTGTTCTCTTTTAACATGTCTAGTTAAGCCGTCGAGTTAAAATTGAGAGGAAACACTCGTGCACGGAATTCTTGATAACAATTGTACTTTTCGAAATCTGATGGTATGGATCGCTTCCTATACACAAGGAGTTAATTAAGGCGCAGAACGAAACTCGTGTATTTTTTTTATCTTTTACCCGTGGAAAAATTAAAACGATCCCATTCATATCGCCTAACGAACGTTTTCCTCCTTCAGGTTCTTTGTGTTGTACGTTGGTCGCCCTTGACAAAAATAGTACGATATATTTCGAGCACCAAAACGACCATGAAAGAGATTCATCAACCCGCGCTCAGATGAGTAATAACCAAAGGGTGTTATTTTTGGCCTAATTAGTTTTCAGATTTCGGCTGTTACGGAACACGCTGTTTACCTGTAAGGAGACCATTTTTCAAATTTCCCGAACCGTCCCACGTTTATAAATATGCCACACGGGATGATTCTTGTTTAACTTCGGACTGTCTAAATATCCAGCTAGGTGAAAAACGTACCGACAGATTTGTTTGGGTAACGGTACGAAGAAATTTATGTATTAGTTGAGCTTGATGAAAAAATACTAATATGTTTACTTATACATGTCTTAGGTCGCTTGAGATGGCCTATCAAACCTAGCGGGAGCGAAATCTGGATTATCCAGGGGATAGACGCAGGCAGAAGGTAACTTGAAGGCTTAACGGTGTTCACTAAAGTAAACCCGTAGAACGGTTCCCATTAGCTTCGTTGTTGGTAAATTTAAAATCTGCCCCTATTTCGTAACAGGCTGATGATTTGTGCTTACCGCAAGTGTTGAACAATCGTTATTATACTACAGCTGAACAAATTTATCCAGATAATTTTCATTTCTGGTTTGACGTTTTGATGAAATATTGCATATAACTCATCATTATTTTATGAACTAAATTGATTTGTCTGAAAAATATGCAGGTTAATTGTCAATAAAAATGTAACAACTGCAACCACGTGCAATGAATGTTGCCAATAATTTTTGGGAAATTTGGCCAAATCTATCCGCAACTGAAAAAGGGCAGCAGTGCAAGTTTGCAAGAATTTATACATTTGTATCACATATTTTTCCCGACCGTAATTGAAAGAGTTTTTAAAATTTTAAAGCAAACTTGTTATCACCTAACAGAAAAGTTTCAATAATTTCTACAGTTGGTAGCGATACATTAATGCCTACTTCACTTCTGCAGTTAAGACCTAACAAAGACCAGAGAAAGTTTTGTAACTGAAAGAATTTTTAGAATTTTAAAGCAAACTTGTTATCAACTAATAGAAAAGTTTCAATAATTTTTACAATTGGTAGCGATACATTAATGCCTACTTCACTTCTGCAGTTAAGACCTAACAAAGGCCAGAGAAAGTTTAGTAACTGAAAGAATTTTTAGAATTTTAAAGCAAACTTGTTATCAACTAATAGAAAAGTTTCAATAATTTTTACAGTTGGAGGCGATACATTAATGCATATTTCACTTCTGCAGTTAGGGCCAGAGAATTTTTTTTAAATGTAACAGGTTCGTTATTTTTTCGATCTTAACTGGAAAAACAGAAAATTAATACGAGAACTGCAACCCTTTCTTAAACTATAAGGTACTTTCTTAGTGTTAAAGACTAATAAATAAATAAATAAACGGAAGAGCAGGTAAAAGAAAAATTGAAGGGCTAATATTTTGTGTAAAAGTACTAATCCCAGTTCAAAAATAACTTCCAGGTGTTAAAAATAAATTATTTGAAAATTATTATTTGCATAAATTGTTTAATGGTTGCTTCCCATGCAGAGTTTGCAGTTTTTTTGGGAGGCTTCACTGCACCTACCATAAATAAAAAATCATATCTATATACTCGTTAGGTGTAAACGTAAAAGGCAGTTGTTTAGGTATTTACACTTTAGCATGTTACATGTAATGAAATAACAGTGTGAGAAATAAACTTTTGACACGTAATAAAAATTAGTTTCAAACAGGTTGCGTGGAAAAATTTGAAAATTGAAAAAAGCCATTTAGAAGATTAAAGTTGATGAATTTTACAAAATTCAAAGCGGTATTTTAACACAACTAAAGTCTAATTATTTCTAAAATCTTCTGTCTACACATTTGGGACCCTGTGTTTATACAACTTTCGGAAATCTAGGGAAAAATTGGACGATTCAGGGAAATTTTATCGAAAGTCCAGAGAAATTGAAAAAAATTTACCGTAAAAGATGTAAAATTTCTGTTTACACATCAAATTCGCGAAGAACGAAAAGATCAAGGGCTATTTGAAAGGGAAGAGGCAGGAGCATGAAGGAAAATATTGAGAAGACGTTTAAAGAACTTTTGTACTTAATAAAAGCATGGAAAACTTTAAAAAACTGAAACCCATGTACATATTTTCAAAAATAAATATGCATATAACTTTTATAAATACGGCACATTTCTCGATCATATGTGGTAAAAGTTAGTAAATTTTTAGTAGTGCCTCTATACTACTATATATGGTAGAAAAATCGTTTAATTTTCTTATTGTATTTATGACAAAAATTCATTAAAACAAATTGTTTAATTTCGTTATTGTTTCGTTGTCAGTGATAAATAAAATAACGTCACTAACGCTTTCATGAACTATTTTATTTCATATTTCACTAAATTAGTGTTATCAGGTTATAGTATTTCTAATTAAAACTGTTAATTAAAATATGTAAAAACAAATTAATCCCTTACAATAATTATAGTAATTAGTTTATTAAATTATTAGATTATAAAAATCTGTAACGGTCCTTTGATTCATTTCTGAGTAATAAAATTTGAACAATATTATATACGAAGTTAAGGCTTCTTAAAGCTCTATTATTCACACTGTGGCTCACAACAGCTCATTAAAGTTACGTTATCAAATCATTCGTCCTTCTAAATAATTACTCAAATTCTCCAAGGGCTATAATTTAGTTAATGACGGTGATCGTTTATATTTTAGCACTATGGGTAGAAAATTGTTAAAGCAAGTATCGTATGTAATAGTAAACAGTATGAATTATAAAGATGAAACATCCATAATTTGAGAAGCAATTGATTTATCTTCATTTAGTTTGATTCAGTAAATTTTTATTTTCAGTGTCAAAATCATATGCTTCCTTTATGTGTCAGTTTTTTGTTTAGTAGTAGTTTTTTATTGTTTAGTAGTAAAGTAGTAAAGTAGTTTAGAGTAAAATTGCCTACAATCCTTAGTGTACACTACAAAAATCAAGAAGTTTACATGTTGTACTTTTAACAGTATAGCATTATTATAGTGTTGATTTTTACATTTTTAGGCAGTTTTACTAAAACAGTCTAGGTTCGTTTTTCGTAGGGTTCGTATGATTTTATAGGGAAGTTATATTTCAAATTGTCAGTGTTCTAAAGCAGACAATATCATGAAAACTACTCTGGTTTCTGTCGATTTGACACTGGAAATTACAACTGTGTTTCGACTAACACCTAACCAAATATCGGAATGAAATTTGATACTTCGACGACCATGTTTGCTGAAATAATGTGGCTACCTGAGACGACTCGTATTACCCAGTCCCTTTTCGATGTTTAAAGAAAGTGTATCGTAATACACAGAAAGTCTATTGATACCATTCGAAAACAGTTCAAAAGTCAATAGAAGTACAGTGATAGAAATTGACAAGCAGCTATAAGAGTACATTGGCTGATGGGGGCAATCTTCATCGACTGTATGAATTTGTAGCCATAAAATCAGAAGCACAGCAAATGGGACGTTCTGTTTTAAACTATTGGCAGAACTTTAATACATATATTTCAAAATATTACCTACAGAAGAAAAAAGGACCGTTCAAACGATCTTCCCAAGTGCGTAATCTGAGACGCACATTCAGCATCGGAGTAATTACTTTTTACGATATACACTGACAAACGTTAATCTGTCAACGGTTCAGTTTTTAAGTACATGCTTAATTGATGAATATGTGTATTCAGCAGATTGGAACATGCTTACGCCGCTTGGAGCAGATCAACAATTGACAGATTAAGCGTCATGCTATCTCTAACATGACTAATCGTGGTGTACGGATCGTAATGAATTGAGCGAATGCTCGAAATTCGATCCCGGAACGTCGCCGTGCCTTTTCGATAACCGACTGCCGCTACTTCTGAAGCGTTCTAATTTCGCCCCGATCTCCTTCCGATATCCAGCTACCGTAACAGCACATCTCGGTAGCCGAACGGAGCGAGAGATTTGTCGATGTGAACCGTTCGTTCGTTCTACCATAACCTCCATCAGAGCACGTCCAGCGAAAAAGTCTCTTGGACATAGTCTATACATTACTGTATACACTATGTCTTGGATACGAGCGAGAGCGAGTGCAACTTGCAAGTCGGCTTGTTGAGGACAGCATCTCTTTTTTTCTCTCAATTCTCTCTCTTTCTCTCCATCGTACTCCCCTCTCCTTTCTATTTTTCTCAGCTGATCTCTTCAGTGAGAGTTCGTTGGCCCATGAACAGAGGTCCGGTTGCATCACGTCGATCAAGTTGTGAGGAGTCGATCTTGATGCCACTTTTTGCGTGACATCGTGGGCCTAACGCTTGTTTCCGGCTATCTTCCTGTTTAACGAGTTTAGTAGAGGGAAAGTGGGAGGGAACCCAAAAATAACTTTCTCCGGGTTTGGAGTATCGTGATCAAATATATTGGCTCTCTTTCTCTATGGAAGTGTCGCAAAAACAGAGGGTGGATAGTGGTGGATTTCCAGTTGATGTTGAGTGTTTCTATGACAGGAGCATATCTTTCCCATTTTGGGGTAGGGGATTTTCTTAAATCTTTGTCTTGACAGCAACGGTCGAGGTTATTTAAGTGGCTGAATAAGGACGATTTTTCTAGATTCTAATCTTGCAATCCGTTCAACTATTGCGTGAGTGTACACGAAATTTAGAAAATATGCCGAAAAATCCCCATTACACATAACCGGTTTAAAACGTATTTCGCCGCTGTCCGAATCCTAACTCCATTCTATTTATACTTTCATCCCTTTTCCCCACGCATTTCTGGACATTCCTTCTTTGCAGCATTTCCTTGGTTTTTTCCTTTTCCGACTTCCCTCTGATTTCCATTTAATGGTTTGCTTTGGAAGTCTATCATGCATTTTTGTACACAGCCCTATCATATAAGTTGTTTCCTTTCAATGTCCTCTGATATTGTTTCAGTAATCCCCATTTGGTCTTTAATTGTTTCATTTATGATCCTATCTAGTCTTGGTATTCTCGTTGAACGTCTATGACATCAATTTCTACTGCATCCAATTTCCTTTTGTATTTCTCTTTTACTCGCCAAGTTTTTCCGTCATATCGCAGGCTCCATTTCGTCAATGTTTCATATATGTTATACTTTGTTCCTTTCATTATATCCTTGCTCAGAGAATACCATGTAGACAGGATATTGCTTTGTGGCTTTAATGATTCTTGTGGTAATGTCTGTACTATCTGTTCCATCCTCTGTAAATATCACACCAAGATATTTATATTCTCTACGGTGAGATATCTGTTGACCGTTTTCAAATCTAAGTTTTTAGATTTTCTTGTTACTTGGTAATACTTTGAGGGCAAAATAAGTTCTTTACAGAACCAACTTTGCAATAGAGCTTCTGTTGTGCCTACTTACTTGCGGCTAACTGTTAATTTTGCTATGACCACGGAGAAGAAAAATAGCACATAGGAGAAAGTGGGTAAGACAGAGACGAAGATTCTGGCACAAACATATACAAAGAAGTAAAGACAGCAGGCTCGTTAAAAACGCAAAAATGAACAATCAAGTAGGAAAAACATCACAGGAAAGACCACCAAAACCATGGCAAGAATGCTGGACCTCATCTTCCGGGGGAGACGCGCTGCCAATCAACATGAAAGAACCTACTAATATGGTAAGAAGTATAAGAAGAAGAGAAAGAGGTACATAAGCATTTATTTTTCGATGAAAGAGGAATCTACCTTCATTTCAAACCGAATCCGAACCTAGTCTCATGACAGATGAAGCCAAATTCTCCATCAACACTATATATAAAAAACTTAGCGACCAGATGAGATACATTCAGTATTCTTTAAACTTCTTAAAGATGGACTGACATAAGAAATAGGGATCTAAAACATGAGGTCATTACAAGGAATGTATTCAAAGGGTTCCCTGTTCTGTTCGCAAGCATTGTTTTTCCAACGTTACAAGGATATGATCTGAGATATTTTCACTTGTCATCAGAAGGCATTCGACAAAATACGGCATGAAAAGATAATGGAGGTTTTGAAGGACACGAGGATCTTATCCTGTACCGAACTTTTTCTGGAATAAGTCAACTACTGTTAAGATTACTGTGAAAGAACCAACGCAGTCATATTACTTCGAGGCAATAGACAAGCCCGTATCCTTTTGCCACTAACATTCTATCTCTACTCGGAAGAAATCTTCTAAACGAACCACCATAGGCAGCCTGTAGAATGGAGACCGTTATGACATCATTCGATACGCTGATGACAGTAATAATCACCGACACCATAAGCAGCTTACAAGAATTATTGAATGAAATAAGCTTAGCAAAGAGGAAGTTGGAAGCTGTGATTTAATGGTCAACCCACCTTGCCTACCTGGAAACCAGGACCAAAGTGGACTGGAACCATTCACAGGAGATAATGCAAAATAGTGAAAGCGAGGGGTCGCCTCCAATCAAATGGCCAAACTGTTCAAAAGTCACAGCCTCAACATCGACATAAAAATTAGATTCCTCCAATGCTATGTGTTCTCGATACTCTACCATGGAGTGGAATCATTGGCACTTACACAGAAGACTCGAAGCCTTGTAGGCTTCTGAGCTCTGAGATCTGAGTGAAAGTCTTTGGTAAAAGATGGTAGAAAAATATCATGGCTTAAATACAAAAGGGTGTGGTTCAAATACTACTACCGAAATATTCAAAGCAGCCATGAATAGGCGTATTTGGATTCGTATTTACCATCTCGTATGAGAAGATATTTCAAAAGTTAGTTGCAATATTCTTTAATATAAGAACCAATTGAAGTATAACAGCCAAAATTTTGACATTTTATGTTTTTTTTAAAAACTCTAATTTGTCCCTAATTCCCCTAATCCCTAATTATGCCATTATTATGCTAGCATTATAACACAGTATTAGCACAGTAGCATTATTATGCTAATAGCTCCCTAATTTGCCATATTTTACTTAGTACTTTTGGACCAAAATCAGAGGAAATTCATAAATCTGATACTGGATGATGTAGAATGATCTTTCATTTCTTTTTGAGCCCTGTACTCATATAAGAGTTGGAAATAATGTGCTGCCCCACACTTAATGCAAAAATTTCCAAATTTGATTAAATTTTGTTTTAAAAGGATAATTCAAATGACTTTCAAGGGGCAGTTGTAGGTCATATTTGCCTCAAATTGAATTGGTTAATGTACTTTCAAACCCAAACAAATTTAACTGATTCAAATCGGCATCTACGCCGTTCCGAAGCCGCGAATTTTCCGAAAGCCGTCCGTTTAGAAATTTACAAACTACCTCGTGTATGTCAGCCGAACAAATCACGCGCACTACCCACGTTTCCCGAACCCTCTAATATTTATTCCCGGGTATCCAGAAATCGCCGGTTCGCGGATGGGAAACCAGAAATTACCGGCGTAGTGATTCGAGTACAATTCCGGGGCGTCAAACTTTTACAATGTTTGCGAACCGTCAACGATTTGATCGATGCGGTAGGACTCGCTATCAGCTTTGTTCCATATTCTAAGCTTAGCCAGAAGCATTATGCCAAAGTGGTTTTTTCGCATCATTACGTCTCCTCCTCCTCCTCCTCCTCTTACTTCTCTTTTTCTCTCAGAGAATCATTATCATTTACTTGTACGTTCCGTAACGTTAAATTAGCGAATAACAATAATGACGAGTTGAGAAAAGAGGCAGCGCAGAGTAAAAAAAGAGGAAACGTACGACGATTAAGCCTGCGAAAAAAGCTGAATCGAGGAATTATGGGATTATTTTTCTATTGGTAGAGACAGGCGAGTTGAATGCTCTGGAAAAGTGTATTTGCGTTACGAATAGGAGTAAAAAATAGAAAGTACATGGGTGGGTATTGTGAGTTATAACTTACGTATATAATTGTCGGCGTTTGGATTTGTTTCAAAATCGAAAAGGTCAATACCGCCGTGTATTACTTAAATAAATTGTTTGCGCAAGTATCGTATTTACGCTGATATTAGTATGCTATTTCCGAAAGCGGGGAAGACTAAATATGAATTTGCCTTCACTGATAATAATAAATGTATAAACTCTTAAATATCTAAAAAATGTTTGTATCATCCTAATGATCAGGCAAGTGAATAATTGCTTATTTTTCCCACTACACATGTCAGTTAAATACCTTTCATCTAAATTAATATATCTTTCATAAAGTTAAATATCTTTCATAAGGTAACATTTTTTTAATTACAAAAAACGTGAGTTTCATGAGAGATAAATGCAAAAAACTCGGAATTAATTTTGAGTTCCTCACAACTTCCTCAAACTGAGGTAAAATGTGTGAAATGGTAAAACGCACAAAAATTATTCTAGGATAATAATCCTTTTGGACACTAAATTCGGGAGGTGAGGATAATGGGGTCGCCTCGTTAACGATAAGGTAGCCTGATTTAATGGGAAAGGAACTGAAAAGAAAACACTATGAATGGAGGATAAACACAACTTCCCAGGGTTTCTTCTCTGTTTATTCGTATAGTATCTAGTGATCATTTTACGATGGCCGACAGCCCAAACAAGAAGCGGCGTTTAGCTTATACCATGGCAGAACAATTGAAGATCATCCACGAAATTTAAGCCTTGGCATGGCTTGCCAAAAACATGACCAAACCTTGATATCAAAGAAAATAATAGTAAGTGCAAACGAATCAAGGAAGTGCTCATGATGTAATGAACCAAGCTTTAGTGAAATGATTTCGTCAAATTGTAGGAAGATGAGTACTTAGAAATGGATCGATTTACAATGTGGAAACAAGAGAATTTAGATAGTAATTGGAAGGAGAAGAACAGTTCCAATCCAATGCAGCATGGATCGAACGATTTAACCGAAGACAATATATTCTTCAGAAAAGTTATACGGTGCAGCGTCTTCTAAGGATTTGTAACAAGCGGTAATAAAATACTACAAAGAACTTCACGCCATCGACCCAACCTGGATGTACAATCATTTATACGACTATTGCATAAATGCTATAAAATAAAAAAAATGAATAAATCGTTTTGCGCCCTTATTTATTATATTACTGTGTAGGCTATAACTATGTAGCGGATATAAAGAACTTCGGATTGAACGAACCTTTTTCACAATACCGACAGGTTAGATATAGGCGAAGTTAACTACTAGACGAAAAGGATTCTAGAGGTCCTTTATAACTTTTGAAGCCTACATTGGGTAAAAAATTGAAGTTTGACAGAAGTTCTAAAGGATTTTATTTAATTTTAACCGTTAGAACGAATCTAAATGATACATTCCAGCCGTTTTTCTACTATTTTAAGTGCCTTAAAACCGAATTTAAAAGGTTTATAGAAGTTTCAAGTTGTTTCATTTTTCGAGGACCACAGGAAATAGTCTAGATTTAAGTCTCAGTCCAGATCCATTTAAACGGTCTTCTTACAGTGGCGTTATAACTTCAAACATTAGAACGTTTGAATCATGCTGAAGAAAACTGAATGCTGATTTTAAGCAAGGGTACTTTATATTTGGAAGATATACAGATATGACATAAAAGAAGGTTAAAAAGTCTGAAAATAATTAATGTTGACCCTCTTCTCCTATTTCATTTTCTTATGATTACAATAGAAAAGTAAAATATATAACCTTTAAGATATGTTGGAGTGATTGACTTGAAGGCACCAGATTCTTTATGAAGTATTTATGGATGGAAATAATTTAAATTAAATCGACATAAACTCAAGTCCAAGATATAGGGGTTTCGTTTGGCAGGGAAATTGTGAGACGCTGTGTATATAACGCTCAGAAAACTAAAGGCATTAAATACCTAAATAATAATATAACCTTAAATAATAAATTAAAGTATTGAGGAATATTACACAAAAAATGTTCGTGGATATATTCGTATACATTCAATAAATTAATTTATCTTTTGCTAAATGTTGCAATAACTGTGAATAACTGTTTGTTGTTTGATATTACATCTACTGTTTTCCTTTCTGCTTTTTCCTGCACAACGGATTTTATTGTATTGTATGCTTTATATGTACTCGTACTAATTTTATCATTTAGTACGTATCATTAGCATTACCTACAAATGTTTGCTATACATAGTCTTCTGGCTTGTCTAATTGTGATAGCTCTAAATGTATCAATAAAGAATCAGGCTGAACTCATAAATATAATTAGGTGAAAAAAGTTGTAATTGTGTGCGATAGGAAGATTTTATGCGGTGTAAAATTAAATTTAATAACACAAAAAATAGGATAATTTGAATATTCACTGTAGTGGTAGCACTGGACTGTAAAAAGATCGAAGAGATAAGTTTTTTCATATCTCTCTTCAAACGTGCGTTTACAAAATATACAAGCTTTTCCTTTATGTAACACTTAATGTATTACTATTTTTCACGTCGAAATTTGAATATTCAAATCCTAGCTGTAACATCTTAACCGTACGTGCGAGTAAGTACGTTAGAATGACCCACAAAAAACCTGTTTTCTAATTTGCATTTACTCATTATTTTTATTAATAATTTCCTCTTTTACAAGACTGGCGCCTGGGTAACCCGTTCAAGACCGTTTCTCTCTTATCTCCTCGCTCTCTCTCTCTCTCTCTCAACGTTTATATTGGGAAACGAGACATCTGTATTTATAAGAGAAATTTCACGTCTCGGATATAAATCAATTAGATATTTGTTTACTTAAAATCTTTTAAGATAGCTTAAATGTTAAACGTATAGGCCGACGTTTCAATCTAGAGAGTTTCCTGAAACATGGTTAACTCTATCGGGGGCTTGCATAAGGACAGGGTAGAGAAAAAATAATAACATACTATGTTTACAACAAAGGTTATGTTCAGGTCCTTAGATAATTTTAATGACAAACAAATTTCGATAACCATACAACGGCTGGTATTGTTCTGTTATTAAATAGTACTCAAAATTCAAATATTCAAAATCTACTCTGATATTATGTTTAATTAATGATGTAATTGATTAAATCTAGGATCTAACCCACCTAGATTTGGTAAATAACCTCTGGGCGTTGTTAAAAATTTTGTAAAAGAATTATTAGAAGAATTATATTTAAAGTAAGGTTCAGGAGAAGCCCCAAAATTGATATTATAAATGGAAACTACATTTCATTGGTTATCATTCTTTTATGACAGTTTTTTTGATTGTTTTATTAATGCTATACCGAAATCTAATAAATTCCTTTATTTCAAAAATATTCAAATGAATGTACCTTCGAATAGGAATTAAACTCGCCTGCAGGGTGTTAATTCCAGTGCGAGGTTTTAATCAAAATTTATTATTTAATTAAAAATATCAGGCAGTTATGAATATTCTGCATGCTAATTTACGACCATTGAAAATCCGCGTGATATAAATTTCATGAGATTTCGGAGTTGTGATTTCCGCTAGGTGTAACATCTATCTACTATGATAAATGTTCGAATATATCATCTAGAAAAAAAAAAGATGGAACAGGAGACCGAGAAAAATAATAATGAGAGAAATTACAACACCTTTGGCCGAAATTCAAAACAACGACGTGTTATTAATTATTCCTGAGCCTCCATAAGAACGTTTCGTAACCGTCATCGCTGGAAAAAATATATATCATTACCGTAAGACAGATTAATCCTGTAAGTTGATGTGGTCCGCCCGGATAAATAAAACAGCCGGGGAATTGCGAAATTCTATATACTACGAAGATAAATTTCAGGACATTCTACCGCGTGTACCGTCGGAAGTTATGAAATGTGGGTTCCCGTGCAGGTATAAGCTGCTGTTTTTGTTCAGATGAATGATTGCAGTAAACAACATAAACACTTTTGGGGAAAGCAATATATATAAGGTTTGTTCAAAAAAAACATTTTGGGGTTTCCACAATGTTGGACTGATTCCAGGACAATTTTGTCCGGGAAGACTAAAGAAGCAGGAGAAGAAATAGTAGGAAAGGACGTGACATGACGATTTTAAAAGTAGAAGAGAAGAACAGAAGAAAGAAACAAGAAAGAAAGAAGACCAATGGGAAACTTTAAAACACTAAGGGAGAAAAGAAGCAAGGAGCATTTGAAAGAAACGACGACACACGAGTGCGCGTCTGGAAGCCTAGGTTAAACTATTTTTAAGTAACAGTATGCTTCATATGTCCGTGGTCAGGACTTTTGATAGAACTTTGTACCTTTCGAACTTCGAAACGTACCTCACTTCTAATGAGCGAAGTCTCTATCCAACTCTAATGTCTGTTGTGCTCTATTGGCTAGTTTATACTCAGGGGAGAGTCAGGAGAATTTTATCTTAGTAATGATTTTCACTTTGTGATTTTCATTTTGTGATATTCACACTAGAAAAAAACACTGATTGAAGAGAGGGGAAAATTGTAGGTAGAGAAATAATTATTGCAAATGTCTAAAATTAGCAAAACATCCTTGTTTAATATAAAGACTATGCAAGGAAAGGATTAACTAAAAACTAACAAAAAAAATTGAAAGCATGGAAAAAAAGGGTTTCGTTACCTCTTTCAAAATGTGATAATGAAGTATATATGAATTAGATGAAGAATTTGAAGAAGACTGAATTCAAGTGGATAGCATGAAGGAAATAACAGAAGAAAATGAGACGCGAGGAAAGTGTTCTGGTAAAATCTTCGAACAACGTATTCCATATCGGCAAATTTTTAACTATTGATCCACTATTTCGAAAAATCTCAAAGAATCCTAATATATTTTCGTTCCGTAATGTTCCAGATCTTTCCATTATCAATGGAACGAAACTCAAATTTCAAATACTTAGATTGGAACTAAGTTTCCATAACTTTTTGTAATTTAAATAAATATTTTTTAAAAAAACCTGCTTTATTTTAAAATTTTATAGTTTTGTCTCATATTGAACCTAGACTTGTTTCAGTTCGGAATAATTCCTCCATCTTCTATATTAACATTTGATGCTTCCATGACAGCGAAAGGATGCTTTTATTTAAAGTGGTGGATAACGTTTTGGCACATCGAATTTCAGAAGACAGTCAGAATATTTCTGTACCAGGGGGTATGTTTTACGTCGCTATAACCCAGCATCATTCAACTGTATATGAAGAAAAAGGTGCTTTTTTAATCATATAGTCTTAGAGTCTAAGCCCTTAAGTCTAGTTTACTCATGGTTGGTCATAGCAATATAAAACATGTTCCCTTTGACAAAGAAAGATTCATGAACTAATCTTCTCGTAAGTAACAATTGAAACTAAGCACTCCCAAGTCTTTACATACTTAATCAGCACAGTTGAGAAAGTATAATAATTACGGAAAAATCCTAATTTCTCTTTTAACCAAAAATTTCCCATTTTCGAATAAATTTCACTAATAACAATAAACGTAACCGCCAATAAACTCAATAATCTATAGATGGATTATTTATAAGAATCTCCTGTTATTTTCCACTGCCAAAAAAAAACACCTGAATTTCACATGTTCAAACAGATTTAGATATAAATCTCGTATCTCGATGGTTATCAGGCAAGGCCGATACGTTTAAAAATAGTATCAACGGTAAAGAATCGTTAATAAATTCATTGCGGATAAAAGCACAACGAAACAACAAATTAGAGGAGCTCTCATATGACATTACCGTCTGGATAGTTTTATTGCTCTATTTAAATTATTTATAACCGTACAATAATTGACAACAAGGCCGAGCAGTGAAAATATAAATTTTATTTGCGGTGAACAAATTATTATTAGAAACAGTACGCAGCAATTCAATGCGCGAAGTAAAGGTATTTCCAAATAACGCTTTCTTTTCTGTTAAATTTAAAATATAGAGCGAATTTATTAATGTATGTACATACGCGTTTTAATTATTCTGTCAGTGATTTGATAAAGTTAAGTTTTATTTCACACAACATCAATATGCTGGTTAATTACCATGAACTATAACAATAAAATTAACCTAAAAGGTAAATAAAGATTCAACCTGCTATACACCCTGACATTTTATGCGTGAAATACTCATAAAATTCAAATCAGGCGATTTCTCATTTCCTTATACGGTTGTGTTCTGCATAATCATTATATGGAGGTATACATAATATATATTGTTGTTTAAGATCGTGATTTTTATATTCGACTTTTTAGTACCAAAGCGGAACGAGTGACAAAAAAATCGCATTCACGCGTCACAGCTTACGAATGTGAATGAATAAACAAAGAGAAATAAAAAAAAGAACCGGTTCAAATGGGAATTAATAGTCCGAAAAAGTGCATTATCTGCGACTACGGTGCAGGGAAGTGGAACTGGAAACCTTGTAGCAGGAGGCAATGAAGAGATAAGCACGCCTGCCAGCCCGATGCACTCGTGACGACGGAAACGATCGAACCATTTAACATTTTTACGTTCGCAAATCCCTCTATATACGAATAGGGCTACAGAGCATATCGATTTTGGGTAATGTAGCGCAAAACCTGGATATTTTACATAACGAGTAGATGTAGTGAAGTCAACCATATTGGGAAGAATGAACGCAAAACTGCGGTGAACCAAGCATTAACAAATAGGTGCAGAAAGAAAATTGATTCATATGTCATAAGGAAATATGCAGGAAGTAGTTCTCACAATTTCAACTAACCTATGTAATATTAGGATTCAGTATCTAATATCCTGCAAGTTGCATTAGACCCATTAAAAACTTTATGCAGTATGTACACTTTCAGGGCTCTTAGACCTTCCTTCGTCTCGACGTTTCGCCCTTAACTGCGAAGAATATCCACAGGTCGTGGTCGAGGTGTTCTTGCCAAGGGTTCGCGATCAAATTCTTAAAAGTGTGCGTACTATACCTTTCAGATCGGCCATGGGCCGTCAAGTCTACAGTCAATAGAAGTCAAACTCGAGTAATCCTGAATTTGTTATAAACTGTGGACTTGGACTTGGCAAAATTTTGAACATTTTTATACACACACCACTTGTTTGACAATGGACAAGTTGTTTGTCAGAAAATCTGATGCGTTAATTCGAGTGTTATTAATATTATTGATAGTCCATGTATTATATTACCTTCGATATTAACAACAATGATGTAATATGACAGTTTTTGTCAAATAAAAAAAATTAATCAAGTCCGTTAAAACGACTTTAATATTTTCCCACAACATTCCTACATTTGGTCTTTGGAACAAGTATGATTTTTTTATGGAAATTAGTGATTGTAAATTAGATGACTACCTAATTAATTTTTTTGTGGTTGAAATAACGAAAGAAAAATCATTTACATAAGCCGGCAAAAGTGCACCATAAAATCTATTTGATTACCATGTGGGGGTTTAGTGAAAATAGCTTGAACTATTCACCCCGCCCCCTCAATTGTAACCAACATTATAAATGTGGTCCCAGTAGAGGCTATTATTATTATTATAATTGTTTAATGTAATGTAAATGATTTAGAGTCTTGAACCTTGAACCTCGATTTAGGCAGATCTAATCTGTCTGATAACTCGTCCAATAGATGTCTGACGAAGACAAAATGTTCTAGCCATTTCAAAAACAAATACCAAGTGATCATGGCACCTTCACTATTTGACGAGGTGAAATAATGAAAGCCTGAAGCAATCTTCAAGTGAAATTCCTTTCCAAATTTAGTGCCCTCAGTGCTTTAGTAAAAGCACTAGCGAAATTTCTACGAAGTTCTCAAAATCAAAGGTGTTGGGTATCTCAAAAATTGTCACTTTTAGAGTGTGCCACTCATTCTGAAAAAAACAAACTATAAATGACACACTTAACTCAATTTTTTACTCCAGGCGAGGCGACAAAAGTGTGGTAAATTGCCAAAACTGGAACTGATTGAATTTAATAAATATTTTATAAACAATTTTGAAAAAGTAGAAAATCTGCATCAAACATATGGAACCTTGTAAGATTATAGTTAACAAAACTCAAATTTTCATATTTGTGTTAAGTAAAATAATAATTATTTGGGTGCGAAAGAGTGAATTTGAAGTCTTTTGTGCGTACATTTCGATGCTACTATAAACTCTGCTTAAGGCAATGTTTAAAATCGAACGAGATCTATTCAAATGTGATACACCTCTTATATTTACAGAAAAAGTCATCGTACTGGGAAATCAGTCTCTGACTTCCTGTTTATAAGTTCATGTAGTGAAAATATGATACCTTAATTAATGTGTTATTAATATTATCCATAGTTCATGTATTCTGCATCACTGATTTTAGGTATCATATCTATGTTTTTGATATTAACAACACTGATCTATTATGTCAGATTTTGTCACTTTCAATCTGTTGAAACAACTTAAAAATTTACACACAATATTTCTAAATTAAAGGTCATTTCAAAATTGTTCCATCTTCGAATTTTCCCTTTCATACCCTCATTAGCACTAAACCATAGGCGCAGTCTCATGAAGCAAATATGTAAAATTATAGAAAAATTGTAAATACTTATAATCTGAATGCTTAGGTACTATTGTTTTCAAAAATTAGCGATACCAATTAATATCGCCATCCTTATATCGAATTTAGAAGAACGCAAATTAGAAGATGTATGATTTATTTAAAACTGTAGGTGTTGATATTTTATTGTATTTTGTATATATGCATATTTGCATTATTATTGTATTTATATAGTGATTTACTTATAGCACTCACATTTAAATTGTCAATTCCAAGTCTGAAAAAACTGGGAAGAACAATTTCTCTAACCTTATTACAGAATTATAATTTATTCTGTTAAATGACCCAAAAGTTTTTCGTTTTCGCTTTGCTCTATTCTTCGGGTCCCATGATATATCTACTTCTTCGTTAACAGGGAGGACATACGGAAAGTAATTACGTGAGTGCGCTATTATGATTCCCTTTAATTTTTTGAATTACCCAAAAGTGTTTCGGCCACATTTTTAAATTTACATTGAAGCGTTGTGCTATCAATTATTTTGGAATGGACTATCGTTATTCCATTTATTCACCATTAAACTAGATTTTTTTCTTTTTTTTGTTGAAATAAATGAATTCCATTTGATAACTACCTGATTAATAAGGATTTTTTTAAATTGAAATAACCAAAGAAAAATCTTTTGCATAAGCCGATTAAATTACCACATAAAACCTATTTGATTGATATCGAAAATAAGTCATTTAAAATCTTGAACCTACAACTTTGATGTAAATATAATCTGTCCAACAATTCCTCCAATAGGCGTCTTAAGAGATACGAACAATTTTAATGCCAAAGAATCATAATCGTCTTCACTATTTGACTTGGTGAAGTAGTGATCACAGGCGAAAAATCAATCCCTAGAGCAGTGAAAGCACCAGGGAAATTTCCACGAAGTTATCAAAGGTGTCATTAAAATCTTTCCCAGCGACGAATCTTGTGGTTTTTCTTAAGAAAAAAAAATAATTTCCAAACATTCCCTTTACGTGTTCTACGTTAATAATTTCGAAGTCATAAAATTTTTAATTCGTATCTCCTCCACAGTACCTAAAGCGTCCATTAAAAAAAAACAGTATATAATTTTTGTATAGTTTATTACGGTTGTTAAAAGCACCTAATCGTCGTATCCCAAAACACTATCATTATTTCGTAATTTGTACGAAGCCAAAGTTATAACAAGCGTAAAACAACGCCGCAGTAAATTTCACTAATGACCAGCCTTATTTTATTACGTTATTGCAGATAAAAATCAGTTTTTATCAGATGTTGAATTGAAATTACAATAATTGTTTTTTATTGAATTCATTGTTTAAATTAAGCTACACCGAGAATAATTGATCAATAAACCATAACGGCATGTATGAACGTAATGTTGCTGTGAGTCTCATAAAAATTGAATTTCATTAGGTGTACATATTTATGTTACTCACGCATTTAAAATTTTTAATAACAAGAGTGATGCACTAGTGCATTCTAAAAAATAAGCCAAGGCTGCAAACCGTCAGTTTTAATTTGGGAAAATTACACCAACTCCAGTACCTTAATTGTACTTATGTAAAAATATGTACGAACATAAAAAGGGCTGTACAAAGCCACACGTAATACTTCCGTTCTAATCTTGTTCAGATAAGCCATATCACTTCAAACAAACCAACACAGTGAAATTAATGCTTTGTTAAAAGAAAGACCTATTTAAATATGTAAGTGATGATTACGATTATCACAACTAATTATTTAAAACCGGCAAAAAAACAGAAATTAGGAATTAACAGGATACATACGTAAAACCTTTTATTTCGACACGGGAATGACTAGATTTCCTTCGGACCACAAATTAACCCACTGATTAAACTAACAGTATTTTATCCGCTCTGAAATGACTTTCTTCGAGTATGGCAAGTTTCTCAGAATTTCCAATCATTATTAATAATAGATAGTCCTTTGCTGGAGGGTGTGTGTTGGTCAGATCATTATAAAGTGCTTAGTCGTTGTTTTTTACTCCTTTAAAAATCGCACCGAATCAATCATTGCTTAATACCTATTATTATTAACTACTGGACGATATTCCGAGCGTGACCGGATTTTTTTTCGAGGGAGCGGTGTGTTATGTAAATGGTGATGGTAATTGTCCGGGGAAATAGTATGACAAAATAATGAGAAGGACCGGGAAAAAGGCAATGGCGCCTTGCGAGTACTGATGTAAGTTTTATCAGATCACCAGAATTGGTGATGTAACACGTCACGTTATCCAACTGGGTACTTTTCGTTTCCTTATTTGTAAGACCACGGCAAGTAACTGGATAATTCAGGAAAATCTATGATATTCAACAATTCTTAGACAAAATTTAAAAAACATTGGTATGTTTGTTGAGATTAATTAATCGTTATTTTACCGTTTTATAGCAGTGTCTTCTTGATCTTCATTAACTGACGCTATAGCTGTATATCATTTTTATAGCAAAAACATTTGCTACTATAAGGTACATCTTCCTACGTAATTAATATCGCTGAAGTAATAAGCTTCCATAATAAAGTTTTTGAGAAATCGATTGAGGCCAAAAAATCGAAAAAATGACATAAATCCTAATACTCAATCAGGATAATCACAAATATAATTACCTGTTTACTTAGGATCTGTGACAATATTTTTGTAGCGTTAGAGAATTATACATGTGCAACTTGGGTGCTGGTATAAGTATTTTGGATGCAACTGTATTGTTTTGAAGTTATCTTGGGATCGCTCACAGTGCATCCATTTATGTAACGAGGCCTCTTCTTATCAGATCATCTTATAATGTATTATGTCTCAAGGCTGTATTAGGGCCATTATTCTTTCATCTATATTTGCCTTCAAATGCATTATTTTCTCATGTAAAACATATTTAGTGAAGCGAAGTTTTTACTGGACATACGTTCAATTCTCTTTTACTTAGAGAATTTGAGACTTCTTGTGCATGTTAATAAAATTTCAATTAGTCAATATAAAACGGAAATGCTTCCAAATTTCATTCAGCTAGTAAACTGAAGTTTGGTCAGAATCACTAGAGTTTTACTAAATTGAGAATTTCCAGATCAAAGGTCATACCTGCAAACCTCCTTTAGTTAGTGACCCGGGTCATAGCCAGACTCTTATTGATCCTTTAGTTTAGTCAGTTATAACGCGAGAGTTTAATTGAGGTGGGAGTTTCAAATAAGTGATCATACATGTAAATCCCATTTAATTACTGACGTGAGAACTGTCGAGCTCCATAATCAAGTTTCAAGTAGTCGATATAATGAGTAATGCTTTCAAATTTCCTATAGGTAGTAAAATGAAATTTAGTCGGCTTCCTAGTGAAACTTCCACCATTCATGCAGAGTTTCATTCGATTTAGAAATTCAAATTAAATGGTATACCTCCACATCTACTTTGTTAAGTGATTTAGGGTCTTGGTTAGCCTCTTGATGAAACTTCAGTCAGTTATAACGTAAGAGTTTCATTGGAGTGGGAGTTTCAAATAAGGAATCTAACCTCAAATATCTTCTAGTTAGTAATTTGAGACTTGCTCAGCTTTTCAACGAAATTTCAATTAGTCGATATGTCGAGTAATACTTTTAATTTTCTTTCAGTTAGTAAACTGAAATTTGGTCAGCTTCCTAGTGAAATTTCAGCCAGTCATGCAGACTTTCACCAGACTTAAATATGCAAATTAGGAGGTCATGCCTGAAAATCTCCTTTATTTAGTGATCTGGATCTTGGCCAGTCTGATGATGAAACTTTAGTTAGTCATTCGCTTGAGTTTCACTGATGTGGGGGTTTCAAATTATGTATATGACATGGTAGCATATTAAGATTCTATTACTGTCAAATTTTATACAATTAGTAAATTGAAGTTTGCGCTAGTGAAATTTTAGCCAGTCATGCAGAATTACACTGGATTTAGAATTTCAAAATAAAAGGTTCCTCCACATCTACTTTGATTAGTCAGTCTCTTGATGAAACTGCAGTCAGTTATTAGGCAAGGATTTCAGTGAAGTGGAAGTTTCAAATAAGAGATCACACCTTCACATCCCTTTTAGTTAGTAAACTGAGACTTGTTGAGCTTCTTAATGAAATTTTAGTTAGTCGATATAATAAGTTATCCTTTCAAATTTTCTTCGGCTGTAAATTGAAATTTGGTCAGGCATGCAGACTCACTAGCTTTAGAATTTTAAAATTGGCAATCCAAATCCAGAAGCTTCATTGAAGTGAGACTTCAGTTAGTAAAAGGGTGTCCATTTATTACGTGAGGCCGGGAGGAGGGAGGGAAGAGGGAGGGAGGAGGGAGAGAGGTAGTCAAGCCAGATCTCCCTCAATCTTATGTGGTGGAGAAGAGGGGGTCTCGGCAAATATCGCCTATTCTTGAGAAAACTGGGTTAAAGTAAGCAACTTAAGCACTCATTTAAGCAATCAAGCACAGATAAACGTATTTACACTAAAAATATGCATTTTGAAAAATTTCACGTGAGACGGGGGGGAGTGGGTTGAATCAAATCTGAAAACATCTCACCAAGAGGAGAGGGAGGGTGGAAAAGTGCCAAAATCATCATACGTAATGAATGGACGCCCCCTAAATTTAAATTTGATCAGCGCCCTAACGACATTTCAATGAGTTATGTGGTGAGTTACACAATAGGAGGTCCTCCAAACCTCGATCAGAATTTTAGCTCGATGGGTGTTTTGATGTAAATTACATCCAGATATTAAACGAGAGTTTCACTAGAATTGGAGCTTCAAATAGGAGATCATTCCTTAATTGGTGATCTGAGACTTGGTGAAGCCTTAATGAATCGCCAACCAGTGCATATGGAAAGTCACACTTTTAAATTTCAGTCAGTTAGTAAATTTAATTTTCTAATGAAATTTCAACCGAGCTGTAGATAATTGGAAGGATTTTTCCTTCATTTTAGCGTTACCCATCGCAACGCGAGCTCTACGAGCGAGTGTACCTAAATTTAATGGAAAATTCCGCCCGAGAGTGTCCGAATTTCAGGAGGCCATGGAAAGAGCGCCGAAGCGTTGATGGGAAGCGTGAAGAGCGAGAAAGAGAGAGGAAGGATAGAGAGATAGTGAGGGCAAATAAGCCGGCCGGCCGGCTTGATTTCTAATAGCGAATAATGAATAATGACATAACAGCATAGCAACAGCAAGCGCGCTCGTTTGTTTTCAAGTACGAATTGATTGCAGCTCCGCTGTTTCCATGCCGGCGGAATATGAGGGTTAGGGAGTCAATGGGGGAGTGCAAGAGTGCGTTGGGGTCGAGATGGGCGCTTGTAATACGTAAAATCGATCGTTAGAAACTTTGTCAACACTAATAACAGCTATCAACGCTTGTACTTTGACGATTTCATCAGTAGGTAGTTTCTTATGGTTGCAAGGAAGAAACGACTGAAGGTGAAATACGACGCACGTCTTGACGTACTAATTTAATGAAAACTTAGGAAGGCAGCTCGACCCTTAGATCTCTCCTAATTCATTTATTCAGCTCTCGTAAAATCCTTCTTCTCCTTCTTAAAGGGAGCCCGAAATCCATTTGCTGACCCCATTCCTTTCTTCCTGATACAATCTTCTCACCTTTTCACTCCTTTATCCAATGAAATATTTTCGTTCTTGTATATATATACCGGAAATTTCCTACTATGGAATCTGTCTGTGGCGCGGGTAACCCCCGCACATTTTCTCCGTTTTCATTTCCTTTCGACTTCCGCTCTTCCAAATTGCATTATTAATTGTTTTCCTTTTTTACTTCAGTGGCCTTTTTCGTTTTGAAATTAAAGGAGCGACCGGCTAAACGAAACGAGGCGGAGAGCAAATTTATTTATAATGAAGCAGGTCTTGACGTTTACTGGGGAACCAGTTTAACTTTTCCACTTTTTAAATCAAATTACGAGGAAAAAGTTCAGCGCGTGGCGCAGGAAACCGAACCTTCGAGCTAGTTTACTCGACTAATTGAAATTCGTCAAAAACATCGCTTTAAAGTTATTTAGAAATTATCGCCATTCGACCGAGCGAGTTCAAACTAGCTACCGAGGAAAGTTGAGGAACAACCTTACGTTGTTTTTTGCAGTACTTTTCGACCCTTTTCGAATCTCCTTTCTATAACTTAAGTTAATCCTTAAGGACACGAGAGGCTTCTGGGTTGTCTTCAAAAACAACATCTCCACATGAAAATTAGAAATAGTAGTTAAATTACGGCCTGTTTACACCTCAAAACCTCCAGATACCAAATATCCAGAATTTATCGTACAATTTTCGATAAGTTTGCTTTTTTCCCCAACTGCATTTTACAAAATATTTTGAAAATTTAAATAAAGTGTATTCGAAATTTTCGAATTTTCTTTATCCTTGAAGCTATGTCAATTTTATAGCAAAAACATTTACTAATATAAGGTATATCTTCCTACGTAATTAATATCGCTGAAGTAATAAGCATTCATAATAAAGATTTTGAGAAATCGATTGAGGCCCAAGTGATAGCGTATGCCGAAAAAATGACAAATTCTAATACTCAATCAGGATAATCACAAATATAATTACGTCTTTACTTAGTATCTGTGACGATATTTTTGTAGCGTAAGAGAATAATACATGTGCAACTTAGGTATTGGCAAAACTAAAGTATTTTGGATGAAATTGTATTGTTTTGAATTTTTCCTGGGATCGCTCACGGTGAATCTATTTATCTAACGAGGTCTCCTGTTACCAGATCATCTTATAAAGTATGATGTCTCAAGGCTGTATTGGGGTCGTTATTGTTTCATCTATACTTGCCTTCATATGCATTATTTTCTCATGTAAAAAATATTTATTGAGGGGAAGTTTTTATTGGACACTCCTTCAAGTGCCCATTATTTAGAAAATCTGAGACTTATTGAGCATGTTAAGTAAATCTCAGTTAGTCAATATAAACAGGGAATACTTTCAAATTCCATTCAGTTAGTCAATTGAAATTTAGTCAGAATCACTATGGCTCACTAGATTTAGAATTTCATAATCAAAAGTCATACCTGCAAACCTCGTTTAGTTAGTGACCTGGGTCATGGACAGTCTCTTATTGAACCTTTAGTTTAGTCAGTCACAACACAAGGGTTTCATTGGGGAGGGAGTTTCAAATAAGTGATCATATCTTCAAATCCCCTTTAATTACTAATATGAGAATTGTTGAGCTTCATAATGAAGTTTCAAGTAGTCGATATAATGAGGAATGCTTTCAAATTGCCTAGTAGAAATTAAAAATTTGGTCAGTTTTTTAGTGAAACTTTGACGATTTATGCAGTTTCACTAGATTTAAAACTTCAAACTAAGTGTCAAACCTCCTCATCTACTCTGGTAGGTGAACTAGGGTCTTGGTCAGCCTCTTGATGAAATTTCAATTTGTCATAAGGTAAGCGTTTCACTAGAGTGGGAGTTGCAAATATGGGATCACCCACTAAAATATCTTTTAGTTGGTAATTTGAGACTTGTTAAGCTTTCTAATGAAATTTCAGTCATTACGCTTGAGTTTTAAGCATATTAAGATGCTCAACTCTTTTGAGTATCCTAATAAAATCCTAGTTGGTCGATATAAATCGTATTACTTTCAAATGTCTTCAGTTACTAAATGGAAGTTTAGGCAGTTTTCTCTTGAAATTTTAGGCACTCAGACAGAGTTTCACTAGAAATTGAATTTCAAATTGTTTTTTGCAGTACTGAATCCTTGGGTCGACGAGGGGCTTTTCGAGTGTTCGTAGTTCAATTACGGTCTGTTTACACCTCAAAACATCGTCACATTGATAACTATCTTAAAAATTAATAAAACTGGATGCGGTTTTCGGTAAAATATCCGGAATTTCAGCACAATTTGCGTCGGTTTACTTTGCTTTATCCCCCAACTGCATTTTACAAAGCGGTTTGAAAATTTAAATTGCCGTTCCGAAATTCCTAGTGTTATAAAAGAAATGTATTCGAAATTTCAACTCAAAGTTCATAAATTTAAGCGAGTATTTCATGTAAATAACAGTACATTCGAAATCTCCCGGCAAGTGGCGTTCCAAGCGGCGGAACGTCGAACTTAGGATGACATTGAACGATAAGACGATTCGTAAGTGGCCCATAGGCGGGTAATAAGTAAAGTAAACGATCAAATTTCGTTACTTTTAATTTCCTTCATCGTGTTATTAAAAAGATTTTCCAAGGGAAGCGTATAAATTATCGACTATCGACTGATATTTTTTCGGTAAAAGACTTGATTCCTTTTAGGTACTTTATTATTATGTCTAAAATGGTTCAAAACGCTCGCATTTTAAATTTTACAGATTGTGTCGGCCGGACAGCTATGGAATGCAAGTTTATACACAAATGGCGCGTGGAGGGGTGGCTGTATTTTTGCCCAAACGTTATTTACGACAAAATGCTCACTACCTGCGCTGTGGTATAAAAGTGTGGTGTGTTTTACATTCATTTAGAATTTCGCCGCGCAATTCCCAATAGTATATAGTGAAAATGGGGAAAATATATAATCAATCTAAAAAGACTTATTATTCGCGAAGGAAGAGCCGTAAACCAAAACGTAATAGGAAGTAAGTGTTGTATATTTACATATTATGTACATATTTTACACATTGCTGTATAGATTGTTTTAACGCCAGTCAAAATGGGTGCATGATTTTGTAGCAAGAAGTTCATACGTCCTTTTACGCTTTACGTTTGATATACAGGGTGAATTTTTTAATAACAAATTTACAATTAGTTACAAAAAGCAAATGGACTGACAATGGCCAAATTTGTTCAGCCCGAGCCCAGCGATTAAATTAGCACCAGGTTGCGTAATTCTTGTTTAATGTAATACATCTTTTCATATTGGAATAGGAGACTATTAAGATAATTTACCAAGCTTCAACTCCATCTTCATGCTATTTAGAAAAAAAAATTCTGCGTGCTACTCCACACATGTGCATTCTAATTGACCAAGATCGATCTACCATGAATATTGCCCTAAATAATATAAATATATATTTTTTATATTGCTGACCACGTAAGGGACGTTTGGAAAGCAACAATAATTTAGGTGAAAATAATTTTTCACTCAGTTTTATCCCTGCAAATGTGTTATCACTTACCACTTTTATCCAAAGAAGAACGTGGAGATGGTTGCTTTGACGAGACCTCAAAATTAAGCTGCATGATTTTTACGACCAGGAGGGTGCTGGTAGCCTGAAATCAAGAAAAATAATTAGTAATTTAAAATTTTATTCGATTATATGACAAGTTTAGAAGAAGGAAAATGTATTGTTTAAGCATTTACCATATCTTCACTATAACAACCAGTGAGGTATTTTTCTTCCTCATGGAATATAAATTTCAGATTATAATCTGAAATGTGAGATTAATTAATTATAAGTCATCTAAAGCTAGTTGCACGTTATCGATGGAGAGGATAGTATTGTTGCCAAGGTTTCCAAAAAGCAGTGGGATCGAATATAAATGTATTGTAATTAAACATACATATGCACACAGATATCTTTTCAAACGCGTGTTTTTGAAATTATAACAACTCAAATTTTAAAAATCGGCAAGACTTTATATATGAGTCTTATTTGAGAGAGTAAAAATGGCATAGGCCCAAGAACAGTTCCAGGGGGAAACCAATTTATATCACTGGCGCCATACTGTGGATGTTATCGAGTTTGCTATGTAATTAACAATTGTGAAGCATTCTGGAAATTATATTAAATCAAAAAATCTATAGCAGAGCTGGTATAATGATGTACAGGAACTTTAAATTTATGAACAAAAAGATGCAAATTTTAGATCTAAATGGTAAATTTGGAGCAAGGAAATAAAAGCAACCAATTTGGGCAAATAAAAGTATTGTGATGTGCGCTGATTGGCGTAGTTTTTGAAAAATTTAATTTTTTGTAACGCCATTTGTTTTAAAGTTTTCTACCGATTCCTGTACTAAGGTTCTGGTAGGTAGTAAAATGATGAGAACGTGAGAATTCGTGAAACAAAATTTCAGAATTTTTAGATCTGACTAGTAAATTTTGAGTAAGGGTATAAAAACCAGCAAATCTGACCAATAGAAGTAATATGACGTCTGTTGATTGGTGCAATTTTTGAACAATCTTAGTATTTTGCAACTTCATTTGTTACAGCTTTCCACTAAGTCCAGCACTAATGCCCGATAGCAAAGCTCGTATGATGATATAGAGAAAGGTTGACTTTATCTACAGAAATTTTGAGCAAAGATATAAAAACCACTAATGTGGACCAATAAAAGTACTCTGTTGTATGCAGATTGGCGTAATTTTTGAACAATTTAGTCTTTGCAACTTCATTTCTTATGGTTTGCTACTGATTTTGGCATTAAGACTATAGTAAAGCTGATCTATTATGATATGATAAGGTGAAAAGAAAGTTTGAATTTGTGAGTAAAAACACAGCTTGCAAATTTTAGATCTAATGAGTCAATTTTAAGCAACGATATAAAAACCACTGATTGCTGATTGACGTAATCTATGAACAATTGGTTTTTTTTGCAATCTCAAATGTTAAAGTTTTGTATTCAACCAATTTCCGTACTGTGGCTTATAACAAAGCTGATATAATGTAGAGGAATGACGAGTACATTTTGAACAAAGATGTAAACATTATCAATTTGGAATAATTGCAGTACTGTGATTGGGGTAATTTTCCAAAAATTTAGTATTTTGGAAACTCATTTGTCAAAATTTTCTACTCATTTCGCCGTATTAGACGCATGAAAATGAAGCCAATTAAGAAATGACAAAGTGCCGTCGAACAGTAAACCGGTAAAGTATAATGTATTTTACGTGTACATTAACAAATTGAGCGTGTAAACTATCTTAGATATACGGTCAAACATAAATGTGCATAAACCTGTGTTTGTTCTCCAGACATTGCGTATTACAGTTAATGTATTAGAATAATAACTACTTCGTGCTATTAATAAACTCATTGTTTTAAGAGGCCTTGTGAACAACTAATTTGTTGACTCTTATAAAACGGTGGAAAACAAGGCAATTAAATCGTCCGGAAATAATAGAAAAATCTTGGATGTCGATAGATGTGGGCGGGGGTCGTTTAGATAATAAGCCAACTTTTATTGCCGTTTGAGCAGAGATATTTATTATCGAAACAACTTTTTCATATGTTATGGGATTTCTTCCGGGTTTCCCAATAAAACTGAGTGGAATATGACTTTGCAAAGGAAAAGGCCCGTCCCCGGAAACACGGTTCTGTGACTCCAAATAAGGACACAAAATAAATCAGAGAGAGGAGAGGAGCAACGACGACGACGACGACGAGCTTTTTTATTAAGGTTTTTCGAGGCATTTCGAGTCAGAGAACACGGGAAATATGAACCGATAGTATCGGGTTTCGTTTATTTTTTGATGAGCAGGTAGGGTCGGGTATCCGAAAAACGATATGAAATGAATGATGGACCTGCCCTTTGATGACTTTGAGGGGTTCGCTGCTTTTCAATTAAGAATATGAAAATGCGGGCCTTTGATGGAACAAAAAAATGTATGGATATGTCGAAGAAAAAATATCACGAATCGTTTTCAATTCTGTATGAAACGAAACGCCTCTTATGTAATACGTAAGGTACGTATTTATTTTGCTAAGGAGCCTCGCGATTACAATTCATAAACACAATTTATTTCGTTAGATGACCTACGCCCATAAAATAAATATTAATATTACTATTTTATCAATCCATTAATATTTATGTTACGATGCGGTTTACCTTGACACTACTTCTTCTAGACAATGTGTTCAGTAGCTAGGATCATTTACAATTTTTTTCGTACATGTCGTACTCAAAAATCAATGAAGTACTTTTAATGAGCCTATCGTTTATCGCAATAATCATCCATAAATAAAATAGTGTCATAACTCAATAGGATATTTAAATCGTATTATTTTTTAATACTACCAAGTACCAGAAGTTTATTTTTGCATGATTTTTCTCAATTTTTATAGATCGATGTGTTTACATTCCTCTGGCTAACCTCGCTTCGTTGCTATAGCGTTTCAGTTTTAAAAACCCCAAAACATTCGGTCGGAATTTATAATAAAAGTCTTTTCCATCTAAAAGGCGAATTCCATCAAAAGTTTTGGCCTACGCAAACGCCAACAACGCGCCACTACGAATTACAGGCATTAAAAGAAGTTTGCTTGACAAACAAAAAACAACTCAATTTTTTATCTTAATGACTGTTTTTTCAAATAACGTTAGCCCAAAATGGCTCCCCGGCTCCCGGTTGTTATTAAGGACACGAGAGCGAGAGAGAAGGAGAATGAAAGATATTGCTACGAAAACATCACTTTTTCTAAACGGAATCGACTTAATGGACGGTCTAATATGGTAGTTCCGTTGAATAATCGCCATGAATTTTTTATTTCGTTGGCGTTCCATCGAAGAATTAGGGCTATCGAAGGAGATATCTTTTCGATAAATGAATATTTCACAATTCGCGATTCGCAGGGAAATTCCGTTGGATCCCCTGCATTAAATCGTATCGATATCGACGTAGATATGGTTTCATACAGTAAATATTTTATCGATAGGTAAATAAAGTTTGAGTTGTGTGGATGGCCCTTTCACGCCGCATTGAACAGATGAAGTAGTTACACAGCGATAGTGACGTCCACAATTCTGCTATGCTATCATCATAAGCAGAAATTATTTAGGAGTTAACAAAAAACACTTATATTGGTTCAAAGGCAAGACAAAAGAGTGATTTTGTTGATGTAATGCCGATTTAGTTGCTGTTGGAAGTATTTTAAATCCCGAAATAATCAGAAATAGTTAGATTTCCTTCACCTTCCATATGCAGCAAGTAGTATCTCTTTTTGCTCTTCGAAAAGCACATAGAGAGAATTTACTACGTTACAATTAAAGAAAGTTTCTTAACATTACAATTAATTGTACTTAAGAGACCTAATCCAACGTTATCCTTCCCATATTGCCAATATTGTAAAAAACGATGATGACTACTCAATGTACCAGTAATGTAAATCCTCCATTTCTGCTATTTAATTTTTATTCTTTCTCTGTGAATAGATGGATAAGACACATCTTCCATGAGTCAGCTACCGTGACTGATGTGTATTCATCCTGGGCGAATGCTTGCATATATCTCCATTTTAGGGTAGTTTTTAACATAATTATGAGTAGCAAATCTAGTTACCAATGGATATGGTTTTGTACATCTTTCTATTGTTAGTTGCAAGTATATAATCCCTTAAGAAGGCTTATTGATCGGTTTTTTAAAGTTTTCTTTGAATTAAGCTTTGCACTACATTGCATTCCATACATGTATGACTTTTTCTAAACATTTCTTTTCAGCTGGAGTTATATTCTTCATTGCTTAATGTAACAATGCATTGGGTAGTGGATATAAAGTGTGCTTTGATTGTTTTTCGCCTTTGTTGCTGTTTATAGGCTCTCTTTCGAAAAATATGCCAAATGCACACATGCATATTTTGGGTTTTATACTCTTATAATAAGTTGTACTTTTAATTTGTCAGTTTTCGATGGTGGTATCCTTTTTCTTCAAAGAAATTTTTCGTTTAAGAGGTATATAACGTCACCTAATGATAAATTCAATTATGGTGCCCTTTTCAACAATAGTCAATGTAAAGGTATTGGAGTAAGAATTCTTCACGCCAATATTTAATCCCTGAGGACTAAACGAGATAACCTGGAAGCTTACACACTTGACAAGGATATTCAGATTATGTGCCTAACTGAACTATTGACGAAGGAAGAACAAATTACTTATCTTACACTTGAGAATTTTACCATAGGAGCATCGTGTTGTGGAAGTTCTAGCAGAAGGGTTGGTTGCGGAATTTTTCTAGACTTATTACTTTTAAGTCACTGTCAGTGGAAGGAAATCTGGTTTTTAACTGTCTTCAATATCTGTATTGTATGTATATCTATAGGCTTCAGACCTCTGATTTCGAAACTTTTTTAAACAAAATTCTTTAAAAATCTTTGTATATCGACAATTTCCCAAGTTCACTTTTTCACGTAGGTCTCAAGCGGAAAATGACAGCGAAAAACTAAATTTTCCATATATTAACATTATTTATTTATCAGGAACGTAAAACTGAGCATACGTTTTAATCTGGCTATTTCCGGTTAAGTCCCTTAAAACGATGTCAAAATGCTGCTGACCTTTTCTCATGTTTATTTTCCTGGCTCCTGGACTATACACTTCTCCTGTGTTCCTATTGATGTAGCTTCCTTTTTCCCGAAAGGAAACTGAAAGTACAATTGATTACCCTATGGTTGTTCGATATAATTATATTCCTATACCGTACAATGAATTTTCATTGAGATCTGGAAGATAAACAGATCAATCGCTTTCTAAATTTCTTCCACTAGACAGTTAATATTTTGTGTAAGAGAAAATGTATCAAAAGCTTTTATACATTTAAAAGTTTAAAAACGTATTTTCGGGCAACACAGAAAAACGAATAATGAGATAATTTTCAGTGCTAGTTAAGTTAATACAGCAAATAGTTGCAATTTTCAACTGCAGATATCAATAAAGTTTACGAATTAGGCACCTTGGAAGGATCCGCCTATTACGCGAACAGGCAGCTCAGGCAGCCAATACCCCGACGGTGGGCGGTTATTCAGGTAGAATTACCACATTCCCTTGCTAGAAATATTTTGAATGCCAGTAAACATTCAGACGACCGTAGTGTATGTAGCAGCGTTTATAATCGATACCTATATACCGGGAGGTATTTCCATTGCTGTATTGCAGCTATTTGTTTTGTTTTCAAGAGCTTCTAGTGACTATTTGTTATTATTCAACATGGGAAAGTCGGGAGTTCCACCGTCTCAAGTACGAAGTAGGTCTAATCGATCTCTCCATATAAAAAAGTTGAATGCAGCCAAGTAAGTAAACTTTATTTCTCATAAACACCTGAGTGAAGTTAGATGTAAGGGGTTGAATAATATTGAAAATTAAATCTAATTAATTAAATCACATTAATGGCTTTGAACTCGCGTTTTTAGTGCTTTATTGTGTGACAAGGCGATGTAAGAGAAACACACTTACGTCGATCATTGTTTACTGACTTAGTATTACAAGTATGTGACCTATCTTCAAGTAGGTACTTCACTTGGGGGTGAATTTACCTTTAATTTTTCCAGGCACTTGAAAGAGTAGATAAGAGATGTGTAAACTATGATTGTAGTGGTTTTATATTTCAAATGAAGTGAAAGAGGTGTTAAATGTTAAAAACCGACCAAGAAGAACGAGACGGAAATGACGTCATGAGTAGGACGGAGGGAAGCGAGCCCTGGCGCACTCTCTTTAAAAATTATGTATGACTAGTAATATTTTCATATTTTTCTGCATAACAATGAAGGTTGTGAGCATTTTATCACGTTTTTCTATTAAGCATTTTAGCACTTGAAAATCTCGATGGAATAAAAACGTCAATTTATTATGTTCAAAGAATTGCAGCATGTAAAGGCAAGTGCTGAAAAGTTATATGTGTACTTAATTCCGTAGCAACGCACGCGCAGAAAATTTGACTTCAATTTTTTTAAAGCTATTAAGCCAAATGTGTTCATCAATGAATTTTGAAGCTAATCAAAATTTTTGTGTCTTATAACTATAAAACATTTCTATATTCCAATTGCTTGAACTCGTAGCAATAAAATTTACGACTTTATCTGTTCGACCCCTGGAAAGCCATAAAACATAACCGTACTGTTTTCAATAATAATATTATTCTATTTCTTTTTCTTTTCTCGTGGAAACAGATGAAATTGTCTGTTGGAGGAGGGGACACTTACGGACTGTAAAGTCAGTATGGAGCAGTGGTAACGGTTTCAAATATTGGGGAATGAGGAAATAAACGCAGATTTAAGTCTGCTCAACTCAACTCAAGTTAAGGGAGAAGTACCGTGACATAATACATGTAACTTAACTTAAACGATGTAAGAAACTTGTTGTATGATTCTCTGTGAAATGTAACTGCAGCTAACTGGAAAAATTAAGGATTAACAAATGTGAGAACTTAACCATATTACTATGGAACACATTTTAAAGCCTATTCGTATTCAAATTACGCAAGACAGCGACACAACAAATTCAGACGATTTTGATTTGACAATATTTTAATACTGTTTTAATTTTAATACCTATGCTTGCAATTAAGTTGGGGCAAAATTAAAAGACAAAAAAAGTTGAAAAACACAAAACAAACGAATGACACCAAAAAATCAAATGATTAAAAAATAGGCAAAAACAGTTCATCCCTAAATTTCGCCATTTTCAAAAATTAACAACTCTTGACCTGAATAAAGTAAGATGATGAGTTAGGTCTAATATTTTGGGAATATCATATAATTTAAATATGACTACCATTAACAATAATTTTGCACTTTCACTCAACTGTACGCCGCTGTGCCACTTTTATCGGTAGGAAACACGTGTATTTCTTTGTGAACTGCACCTTTATCGAGGCATCAACATTAGCATCAGAGTGGTCACACTAAAACTGCTCGAATAAATGTATCTTTCTTGTGGAAAAACGTTGCAGTTGTTTAAAACTTTTTTGAACCAGCCCTTCGCGTTTTGAAGTGCAATCTGCATACCTAATGAGGTATGAAGTACATGCTATCAATTTCAAACAAATGGATAACAAGTATTTTTTAATGCACTGATTCTTAAAATCCCACCAATTTCGAATGTATATTTAAATCATATCCTTTGTGGATTTCAATAACTGTGTAACGCCTCTCATATAAACAGCCTTACAGTTTTTATACTTAAAGTATGACATGTCTGCAGTTTTGCTAACGATGTTTAACAATTTGACAAAGGATCTCCCTAATACATCCTGTCCTCATGTTTTCGATACATTCAAAAATATGAGCCATAGGTAAAATGGGCCAAGGGTTGTTTCCTAGTTCCATATATACTTCGAGCCATGAGAACCAAAGCAATAGTTGCTCACTGAAAGTGATGAAAATTTGGTTTCCTATTCCACATAGACCCAACTACTTCTGTAAGTGATAAACTGTGTGTGCAAACACTAAATTCTAGTCCAAGCTTTCCTCAGTACATCACTGAACACTACATTCAAATTGATTGAGCCATTGTTAAAATTTATATTATAATATTTGTATCCTATATTATTCCACAATAGTGTGTGTGTATCTATGAAGTATGGAGTAATAGAATAAAAAATCTGATTTCGCTATTCGCATGTGATTTTTGAATGATGAAAGGAAGATGGATATCGGAAGTCTGATGTGATTCACTCAAAAAAAAGTTACGTGGGATGTATCTGTCAGGTCTCACAATACAGGTCCCTTATCTGGAAAGAATATCGTTGATGATATCCAGCTGTGAGCCCAGAAAAAGCTCCTCCACAACAACAATAGCGATAATCAGCGACATCATCCCCCCTGCCCCCCCATTTGCCGCGGGCGGATTCGCCGAAAACCGAGCGGATTTCATTAATTTTTTTGCCCTTCACGAAAGGCGAGGAGAGAAAAAAAATTTCTTGAATCCGTTTTGTGTGTGTGCGCGTCGAACTGGTAGCCGCGCTCCTTCCCTCCTATGGAACTTACATAATCATTGATGAAATAAATAAACTCGTTCTTTGCCAAGGCCAAGGTCGGCACCGTTGCGCATGCTTGTTGCTCACCGCACAGCTGATATTGATTCGGGATGGAAGGGACCCGGCCCGGCCGGCGATATTATGGATCCCTGTACTTTTTTTTATGTACCAGGGGGAACAAAGGAGAGCCTTCGCGCGACAGCGAAAATAAACCATTCTCGTATTTATAGCCGTTCGTTTGTTCCTTTGCCTCCACGAAGCGGTCCCGTTGTGCTTAACCTCAACACCTCTTACCGACGCTAACGTGAAACACGGAACGCGATAATGTGTTTGTAATGCGTGGCCCGCCAGAAGTGCTCGTCACCTTCTCCAATATTCGTAATGAAAATCGAGGCTGGCCAAACAACGAATCGTGCAGTCTGCAAGTTTTTTCAGTTTTTACATTGAACTTGACAGGACTATAGATTGTGCAAGAGACTTTCTTAAAAGTATCGCTAGATATGTCGTTTAGACATTAATTCTGTTGCAACTAGTTTGTAGATATCATAAATGAATTTACCCCAATGGTATACATAAATGAGTGCTTCTTATGACTTGAAACATCATTACAATAATTAATCTCAAATTGTAATCTCGAAAAATAAAATTCATTTTAAGGAACCCGCCCCTGTAAGTCACGTCCACCCTACCGATCCATCCGAGTAAATAAGTGAAAGTGGCCCGGGAGTCGTTTTATTACACTGACAAAAACGCTACCTACCCGCGAAAATATTTCCCTTGTACCCCCTTACTTTACTTTAGTTGCAACGTTTGCAACATAGTATATAGACATAGTCTATACATACAACTAGTCGAGTCACTCCTTTGATCTCCTCGAAAAACCGGCATTTTTGGCTACCTATCATAAATCATTTTATAGTCCCTGTAAAGGATCCGAAACCGCAATGTACAGGCATAGTCATAGTGTATACAGTAATAAGTGTAGTCACTCTCCGAATTGCCAAAAACCATCACCTCTTGTCATCTCTACCCCCTCACCCGGAGGGATTACTCGCCGAGCAAGCGAAGCTTGTGGTCATTTTGTACACGGTGTCTTCGCGTAAGGTTGTACACGGTGCGACAGCTTTATCGTTTGGAGAACAATTACTGTATTATTATATTATTATCTCTATAGTCTGATGACTAATAATTATTATTGTTGTGTGGACGGATGCCCGGCTAGTGTCAGGGACAATGTGTCATTTTTTCGATTCCCAAAGGATCCAGTCAGGTAAATATATTTTTATTTTTATTTTGTCGTTATTTTAACAATTTCAGTAAATCGTCAAGCAAAATCGTGTGTTATTTAATAATGTTTTACTGTTAAAGATGCGAACAATGGAAAAACCTGTTAGGCTTTGTAGGAGAACATGCATTTGCCAATGTCTCAGCTGAGGATGCCTATACACGTATTAAAATATGCAGGGCACATTTTGATGAAAAATGTTTTACGTCGTCTGGAAAACGGCTGATCAAATCTGCAGTTCCCTCAAAGTCACCACAGAAATTTCGAGGTAAGTCCACCATTTTTAGAATTTTTTTGTAATTAAAAATATTCTTTGACTGGGCTATGATATTATCAAATTGAATATCAGTTTTCATTTATGTTAAAAATTTGCAAAATTACCTTTGTTTCTTTTTCTCGAAAAAGAGCACTAATTAACAAAAACAATGCAGGTGATTAACAAATATGTCCATGTATGAAATTTTAGAATACCCCGCATCCACCAGTCGAGAGTCTACCCAAAAATCCGATGCTGAGATGTGTGCTGTATCTACTCAAACATTCAATGTTGAGGAGGTATGCTGTTCCCGAACAAACGTCTTTGGGGAATTTAACGGTAAGATACTCCTTAAAATATATAACGTCAAAATTTTTGTTTTCAAAATTTAAATGTTTTATATTATTGTTCGGACTTGTCGGTCCTTTCGCCGAATTTTGGTAAGGGCTGGAGCACGTATCTCAAATGTAATGATCGGATACCTAACGACTAACGTTAAATACACCCAAATCATCTCGAACAACGAACTTCTGAGAATTTTGGGTCTTTCCTGGCCCTAATGGCCTTGTTCGTTTCAAATGAACGCGGTGATCAACTACTCATTTCGACAACTTAAATAGCCTAGCTAAAACCTACGATTAAAGTGGCTAAAAGGTTCTGTAAAAGATTAAATAGTTCTCTAAAACAGTTTCACTGAAACTTAAACAATATAACGATTTAACGTACTCGGCCATTACAAAATAAATGAAAAAAATTTGATCTCCGATATGATTCATTATTCATTATTCTATTTATTTTAAATACATAGTTAGATAAATGACAAGGAAAACCTGGCATTCGAGGGGAAAAAATTCGGATTCCATCCTTTTTTGCAGAATCATGTTCGATAGATGATGACCCTTCAACATGAATCAAGAGGTTTTCGTAAGTTGTTTAAACGAATTTGCACCGGGTTGCCCCCAACGACCTCTCAATTCATGTTAAAGAACATCCAGCGAACATGATTCTGCAAAAAAACTCGAATCCGAAATTTTCCCAAATGGGTGCCAGGTTTTCGCCTTGTCTAAATGTGCTTACTTCACAACGCTCAATAATTAGATTGATACTATCTTCACAGATGCATCATGTCAGACTACATTAAACCTGTCAGAAAATAGTCCCAGGAAGAGAAAACTGAAACAAGAACTCAAGGAAGTGAAAGAAGCCCTTCGAAAGTCCGAAAAAGCTTCTAAGGTTACAACTCTTCCAGATGTCATCAGCTTTTTAGACGAGCATTTCCCAGAGGAGGCTACTATGTTGATAAAAAATCAGCTGGCATTGTTGATGAAAAGTTCCAAAGGAGGAAGGTATTCCAACCAATTCAAACAATTTGCGTTAACTTTATTTATATTAGGCCCCAAAGCGTATATTAAGTTATCGAAAGTGATTAGACTTGCATCTAAATCAACATTACAAAGAATTACCAAACAGTGGCAAATTTATACAGGGTTCAATGAATTTGTGTTCAAAAATTTTTGAATTGATAGTCCCATCGATGACTGAAAAAGCGAATGATTGCTTTATTTGCATTGACGAAATGTCGATTAAATCTAATTTATTTTATAATATCCACAGAGATGTCATAGTTAGCTTTGAAGATATATATTCAAAAAGATCGACTGACGTCGCTACTAGTGCTTTGGTAGTTATGGCAAGAGGAATTTTCTTTCAATGGAAACAACCAGTTGCTTTCTTTTTTGTAAAAAATTCAACAAACGCGTCAGATTTAAAAATCATAATTGAGGAAGCAATAAGACGACTTAAAGACATCGGTTTAAATGTACTCGCAGTTACATCCGACGAAGGCCCAACCTTTTTTAAAATGGTGAAAAATCTGAAGTTGTCAATTGAAAAACCGTATTTTATCGCTGACAGTTTTATAATTTATTATATATTCGACGTGTCTCATTCGCTGAAATCAACTAGTAACACTTTTTTTCTTATAACTTGTATATCGACGATGATGTTACACATAAATCTTTTTTAGAACAAACGTATAATTGAGATAAAACAAAACAATACCGTTCGGCACCAAGGCTTACTGATGAGCACATAAATCCTAATAATTTTAAAAAGATGAAGGTGAATTGGATATTTGGAGGTTTAATCCTCCAATTGATTTTATTAATTATTTAGTAGCACTAGAAGAAATTTTTACATCCAAATTCAACGACCTCTGTATAAATGAGGGCATTGCTAAATCTCTTTAAAAATGTTAAATTTTTACACCCATGTCCCAATTTCCCTCATATTTATTTTATTTCTCTATACAGAAGATTAAGAATCTACTATACATTAAAGTTTGCGAATAGAGAAATAAAACATCGAAAAATAATAAGGAAAACTCTAAATTAAATGTATTAAAAAACATGTAAAAACTGGAGTAAGCACCTGTAAATATACAATAAACTTGTACTTCATTATATTTTTACCTAATACGGTCATTATGTATGTACTTATATGTTGGTTGCTGTTATGTGTTATCTTAGCAATGAAATATATGTATCTCTAAGTACTTTGCCTATTTAAGGGTGTATAGTGCCTGTTAGGCGAATCTTTTTCAAGCCCTACAACTGATTTCAATCCTTATCCTTAACAATTAGCAAACAGCAATTACTTCAAGAAGTACTGATAAATTCCTGATAAAATTGTTTATGGTGTACTTCGACCTTATACGTTTGTAAATAATCTTGCGCCGACAAAATTTTAACCAGTCTAAATCTTCGAATATGTTTAAAATTCGTTCGCTTCCCGTATGTAGGCGGTTCAATGAAATTATCGATTTCACAGTCGCTTTACCCCTGTACATTGCAATTTCGGATCCTTTACAGGGACTATAGAACGATTTATGATAGGTAGCAAAAAATGCCGGTTTTTCGAGGAGATCAAAGGAGTGACCTGACTATTTGTATGTATAGACTATGGTTTGCAACTTTTGCTGCTTTATTCGTGTGTGATTTAAGTGTCTATTTAATGCACAATGGGAAAATTTAGACGTCCTCCATTTTAGTTACATAAAAGTTTATAGATCTTTAGCTATGACAAGACTAAATCAAAATAGGTAAGGTCTATCCAGTCAAAATTGGTCCAGTTAAAAAACAAAAAAATTACCGACTTTATACCGAGCGCATCCAAAAAATACGTTTTTACCCTATACAAAAACAGAGTATTCATGTAACGTACCGTAACCGTAAGTTAGACTTAAGTGGTTTTAAAAACCGCAAAAAAGAAAGCTCCGTCTAGATTATCCAAAAAAGTCAAATGTTTTAAATTTCATCAAAAAGTTGCAACAAAAAAATTATTGAATGCTAAACGTGATCGATGTGAGCCTTTCGAATTATATTTTTGATTATCGACATTTAGAATTACTTTCAAAAAGTAATATTGTTATTAGTAAATAATATTGTGTTTATTTTCAGGAAAGTGGCTATGGAAGCAGCGAAAGCAAGGGCCGCAGCCGGGGAAACGCCAGATACTCCTGATGGGTAAGTAAATGCAAAGCTAATGACTTAGGTTACATTGTTTAGTTTCATTTTTGTCATTATAAAACTGAGCACCTTTGGCCGAGTTTTGTTGGGACCGAGACCGAATCAATATTTCAGGTTTTGTGGTCCCATCTTCTTAAACGATACCCCTGAAATGGTGATAAGTTATTCTAATACGAATCGTGGTAGGAATCAGTTCATTTTAAAATATGTTGCGATGACAGAGTTGTACTCTTGCATTTTATTGGTATCGAATAAACGTTGAAATAAAAATCTATCAATTACAATTGAAAGGCGATCAGATTGACTCACCATGCGTATGCGCAATGTATAGGACAGACAGGCGACGAATTTCAGTGCACCATATTGAGTTGTGGGTTGAGCATATTTTTTTAAATGGCTAGTTCATAAAGATATACGCATGGCATGATTTCAACTTCACCAATGCTTTGAAATTCATGCTATGGGTTTTGCGTCCAAATTGAAGCAGGAGGCGCAAGGATCATTGCAACACGCAAGTGGACGTTACTGCATTTAATAGGTGTGCTAAAAGAAGTAGAAATATAAACAAAGTTTTCAAAAAATGATTGCCTTGCTGCAGACGCAGACGGTAAAACCAGTTAAAATAGAGCTAGGAACATAACGTTTTTAACCAATTGGATACAAGTATACAAACTAAGCTTTGTAAAAAGGTTTTCAAAAAATGATTGCCTTACGGCAGGCGCAGATGGTCAAACCAGTTAAAAAAAAGCTAGGAACATAACGTTTTTAACCAAATGGATACGAGGATAGTCGTTTTGCAGCAAACTAAGCTTTGTAGCAAGGTTGGCAAAAAATGATTGCTCTGCTGCATACGCAATGTTATACCCAGTTAAAAAAAGCTAGGAACATGGCGTTTTTAACCATTTAGATAAAATGATAGTTGCTATTGACTTTGATGGACAATGAACTGATGAAAACACTTCACTTTATGGACTTCAGTCCATGGCTTATAGTTGAAGGAATAGGTGTTATAACGATTCTTATTGAACAAGTTATGGTTTCTCTTCAAACTCCCATTAAAAAGTCATTACAAAAAACTACCTAACCTATTTACCATGATGCTTCAACTTTTTCCGTTCGCATTTACCTCAAAACAGTTCACCTTTTTTCCGCCTCTAATCATATAGCTATCAAACACTTAAATACTTCTAATGCAAACACTTCAATATTCCATTTGAAAGTTCAGAGGTAAATTAATCCTCCCATAAGTGAGAGAAACGATAAAACTCTTATCAAAACATAACGTTTCAGACAGTAAACACTAATGTATCATTATATCGCACTCTGGGTTTCTAAACGCAAAGAAATGTTCTTTGATGTTCTTCACTGTCAATCACAACCGCACCAAGTTTTGCATAGTTAATGAGCGTTTTGCATTGCTAATAAGCGTTTATTACTCACTCTCTCTTTCTCCGGCTCTGGTTCAGAAATGGGGCTTTAATAAAATATTAGAATGGGATCGTTTTATCTGAATCACTTAGGAATTCAGTGGGGGAAGGATCGCATGGGTAATTTCCAGTGTTGATGCTGGCGATGTGTCGCACTTTAAGAAATAATTTCTTGTCTCATTTGTCGATCAAATTCAGATGCCCCGTCCTTCGTCTTTGGAGGTTTAACTTGTTGCGCCGAGACATACGAGCTTCTTATTAATTCCACGCGCAATGAGTAAATGGACTATTAGCGGGACAGATACAGATTACGTTTATATTAAATTGATTCGATTATAATGTAATTCAATTACGGTTCAAAAATTTCTCTCTAAGGAGAGAAATCACGGAGATCGGAGCGGCGATAGCGTTGTAATGTAAAGATCACGATACGTATAGCATTGCTGTTGTATGGAATATTTTTAGGACGTTCGAATAAAATACGACTAATGGTACTTATTGTTCCACATTCACAAAGTGGGCCACCTTTGAAATCATTTGGACATGACTGATGTGGGGTAAGCATGCCCCGGCGACCTCTCGTGAGGCGATTCGAATGAACTGAAGCCATTACAAAATTGGTACTTATGTTATTCTGAGACGAATGAATGATTCTTTCATAAAGGGGAATAGTGAGAACGGGGCAATCTAAAACTGCTTTGTAATGAAACTAGCATTTATAAAATTAATACACCTGCATGAGAAATTAATTGAAAAAATGTTCCTATTGAAATTCTTCACTTTTATATTTTTTCATTTTATGATTATTTATTCACCTTGTTGTTGCATGGAGTAATGCTAATAAATAATAAAATATGCTTAAAATTAAATGAAATAAATATGTATGTACATATATATGCATTACATTATATGGCTGTTTTATACCATTTCATTGTTTCATACTGTTTTAAAAAAAATCTGTCGACCGATATGTTGGTGTTTTTGAGCTATACAAGAACTACTGACGTTTATATAAGAACTTATTTACAAATCAGCTGTAATATTTATAATTGTTCTGATTTACTGATGGACATCTACTATAAAATCCTGGAATTGTCAGCAATTGTTATTAGGAAGCCGGCGAATTAAAATTTAGACACCTTCGATACGTGGTGATAAAAAAATCAACGTAAATGTCTCTCAATATTCTATTTTTTGTTTCCGATTTTTGTACTCAGCTTGAATACTAATTTGCTATATTTCTGAATATCTCTTATGGTAGGAATTTTTGTAGATTTGAATTACGTATACATACTCTATGTATACTGATCGTATACGTTTGGATAAGAATGTTTGTGATGTGCCTTAAGGTATTTTGTTGTTCGTACTTATTTTATTTTAACTTGCCATGCTTGTGCCAAATAGAATCTGCACCGGGTAATGTTGGCACTTGGGAGATTATCAGGCACGCTGCGTCAAAGTCCAAAATCCATCACAACGTGCGTCAAAAAGCGAGGGGACCTTATATTGGGTTTTAAAGTTTGAAAAAACAAAACTGTTTTATTGATTACCTCATGAACGAGGAGTAAATGGAAAAAAGAATTTAGTGCAGATTCCATCGGAACTTTTGCACGTAATTTAATATAGTTTTTCCGTTCTATATTAGATTATCTTCAAAAAACTTACGTATGTTACAGTACAACTTCATTTTTATTGAATTTTTACTTATATTGAAGTAGTCATGATAAATTATTTATTTACGTCACTTGCATCACATGCCTGCATTACTTCTGAGAATATTGTAATAACTACCGCCCCTGCACTCTGGTTAATAACATATTACCAGATCCTTATCGGCTAAAGATAATGGTTTTCCACTGAAATAAGCTATTCATTTAGCTCTATAAACTAATCGTCCCAAATGTTATGATCATTTGTGGCAGTTAACCTCCCTAATACGTGAGAGGAGCGTTAGAGTGAAACTGGTGGATCAAGACAATAAGAAGAATACATAAAGTTTCATGAAATTTCAAATATCTCTGAATCTGTTGTAGACTTTCAAATTTAAAAGTAATGAATACTTATAATGCTTTTTACTTTCTATCTGGAATCATTGTGGGAGATGGGGAAAGTTGGTTCATACGTTACTTCAATTTGGAGTTTATTTTTGAGGATATGGGTATTATATAAAATACTTCGTCCAGAATCCGATCTTGTGGTAATAAGTAAATTTATAATTTTATCCATAAACTGATAGTTTTGCTTACTTTAATAAGGTTTCAATTAATAGGGTTATGAATACTGTTATCTGCATTTTAAAAAGATGATTGAAGAACATTTTAGTCACAGTGCGAGTCTCTAACTTGGAATAAATTCAGTAAGGCAGTTCAGTAACGACAGTTATTTTGTTGGAAATATGCTCCGACAGATGGATTAGTATTTTGAATTGCGCTCTTTTTGATATAAGAAAATCTTATACAACGTGTACCAAATTTGAGATATGCCGTCATCGACTATTTTTTTATATGGCAATATTTTGGCGGATTTAACTGCGGTTGTGAATAAACGGGGTAGTATTTTAAAAGTGTATTTTTGTTATGAAATATATTTTGTTTTATTAAAAAGATTTAACTTAAAAAAAAAAGTTCAAAAAAAAATAAAATTCTTTTACCTTTTTCTGTTGCACTGCACTGATTCCATTGTAAATCCAAATAAATTATTGCTGTAATACATTTATATCAGACTTAAACTGTAAAGGGGACCCTAAATTTATGATAGCAATTTGTTGTATCCTAATCTCGCCCAGCAACGATTATTCTGCAGTTAAGGGTACGACCACGTGCATTCTGACGCAGCGTAAAAAGTTTACGCTGCGTCAGAAATTACACATCTTTCCTTCTCCTTCTGTTGCAAGCCAGCGAGAAGGAGAAATGTTTCAGTAATATAACGTATCAATAATGATACCAGTGGCGCATCTACCACGTGCGCGAAAGGGTACGAGGCAAGTAAATTTTTATTTGATTTGGGGCCTAGTAGGTACGATTCTTGTAACGCCACTGAAAGGAACTTCTAGAATATTTCTTCGACATTATTTAGGCGTTCTAGTATGCGAAATTAAAAAGAAAAGTTTTTAGTTTCTACTTGGGAAAGGCGAAATCTGGATTTTTAAATTCGATTTAAGGTACTTTTGATCAATGGAGGTGGTAAAAGCACATCTAGAATTTGTCTTTAAGACTCTTTCGACGTCTAAAAGAGCCTAAGCAATTAAAATGAAATTGTTTGGATTCCCGTAAACCATCTAGATTTCCTTTGGACGCAATTTCCGATGTTAAAGGTTCCAGGAGGACTTTGAGGTCCTTGAAGTTTTCTAATGTGTAGAATTAAAACTGAAACGTTTGAAATTTTTTCTACTTAAACTAGAAAGGTTCTACGGCATATCTAAGGCCGTTTAGAAAAATTTAAATTGTTTCTGTGTTCCGCAGAGAGTTAAACAATTAGGAATTTACCCAAACTTAATCCTAAAAGTTGCACAAGATACATTTAATCTTGCGGAAAACTTATGTAGTCCTTAGATTTGTTATAACGTTTGAAATCGAAATGAAATTGGAACTTTATGCATCTTCTGATTCTGAAAGCCATTTTAGCCTTCAAAAATTCTAGAGAAACCACTAGTCTTTTTAATACTTGTTAAGACTTTTTTGTATTTGAAATCAAAACGAAAACTCTTCTAGAATGGGAAATTTCCTTAAATCTTCTAGACAATTGTGGAGGTACTTGTGGCGACTTCACGTTCTAAGATGATCTATTGGATGACTAGTCCAGACCCTTTGTAGTATTTAAAATTAAAATAAACTTTGCTTGAAACGTCTGTAAACCGCCTAAAGCAATTTTTATTGTTTAAACTTCTGTAGGAACTTCTAGAATCTTTCATCTGCGCTTAAAGCTTTTTAACGTTTCAATTTAAAATTCAAAACTTGGCGCTCCAAAAACCTTCTAGATTCAATTACGCCAATATAGTTTTTCAAAATTTTGAAGAAATGATGCAACTCTACATTTAATGAACTAAAGTTTCATTTCTGTCGGCTGTCCCCGGGAAGGCCACATATGTTTTTTTTCTTCCTGTTTCGCACTCCCTTTTTCTCTCTCTCTCTCTCTCTATCGTTAAAATAGTCAGCGAGCGCTACGTTCCTAACATCTAAAAATAATGCATAAAATTTGTTTTTGTTGAGTCAAAAATGTATTGATGCGCTCGTAACATTCGTTAGGTATAAATTGTATACATTCGTAAAGACTTAAAAACGGTTTACTTTACCCGTTGGAAAAATAAATAAAACGTAAATGTGGCCCAAATGAATTGAGCTAGTAAACGGAGATGTTTCAATGAACAGAAGGTCTACAGCGGGAGATGTTTTAGCTCTCTTGCACGTGAGGAAGTTGACCGAAATCGATCGAAACTAGGTGCCTCATTGGTTTCATTTCCATCTCCGGAGGAAACTTTTACATCAACTTTCATGTTAACGTGAAGACTGACGATTTCTTTTTTGGGGTATAAAATAAAATTGAACCACCCTTTGGCAACGGAAGTGATACGGGGGCCCGTCGGCCGTGACCGCATCGAACCCACTCGGAAACTAAAATTATGTGGCGAAAATGAAACGAAAACGAAAGTCGTATGAGCCCAGGTGCTGCTCTTGAAACGGCGCAGTAATTTACACGGAGTTTACTGGTTAGTGAAAGTTTTACTAAAATGTTTTGCCGCCTGCCGATAGAACCGTACTAAAAACGACAATTTATATGTCATTTTTGGTAACTTTACGTGGTACTAAGTATAAATAGAACGTGACTTGTGTGCATGTGAAAAAAACCTTTATGATCATTTTGTGAAGCTTGTTTCTAATATCTCCGGCCAGCGAGGCCGTAAAGACTGGAAGTTACAATCCGGCTGAGCATTTTACTTTTTAAAAAGAGTGGGTTCTTTACTGCATTGTTGCCGGCGACAAATATTCATATGCCGACGGCTTTAATGCCGATAGTAATATTACCAACCAGCTCTCGGCGATGCTACTTCGATCTTTCGATAACTTTGGTACAAGGAGATGAAGTTGTGTGTATTACTAATATTAATAGCTCATTGTAATAGTTGGTAAGTTGTTAATTAGTTCGTTCTTCTCTTCTCAATACCTTGGTAATAGTGAAAATACTAAATAGCTTGCCTTGTTGGAACGACTTGCGACTCCTTCACCTCTAGTGACCAAATCTCCCACCAAAAATCAATACACAATACAGTGCGAGTGTGTAACTTGGAATAAATTCAGTAAATTTAAGACAAATTTTTTGTTGGAAATATGCGCGGACAGGTCGATTAGTATTTTGAATTGCGATCTTTTTGATGTAAGAAAATGTTATACAGCGTGTACCAAATTTGAGATATAATGTCATCGACTATTTTTTTAAATGGCAATACCAGTTTTGTTATGACTATTCTTCAAGGGTATATCAAGTTACACGTGCGTCCCCATATCAAATTTTTATTCCTTGTCGTTTAAAAGATATTTAACAAACATCAACTAATTCGAAAATGAAATCTGATCATGATTTATCTGATATCAACTCGAATAATATATTTCTTCATTAAATGCTCAAAATGTGGTCCATTAACTAACTGACAGTATCCTAAACGGAACTGAAACTCGTTTTGGACATTTCTAATTAATTCTTCTAACCCGTCTTATTCGTTGTTGTAACTGCTGAATGTTTCCCGGTTTGGTCTTAAAAGTTTTGCTTTTTAAGTTCCTCTTTAAGAAATATTCCATTGGTGTTAAATCCGGAGACCTGGGAGGCCATTCTAAAGGTCCTCTTCTACCAATCTATCTGCCTGGAAATACAAAATCCAGATACTCATGGACAGGTCTTGCAAAATGGGGACTCACACCATCTTGCTGAAACCAGATGTTTCTATTCGGGACATTGGCTTCATCCGGATTAGGAAACGGAGTGGCCAAATTCGGAACTAGTTCTTCCTGTAAAATTTCTAAATATCCGACTCCACTGAGATTTCCTTGGAAGAAAATTGGTCCTATTATTCGATCACCAACAATCCCTTCTCAAACATTGACTTTTTCTTGATGTTAAATGTGGCCTTCCCTCATCCAGTGTGAGTTGTTGTCTGCCCAATAACGACAATTTTGACGTTTTACCACACCATCTAAAGTAAACGTCGATTGGTCAGAAAACAGGACGTTTTCTATGTTTACAACATTTCCGTCTAGCAGATCCATAATTGGTTCGCAAAACTGGAGTCTTCTATCCTGATCATCTTCGGCAGGTTCCTGGAGGATTGTCATTTTATAAGGATGAAATTTCTACGTTTGAAGAATTCTCGTCACTGAAGACTGGCTAATTTCGAGTTCCCTAGCTATCTGCCTAGCAGGGACATGAGGATTTTCTTGAACAGAAAGGAGTACATTCATCCTGACATCTTCGTTGAGGGCACTCTGACGATGTTTATTTGTTTTTCGTAAATGCCCATTTTCCTGAAACAGTTTTTCAATCTTGCTTATAGTACACTGCAATATAGGTGGTAAATCAGAAGACTTCTCTTCTCAGAGATCTTCAGAATCAGAGATCTTCTCTTAATAAATGGATAACTTCATTTTGTGTTCTTGTCCTATCTTCTTAGTCAATCATCATTAAAATTTCAATCCTGTGGGTTTCACTTAAGTACGGCATTTTGTCCGATTTTTCAACAAACGTTTCGTACAAAACGACAAACTAATAAATATCCTCGCTCGATACGATGCTACTCTCCTTACTTGTTTTGGTTTGACTTTTTTGTTTGTCATTGTTAACATCAACCCAGTTTGACAAAAACTGCTAAACAAATACCCCGTGACATTCCATTTTTAAACTGTCTGAATTATTTCATTGAGTTGAAACAGATTCCTTCATTTTTCAAATTAGTTATTGTTTGTTAAATATCTTTCATACGGCAAGGAATAAAAATTTCACATTTGGTACGCATGTGTAACTTGATATCCTTTACGAATAATTATAAAAAATTAATATTGACATTTAAAAAAATAGTCGATGACGTCATATTTCAAATTCGGTACACGCTGTATAACATTTTCTTACATTAAAAAGGGGCGCAATTTCTATTAGTTAATACTCTGGCACATGCCTAGATCATATATTCAGTAAAAGTGGTCCAGCTACAAAAACCTTAACCCAACTTCCATACGTGTAAAATTAATAACAGTATCACATATACCGTACAAATGATACTCTTTAATATTACTCACAAAGTACTGCAGCAGGTATCACAAATAGATTTCACCATATTTTTATTTCGATAACATTTAGTCAGCGAATAAACATGCAGAATTAGGACAAAGTACTGACGCAAACCGACCCTGAGATATCGTATAATATTTTTATTAGCAAGTTCATTAAACTTATTATAACTGTTAGATATTGTGTATCTCTGAAACATCGAAGCAATAGAATTCCCAGGAAGATTAAACCAAGGATAACAAACCGACATTAATTAAATGCCTGATTAAATCAATGCTGCAACAAAGGTGAGTTGAAAAGAGGGTAAAGTTTACAAAAAAACGACTTTTACTAAAATCTGATTAGTAATAATGCAAAAATAACGAATATGTATAATATAATACCAGAAACAACAGATGGAATGGAAAGTAAACGTGAGAAATTCTAAATAAAACAGTTAACAGTGTGACAGGGAATGGTGAGGATATTTTATGTGCCTGAAGAAGAAATACTATCGATAGGTTTAAAGTTTAATGCCAATAATTGTTACACCCCAAAACACATAGAAATGCTTGAGGTTTCTTGAGAACATGTAATAGAATCCATTGCCATTACAAACAAAGACCTTTTGAGAGCAAAAGTAGCTTCCCCTTTGAACACTTTTAAGTCTCATAGTAAGTCGAACTTTACTTTCCTAACGTGTATTAACTACTAATTAAATCGATTAAATTTAAAATTCATTCTAACGACTTGGTTGTTTCCAAAGCCGACAAGGGTAATTATTCAGTAATTAGATTTAATTATTCTGAAAAAGTAAATAATTCCTTAGATGACACAGTTTCACAATTACGTTAAATATGATAATTCAAATTTGGGACATTATTTTTCATTAATTCCCATGAATTCTAGAACCCAGGAACTTGTCTACCTAAAGTGCAGAAAATTAATATACCGATCAGATTTGTGGTGATTGGATGATCCCTTCTTGTTACAAACTGTAATCATGGCTGAATACTCTTCTCAAAAATCTTAGCAATTTTGAAAATCTTATAGATTACAGAAAATCAAACTAGAGATTTTGATTATCTCGGCAATGGTGTCGAGTTCGAGGTGTCTAATGTTTCCTAATATTGCCCCTGAGGTTGCATACAATTGACCTGAAGCTTAGGTTTAGACTTAGACCAAAATCTAATGGGTAATCTAATGGTTACTCAAAATGACAGATTTCTTCCTTGAACTTTCAAAAAGAATTGAACAACATTTAATAGATTTCTTCCAATAATGGATAATCTTCATCCCATTTGAAGAAAATATAATTTTCAATATAAATTCAGTAAGTCTGTTCATGTTTCGTATGTTGATATGCTTTCTATGGCAATATTTCATACTTTCTTGCTAACCTCTTTAAAAGCAAGCTATCTTCATTTATTTTAACACTAGCAACAGTCTAGGGTCAGTGTTAGTCAATATTAAGGACAATGTAGTCACTTATAAAATGTCAGGAGAGCATCAATTCTACTATAATGACGGTGTACATTGGCCAAACGGGTAAAACCCTTTCAGACAAGAATCAACGATCATTTAAGACTCATCTCTAACTATATAAACTTTCACATCTGTAATACAACCTCTCCCATATTACACACTTGTGATAAAAGCAATGAATTTAATATTCTTAAAATCATTAGAGCGTGAAAGAACCCACACGTAGTGTTGTTGGACGAATAATCTTTGCTCGGCAGTTATTCGGTTATAAAACCCCTTTTCTAAGATCTTGTTTCGTGTCTTTACGGTTGCTCCTCAACAAATATTTATACGATTTTAACGTACAATGGAGAATATTTCTTTGATCCATGTGAAACTCGGAAGTAAGACAATGGGAAATCACAAGAAGACGAAATATGAGAACACCAGGTCTGCCGAGCACTCTTAGCAGACCTACGGAGATATTCTCAGGCCGGTAGATTTTTACGAAAGTCAAAAGTTTCTCGTATTTTATTTAATATCCGATTGGCGTCTACCAGTCGCTTCTTTGTTGATGACGAAAATTAAGTAAATTTGCAATAAATTCCGACAAAATCAATGAACCAGGATAGATTGGGGTAAATAAAATCCACCCTTCTAGAAAATTGAATCTTGTGGTGGCAATTGGCTTTAGGACATGTCGAACAGAGATAACTTTCATGGGTTTTTAAGGACTTGGGATTGATTTGTGGGGATTTTGTCGCGGTTATTTCGTGGATCAGTGGACCACTGCAATAAATAAGAATGATTTATGAGCCTAGAGCGCGGACATATCCTTTTTAATGATTGCGTGAATAATGTGACGTATTGTGCGTTTATTGGTCTGGTGCAAAAAGTCACCAGAATTAAGCTCTGAAGGGTTAGGTTTTCAAATGAGGTAAACGTGGTAACTAGCGAGAGGAAAGGAAAGGAGGGTAGAGTTGGGGTTTGACTAGGTGGGATGTATGAAGGCTGAAAATAATGGGAAATTAGTTTCAAATTAATTAGAAAGGCTAGGAAAGTAACCCCAAAAGGTACTTGAAATTTGTAACCTTTATTAAGTGTGTCGCAACCTGGGGGTACGTGAATTCTAACTGTGTTTTCGTCTTGTATTTCTGTGAGAAACTCGCTGTCGATTTGGACCCATCAGCTTTGCCTGTAAGGGCGATATCATTCCCTTGGTTAACATAAGTGCAGTGGCGCCTTTTACAAACCCTCTCCAGGCATGACCCATGATTTTACGTCGACATATGGTACAAACGTTACACTGCTCAGTTTAAGGGATGTTTGTTTGTTGAACAATTTGTTTCTGGACATTTGATGATTGGTTAAGTGCTTGTTGATAATACTGCTTCTGGAAATCTGATAACCTATTATTTAGTTCTCAGAAAGGGTTCTCATGGTCTGTTATATCCGCTAATTATGATCGCTTCTGGTAGTATAGAAGTCGATTTACGTACCAGGCAAGAGTAATATTGATATGCAGTGCCAAATCGTCTTAAATCCACTTGTTTATTTTAGTATCCGCTCGTTTGCGTTAGTCCATACCGCACCTGAAGAGTTACAGTAACGGCACAGTAACATTCGAAGGTCGTGTCGGAAATCTGTGACTTAAAAACAAATATTTATGGCCTGAAACAAGAAAAGCAATCATTAACTGGCACTTATTGCCCCAGCTGTTTATTTATCCAATATCCGGCGTACCTACGTATCTCCATGACGGCCGTTCTTCACACATGTTCGGCAACGTCGCTGTACGCAATTATACTTAAGTGGTGTTAATTTATTCGATTCGTTTTGGCCTTGACTCTAACTCGTAAACACAATCAGTGAGCTCCGAAGAGGCGGCTCTAACGTCGACGTCCACAAGTACCGATTTCGGTCGGCGGCCGTCGTGGTGTTGCTTCTGGTTCCAACACACTTTTCCATCTACAGTTGTCACTATTAATTAATAGAATTAATTGGTTAATGAATCTCTTTCGATCAACGACTGTGCTCGAGCGCTCTACGTGCGTAACTAACGGTTGGGGGAGGGTCTGACTGGTCCATCAAAATCGGATGTTGCGTTTGGTGTAATCAGAAGAAATTTTAAAGGCTCGATAACTATTGAGTAAATCTGAGTAAAGCTCAAATTGCGGTTGTGAAAAAATGACGAGGTCCCATTAACCGAGAGAGAGTTTTTGACTGTACCTCGCCTGACTGTCAATGTTAATTTTTGATAGTGAAATTAATGACGATTTCAATTGATCTGATTGAAAGATCGACTGATATTTATACGCACAAGACGTAAGACGTTGACCTTTGTAATGAGGTGCATAAACTTGAAATTCCAACGCCTAACATCCTCGACCCGCGAGAAATTACCGTTTTCATAGTTTCCGTTACTTTTTCTACGATTGATAATAATCATGATGTAACGAAAAGCTAATTTACGCTGTGTTATATGGGGTATTTGGCACTGTGCGCTTTTGCGTGATAATATGAAAGAGCTGGTGTCGACAATTTGAGCCATTTCACTTTTGTGAATTTTTCCACGAAATGGACTTTTAATTACTCTCGAGGCTGATTTATTAGACCGACCCATTTTATTTCCAATGACTGCAAATAATAAAAAAGACTCCATTCGGGTAAATGATTAAATCGATAACAAGCTACCTTCTGAATTGAGCTTAACGCCTAAATTATATTTGGACGCTACACTACCAAGTTTGGTGTTTAAAAAGTTGTCTAACCGCCCTTAGGGCCGGTACTTTATTCTACAATGAATTAGGCGATTACGAAATCAAATAGTTCTGGCAACCCTTTAGACCAAATGATTCTTTTTTACCTCTTTCTCTTCTAATGATATGAGAAATTATACCAAATCCCGGTAGAATTAAAATATAAACTTCAGGGTGTCCAAAAAATCAAAATAGATGTTGGTATAAGATGGGATCACCCCAGTTTATAGTTTTTTTTTTGGTAGATAAACTTTACCAGAAGATGGTTCAAAAAACTGTTTAAAATGGATCATAGATGATAAAAACCAAAAATCTAGACAAATCTGAGTTTTTGCGTTTTTTTTAAACGATAAAAATGTAAAAAAAATAAGTCGTTCTTCCATTTTTTCATCATACCGTGAAAACTATTGATGAAAATGTAATACGTTGTGCACACGATTAATAGAGCATTAAAAGACCTTCAAAATGAGCGTTCCTAAAAGGCGATCGGAGTATTTTTCACCGAGAAAACTTGGAAAAACCTTTAAAAAGGACCTTTTTTCAAAAATTCACAGCTTTGCACAGTTTAAAACTGAAGCGCTCATTTTGCGTCAAATGTTAGGTTATTATGTCTACTTTAAGCATACAAAAGTTGGATGCTGTCAGATGAGCATTTTTTGCACAATTACGCTATTAACAATATACACCGAAATCTTGCAAAATTCAGCGTATTAACTGACATTGAGGCCGATTTTAATTTTTCAAACAGTTTTTGAAAGAGAACATAAAAACCTACAACTTGGGTATCTTCGATTTTCATCTACGTTTAGAGAAAAGTTCGAAAAATGGCCTCGAAAAATGTGCGAAACGCGCAATTTCCCATTTCGTGCTGCGTGGTGGGGGCTTCAAGCAGCATAAAACAGTATACTTGAGTCCACTACTCAGCTCGAAACGTGAGATCGCGCTTTTCGCGCTATGTTTTAATGTCCTTTTTCAAACATCGTATTAGATTTTCAAAAATTCTAGATAATACTTGTGAAAATTGAGTAATTATTCTCGAGTTAAAGCTGTTCATTACATTTAGTTTCTTATCCCTCCCAATGTAAATTTGTAACACTAATTGTGAAGACACGAATGGACAGATGGTCGGGATTTTCCCCCTATAAATTTGGAAAGTGTAGTTCTATGCCATCACGTCAGAATTTTTCAAATTTTTTTTGTATTTTTTATAGTAAAACCGATTTAAAAATTTCTTTTCCACAGTATTGATAAAAATGTATTTGTCCAAGCACATAATGACCTGAGAATTATGTATTGCTTCATATCGCTTAAATAATGCAAAATGTTTATGTTTTAAATTATAAGTTACATTTGTTACATGCCTTTCAGTTAACTCCTCCCCCTAACGAAGGGTGAGGGTAGGTGTAGTTGAACTTGTCCAATGTACGATTATTTATTCAGTTTTCTTACGGCTACGGTAGTGAGTGAATCTTTGTGATACGCTAATTTTTCAGTGCGTGTAATGGTAAAATATAGAGTTGCTGCTTCGAGAGTACACAAAAGGACTAAGAAATCTATGATAATGAGAAATTTAAATAAAATACGGTAAGTATACGTTGCTTATTTCGGTATTATTGGAAAGAGGCTTTCTTCCCCTGTATATGTAAAATATGATTAAGCCAAAAGCCGTTGAGAGAAAAGATCAATTCTTGACTTCTTCGTAATATAGGTTTTCTTGGCGGTTTAGTAAAAATAATAACATACAATGCGTACAAAATATCATTTTACAAATTGTCGTAAACAACGTTTCAGAGCCCAAAAAGTTGTTTCTTTTTAATTTCTCAAAACTTTTCACTCCACTTAACTAATCTCAATAGTAACGTAACTTTTTCACAACGGAAAAATGAAATCACAGATAGCTGCATTGCTGAAAAAATTCTTGCTGACAAAAAGAGATATCAAGTTTTCGAAAGCTTTTTAAAAAATTAAATTTTTCGATCCGATCCAAAAGAGATCCTCCCTGAATTTGGGCCTGGGCTTTACCCATTACCAGTATTATACTTATTATTACGAATTTAGTTTTTTTGAAAATTATTTTAATTTCGAGAATCAAATAGTAATTCAAATCAAATACAAAATGTCACTAATGTATATGTAATTAAATAAAGAAAAATTTCTTTAAACTTGAGAATAAATTTAGGAGCATTGTTCGTTTATGTAGTTATTGAATAAAATTTAAAATAAAGCGTTATGCACGCTACATTAGAGATCTTAGAAACTATAGTTTTTCAAAATAGTGGGTGCTTTATGAGTTTATGGACTGTTTTTTTATATGGAGGTTATTGAGAAAGTCGTTCGGAAGCGTCGATATTTGTTTCTCAAAATTTCAATTTCAAAGTTTTGTCTGAAATCATATTTAATTTTTAGCATATAGTTAATTTTAATTTACGATTTAACTTCGCAATTTGTAGATGGGCAGCAGTGGCAGCAGAGGATAAGAAAAAGTCCATACCTTCAACTTCTCAAAGTGATGGGTATGTATTATATAATTTTTATGTGAGTAATCACATACGTCCTTCATTTGGTCAGAAATATTTGGTCAGAAAAATTTAAGACAGTATTCTAGTGTAGATGATCTGAAAAAGGCTATCATGGGTGCTTGGCATCAAATTCCTCTAAATTGTATTAAGGAATTGTATAACGATATTCCAAAAACAATATTCAAAACAATCAGATTAAAAGGAAAATATACCCGTTAAAAATAAATAAATTTTTTTCAATGCCCCTATCTTTTTGTCGCATCATAATTAACATAATTTTAGAAAAGAAAACTTGTAGGAATATATAGACTTTATATGTCCGTAATAGTTAATCCTTTGATAAAGCCTTTCCATAGTTTAACATAATTTGCTTTGACGTAAATAAATGTTAGTAAGTGTATTTACATTATACCCTGCCCCTATAATTTGGTCGCGCGCTGCATTTCCTTATATAGTCGCAGGAAATGGCGAATGCGCTCGTTGTTATGCTTGCATTGTTGATTTACAACGCTGCTATAGCTCGAGCTTAGCTGAGTAGTATTTAAGTTATGAACTAGCTTAAACTTTAAATAATCCCTGGCCTGATAGCTCGATTTGTTTATCTGGTCGCTTCAGTTAGCCCGTGGTTACAATTCACAAACGTAACGAACTGTATCGAACTTGAATGGTAGAGCACGCTCGAATGATGCAAACGAGCAGCGAAGTACAGGGGTCGCACCTGCTTCGAACCTTCCCTTCTACTTCCCTGGCCTTTACGAACATTGCCGCGCTTCGGTCTCGTCGTCTCCACGTATGCCATGCGTCCTCACTTTGCCTCGTCCCCTTACGCGTCGCTCAGACGTACGAGAGCCTCGCTTGAGCGTGCACACGTCGCTTACTCTCGTCGAACGGCGCTTCTTCCATTAGCTGTAAACATGGGCTCGGGCTGGGACAACGATTCGGTGCTCAAATTGATCAAGGAGTACGAGAAGCGTCCCGTACTGTGGAAGAGGGACCACAAATTGTACTACAACGTCACGAACAAGGAGGAAGCCTGGCGGGAGATCAGCGAAGTCTGCGAGGAGGACGTCGACACGGTGAAGAGGAAGATCGACAGTCTCCGCGGTTCGCGGCGCAAGGAGAAAAATCGGATACTGCAAAGCGTCACTTCGAACAAGGGTAAATTAACTTATAACCTCGAGTAGGACGTAGGTGTATGTTCAATAATTATTTCAGGCGGGAAACATATCTACGTTCCGAAGTGGTTCGCTTGGGAAAGTATGAAATTTCTCGACGATGCCGGGGAGACGCGACCTCTGCCGGCGAATTTGGTAAGTAACACTTCCGATCTTGGAGAGTGTATGTAACTTACACTAAAAGTCAATAGGTCAAAGGGGGAAAGCTGAGTCAACAGTCAATGAGCGCTCGAAGTCAGTCCATCCAAAATGATACAAATACAATTCAGTAAACGGTCTTTACTGTTTTCGGCAGCAAGTCTTCATCATCAGTACAAATATGTACGGAGTGTAATTTTACAAGTTTGGCTTAACCTAATCTTCCTCTCTATTCATACTTGTACTGATGATGGATACTTAGTGTTCTAAGCACGTCTGTAAAAGTAAAAAATAACGTTTACTGCATTATATTTGTCTTATGGGTCGGGTGACATTTAGCAGTAATATGGTTTGAATGGAGTCCATTCCTACTGCCAATTGCAGAATGCGATGGTTTACTCAAAAGTTTGTTGTGGTTCACTGTGTATAAATACGTAGATCGAAAATGTTGGCATAAAAGTTCTGATGGTTGCAGCTTCTACGCAAAATTCAATCATCTTTATCTTTCGTTTGGGTTCTCAGGGTGTATTTCTTGATTACCATGACAGGAATTGCTGATCTCGAAGGTTTTTCTCCCTGACCTGTTTTCCACCACTAAGTGATGTAGACTATCACGGTGTGATAAATGTCTGGTAAGATTCAAGCTGATGACTGAATTGCTTTGTTGTCTATGATGTGAGAGTTTTAAGAATCTTTCAGTTTTAGACCAAGAACAAAGGGAGGATTTATCTAAAAACTGAGAAATTAATAGGCTCAATTTCTTGCGAGATTAATACGAATATCTTCTTATCTTATCTCAGCTCGAAATGTTTACTGCGTGTTTGTTTTTTTTTATTTGACCGAAAAGTCGTCCTTTTTTGGTTTTTGGAATATTATGGAAAAACTACGTACCGTAGAGAAAAATTATATACAAAAGATTTATGCGAAATGAAGTAATGTACCAAACAAGCTAGGGCAAATAAAGTTCACTCTTTAAACATAAAAATCGGAAAATAAATTGTTTAAAAAAAATTTCGATCACAGGAAACCTATATGGCTTAAAAACCAAAAATCTCGTTTTGATTTCGTTTTGGGCTTATAACAGAGTGTAGGAGGCTAAAAATGTGTGGACAGGTATACTTTTTAATGTGTGTTACACAATCACCCACATATATATCTTTCAATCTCTTCCAGTTGCTATTCCTTTCAATTAATTCTTATTAATTAAACAGCATTAAATGAGTAAATGGCAAGTTTTATGCTGATTTAGATTCTGTGCGACAGCACAATTTAACATTGCAATACAATTATGTAACTAAAATGGTGTAGTGATGATTCAATTAAAGATTTAAAAAGTGATTATACAAGCAAGGAGTCAACAAATGAAACTCGAATGAGGCGTATACCCATTATTTACATGAAGTTAACGTCAGTAGTTAGAAAGTACATAAGACATTTATTAGATGTATGTATATAGGATATTATTGAATTTTAACGGTATTTTAATTACTCATAGTACTGACATTAATTTTTTAATTAGTTATTTAAACAACTAATGAAAATGGCCGAAGATTGTTGAAAGGATTTTTTAATTCATGTTTCACTTGTATACTCATCAAGCGACAGGATAATACTTGATAAAAAAATTGTTTTGCTGTTTATTATTCAATTAAATTTAAATTTAATTTCCGTACAATCTTTCAAAATTTAGGAAAATACTGAAGAGAAGTAATTTTCAAAGATTAATATTCATGTTCAATTAACGCTTTCTCTCTCTCCTCCCTATCCCTGTTTTTCCCCATCTCTCTGTCTAGATGTCTCTCTCCCTCTCTATCTTTATAACTATTAATAAAATGACGATTACATTATAGAACTTACACATGTCCGGAACAGAATTTGATTAGCAATAAAATTATTAAGTTAATCAAAGGAATATTTCGACGAAATCGTAACATTAGCGAAGATAGCAGTAGGGATTAGGTACTATTGAATAGTAGTTTTAAAAAGACAGAAAAATCCCGATTTTTTTTAATAAAATAATGATACTAATGGTGTCACCCTTTATAGACTTTATGTGTAATACTTCCTGTTCCATATTTCTACTAATCCCTGCTTTATCTCCTATGAGGTGGTTTATTCATACGACTTGCTGATTTTAATCATTTAATTGCTGCACATAGATTAACTACCTTTTGAGAGTTAAATATTTATTTTTTCAATGTATTATATTTGGCTCTGGTTTCGCTGAACGCACCACCCATCAGACACTTCTCCTTGCAACATTTTCTAACGGCTTCAAAAGATGGAGTGTCCATTTAAAATCCATCCATAAATTTTGGTATAGCCCTGTATTATTTGTATGGGTAGCGCAAATTTGATCATACCAGTGATAAAATAATCAAATTGTAAAATTGCCATTTACTTTCTCTGTCGTTTTACGTCGAATCTGTCCATTATTTTTGGTACTAGTATTGTTGTAACTATTTTTCTTGAAAAACCTTACTTTTCAGGACGACTTAAAAGCTGAATTCGCTAACGAGGATCAGGAGGGTGACAAAAACGGCGTAGAAGAAGATACGATGCTCACCGATGAGGACATCGAAAGGCATTTAAGAGATTCCGAATCTGATTACAACCACAAGGCACAAATCGACATTTCAAAGAAAACATTTACACCTCGGAAGCCTATACTGAAACGAAAGCACGCCGATCACCCTCGAATCCATGAGGCGCTCCGGATAATGCAGAACAGAACTAAAAACGAGAGGAAGGACGAATGCGCAATATTCGGGGATTTCGTTTCGGAAAAGTTGCGAAAACTCGATGACGGAACGCGTTCACTGTTACAATTGGAGTTCCACAACCTTCTTTTCCAAGCAGAAATGGGCACCCTACCGAGCCTTTCACAAAACCCATCCCGGCACTTAGATACGTCGGCAAACGCGGGGTACGTACAAATTTGATTCTAAGGGCGAAATGTGAAGCGAGTCCGGCATTGGCTTAAATTTCATACTTATTGTTCATTGTAAATTCGCTAAAAAAGTTTCATTTACGAATTTAAATAATTAAGTAATACTGGACTGAGGATATTTTAATTATAGTAATTAGTTTGTTTTGGTATTGTTGAAAATGATTTACGGGTGTTAATTACTAGATGATTCTAACGTGCGATAAATTCAGTAATTAGGATAAAACTTTTTCTTAACGATCAGACTTGTTGATTGCAATTTTCAAGGCATTTTATCTCTTTTTTTGTACAGCCTTGAAAAACCGTTATGGCTTTACACAAGGTGTCCAAAAATCTACGTACAAAAAACACAAATACTAGATGTACTTATCTTCTACGAAGATAATTCCTAAGGGAGGTAACCCTTCTCTTTGAAGATTACATCTTCGCTGCATTTTATTTTCATATGTCTTCTAAACTACAGGTTGATGGATTACGAAACTTCAAATAATAATTGAATGGCGAATCTTTTATCGTAAATGTGATATTTCTGTTACGACCCCAATCATACCGACATTTTAAATCATAAAAATTTTGTTTTCCTTCCCCGTTTATTTTCGGCAAGACGCACTGCTTTTAAAGAAAAGTTGATTTGAATTTCTTCTTCAAAAAATTAATTATTCAGGGTAAGGTTGGTTTTGAAAAACAAAACAGTGAATCACCGTAGCAATAAATAACTCATGAATGATGAAAAAATTCTAATAGAAATTGTTTTGATGAAATTAGTGAGAAAACTGGTTGCAATATATCATGTTGTTCCAAAATCTTCTATTTGCATATATTACCATTGCAAAAAAGCTCGGGCAATATAAGAACAATATTTTCCTTCTCTTGTTCAGTTTTTGACATTTTGACATCAAAGACATTTTTGAAATAAGATTCAGGAATGGTACAAATAGAAGCAGCAGGTTATCAAAATGGAACTTTTACTTCAATTTATGTCAATGATGTATTTTAAAAGCGTAAATTTCTATAAACTTTACACAACATAAAATGAAAATAAGAAAATACAAGACAATACAGTACGAAATAATGAAGAAACATTTCATTTTACAAGAGATGTTCCTGCTAAAATTCCAAAATTATTCTCAAAATCGTTGTTTGAATTCGCATCCACAGATCATTTCAGGTTTTTATTGGCTGGGAAAGACTATCGATTTCAAATTTCCCCAAACACAAAAATCGCAAGGATTCAGATCGGAAGATCTTGCTGATCAATTAACTGAATCTCCACAGGTTATTTAGTAAATTAGGTAACTTAACTTGTCGAAATTTTAAATTACACCAAATATTTAAATGAATTTCGTTGAACGATTCGAGCAAAACAATTCTCAAAAAATTACGATAGTTTTCATCACAGAACATTTAAAAAAAGTGTGGGTTTTGGATTTTCTGGTTCTATATTTAAGCGGTAAATTGAACACGAGATGAAAAATATTGGTCTTGCACCACATGAACATTTTAAATGATAACAATAGAGGTCTTCTTTATTAATAATATTCCAAACATGTTTGGAGACATCAGGAGATAATAATGGAAGTAATAATAGAAAAGATCTGTGACCTTTAGTTTGAAAAAAAATTCTCGTCACTACTTTGTTTAAACAATACAATCGAAAAAGTATTTTTAATATTGAAAAAACTATTTATTTCAGAGAAAAAATTATCTAAAAAATGAAGTTAGTGGGTTAAAATCAGTTAAAAAATAAATGAGTTATTGCAAAAAAACTTTAAATATGGTTCATTTGTTGGTGTTATAACTTGCAACAATTGCAAACAATATTTTGAAAACAAGACAACTCCTTTTATCATACAAGTTTTTAAATGATTAAAAAAGGTGCGCAAGATCGACTCTGTAGGTGAAGTAGTTCTTGCAAAATTCCACTTGTTTATCACGTCTGATGGAAGGACCATTTTTGAACACCGATACAGTCGCCATTGTGTAATAAAAATTCAGCGACCCTCATTTTAAAAGTTAAGAGTTGAAGTAACAGTTTTTATAAACTAAGTATCGAAATTTTATGAAAAAATTCGTAAATTTATTAGTTAAAAAAAAATAACAACCCTTCATGTTTATAACCACTGAAGCTATGATTCTTATTTTTGAAAAATTTGCTATCTCGGCTTCCAGTGGCTGTAGACACTTATATTTTTTAAACCAAATTTTTAATGCGTTTTATTAGAAACTTTCACAGTTATAAATAGAAAAAGGTATTCAATTTGTTTAAAAAAGGAACCAAAATCGCCATTTTTTTATGTTATTAAGTTTACGGGGTGTTTCATAAAATTTGAATACTTAATTTATACAGATTGTTAGTTCAACTCTGAACCTACAAAATGAGAGTCGCTAAATATTTTTCTACTGAAAAATGGCCACTGTACAGGGTGTTCAAAGATGACGTTTTTTTACCAAACGGAATAAACCAGGGGAATTTTGCAAACACCTAACAGCGTCTATCTTTCGCATGTTTTTAAGTATTGGAAAACTCAATGCATAAAGGGAGTTTCACTGATTTTAAATCAATTTTTCCAAAGGTATAACCACAGCAAAAACACCTTTTTTTAACTTTATTATTTGCAATAATTTTTTATTTTCTATCCGATTTTAATCCAACAAATCTCATTTATTAGATAATTTTATTGTCCACAATTTTTCTCTAAAATAAATATTTCTTACAATAATTTAAAAAACTATTTTTTCGATTTTATTGTTTAAACAAATTATTGACACGGAATTTTTTTTTGAAACGAGAGGTCACAGGTCTTTTCCATTATTACTTCCAATACATTCATGCTTTTACGAAAACTATTAATTATTACTCTTCTTTTTTTAAATGTACTGGCCTATTAATTTAAATGAACAGTTTCAATTAGCATTTTTTCATTTATATTTGACATTGCTACGACTATTTATCACATTATAAATGTAAGAAAACCTTATTATTGAGAATAATCTACCTACCTACCTTGGATCAAAATTGTGTAATTGCGCCGGCGAGTGTGTAGTATTAAACAAAGTGCAAATGCTGAAGTATTTAGGACTAAACTAAAGAAATTTCTAACTGAAAAATAGGTTTGAAACATTCATCGTATTCAATATATTGGATATTGGTGCATTACTGAATGAAATACTTCATTTGAGGCAGTGACACAATTTCAAGCTAAATGTGTTTTGTTTTTTGTATATATAATATTTTTTCTCGTGTGGTAAGGAACCTTATACAATTTTTTTTTGTTGTTAGGAAAATAAATGCTATAAATAAACGTCGTCGTTACTCTTGACACGTGGCATCTTTTAGTACGATTAATTGTCATCATAGGTGATGTGGAGAAGGGCTTTAGTCAAGTACTTTGTAGATAGCGAGGTCATAAAAGCCATTTATCGCGAAGGACCTTATACAATAAAATCCTCGCCATTTAAGCATTATAAAATGTGCCAAGATTCAAAATTCATCAACGAGTCATTTAGAAAACATTTGAATAGTATAGGTATGCTAGGTGTACACCTCAAGTGCTTGTATTTTTTTGTTAGAATTTTTTTCTAAACACAGTGTATTCCCAAAGGCGTATAAGCTATTTTAATAACACACTGAAAACACTGCTCAAAAAGTTCGATTCCATTTATTCCATATGAGACATTGCAAAGTTCCCTTTTTGATCCCTGTACTTGTCAATTAATCCAAAATTCAAAGACGCGGCTTTGAGGTTTGAGATTTCTAAAATTTAAACCATTTCGGTGGGGACGTTTTTCTACGTGTCCGATTGGAAACGATTACAGTTTATCCGCTCGAACAATCGAGCGGTTTTCAAAAAATTAGGGTCAATTTCTAAATTTAAGCGCGCGATTTGTTATTCAGCGCAGGTGTAAATTTTCTAATGGAATCAGCATGCACATAAAGCCATCACGCACCGTACTCGGCATTAATTCCGATTTTTTCCCTTCAAGTATGAAATAATAATTACGACAGAAAAAGCATTATGTGCGATTGCGATACCATTCAATTGTAAAAGTTCGACGACCTCCCAGGTGGGTACGCCTAATATGTTTTTAGTGTCGACATAATGGCTTTGAGTAAATTCAGTTTTACTAGTGTTGCTATCGTTTTGCCTATCCCACAAATTCAAGGCGATTACCGGGCGATTTCTCGTTTGTTTTTAGCTAGTCCTCTTGAGTGAAGGGAATTATGGTATGGTGGTTCGATTTTTTTTCTCTCTTCGTGATGCTAACAGTCAGAGGAGAACAGTTATATGAAAGCGAGAGCCTTCGGTTCTAAGGACACTCTTCCTAGTTCTTTTTTCCCAATTGGGTCACGGCGAAATATAATTAAGGTTATTGTGTAACTGTAAAAATTGTGCTGCATAATGTATAATCTCTTTTTTATATAATAAAATAGCAAACTAACGGTTTGTTTTACTTGCACGTTTTACGAGCTCCAGCAACCTCGATTGACTTCCACCGGGTAAAAGTGAAGATAATTTTAAAATCAGGTGCAACAGTCCAGACGCAGCCAATCGGCGTGAATCTCCTCGTTTTGAAATTTCGAAACGCGTGACTCGACCGCCGAACATTAAATTAATTATCGCCATTACCGATATTTAGTTATGCAAAAATAAATACTGCTCCGTCACTGTTCGGCATTGACCCTGGAATCTCAATTATCAAAGGCGACTATTAGCGATTTTTAACGGCGAGCAAACGCTGTAATTTACAACTAACTATAACAATAGAATGGAGTCTATGACAGCTTTTATTCTTCTCGTAATTATCGGCTTGAACAATTGCTCGTTTTTGCGGCCCGGCAAGCCCGTATTCATAAAAACTGCCATTGTTGCGTGCGTGTTTGCGTTGTTTGTTCTTTGACGAAGATTTCGAATTTAAGAGAAACTTTCATCCGTTTATCGTACTAATAATGCTGACGCAATTACCTTTTTCGTTTACAAGCGACAAAACGCACGAAATTATCTTCGATACATTGAAAAGGCGTGTATGGCTATTCCAAGACCCACGACACTTCAATGAAGATGCAAATCACATTGCATGTTTAAAATGGCAAAGGTCTGTCCGTTTTCATATTCTTCTCTCGGTAAATTTATTAAATGATAGCAATTTTCTCATATTTTATTTTGATAATGAATCATTTTTCATCATTTTTTGTTAACGTATTCATGGACTTTCCCGTTTAATTCTCAGCCAGTGAAATGTTTACACAGGGTGTCCAACCCAGATTCACAAGCTTTAAGGGGGTTGATCAAAATGTGCGGAAAAGCCTTAGTTAACATGTATCTGAAGACGTTTAGTTTCTTTAATAAAGAGTAAAGTTTTAGAAGAAATATTTTTTCTTTATCTTCACAACTAATTTCAATATCACAACGAAATTCAAGACCTACTGCTTAATTTGGTGCTCTGATTACAATTATGGCATCAAAAATGGACTTGTTTCAAGATAAATGTGTTTCTTAGGGGTTGTAGTGTTAAAAACTACCCTGATTTTTTTACTAAAAGTTATATAAAAAAGGAGCTTTTAGCATAAAACATGTACATTTGTTTCATTTCTATCACAGATAGAAAATTAAGGTTGAAAATAGTAATATATTATTGAAACCTTTTATGACGTCCAAAAAAATATTATAAACTTTAAGAGAGGGTATATGATTGGTCCAACATACACAGAAAAGTCTTAGTTCTTCTGTTAAACAGGAGTACAAGTTTTACGCCAAAACTTCATTTTTGGTAAAAATTTGTCAATAATTACATACAAAGAAAGTTAGTTTTTACCCTCTTAACCCTAAAAAACGCTTTCACTTTGAACCAGGTCCAGGTCGATGCTATTATTGTGATTAACACAACAAATTTGGTAGTTAAAACAATGAAAAATTTGTTACTTTTTTGAAAAATTTAATGCCACCAAGTTCAAAAATTAAGATAGTCCATCATATAACTTTCTCCATATTAGAAGAAAATACTTTAACCAAAAATAATAGATATTACATAGATAAGTCAAATTGTGAAATTACAAATAAATCACTAGAGGTGTTTTGGGGGAAATATATTTAAAAAATAAGCGTTTCTGAATACATTTTTCACTTTTCTGCCATATTTTGGACCATACCTCCATTTTTTAAAGTTTGTGGCAATTGTTGTTCAACACCCTGCATAACAGTGTCAATAACTATTTACAGACAAGTTTTTATCGTGATAAGGCTTCTGAAAACGGTCAATTCCCTTGACCGGCCACCGTATTACCGGTCAGTTTTCAAATTTTACCATTCCAACTTTGAACATTCCAATAGGATTTCACATGCTTATTGCGATGACCCTGCTACTTGTGAAGTTACTCCCTAAAAGCGGTCATAAATGTGGAAATAGGAGCATAGAAGATTTGTTGTAATAAGATCTAGTGTTTAGGTGTTTTGTATTAAGATGGCTTATATAAGTGATATTGAGATTGATGAAAGAGACTGCGCGTTCTACGTTCCAACCATAGAATAAACCGACCGTAAGTAGTAGTTGCGCATCTTCTTGGTGCATGGTACATTTTGACCCTCTGGTTGAGAAACCAGTGGCTTTATGGAGTAGCACTGAATGTTTGTGCAGCATAGGGTTGAAATAGCAAATATTACAGCTTGAGCACTAATTTCCTCTTTAGGTTTTCGCCTGACATTAATCAATAATTCCCTGAAGATCTACCTTGAAAAATAAATTAATCTGGAGTTACCAAATTCGCTGATTTCCTGCCATAAATGTTTTAAAGGCGATAACTACTTCCGTATCTTTCAATTTGTACAGGTACAGTTGTAAAAGCATTTATACCTTTTGAGTAAATTAAGCTACACCCTCACAATTCTTCTACCTGTTCAGTTTTTGATAAAATAGTTACTTTAAATAATTACTTGTAAAATGTATGTAGTATAAATAACCGTACAAGTCTGGAGGTCACACTTTGGCATTAATTTTGTCCTTTGTGAAGATTACCATTGCAGACGGTGATTAAAAAACAAGTTCAGTACACTTTTAAAACTGTCCTTTCGAGCGTCCATGCCTCCCTTTTCCAAAAGAGTTAAAACCATGCTTTAAAATTATTTTGCAGCGTTACGTTCATTTACACTTTGAAATTTATTAATACAACTTTAAAACTAATACTAACAAGCATAAAGCAGGTTTGTAGTAAATTATTTTCAGTTTACTATTATGGCAGTAACAGCAATAACACTTGTTTGTGGCACTTTATTTAAAAATATTTTTGTAAATATATACTGCTCAATTTATAATTTTTTCGGTATCTGTGGTTCCAACGAAGCTTCAGAATTAATTATTGAAGCTATGCTTTGTTGGCACATAAGCATCAAAAAGTTTATTACTCGATTTGGGATAAAGTGCTTGTTGGAACAAAACTTTCTTATTCAAATATCTTGGGTGGCCGGTAATGAGAGATTTTTCCGTATTGGGACGGATATAAAGGGGCGGTTCCCCAGAAAATATGGAAATCCACGATTCTGTTTTTGCGTTACGAACACATCTCTAGGCGTTGCGTTGTGAATCCTCAATCAGAAGTAGTTTCGAAAAAATATGAATCTCAAATAGAACCGAACCGAATGTGAAATCGCAGATTGCGAATAACTCCCATGCTGCATTAATATTCATCTAATAACCTTAAGGCCTTTCTTGTTTCTTCATCAACTCTACGTTTCCATCACATCGAGATACGTTTATTCCATCTCCGTTGGGTTTCCACCTGTTTACGCTTTGTGCCGTTTATATATACCTGTACGTATATAGCGTTGTATCTGGTCGATTTTTTCCTGACAACTTTTTTTTATTATGTCCATTTGCCCGAAGCGGATCAAGATAAATTGACGTTTATAGTCGGATCACGAACTCAATCCGCGTGTGTAACTGTAAAATATTCATCTGATAAATCAATGTTTGGTTTCCTGTGATGCGACGGTGCGACCGTATCCTACATAAGAACAATATATCATTAATTAAATACCCCTTACATAGGGAAAATAATAACGTGAGTTATCGTCTTTCTGTCGTTTAAAATCGGCCGATGAAGGTTCTTACGTACGTAGAGTTTGTGATGAGATCACTCAGAACCAAATTAGATCGAAAATTGTTCCTTTAAAAAAAGTATTACATCAACGTTCACAAAAACAATTTTTTCACGAGCAGCTTGTTTTAGTCGATTAATAATGAATTCCAATTTGCCATAGCAAAACTAGATATTTAAATTTTATGAATCATTATACGGACGAGATTAATGTATTACGTTACATAATTTTGCAAAAAGTATTTATCCACCGAACATGGCAATTAAAATTTAACATCGTTAGAGACTGAGTCATTAGGAAAATTTTTTATACCTAGATGTATAGATTTCATAGTGTTTCATGAAGGTTTACGTGGAAGAGTTAGAAGTGTCTTCGGGTTTAATTGTACTAATTATATTTAAACGTCGAAGTGACGGTTGTTATTTAAGGAGATGGTTAGAAATTGATTAGCGATATTACGGTGGAAAAACGTGTTTTTCCACTAACATTTCTGGAAAGAATCAGAAGTCTAGTTTACTTACGACCTGCTAGATAGTTTACTAATGAAAGCTGCTGCATGTAATTACAGTACTTACTAAACTAGCAATCTAATGAAGTCGCCACGTTTCAATCGGCAAAAGCGAAGCGAGTTTGTGAAAAAATCTATCGCGGATTTTTTGATGTAAGGAGCAGCTTCGTCATAGAGTTAAATAATAAATTAACTCCTTATGGATGTTTTATAAACATTGAGTTTCATAATTACATTTGTACAGTTAATTCCATTGGTGGTTCCATCACTTTGAATGGTGGATTTCGACCAGTTATCGCTTAATTCGAAAATTAATTTTTAGTGACATGAGTCGGTCAATTTTAGAAGAATGGTTGCGACTATGGAATTGTAAGATTTGAAGGGCCACCAACAGAAGCCGAGGTTCATACCGGCTGCTACGCTTTGTAATAATTACGAGAGTGCTGCAGTGCGCTTTACGATACTGAATTCATGTTCACCCTACTCATCAGATGATATTTAGTATGATAGGAAAAGGCAGAATTACCATGAAGAGCTTCTGTCGGAGTTTGTGGAACTGCCTTTGCCACGTAACTAGCAATTTTGTTGACATGTGACATCCTGACACGTTAAATTTCTAAGTTGTAGGAACAAAATCAGGAAAATTATGGTGTCAAAGTGGTGGAGTCAAAGACATTCACCATACGTTTCAACGTACTTGTGGGTTCTGTAAAAGTCTATAAAAGTTGTAGCTTACCATCAATTTAACATGATGCAGTATTAACTTCATTAAATGGATTCTTCAAATTATCTTTCAATCTTTGTCCAACGTATTTATTTTAATTTGACTCCATCATGGCTACGTTGGTCTTGTTTCTGCAACCTACATTTTTATTGTTTATTCAGCATGTCATGCCACCTAAAGATGGTTACCAAATAGTATCAGATTACTGGTGATTTAAATGTTAATCATTGGAACACGGATATTTTACTGAAAATAGTCATATTAAACAGGCAAAATTTAATAGTGGGTAGCCATTCCACATAAACACATTCTGCTGTTCATGCCTTTTGTTTAACCATGCCAGATGCCATTATTTTTCATGCCAGATGTTATACTGAAAATAGTCATATTACACAGGCAAAATTTAGTAGTAGGTAGCCATTCCACATAAACACGTTCTGCTGTTCATGCTCATCTCATCAAAAACATCCCCAAAATATCTATGGACGCTTGAGGGAGCTCATTCAAAGCATTTTATGGGCGACTTGTACGTCATTGGGAGGTTGGAAGTTTCACTGCCCCTTTTAGATCCATCATATCTCAGACATGTTTAATGGGCAACAGATCTGGCGATCGTGCTATTTAAAGAGTAAGAAGGAGAGGGACAAATATGGTATTAATTATCCCTCGAATGTATGGTGAAACAAATGGTTCCAGAACTTCATGAATGCATTTCAGTGGTCTGTAAGAAACAATAGGAGAATTCTACTTCTGACGCTAATTGCACGCCAAACCATGAATCGTCTGGTGAAAAATGTCCGAGAGAGGATAATACAAAAATTTCTAACACCTTTCTTAGTTTCCAATAAATTTTGTAGAAATTTTTAATATCTTCTTGTTAATTAAAGATTTCTAGAAAAATTTAAGGATTGGTGCAAGAAACATGTCTTCCACATTTTCGTCACCAGTAAGATTATTTTCGTAGAAGTGGTCATTGTTTAGTGCTTACACCTTAAGACGAAAGAAAGACTTTTTTCACAATCTATCACTACCTTTAACAAGATTTTATCCAAGTGGTCTGCAAACATTCAGCGAGCAAGCAACATCATATTATACCAAAATAATTAAAGAAATTGACACTTTCCAATGAACTACACATTTCATGAGGAATTTTGTTGATCATTTCTAATGAGGTTTTCATCTTAGTTTTGACAAAAACCTTCCTATAGCTTAAGATTTTTTCTTCAAAGTATAGACCCAAGAAATTATGCAATTAGTCCTTGATTCAATAAACAAATCCATTGCGATTTTAACTAAGGTAACTTTGTCCATGCATTACGTCATTTACTATGGAGAAACTTCACTTATTTTTAACCATGCGTCTAATTTGCCTAATCGGCAATAAAGCACTTCACTTTTCCCCATTCAACAGATAATTTATGACCTTTTATTAGAGTGTCTTGTACCAAGTTTACTGTGATTTTGTCTCAAATAAAATGCGACGTATAATACACATGAGAATTGCCCTATTATATCGGTATCAGTATTACTATACTATTTCTATTTATAATCGCTATTACACGTTACGTGAAATCGCGCCTGCTTATAACGAACCCGTCCTCGGTTATAATGAACGAAGCGGAAAGGCGGACCCGTCGATAGCGTCCTGCGCACAGTTCAGTTTCCGACTCCGTGCAAAGTGTATTCCCGTAAAAATGGTTAACCGAAGGGTGCTCACGATCCGAGAGAAATTAACGATGATCGACGAAGTGGAAAAGGGGCGCAGAAGGACGGAGATTTGCCGGGAATTTAATTTATCCCATTCCACTCTCGCCACCATTTTAAAGAACAAAGACAAACTCAAAGCGACGACGAACATGAACGTTTCCGGAATAAAGCGAATCCGGAAACCGATAAGGAAGGACATCGACGACGCCTTGCTGGAGTGGCTGAGCAACCGGACCGGTCGAGATGCGATTAACTTTAAGACTCTAATGTCCAAAGCGGAAGAGATAGGAAGGTTGACGCATAAAGATTTTAAATGTAACAGGGGCTGGATAGAAAGGTTTAAAAAGAGGTACAGCATAAGACATAATTGCGTGCCTAACTTTGCCAAGATTGTACCGATTAATTTCACCGAAGGAAATGAAACGAGGTGAGTGGCATTTTCAAAATACTCAAACGTATCGAACTTATCATTAAGGAAAAGGTTGTGCTCGACTGGCATACAAACAGTGGCGTAGGTAGCGACACACTATGGGGTGTAAGACTAATTTTTTTTCAAAGTTGCTGAAAAAATAATAAGCATTCTATACACAACCTCAAGTTGCTTTTTTTGAAAAATTAATCAGACACGTAGTAACAACAAAAACTGTATTTCAGGTACCACATTTGGTATCCAAGTGTCCAAGGTCAGAAATTACCCGTCACCATTTCATATTCAGGAACTCATTAAGGAACCTTCAGAAATATGAAGAATTTCAACAGTGGTACTGTTTTTGTGAACAACAAATGAAATGTTTTTTGCCTGCTGAATGCGAATATGTCATTAGAATTAAGCCATTAGCCATTTATCTATTGTTGTGTCTCTCCTCTTTTCATGGAGTCAACGTGTAGCTCATGAAACAAGTACTACCAGAAAAAAACTTTATTGCTTTGAAGTTTACTTAGTAACTTACTTAAGCCTGAAGGACGACAGCTAAATTCTGATGATAAATTCGTATTGACCAAGCAAAAAAGAAGAATAAAACGTGTTGCTCAAGATATAACTCCATTCTGAAGGTTCTTGTGTAACTTTCTGAAGATCGAATGGTGATGGCAAAATTATGATAAAACATTCGTATAAAGCAGAAAAAACATAGATCGGAAACTGATGTTCGTGAAATAAGTAATTTTGCTCAGGGATTCTCTGTGATTTACTGGAGATTAAAAGATGATGGTTAAAATATAATGATTCTAATTTCCAAAGACTGAAAAATGATAGAGCAATTCTAATCGCAGATTCGTGTTGAACACATAAAACAACTTGCGTCAAAAGTGCTCCTCGTGAAATTACATCGCAATAAGTACCACTAGCAAAATTATTCATTTCTCTGAAGGTTCTTCAGTTATTTGCTGAAGATTGAAGAGTGATGGCTGAATTCTAACGACCTATTCAGGTCGTTCAGGTCGTTCAGGTATTCAGAAAGAAAAAACATTTTATAAAACTTGTTGCTCACAAAATGAGTACCACTATCGAAATTCTTCATTTTTCTGAAGGTTCTTCGGTGATTTGCTGAAGAGGGAACGACGACCGGTAATTCTGGCTGTATTCGTGCTCAGAAGGCAGAAGGACAATGGAAACTAATGTAGCATATAATATAAAGACATTTTGGTTGTCGCTGGCGAAGATAGAAGCTCTTGAAAAATAAATTTAAGGTAATTCATAGTGCAACGCAGCAACGGGTCTGTGTTCGAATTTTTTTCAGGAAGAAATCAAATAAGATTTGCCACGCCCCTATCGAGACCGTCATAGCGGTACTGGTTTAATTCAAAATATTGTTAGGACAGAAGGGTTTTAAAATTTAATTTATTGTAAATTTAAACGTTTCAAATAGATGCAATAAACATTCTAGAGGTCCTTCTGGAACCTTAAACCACCCAGTTTGCCTCAAAATAAAATGCTGAAAGTTTAAAGGAGTTTCAAATAAGTTTGTAGCATTGTAAATGCTACAAAGGATCTATAGAAATACCTTGAGATCGAACCTAGTAGATTAGAACGATATAGAACGTGAGCAGGCGTCACAAAATAATTTCATTTTCATTTTAAACGTTAAAGGAGATCTAAAATAACGGTTCTACAGGTTTTTCTAGAGCTGTAGATTACAGAAGTTGTCTCAACATCTAATCAAGGAAGTTGTGCAAGTGTTTTGACAAGGGTCGAAACAACATGACATAATAAGAAATATGCAGGACATATAGATGGTTTTGCAGACTTTTTTGGTAAGTCTTTGCATACAATAAAACCTTCTAAATATTGAAACACATTCTTAGTTAGAACTGGTATTACTGCATTTTCTTTCGTTTATTGTATCATAACAGTTTGTAATATTTGACTATCATGTTTGTATCATACACTCCTGCTATGTAATTGGGTGAAACCTGTAGAACAGTGTAGAAATGAATAAGTTAAATAAATTGCATTTAAAGTACCGAAGCCATTTAAATGTGAGAAATACCATAACACCTTCGCCCTTCACTTCAGTTTTTACAGATATGTTGCAGTAATAGCATGTTATAGCAGCTTTTATGACTTTTCACTTGCCCTGTTGCCAGCCTTTGGAAAAGTTTTAAATTGTTTTACTCTTCTACATACAAATCTAGACGGTCTCTAATAGAATCTAGAAGCTTTCTCAATATGATTTCAACTATTAAAATGCCTGAATCATGCCGAAGAAATACCTTTGAAGTTACATCATTAATCAAATTTTAATAAACACAGTCAACATGGCCGATTTATATACAAAAAACGTTCAAGCTTCAGTTGACACGAACAAAATCTGAACACTTACACTCCACGCGCTCATTATCCCGATGCTATCTTAATTCATTACTGGAAATAAAGTTATAAATCAACGAAACCCGCAGAGTTTACCGGTTAAAAATGCAAATAACACCTACATCCAGTTTTAACGAAGATTGCCGGTATTGTACACGTTTGTAATAATAATAATAATAAGGTATTATAATATTTACGTTTGCACGGAAAAAGAGAATTGTTCGTAAATCGTGAAAATGTCAGGGAGAACTCGAACATGTGTATGCAAATTTTCGCCGCTTCGATTTTCTCGTTTCGTGTAAAATTGAGCTTAATGGACGTTACTTTGTGGTATAAGTTTATGAATTATACGGGGATAGCGCAATTCATCGACAGGTCAACGGTATGAACATGCCTCTGCTCTTAGAGAGAGCGTCAAAGGACTTGCTAATCCGGGAATCGAAATAACCGATTGGAAGCGCACTGCTTTGGGCAGAGAATTTCTAAGGTCTAACCTTTTGATCCTTGCTCTTTTCCCCCTGGAAACTTATGAGCGGATGACGTAACGGTATAATTGATGTTGGTAGCATTTCACACACACGCACAACTTGCGACTTTTTCCATTAGACCTGTTGCAGCTAAATAAATCGATAAACAGCGAGGCGTGAATTCGAAAATGCATGAATAAATAAGCGGCAACCTGTTTTATTTAATAACGCTACGAGGCATTGTGCAAACAATTTGTATACAAAATCGAGTCGTATTGCGAGATTTGTTTGATGGATTTTCGGCTTTCCTTGGAATTTTCAATCGTCGGCATTACGAAATCGAAGAAAAAACTGCGAGTGCACTTTAATGCCATTTATTGGACCCGAATCTAACTTTTACTTTCCACGATGTCGCGCGTTTAACGGCGTCAATTGGGTCCATTGAAAAAAAGACAAACACACCGAGTGGCGTTAATGTAGTCGCTCGTGGCATTTACTTAGATAAATCTAATCGTAAAATGGTGTTTAATGATATTGGTGCCCGCAGGAATGATGTGGTAATATATTCTTAAACAGTATGAGTTTCTAATAAAATCAATTTAATGCTGAACAGTCATATCACAACGCCCATATATGTAGGCAATAAAAATAACGCTATTCAATATAATATGGTAGTCGATTTTTTGCTTATTTCTCGGACAATAAGGAATTTGTTTTATTTTTAAGATATAAACAGCGTCTTTATGTGCAATAAATCTTTATGAGAGTCCGTTGCTTTCAGCCACACTTACTGCGATTTAGTAAACACGTTGAACACAAATTTAAAGTACCCTGTGCGATTTTTAGAAAGCAGTGATTTAAAAAATACATTTCCTAATCACTTTTGCGTTCTATGTAGAATGTTTAAAATCGAATAATAATTATTAACATTGCGATAGCTCGAATAACAATTTTTCATGACTAATGTCATAAATAAAAGGTAGTGTATATATCATTTTGGTGATAAAAATATGTATGTAAAATGTAAAAATATGATATCGCCTACAAAATTTCTACTATTGCCGTCATTTATCATTCCAAATTGCTTATATGTTAATTATTAGTTAATTATACAGTTCGTTTCGCGTCCTGAAGAACTTCGTATTATAAAATATGTATTTTTAATTAAATTATTTAAATGAAAATTAAGAAGTAAGAATTGTTAGTTAGATTACGTACCTCATAAAATTTATTACACAATTTCTTTCTAGCACTTCTTAAATTGCTTTAAGCATTTGTAAAACAGTGTCGGAAAACTCTATAAGGTTTTATTTTGCTTTTACTCTAAATTAAATACATAATCTATCCGTCCTCTTCTTCTCCTTATTCTCCTATGTATTAAACTAGACTTTTACATCATTTACCCAACGTTAACAATTGGCTTTGGTTGTTCTTAGTGTTTATGTGCTTTGTAATTCCCGTAATTTCTGTTTTTTTCTCTCTTATGTCTCTTATTTCGTAATCTTTTATTACCTAGAATTTCACCCCTTCAAAATGGTTTTATGGAAATAACACATAATTTTGTAACACAAAACATGCTTTATCATTGGGATCATTCAAATGTCTAAGAATTCGGAGATTTCAAGATGGATAGGCGTGACAATAATTAAAATGTAACACATTTACAATAATTATAAACATTAATTTTAATGACAACAGACAACAGTATATAAAAAGCAGTTAACGTTAGTCGATTCATTGACCTCTTGTCTATGCTGTATCAAACTAGGAAACGTTAACAATGTAACATATATAAAGTGTCGAAATGGGATAAACTACTCCTCTGTGGGTGAAATGTCAAATAACAAAAATACGAACATTATTTGAAGTTTCAGTTCAACATATGTCATAATGTCATATATTTAGTTGTGGAGTAGGGTAGTAAAATTATCTATATGGGATGCCCCAAAATTCTCCCTTAAGAAGTATGATAATGAAATGGGGAAAAAACGAGGTTAGATTTTCTTGCGGAAAAATTATGACTAGAAACGTTTGGAAGAAACATGCAAACAGAATCCTCTATGATGTGCAAAAATTCAATATTGAATTCAAATTGAAATGCAGTTGCAATTTTATTATTCCCAACTGAAGCGTTGTAACTTCCTAAGGCAGAACTTTTGTGTAATCTGCAATCTCGTTCATATATGAAATGAAGTTCATAATGAAATGAAAGCAGTGGGCATGTACAGCAATCGTCCACCATCTTGGTTCCATTTGTAATGGGGAAATAGCCAGAAATTACAAGTTTTTGGGATTTAGAAAGATTACTATTTATAGCTTTTCTCCTTCTGTAACTCAAAGCCATAATGGTAGCACTAGTACAATTAATTTCTGTAGCTGCAACCTAGCCAGAATGACAAAAGGTCCCAATATTTTCCGTTCACATTCTCTTGCCTTTCCAAATTGGTCTGGCAAAACGTGAGACTGAAGAGATATCCTCTTTGCATTATTATTTTCATTTGGAAACGAAAAATACGTGAATCCGCCTGTGCATGGTTTTTGCAGCTTGGTATACAACACCACACCATTTTTACTGGAAATGAAAACAAATCTCTGCCACGATCTATGTATTCCCGACGAAATATTTTGACAAATGTTTAGTGGAGAAGGTAAAGTTCCTACAGGCTTTCTAGAAATTTGCCGCCATTTTGGTCCGAATTATCCTGTCTCTACTTTAAACGTGGGATCAATGGGACTTTTTTAAAAGGTTTTGTCCTTACGTTATTGTTTTTGTTGTAAATTGTTAAACAATTGGAATAAGGATGTCCTCTTCAAGGGCTCCCTTAGAAAACAATTTCGTATAAGGCGAATTCTGTTAAATCACCATAAAGTCACCTCTCGTAATAGTGTTTTCTTTTATCGACAGACTTTCTAGACACCTCGTATAGACCATTTCTTGACTCTTTCAGGTTTAAGCTACCGGAAATATTTCAAAAACTCCATTCAGTTAATAAACCCGCTGAACCCTGGTAGATGCTTAAAACGTACAAAACCATCCGTCTTAGCTAGTTATTTCCACTCTCCATTACGTTTCTCCGATCGTATGTCTGAAAAACATTACGACGGGTTATGGGCCCGGATCCCGCTTTTCCATAAGTAGATCCCGTTGCGATAGTTGTATCAATTGATTGCCTTGAGACGTCCGTCTCGTCTCAACTGCTAACGATTGATATATTGAAAGGATTCCCATCGGCGAAGCACGACGATTCTTGAAAGTTAGCTGTAGGAACTTATATGGAGATTCAGATCCTTGGGATTGCACATTGTATAATTGCATATACAAGAAAACCTCTGGATTTTAGATGAAGGGAACTAAAGGCGTGAACGTTTCTCTTTGACATGCGAATGAAATAACAACAACGTAAAGTTCTTCAATATTGGATTTACCGTCCAATGTGCGAAAGAAATATTGGGAAAATATCATTCATTGCACGTACTTGCGTCGATGTTCTGTATGGGTCTTGTTTAGCGAGAAAGTCACAAATCGATGGTTATGAATTAACCGCGAAATTTAAAAAAATAACATTTCAGCAACTATAATTAACCGGGCACCGCGAGGGCATTGACTTCGATTCACGATAGATAACCGAATCACTTGTGTATGCCTTAAACGGTAAGGGAATTGCTTATGTAATGGTGTTCGAATTATAAATTCTCATTCCGGAGGATGTTTATTCTAATTCGAGGCAGAGGAAAAAAGATAAAACAATTTGATTGTATATCGTTGCATATCGAAGCATTTATTGTATTATTATTCGAATAAGGAGTCAAACACCGGAATATATCAATAAATTTCGATCAATCGGTTGATTTAGTTGTTGATTTATTTCAGCGCGTCATAGGTCAAGAATACCGGACCGGTGATCGATATTTATCGCACGAGATATTTAATTAATACGGTACAGAGTGTATTTATATATGTAAATATTGAACGTCGAGATAAATTTGATAAAACAGCTTTAGTTAGGGAAGCGTGTATTCATAATTTAAGTGTAATTACTTCGTTGCAGAAAAACCGTTAAAGTGCCTTGCTACCAAAATATCAATCTTTGTAGATTAAGAAAAAAGGAACTGCTTCTGGTGTTTTGTTGTGTGCAACATTGTTTGGGTTCAATCCTAATCTGTGGCTTTATTTATGGTTAGGCTTAGCACTTGTCGTGAGAAGTGTCCACCAAGTTGCGATTAAATGTAACCAGGCAATGACCATCCATTATTCCGAAGTTATTACATAGTGTACATATTTAGTTACTTAAGCGTTACTTTTGGCCTCTTACCAAAAGTTTTGCACACTTATAGCATTAGTGTGAGTAACATTTTACGTCGAGTACACGTTTTTCATTAAATATTTCTCTGTCGAAAATCTTGCGTTTCGGAAAATAAGAGGAAAAGCGGGTCAATGTTTACACCCTCCTTTCAGACACTTGTATTTACATTTTTCGTCTTAATTAAGAATACCGGGTGAAGTGTACGCGGCAGAGCTTTTGAAATTTCGTGTCTTGAATTTTGAAGGGAAACACCCCTATAAAAATAACTGAAGGGCCTCTCGTCCCTTAATCTCCTCACCAAGTTGGCGGCCCTGCTTCTAATGACTAGCCCGGCCGCCCTTATTAAACAGACCCTTTCTATAATTAAGATAAAAACAAAGCAATTTAGCACGGGCTCATTAGGAATGCAAAGGGGTTAGAGACGTGGAAAGACATCTTCTCGAGGATGAGACTATTTCCTTAAAGCATATGGAAAAGGAGAGGAGTCTTATCATTGGTAAACGTTGGACGACAGGTTGTTTTAGCATTGTTAACTGCGTGCAGGACGGTTTAGAACAAAGTCATTAAGCACTTGTACGATAATTTATATAGGGATTACGATAAGTCTAAAAGTTTAAAAGCTGGTAAAGTGGAGTAACTCCAGAGCCAGAGCCACAGGGTACTTAAAAGATGATATATCTGGATTATGGTAAATCTAATACCCCAAAAGGGTATTATTTTAAATCAGAAGGCTTTAGGTTTTTTAGCCTTTTTGTTGTCAATACGTATGCGACTTGTTTCGATCAAAAGATCATCTTCAGACTGTAAATCAGACATAGAAAGAAAGACATAGAAAAACAAGCTGGTGTGATGAATTTGTATGTTTACTTTATAAAACAGTTTTTTAAACCAAATTTCACAGGTCTTTTCTGTTATTAGTGCCAATACTTTCATGCAAAGAAATCGCTGTTACGAATACTTTTATTAAAAAATTACGTATTTATTTCCCTATATAGGCTATATGCCCTTATGTTTGCCGTATATTACATTATATGCCACTATGATCAAATTTTTTTTATATATGATATCGACTAATTTTTTATCAATTTTTACCTTTTTTCTTGCTTACTTCTACCTACGACCAAAGAGTCAATATTACATTGTCACCTAGTTCTAAGCTATGCTTAAGGTTTCAAGTCTCTAAAAAAGAGTGTTAATCGTACTTTTTTTTCTTCTAAATATTCCATGGTGAGTTAGATTGATTGCGTTTCTCAGGACTCACAATTGTTACTTTATAAAGAGAGGAGAAAACATAAGATAGACGTGTAAAGAGGCAAGGGAGAAAGAGAAAAAGAATAAGGCATTTAAATGCTACAGCGGAGACTAGCAAAGTAACCTGTCAAGTACAAGTCAAGGGCGAAGGTACGTTAAGGACCAGTCAGACCAGACAGTCAAAATAAGGAAAACCCAAGGTGGTATCTAATTTTAGAGAGCGAAAGGTCATAAACAAACGAAAGGGAAGAAATGGATTTCTTCAAGCGGTCGAGCACTGTACGTAAGATTAACGAAACCATTTAAATAAATTGACCTGTCGACGTACTATCTATCCTCTAAGAAAAAAAACACAAAGTTCTCCAGCGACATGATGTTTATCTAAAGGGTCTCCATAATAAGAACCGGTCCGTTTTTTTCTTCCTCCCCGGCTACCTGTATTCCTCTCTCGGAATAATCAAATCCAACAGGTTACACCTTGCAATCCCTTCCCGAGCGTCTCTGAATCGTTTTTGTGGGACCACAAGTGTGTTAAATTACGAAATAGAGGCCCCCGACGATTCTGAGAAAAGTGTCAGTTTTCTGGTGACTTACGAGGGGATTTCTACCTGTTCGGTTTTTGCCTCTCTCGTACTCACTACGATGACGAGTGTGTTATGGTGTGTTATGTAAAAGACGGGTCCAAACGGCCCAGCCAAGACGACTAGTCTGCTGGGTTTCCAACCAGTGGCGTGTCGCTATAAAGTCACGTAAATAAATATTTTAAAAATTAATTTCGGGATGCTCCGGGCGAGTCATTCTATAATAAGTCTGTATTTCCGCGATTCGACTTAAGAGCGCTTTGTAGATACAAGTTTAATATTGCTTGCCTATATATAATACCTATATAGCGCATTTCACGAATTTACATCCCTAAGCCATAAAAATCTAGGACAGGCCTCGTCCTACCTCCCTTTTTCTATCGCACAGTTTCCATCCTCTAAACGTTTGTCTTGTATTAGAAACTTCGCTTTATCTGTATGTCTAATCCGAGAGGAGACCACTAAATTGGTCTCGTCTGAATGGCGAGTGAGAGAAACACGAGGCTTAAAATTGTGATGAACGCGCTTAATTAACAATTGAAAAACAAAGGGGTGCAATTATTTAATCACCGAAAACTTTGGTAGTTTCTTAAGGAATATTTAAAGATTATTTAAACGCTTCGACAACATTAAAATTTGTTGCTTTTCATGTCCTTTTTTAGGGTTGAATGTGGTAATTTTTGCGTTTTTTTCGAACTTTGAATAATTTATAACTCGAAAAGGTCAAATTTAGAGAAAAAACACTAAAGGCCTTTTTTATTTAAGATGACTTCAAAAACCTAAAAAGTCATTTTGGCAATTTATTTTCAAAAAATTGTTTAAATAATTTATGCACCAGTATTTGTACTAGCTTGACATTTGTATCAAGAGAAGTATGTTTTTATGTCATTTTCTGAGGTTAATTTCTACGTATATGTTTTCTAGGGACACATTTGAAGTGCTTAGTGCAAAGGGGAACCAATACTTATCAAAATAATTTTAAGTACACTTTCCTACAATACTGACCATTTACATATAATATTTTTCATATATCTACATGTTACATAAGTCTAGAAGAAGACATTTCTACTAGCTAAAACATTTAAATCCTTATTTTTAAACGAACTGTCCTGTTGTGTATATAAACGATCTACTATTGAACACGATTTTTGAACCTAAAATTTTGATATCATTTCAATATCAAATAAATCCATAAGTTGATATAACATTGTTTAAATATTATTTATTAAATAAATTGAGAAAAGTTGGCTTTTTCCGGGCAGTTTTTTAGGCTTTTTAGGTCGCTTTGGACAAGAAATATCCTTAGTGACTTTTCTCTAAAGTTGACTCTTTTCAGGTTATAAATGATTTAAAGTTCCAAAAAACCCAAAAATGGTTATTGTCAACCCTGAAAACAAAAAAAATTTGAATGTTCCCGAAGTGCTTAAGCACTATTTAAACATGCTTTAATAAAATCCCGAAGGGTTAAAGCGATTATATAATTGGAACCCTTCGTTTTTTAATTGTTAATTTAGCGCGTTAATTATACAGGTATTAGTGATTAACTCTACTTATGCTAACACCCTTGAAGCACTCGAGTTGGACACTTCATTTCTTTAAAGAGTTGTTTTTCATTTCATTCTCGATCTGCCATTATTCTCAAAAAGTAGGCGCAATGAACTTTGTCCCTCACTGGTGGCGCACCTCATGTCCCGACAGGTCACGTCTTAGCGCTCGAAGATTTTATGGCTTAGAGCTATAAATTCGTGAAATAGATATTCAGAAACGTTCCTTAAGATTTTTCTGAGTTAAATGGTTACTTAAGTCAGATTTCGTATTCAGAAACGTTCCTTAGGATATTCCTAGGATATTCCTTAGGAATAAATCTTAACTTGAAATAATTCTGTATTTCTAGTTAAAAAAATTTCTCAGTTTTTCTAACAACACTCGTAAACTCTCTTTAATAAAGATTTTTCTTAATATACAAGGAAGCAAGGTAATATTTCTTATCCTAAATATTGTATGTGCGTAGAACTTGTGGTTGTAATAGACTAAAAAAATATTCGAGGAGAACGACGCTTTTCACGAATATCGTTTTTTACGAAGGTACAAAGTGCAGATAAATTTATTTAAAAAATCGAAAACGAGCATGTACTACAAATTATTAAACAAATGCAGTTCCCTCGGAACGTTCGTCTCCAACAATCACTTTGTTTTCAAATAGAAAATTCTTCTCCAAACTTGGATATCTGTGAAACGCATGTGCGTAATGCTCGAGTAGTCAGTAACGTTATGAAGGTTAATAGGAAGTTTAAAACGTAGTACTGCGGTTAACAGTCAAGAATGATTTTTTAAACATCTAATAATGGATTGGAGTGTTTTGAAATCGAAAATCTTGTTTATAACGTGAGCGGTCAAATTAACTACGTTTTCTTCTATTATTACGTTTTGAACACGGACCGCTATCGTGTATTTTACAAGCATTAACCATGTATATCGATGTGAGTTACAGCGCGTATTTAATCTATAAAAAATATTTATATAAGGATTATGCAGCGAACCAGAAGATATAAAACACAAAATATCCACAATAAAAATGAACCGTTCGCCTTTCACCTTCGCCCTCGTAGCTGAGGTGCCATTTCCTCCGTCTGTTAAAATCATTAAATCCACCTAATATAAATTTTACGGCCTTCCACCGTGTCTGTATTGTAATTTATTGTGAGTACACACCTAATTTTGGTTTATGTGCGTTATTTATTTCGTCATTTCAGTTTAGGTTATGTATATTTTATTGCCAGATTTCGTTTTTACGATTTTATACATTTAATCTCGATTTCGATTACGAGCTTACGCTTTACGAAAGACTTTTCGGCCTCGGAGGCACGCACCTACAAAGAGTTAACGATTCGTCTTTAAGCGCTATCCGTCCATGGAACATGAACAATTTCATCGAGAAAAGAGACCGTCGACGTTTAAGGTCCTACATTTATGATCTTCCTTAAGCCGGAAACGCTCTCATCGTCGCCACCGTACACGAAAACAAGTGTTCGACGTAATTAACACCAGCATCCGTTGTAATTAACACTTGTTAATGAGTATTTAATTGGAACGATCGGAAAAACGTAAAGAGCGTAAATTGATTCTTAGGGTTATCAGATGCTTCAATGTATTTACTTCGTACTTTAGAACTTTCTTGGTAGTAAAAAATTTCTAATTAAAGTACAAAGCTGTCTAACTGTGTTTTGGAGGTGAAATAGGCATGTAGTGGGTCACAACAACTCCTCTTGCACGAAGAACAGTCACACTTTACTTACGAGATAGGTATCAAATTGATATTTATCCAAAAGTCTAGTCAAAGCATTACAGATTTGAGGGCACGTATCAACAACTGCGCAGTTTCCAGCTGTTAATTGAGACTCATTAAACTACACATGGAATTAGTCGTTATTAATTTTTAACAGTTACTTAGGGACAAATTAATAAACACCCTTACACCTATTTTCCCTTACCATTCTTCTCTCTCCTAACAAGCATTTTCCTCTAAAAGTCTTGTTTTCATTACTTTCATTGCTCCAAATAAATAATTGTCGTCTTTTGTTCACTGTTATAGTTCTGTCTTTGTTCATGTCTCTGCTAATATATTCATTTCCATCTTTATCTTTCCTTCCTCTTCCACAGATGCATCTAAGAAAGTCCATATCGCCTGAAAATAGCTTTTTTCCCAAACGTAGAGTACTATCACTTCTAGTGAGTGTTCAATAGTACTGCAACCTTTAGATATTCTTTGTTGATATGTGCGCTTCTCCCCTTCTTTAATTTTGTTATGGTTTAGTTTCAAATCTTTTACATTTTCATCGCTTGTTGTTGGGTATTCACACTTTGTAAATCTGCTGTATCATATTCTTCCTATAGTTTTGTGACCATGTATTCAAGATCATCTTCATCTTCCACCACAACGGTTTGGTCGCGAAATACAGTATGGATAGAGTTTCATCGTTCACACTCAGGCCCATGTTTGTACACCCTACAAGCGCTATATCCAACTAGAATTTGGAAGGAGCAACCTGCCTTAGCTCTTTTGTTATTGTGAATTGAGTCGTTCTTAGCTTAATTCTTGCAGAGTTTCGTTCGTAATACATTTTAGTCGCTTGGTTAAGCTATAAGATAGACAATAAATCCAATCAGATTAGCTTCACTATTTTGAATGTCAATATTAAGAGACTAATTGCAAGTATATCTGCGTTTGATCGTAAATCAGTAACCTTAGCATTAAATAACTGTATGAACTGAGACTGTAGACCAAATTATTAAACTATAATATCATGACACCGGTGGTCACGTATAAAGTTTATTAAAGTATGGACTATTAGTTTATAAAACTGGATTAAATATCTTCTAAGGTTCAATATAGTTTCTATAGTTTATTAAAGTATGGACTATTAGTTTATAAACCTGGATTAAATATCTTCTAAGGTTCAAAAGATAACTAAAAACAATTATTCTTCTAATTATCACCCGATTATACCAAACGAAATTCTTTAACATATCGACTATAACATGTCATCCTATATATTTACCACATTAACTAGTATTATGAAGCATTAACTAAGTAGAAATGTATTTAGCATGCAACTAAGAATTACCAAATAAATTAGTAGGTCTAAATAAGTCTAATAAAAATAAAATGAAAAGTCACACTTTGTCAACGTACAAATATTTATAGATTATCACTAAATAGTAGGATTTTAAATCTTTATTTTATATAGTTTACTTAATTTACAATGGCTCTTGAGTAGAGAGGGTGGTTCCTTTTGTTAAGGTTTAATTATGAATTCTCCTTTAGGAGAATGTGCACATGTAAATTTTGACAATGAATAATAATAACAAACTACAATTTTCATAGAAGTATACGCTTAACTGAAAAACTTTGCCATCCTCACCCATTTTCACCCTAGGGGCGCGCTCTGCGAGGAATGATAAAAGCATATCAGAAGCTCCTTAGCATCTATACCATGTAATCTTAATGATTGCTGTATGTAAGAAGGTAAATCGTAGATTACAACCTTACAACGTACGGTAAATTTCGATAATACCAGAATAACTCTTGTTGTTGGGACAAAAAAGAAATTAAATCAAATATGCTAGTACGTGTAAAACTTGATACGATTATCAAGGCGCATGGTGAAAATAAACAGAATGTACAATTTATCATTCCAACCCACTCACATACATTGACCTACACATGATGCATTTAAACAATATAATTGTTGTGGTTGATGAACAATTTCCAGTGGCGTTACGTGACCAATGGTTAGCGCTACATGTTCGGTTCCGGAATATTAAATTAAGTGTTTATTTTCGATTTTAGTGACTTAAATCTTGATCACTGTTAGATTAGATTGCTATATAGTGCTTTTGGTGTTTGTGGCGGTTACGCCACTGCACAAAATAACAGATATAAATATGCTACACGGAAGTACTTCGAGCTAATTTATTTGTTTTGCATCGGAATGCCAAAAGTCGGAGTATGTACTAACGCAGATACGTATGTCGTCGTTTGAACTACTCGCCATTCCAATGATTAATTTATGTGATTTTGTAAGGTGATGTTTACGAATTCATATTCAAAGTTTTAATGAAGAAAAGTTGTATAATATCCACGCTTAATGCGATGTGCTTGTGCATTTAAATCGGAAAAATATTTGGATTGCAAATTGCGTTGAATAGTTGCGAATCGTTTAAAATTGAACGCATCAAATATGGGGAAAATTATTATTTTGTATTAATTAAACGAAATTAACTGGTAATAATTCATTACCGGTATCGGAGTAATGTTTATGTGATCATTCTCTCTTTAATATTAATTATTTATTTCGTTTTGATTATGCCGTGTGGTAGTTATTATAAAAACAACGAAGCGCTCTTTCCTCACCAAGACAATGGCATACAAATGTAGAAAATACAAACCTGCTGTAAATATTAATGAAGCTACGCGTATATTTTAATAATTAAATGTTCATCTCTCTCCTTTTTAGATTTCGCTTACTAACGTCTTCCCAACTTTTAAAATTTACGGGTGGGTATTCGGGTTTCGGTAGGTAATTACGCGCAAACAAATACATTATGAACTTTTAATTTAAATTAAAAGTGAAAAGTTTTCATCCCCAGTCTCGCGCTTTAATGTATGCGTCATTAAAATTAATTGTGTTTTTCGCTGTTAGCAAATCGTAAAAATGGAAATGAGGAAAGGTTTCTTTGGTAAAGGTGTAGTCGACAGAAATCTTTATCGAGGCTTTTTTCGGTTTTATTTCAGGAAAACCAATTTGAATTCAGGAGCTTATTTAGATTAATTAGTTATATTGAGCCAGATAATTACACATTGCTGAGTTATTATAGTACAGAGGTGTTCATAAAACATTTTCTGTAAGTTATATTACTCTGAGCTCTGAAATCTACAGGTATAACATTCTCTAGTTGCAATATAATTTCCCACACCTAAGACTTACAAGACTTACTAAATTTTAGGTATTTTTAAGATTACACAACTGAACTAAAAGCTGGTAAAACACCCAATAAAATTAGAGTAATGCAATCACAGTTAATACACAAGAGAACTATAGAAGTGGGGGATAATGAAACTCTTATTGTAAAGGTATATAACCATCAGAAGTCTACTCCTAAAAAATTGAATGGTTTGAAAATACTAAAAGTTTTCTATATTTTATTAGCAGTTATTTTTAATTTGGCATCACAATTGCTCCCAGACAATTTTTTCATATTCCCCAGTTCTGGCAATCACAGTCTATCCCTTCTTATCAGTTGTAAATCATGTACTTGATATCCCCATATAAGCTAATATTTAACTATCAAATGTGGGTTAAATTGGATACTGGTCGTAATTGCTAAAATCAGTTATGATTGAAGACCAGCGTATATGCAAACTGCAAGTTTAGTAACCGCAAATAAGTTATTTCCCTTTGATTGATACATATTTTGTTTTATTATGAAATTATGAAATTATTATGAAATTATTTATTAAAAATTTTGGTTATTCCAAATAAAATAACAATTAACCTGCACACTGCTCACCATGCCCTTGTGATTCGTACATATGGTACATCAATAGATACGCCACTGAGAAAGCCATCTTCGTTTGTGAGATACCACTACGTAAAACTCGGCAGGGAGTTTTTAAACAGTTTAAAAATATTCTTGGAAGAAATAGCGGATGCATTTATATCTGAAGTGAATGGCATTTTAATAGAAAATTTTATTGATCCCAATGTCAGATCATTGCTAGTGTAAAAAACGTCGTGTTTACTCCACTTGACGTGGAAAGAAAATTAAAGGAGAACAACTTTGAAATAAGCAAGTAAACTAAAGTTGATATTACCTACACTCACAGATATTCAATGTTAAATGGCATTTTTATCTGGCACTATGAGCGCTTGAAATAGAATGCTATAAATGCAAATGAAACACATTGTAAATCCTAAATAGGCTAAAAAACCGTCAAAGTTAAAAAATAAGTCGTAAACCGGCCATTAAAACTTTACAACTGGCGCTAGTCTGGAGAAAATATTTGTTTTTGGGTACGTGATTTCATCTAAATCAATCTCTTATTATTAGAATTATAGTAGGCTTAAGAAAACTAGCATTATATAACAAACAACTTAACTGGCGCGATCCTGGGAAAAATTCAGGCACTTCATAGTCTTAAAATAATTTTTGGGTACCTTATTATTATTATTATTATTAATACTAGAATACCCTTTAAAAAATTAGATGGGTTCTTTCAACTAGCGATTACGTAAGACATTTTAGGAACTTAAGTTGTAAAATTCATTCCTGGGTACCTGCTTTGATTCATATTCAGAACCATGGGGAGTTCATTTTTCCCAGAATTCTGGCAGGGTTAAGAAGAACCATCTATATATTTTAGTCCATTCAACGCTGTTACCGGTATTCACTGCTTCATATATCGGTTAATTGGGTAAATTTCACATTAGAATTTTTTTACTTTACTGGAAGTAAAGGGAAATTAAAAGGGCTTTTAAATCACCTAAACTGGCCTTAAACGCTCTCTACATGAAAACAAATATACTGTCACTATCTAACTTCCCCGAAATCAAACTTGTCAACGAAGTACTTGTTTATTTAACATAGGTTTATTTTACGTGTTCAAGTATCAGTCAATATTCCATCTGGATGAAAACAAATTTAAACTGATAACGACAAAGGGGCCTAAAGAAAAATTTTAAGATAGAGGTACTAAGTTATTCACTGAGTAACAAAACTCACCGATTCATTTATCAATTGTTTTCGTTAAGATAAACCACTAGAAATTTTGGTGGAATTTAAGATACATCAGAATGCATTCGAGATAAATTAGTTAATATAATTTTAAGTAAAGTTTATGGGAACATCTGCGTTCTGACCAGAAAGAAAAATTTTTTAAAGAAAATTTTGGGAAACTTTTTTTGCAATTAATTTTTCATGCAATAACAGTAGCAGTAATAATAATAATTTCGAATTAATTTTTCGAATAATTAATATTTCGAAATATTACTTTATGCGTTTATTAAATCCCATAATTTCCCAAATGTAAGATAATTATGCATAAATATGCGCATATTTTGGTGCATTTCCATACATACATCTTTATATACGACGAAACCTCCAATTACGGAAACTTGTACGAGAAGTTCTCAACTTCAGGACACTTTTAAAATATTCCCGAATTTTTCTCATATAAACTTTATAATACGAACAAAGTCATTTCGTTGGATAACAAACGTCGATAAATACAGATAAATAATACACTTTGGGTAGTATTCACAAACGTTCCTTAAAAATTTTCCTAGCTTAAATGGTTACTTAAGTCAGATTTCTTATTTAGAAACGTTTCTTAGGATAAATAAATCTTTACCTAAAATAATTCTTAATTTCTAAGTAAAATTTTTTCTTACTTAAAAGCATACATTTTTTTTAAGGAAGTGGGGTACCTCCCTTTAATATTGTTTGTCCTAAATACCGAGGTTATGATGGTAGAATTTAAAGATGACGACGCTATGATGTTAAGGGATGATGATAAGGGAACCGCCATTATTTGAATTGGATAATTTTGAATTTAAAAAGTGCTGTAGGTTTACCAAGCAATGTGTGGTCAAGTTTATTCTCCATGTAATTACAGAAATAGAAGTCCAATGAAAAAATACCCCTAACTCCTTTGGCACAACTTTTAATTGACCTCAGCAATATTATTAGGGAAGACATACCATCATTAAGTGATAAGTACCTGTCTGATAGATAAACTTTTAAAATGAGGTTATTATAAATTTAACACTAAAATATTTCTCATAAAACTATCTTTGGTGTTAATAGGAGCCCCTTAATTATTAATTTAAAGGAAGGAGTACCTTCTACATTACTAATGAAATTGGTAGATCATAACAGATATAAACAATAAAAATATTAGGTTATCGGTGGTTATGTTTTAGACATTATTGGTCGAATCGAATAGTTTTTACTTAGTTTACTTACTTTAATTTTATCTCAAATATTTATTAGCTAAGAAAAATCTTATCTTAGATATTGTTTAGCAAAGAATTTTCTAAATCGAATCTCTGAAGGCAAATCTTAACTTAGGCAAGAAAAATTTAAGGAGCATTTGAGTATCGTTTCTGAATAACACCCTATAATATGGGCACTCACAACACCGACTTGTAACTAAAGGTAAATCTTACAACTAAGACGAAACTAAATCATTTAACTACGGTTTTTCCAGGCATATTACAGGAACCTGTGGTGATTTGGATCCATTACTCAAATTCCAAAATAGTGCATTAAATAATATAACTTGGATACACCATCAACGTAATCAGCTGTATTAATCGTCGTTTCCAACTAACCCAATGTACTAGTTTGTTGTTATTTCCGAAATTCACCTGACACCTTGTAAAATTTAAAAAACGTTGTTGCTTAACTTTACGCTAGAATATCTCCGCAGGGATTTTAAGGGAACGATATTGCTTCAGGAAGTATAACATTTAGTTCGTTATTTAGGGCCGGGCAATTTGCATCAGTCCAAACCGTCATTTCCCATTCGCAGGGTATTACTGAAGCCACTTTTATGATTCTGTTTACGTTTTCCGGTCGCCGGAAAATGTCGCAAACATGGTGATTTTCCCCATCAAGATGTTGTTTTCTGTTTTAGACACCCCTCTAGCGCGCGCCCCATGAAATAACATCGTAACCTTTTGATCAACAAGGCTAAAAAATATGTTTTCGTGCTATTTCCATCCTCGTTTTGTGCTTTCGAATTTTTACGATGTTTGAGGATGTGTGGTCTTTGAAAAAAAAGGGTTGTTTTTGATTGCCTTGAAAAACTTTTATGTGCTTTTATTTGAGTTGAGAAGTCACACAAAGGGGAAAGTGCTTCCATTAATTATTTCGACGCAGTTAGTTATAGGACCTCGAAAATGATTTCGTGTAATAAATTTAATGCGATACGGAAGGTTCAACTCGACTTTACCGATAGTTTGAATTGATAGCGGTTACCTCATTAACTTCATTACATGTGAAAACTGGCTAACTTGACAATTGGAATCGTGCTTTAAACAAATTCAAATCAGCGGCGATAGGTATCTAGCAAATAAACAGGGATAAGCAAATTGTAGTAAAATTATACAAAATTGCTGTGGTCTGACCACGGGTTTTATCAGATCTGTGAAGAATAAAATATTTCAACAATGGACGGGAAGTTGTAAAACGTATCACATACTAGGTATAATGGCAGCTATTAATCATAACGGTCTATAAAACGTGTCGACCAGAAATAATACAATGTGTCAGTTACAGAGGTCGAAATTATTGTGAAAAAAACGGCGTTTATTAGGAATATGCTAAACCAACGTTTCGTTGTGTTGCGGAGCTGATTCTAATTAGACGTTTGGGAAATAGAAAAATTTGCATTTGTTTTGTTCCACTGTCAGGTGTTTCATGTTCACAGAGAGGTAACGAAATGTGATTTATTCGGTGCTCCGGCCATTTAGATACGCTTTGAAGATAAAGGAAATAAGGCCGCTCCCGCTAAATCTAATTACCATAAGGTGATAACCATAGAACTAAATAAAAAAGAACCATTACACGAATATAATTTAATGTATTCATTGTTGCATGTCCGTGCGTTTCGGGAGAAAATTATTATTTCCGATGGTTTTAATTACTTACTTATACGAGCATGCGGCGAGTGGGCGAAAAGCATGCGTATCAGTGGTACGATGATTGGGCTTGATCCTCGATTTTTTCATCCGTCGATCAAACCTGGGCGCGAATATGTTTTCGACCCTCAGGAATCCGAATTTGTTGGTTTCCATCGGCGCAACCCCCGGCGAGGGGTTGAATTTCGCAAAAAACCGAGTGTCTTAGTTTTTGCGATTTTCTCAAAAACTATGGAATATATCAAAAAAATAACTTGACCAGCGTGTTAAAAATTATTTTCAAAAATCGAAGGAATGTTTATAGGTTGGTTTCGATGTGTGCACGTGCAGTAGACGCAGAGTATATCTATATATACCCTTTCCATCCTTGGTTTTACGAAATATTAAAACTCATCGATAAGTTGACATAAATTTGTTCAATTTTGATCAGCGATATCATGAAATCGAAGCCCATTTGCACGAGGAACACGCTGGTCAAGTTATTTGTAATATATTCTTTAGTTTTTAAAAAAATCGCAAAAAACCTAAAAAATCGTCGGTTTTTTGCGAATTTCAACCCCTTGTCGGGGGTTGCGCCGATTGAAACCAACCAATTCGGATTCCTGAGGGTCGAAAACGGATTTCCGCCCAGGTTTGATGGACGGATGAAAAAAATCGAGGATCGAGCCTCCATTCAGTGGCCTAACGTACAAAGAGCGATAGATGCGGTGTTACTGGTATTTTCTAATTATAATTTACAATTAATGTAAAGTCGTGAAAACGTTTGGCTCCAACTCTCAATTAATTCGTCCGTCTGTCGACTTTCAAACAGCAACAGCATCTTCCACCCGATCGATAACTTTAAAAAATTAAACATCAATTCCGAACAAATGCCTTTATAAATAAAACATAGCCGCCGCAGCCAAATATATACCACCTCGTTCCTATTCCGTCAACAAGTACCTACCTATATGCACAGGTTAAAAAACTTTAATATATACCTCGATATCGGGTAAACAAATTAATAAAAATCTCACCTTGGATCTGATCAATCCACCTGAATTATTCATAGTTTTCTAATGTGATCTAATTACGACCCCAACACACTCACAAGCGGATCGTATTAAAAATACACATCAATCATATACAGGGTATACTAAAATCTAAAATTACCATACTTAAGCTCTGGTCTTTTTTGCAAACTAATGACATTTGGCACTTATCAAAAAATTATAAAACGCACTATTGATACGTTTCGTAATTGATTTACGTTTAAAGTACGATTTTCGAATTATCACCCACACAATACCCATTTGAAGTGTGGTCTTTTCATCCTAAGCACCGCAAGTTTTAATCAAAAAATAAATCAACCTACTTATTTATTAATAGCTGCATTGGCCGCTGTTGCCGTTAGAAATAAATCACGGAGTCGTTTCATTCGAGTTTCCCGTCTCGTGTCATTTTAATTTTCGGTAGGATATTAATTAATAAAATTGAATTTGACTAATTGCCCCCGTTCCGAGCCGAGCGTATTTCTAAACATGCAGGGCCCCCTTTTATCTACCTGTCACGTAAGCAACGGAAAAGGACGTACAAAATGAGGATTGTACTGCCGAACCGTTGTCAAAGCGAAAGAGGCAACACAGTTCATTTTTCCCGAAAAAGCCCGTATCGAACAATACACAAATAAATTCCTTGTCAGGCATATTGATTGCTTGTCAGTTTTTCGGGACTACCATATTCATGTTATGCATGCTAAAGCCGGGACGGGACGTACAGATATCGAGGGAAAATCGGTGGAATACAAAACAGATTTAAATAAAAAGATATATCGGCGTCGGTTGTGGCTCGTTATACTAACAAATGATCTGCTCTTTTAGTTTCGGAAGCATCAGGTGCTGCTAATTCCACCAGATGAATTTTCGATGTGAATAATTGATAGACCTCCTGAATATTCAGTCGTAGCGTTCTGAATTACACACTAGCCAGTAATTAATTATTAAACGGCAGTGTATTCGTCGGCGGTAATCCTCCAAGAGGTATTTAATCCTAAACACTAAAATTCGTCACATCGCTGTATAGTAAATTGGTTTCCAAGGTAACGAGAGTAAAAAGTAATACACCAATAAGTTACCACCATTTTTGTGGTACATGGTGGTGATGATACATATTTTTCATACCTATACCTAAAGTAGGGGCAAGCAGGGAGTAAAACTATCAGGATTTTGCAAATTTGGAATAGAGTTCCGACTTTTATGCACCAAACTTAAAAAAAAGTAGAATATCAAAGAGAATCATATTATTTTTATAATCATATTAGGAAAATATATGCAGAACAACATACAGTTTTAATGGTTAAAGAGATGCACTTTCCGTCCCATTTTCATAATCGATCCACTAAGCCACTTTAAGACTTACACTAACATTAATTTTAAATGGATTTTAGCTTAAAACGCTTTTAGAATGTGTTTCAATAAGATAACTATAGCTACCTCCATGTTAAAAATACATTGAACAAAACTGTAGTTACATATGTGTAACACATTCTAAACGTATTTTAACCTAAAATCCGTTTTATCCTTAAAATGTGCTTATGAATAAGACCGTCTATCTCTTTAACACAATTTTGATATTTGAACCTCTACACACAGTTGCCTAACCTGTTATCGAAATTATTTTCGATTTATGTACATTATCGATACGTGACCGTTTTGTTTTGTGCAATTTAGGGCAGTGTAGTAATCCATAGTTGCTATAGCCCATTATTGTTATAGTGATAAAAATGTGCAGTAAAGACCTTATAGGAAGTGCAAATTTCACCAAGGAGGAAGAGCTAAATTTAGCTTTGTCAATGTAAAAGACACGTTGGGGATATTTTTGTAACCGAAATACACAATACAACCTGTTTTCAAATAATCATGTCATAACTTTCCCAAAGTTTATTGGGCTAAGGCGCACTTCATTATTGTGTTCGAATTACTTTTTAAACTTCAACTTAAGTTGATGGAAGAAGTTTACCATTGAGTCAAATCATAATTTCAAAAACTAAAACAGTACTTCAAAATTATCTAAAAACACTAACCTTGCTTTCATTGCGCCTGGCTTGCCTACATGTCCGCATTGACGGTAATACGGCTGTGTTACCTGAAAAACAAAATAAAAGTATGGGGACATTGAATTTTTGAAATTGGAATTCATTTTGGAACAGTGGACAAATACTAACCATTAGAAGAAACTGACTGCACTTTGCGCCTCTTCGAAGTTGCACGTCGTTGTTGCTGCTATGACTTAGCCACCTGAAAAAATATTTGGAAATAAATTAGCAATGTTTAATCGTTGTAAGTAGAGCTCGAAAAATATGGGTCAAAATATGAAGGCAATATTCACTATAAAAAATGTAAAATAAGCATTTATGTGCATTGTTCATTACAGTTCTAATAAGTGTCTAAGCAACTTCATAATCTCTATATTTTTATCAGAACTTATTTGATAACGTGTCAACAATTGGGTTTTTTAAAAATCTCAACGGATTACAAATGTTATAATTTTGTTAGAAATTTCAAAGTCGATTGCAGTTTATCAGAATCTTTTCAAATCCGTTAGAAACTTTTCTACTTTAGAAACCGGTTTAAAAAGATTAACTTCTTCAAAAATGTCGTCAACAAACTACAACTGCTGGAAGTCACTTAGAAAATCATTACTTCCTACTTCAACTTCTTTGAAAGTTTCCAAAGTTTCTAAAAAGCCTTTTAAGTAACATTTCAAATGTCATACTTTTCTTGAGATGATTGCAACTTCTAAAAATTATTAAAAATATTACAATTGCGACAAGTAATTAGTCATCCCAACTACCCGTACAACAACAAATTCTTTATTTCAATCGTCATGTTTTTCCTAAGAAAATTGCAAATGCTTTTAAAATGTCATCGATGAATTATAAATAATATATTTAAAAACAGCTCAAATTATACTTTAAACAGGCAATTGTAATTCTTTTAATAATATCATCGGTCGATTAAAATTGTTATAATTTGATTAAAAACTTCCTAACTTTAATCGGGGCCAAAACTACTCAAAAAACTTTATGGGTAACTTCTCTGACTTCATGTTATTTAAAATTAATTACAGTTCATTACAATCTACCTAAATTCCTTGGAAACTCTTTCTTTGAAACATCACGTCTAGTTTAAAAGACAATAGCTGCTTTAAAAATTTATTGGAAAGGGCAAATTCTGTATGGAAGGTATTCATATTCCGAGAAAAGAAATTACTAGAGAGCTATTAAAGTTAATGTTACTAAGTATTATACATAACTTCAGTTTTTACTCAAAAATAACTAAGTCAACTAAACAAAAATAAGTAAATTACTTATTTCTAGTTTAGAGTACAAATTAGACAGCAATTAAAAACAACATGATCAAGTTGTATGTCGTAAAAATTATGCGTTTAATATATAACTCACATTTTGTATGTTTAACGAGCAAATCACTAAAGTATAGTTATATTTGTTATCATACACAATACTTCATAGTATGTCTTATTAACATTTAATTGAAAGTATTATTCAAAATATTCATTAGTTAGGCAAACTTTTTTCGCAGTTTGACTCTATCACTATATATACTTGAGAGATTTTTTAATGGTAGCAATTTTAAATTTTTAATAATAAATAATAAGTTCATAATAATAATTTCTTTAAAGTTTTCGATTTTTCGCTTTCGAAAAGTACTTCTTAAAAAGTAACGTTGTTAAAGATGCAAGTAACTGCATTGAAAAAGTAGCGAAGTTCCTTCAAAGTTACAAAGAAAGTATTTTGACAAGTTACTGCCCTACACACGTCGACAATTAAATAAGAAAAATTGTAAAAATATAAGCTTGTCTACTTTTTGAAGAACAATTAGATTAACGAAAAAGGATACCTCGATAGAAAACTAAACCCAAAAATAACCCAAAATTTGCAAAAAAATTAAATGCATATCTAAATTGCCCATATTTGTTAAATATGCAAATATAAATTCAATAGGCATTTCGCATACTTTCCGAGCTCTAACAATAACAGCGAAGCAAAATAATATTTCAAACACAATTCAGAAATACTAACCATTAAAAGACAATTGATATTGCCTTTATGTTCTTCGAAGCTGTCCGCCGCTGCACCATTACAAGACAATCGGTTTTGCCTTTCTGCCTCTATGCGAAGGTGCCGCCACTGCTACATCAAAGACTTACCTAAAAAGTATTGAAAATGTGTATTAACAACAATGAATCATATTAGCTTAAAAGAAATGGTCTTTCAACTAATTTAAATGGAACTAACCTTACAAACAGCTACATCTATCGTACTGCCCTTATATGAAGTTCTATGCCATTGTCGAGAAAATACTCACCTGTAAAATAATTCTATATGTTAATCATTATTAATAAACATACAAGAGATATGGAATCGTAATAATATAGAAAGAAAATAAAATGATCATTTTGTAATACATTAAAAAAAAACTAACCGTTTGACAATGACATATAGGCATGAAACCCTCTGCTACAGCTCCTCCTCCAAGGTACACTTAACTGACACCGTAATGTTCATCACACACTACCTGAAACAATAATAACATTCAATCAAATGAGGCAAAAAAATTAGGTGTATATGAGGTACATAACTTCATAAGTGCTTGGGAAATTTTCAAGAGTAAAGTGCCATTTAGGACGAAATTAGAAAAAAATGTTTCAAACAGAAGTTAAACAGATACGTCAAGTTACGAAAATTGGAATAAGCCACTACGACCATTTTTAAAAAATTAAGAAAAAACTAAGAAAAATGCTCATGTGTAAAATGCCCTTTAGGGTACGTTTACGGAAAAATGTTTCAAATATAAATTGTGGGCATTTAGTGTTCAGATATAAACATTAGTAATAATACGTGAAACGGTTTTGGAGAAAATTGAGAAAATCTGAAAATTCACAAAGGTAAAGGGCCTTCCATGGAACATCAGTCAAAATAATGGTAGGTAAACATTTTTCCTATTGAATGTTGCGCATGAAAATGAGACATTTTTTTATCGAAAGAGGACAGTATAAGCGTACTGGTAAAAATAATTTTATCTTCAGAACATCACTAGTTTTCGAGAAAAAAATAAATATGTTAAAAAGAAAAGTTTTTTTTTAAATGTAGAGATAAATGTAAAAAACAAAAGGGATCGTCGTTTTCATGGATTTTCGCTTGACCAACGATGATTTTTTTGGTGAGTTTTTAGTTTTCAAGCTTATATCTCTTATGGAAAACCGTATTTTCAAGAGGCTATAATATTTTAACAAATTGTCACCTGAAAGTATAATTGATCCAAACTAGTCATTTAAAGTAAGGATAGGGAAAATGTCAACCAAGATAATAGCTATGGTATTCAATATGTATTAAACATTATATTAAATATATTGGCTTTAACCAACTTTGACTAAAATCGCATTGATTCGAGTTTTTAGGGGACTAAGACCGAATGCAAAGTTTTAGCTTTTTACTGGCCCCTTTTACTTATCCCCTCTAGCAGGAGATGTCGAAGCGTCCGACAAAGACAATTTTCAAATTTCGAAAATCGAACCGAAAGAAAGATATCCTATGAGAAAGTAAAAATTGTCATTCAAAGATAATTTTAACTCCAAATATCAACTAGATTTAAAACAAAAATCAGTATCGCGATAAGCCATCAAACAATTCCAAACGCGACTAAATTGGTCAAATAGTTATGAATATTACATTCCAATAAACCGAAAAAATATTAAAATAATTACCGATAATTTCGCTCACAAAGTCTCCCCCGGCGCGCAACCTCATGAAACCGACCCGTTGGTACTGGCCCCGTGCACCAATGACACTTATTTTTCGAAAAAGTCAGGAAATCTTAAAGAAGTTGCCAAAATTGCACCTCGTTAATTGAAACTGAACCGTTCGCCTGCCCTTTACCTGCTCAAATAAAATCCTAGCGAACGAAACTATGCGAGTTGTTTGTCTGAAACGTAAGTGAAAAAATCTCACAAAAAACTGTTCTCCGGTATGGCACGCAAGATAACGGCGACGAGAGGCGACAATCGCCGTGTTTTTAAAACGAATTTTAAATAAAATGAAAACGTTTTCGTTTCGTTCACATTGAGTTCATTGAATTTTAAATGCAACTGTGGATAAATAATTAATTAACGCTAATAAAAAGCGTAGTTTGAAATTAATGTGGATAAATCTAGTCTTTTGATGAAAATAAATTGGGATAAAGCCATTCTTTTAAAAATTCTCTATTAATTGAAGCAACACAAGTTATTACTATGGAAACATTATTTTTGGTCGATTTTTAAACTAATTAAATATGTATGTTTAAATAATTTAGAATTTGTGTAGGTTGTGATTTTAATGTATATGTGTAATATCTTATTGAATCGCATGGAATAGTAATAATAATGATAGGCCTTGTTGCTCATATTGACCATGTTGGCGAACATAGTAATAATACAAAAATCCTGTATTTGGACAATATGAAAACAACGGTATCATATCTAAACACCTCGTATATAAAAGGAAAAAACAGAAATCATAATTCTAATACAGTAATTCACGTTATAATTGAACATGTAACAGCTCCAGTAATGTATGTATATTTATTGCATATTATATATGATTGGGTGAATTAAGCATTAATTTGTTTTTACTCGTGTTTTTCTAAAGGTAACCGCGTTGTGATTCATAGTAATTGTGTAAAACATTATTCAATAATAATAGTGTAGCACAGCCCCCTCCTCCTTAATCCTAAAGATGTAAAATCTAAACTATCACATAGTTCATTGTTGTATCGTCACTTTTAAATAACAAATATTGAGAAAACGTAAGCTACACCTTTCTACTCCTTTTCCAGGGGTTGAATATGGAATTGATAAAATTGAAACCTTATTTTAGAAAAACATAACTGGATAGCTTTCATATTGGCTAAGTCCTCTGATAATGAATCCATAAGATCTATAAGACAATTTGTCCTTTAGTATTTTACTAGCTATAATTATTTCGGCTTCATTAATCGGATAATCCTTCCCCATTTTGGTATGATTAGCACTTCTGAAAAATTCCTCGAAGGCACTTATAATACGTTGTAGCATAAAAGTTACAACTCTGATACATTTTATTGATATTTTTAGTTGAGTACTTGAAGTGAATGAGTAAGTGAGTACTTGAAGAAATTGAACTTCTCGTGAGTATTCTTGATATTGAATATTTTCAATGCACTCACGATTGGGCAATTTAATTGTACTTTTTACAAATAAAATGTTGTTACTCGCAAATCCTTTTCACCCTGTATCTTAGAAATGGAGCAGTTTTTGAAAAGCCATCAAGGCGTGTGAACGGTAGTACTATGAAGCGAAAAATCCCAAATTTATATGGGAGCGCACATATTTTTCATATAGAAAATATACCAAAAGTAAATATAATAAAGTAAATGTATTGTAAGTAGTAAATAGATATTTAATGAATATTTTGAGGAAAGAAAAAAGCAGACAAAACCTTCGTCAAAATATCGTGATGAAATTGATTGTTTTGAAGAGGTTATTTGCCGTAATCAGAAATGGGGCAACGTTGTAGTATGGCGTATATTATTCGTAAAGGGCAGACAAAGAGAGGATACTCGATTAAGGAAAAGACGGCAGCATAGGCGGTACATTCTGGCATTTGTCGTACCAAGCAATGTTGTAAAGTCTTTAGGTTCAACTTCCATATTATTTTTAAACAGCAATATTTTTTTGTAATTGAAAATTTACAATAATTCCACAACAATTTTCGATTAAGTGTTACAACAATTCAGGGTTCTGATAAATGAAGGACTAGAGTATTCTGTTAATGCTTTCGAAATCCATTTTAAAAATTATGCTAGGAACATTCATTTTCAGTAGGAAAAAACACTATTTAATGGCCATTTTCCATGGCAAATACAAATTTCCTTTCGTATTTTGTCTAGAGAATTTTTCGTTAATGCAATTATACCCTTATACCTCAATGATTCGTTATGAAAACGCTGTTAATTTGTATAAATTTGAGCAAAAGACCTGATTTTTCACAATTTTTTCGAATACTTCTGAACCGATATTTGGAGGCTAAACCCTTTTGGGCGAGTATAGCGTAAGAACGTTGCCATAACAACAGATCCAGGGCTCGTATGAGTATCAGTAATTTTAAAAAGGCATTACGTACGTTACGTCTCCAAGAGGGTCTTAATCAAAAAATAATATTTACAATCCGATCCCCGCAATGAACCCTCGAAGCCAATTTATTTCGATAAATTGTGATAAACTAAAATCTCGAGACGTTTAAAATCCAAGAGGGGCCCTTCCCTGAAATCACTCCGCGTTCGACCCCCTTCCCCGTGGAAGACATCCAATATTTGCATCGATAAAACCCTCGGAACGAAGTTAGACATCCGTTACGCTACCCTTATACGGGGTTGTTTTCCCTCGGGGAGGACCGATCTACCAGCCACCTGTCAATCTGAATAAATGTGTCAAAATTCTCGCAGGGGATTAAGAAGGAGGCAAAAAAGAGAGCGTTCGGTCGTATTCGGATAGTTCACAGGTGCAGAGGCTATTTATGGTGGTAGTTTTCCAATGCCATACGGGCGTAACAAAGGGGATGACGAATATAAGAACAAAAAAAAAAAATCATCGAATGTATTTTAAGATGGATGTGCGTTTTTTTTAATTGCCGTACGGATTTAAATTTTCGAACACAAAGCTTCCCTGCATCTCTAACAATGGAGCGAAAACGGACGGTCCCTTCCCAGCGACGCCTCTGCCTTTAAACCTCCCCTTTAAACATTTATCTCTCCAGGGGTAAACAGGTTGGTTTCTATAAGATGATGAGAGACAAGGGTGCGGAATGGGAAAGTAGACCGTAGCAGTTGAACGGAATAATAATTAGATCAGGTGTGCTGATGATACCGTGACACTAAACGAGATGGATCGCCAGAAAGTTAATTTCTTAAATTACACGTAATCCCCCCGGTAGAAAATCGTTTATTGATAAAATCTTCGATTCGCCTAACGAGTACCGTGTAATAGGTCTATTTTAACGTCTACGGACGAAGGTGATCTCAAAGTCGTCCTCTGAATAGGCCTGGGCGAGCACACACGAATCATTTAATCATTTTCGAGCATCACGAACACAAAATGCGTCAATCTACCAAACGGGGAGACCAGTTTAGTGGGCGAGAACTTGAATCTAGTCATTCAAGTCACATTATAGTTAGCCTTGAAAACATCTGATGGTATACAAAGTATACGCGTGGTCCGTATTCCTACCGCACTACTCTCATCAATCACGTTAAATACGGATCAGATTAAACTGGTCAGTGTTTTATTGGTTCGTACATGCGTTTCTCAAGGGTGCTTAGGGCAATATGAATTAAGTGAAAGTAAAGGTAGTAACTGAACCGTACTTTAAAAACGTTATCACAAGCAAAATTGAAGCTCAATTGACTCTTTGAGAGTTAAACCGAGAAACCAATAAGTCTTTCACCAACTGACATATGCATATTGATTCAGTATATTTTTTATTTATTTACTATATTACAAAACGTAATAACGTATTATTGTATTAGACACGAGGAGATATACAAAAGATTGTGCGTGCGGACACAAACCAAATTCTTAGTAATGCAATGAAGAAAAGCAAAGTCTTCTCCAACTAGTTTAATTGTAAACATACCGACCGGTTTCGACCCTCTAGTAGTCATCATCAAGCTTATAGTGGTCTTAATGCATATTCCAGTATATACTTGTAGGGTTAAAATGGCTCAGTCATGGAGGACTACCATATTAAAACATGGCATTGGACAAGCATAGTTAAAATGGATAAATCTAAAACCACGTTGAACCGTTCGTGGGAAATGTTAGAATTTTAAATAAGATGCTTTTAAAATTCATTTTTGAGCTACTTAAGTTAAGTAGTATTAAAATCAGTACCCCATAATCATAGACTCAATCAAACCTAAATACACCATATTTAGCTTTCTACCATATACCATGTAACTACTAACATTTGTAAACTAATTTTTTCAGCTTAGTTCTGACGTATTCTCAGTGAATACGCCATCACTTTAGAGAGTCGAAATGAATTCTCAAGTATTTCATGATGTTTTCCAGTTCAGTTGAGGAGTTGCAGTTACACGTATCAGAATAAAGACTGCAAAATGGTGGATGTACTTTCAATCGTCTTGCTGGAGTAGATTTTTCTTTGATAAAACTGGGAAACATGATTTGTTTAAATTTAAAGTAAACGAGGTCATGTCAAACTAAATTTTAACACCAGTAACTGTTTCCCTCTGCTCTGTCAAAAGCTCCCTCCCAGATGACTTAAATGTTAGAATCACCGTGTCATACGTATAGCAAACTATAAGCGTTTTATAGACTATTCAGCGTTCCGTACGGCGCTTACTAAATTATTAATTTGCACAACATTCGACATTGCTAGACGAGCGATGAGACCCCTATTTTAACAACTTTCGTATTGGCCTTATTGCATGCTTCCAGCCTGAAGAAATTACTCCTTCGTAACTCTGTTTACTAGTATCTAGTGACCAAAAGACATGGCAGGTTCACACCCAGAAATGACTACCATACAGAGATCCTTAGAGGGTAGAAAACGACGAAATCCTTAGCATGCGGTCAGACATGATCCAGTATTATATGGAACCTCTAGAAACTCTATCGGGTAATCATACCAAGGGAGACTAGGAAGAGAACAGACAAGCATTAAGAAAACTGAGGAATCTTCTGGTATGAGGACGGCTCCAAAACGTGAGTACTGGAGGGAGGACCTCAGATCTCTGATGTATCAGACTGCAAAAGAGGTGATATGGAATCAACTAAGACAGCTGTATCTGCGGCATTGGAAGCATCTCATGGAATGAGGCAATCGCGGATTTTTAAAAAGGGATCCTCCATAGCCAAAGCAACGGAGCTAATGTCACTATCTAACTGAAGGAAAATCCTGCTCGAAGGATGTGTGGTGAAGGAGAGAAAATGCCTTGTATACTTATTCAAAAATTTCACGAAAATCTGACTATCCACAGTTTAAGAGAAACTTTAGATCGTATTCATTAAACCCGTTACAAAAATATCAGTTTGCTTATAACTGGATAGCTACATTTTAGGTATTTACGAACCTTTTATGCTTATGTCAAAATATTCCTTAATATAATGAAAAGTATCTTCGACGTTCATTTCAATAGATAAAAGCAACGATGACGAAAACAGTCATTTTCACTGGTATAACGTTTTGTAAATTTTAATTTTTGAATAGCGATGTATGCACTTTTATATAAAGACAAATCCTGATATCTTGACATCACTAGTTTGTGATTTTTCTACAGGGACACCCTGTATATTAAAAACAATTTCCATTTTTATTCGAATTCAAATTAGGAATCCTTTTTTTAGGAATTGGAAACTGAAAAGGGGCAAAAATGCCTGAAAATATGAATATGACTTTTGTTTCAAATACATATTTGTAGGGAAAATAAACAACTTAATTCGTCCTTTTACGATCTTCGTCCTTCTTGCTACGAGCTCCCTACTTCGGCAATATGGAAGATTTACTTTAATTAATTACTCTGTGCAGCTCTACCTTTTATCGTGCTAATTCTGACCCACAATGGATGTTTTTTTGGTTGTAATCACCTTCTAATACCGTCATTGTTTGATCCAAACAACATTAGGTTTTTTCTCCTCTTTTGTCCGTCGAATGCATATATTCTAATCCTCCTCTGGTGTGAGATTAGCCCCTTTGTTTAACCGAATTAAATGCCGTTATCTATCAAAGCGAATTGCCTATACATAATCGATTCTCTGTATACATTCAGCTAGGACAATACAGAAAAATTCGGACTGTCACGCAGGTGCGTCGTAACCTTACAACATAACACATTCGAAGCGTGTAACAATAAAACTTTTTATTGTTAGAAATTCATAGATGCTCCCATAAAAAAAAACTTTATACCTACTCCTGCAAACACTCTAACCGTCTATCAACTATAAAACCGAACCGTAAACCTCCTCGGATTTGTTTTGCACGACTTTCAAAATACTTTTATGAAACGGGGATTGGCTTTTTAGTAATCATGTTCGTCGGTTTTATTACAACGATTCCATATGAAATACTACCTGTTATGGATGATGGGTATTTGGGGATACGGCTCAGGTGTTCTTCGGGGCTATAGAATGGAAACGTGAGAAGGGGGCTCTAATAAGACATTGTCGGAAATTACATAAGCGTTAAATGAGGATCAGTTTGTTTTACAATTAGTCAATCGTTTGTTATTCTTTTGTTACAAAAAGTATTATCATGTAAGTACAACATATCACACTGGAATAATGAAAAGTTGGTGTTCGAGGTTTAGGATCTATCTTTAGATCCTTTGTCATAAAAACTAATGTCATGTAAGTACAGCATATCACATTGGAATAATAAAAAGTTTGTGTTATTTTTTTAAACTGTAGAAACGTTTTTGAGAAACCCCGACTACGAGTTAATATGTATGTGTTGTGGCATGGCAAGTTCATTTGAAATTCCAGTAGGTAATTTAAAATCGAACCGATGTTTCTTTTACATGTTCAGTTCCTATTTTCTACTGCCATCAAAAAACAAATATTTTAATTGAAAATTGTTTGCGACGTTTATTTCATAAGGAAACGCAGATTTGGATTATTTCTCGAGACTGTCATAACAAAAATTTCAAATGAAAATTTCCTTGTTTTTAGATTTGTTACGAAGAAAAGGAATTAAACGAGGGGGCAGCAATTTTGAAGTTAGTTTGGTCATTAGATCACTATCTGTATTAGACCTGGAGATAGTGACAGAAAATGACAGAACATTTGTTACAAGTATGGCGACCCTTTAGGAGTCGAATTATGTAATGAATTAAAGGAAAATAGTGGTTATGACCACCATTAACTACGTTTCATACGGAAACCTAATAAAATGTTTCTCTCTGTGGAAAAACGACGACCAGCGTGATCACTACTATTTCCCTCGGACTCATTTCAAATTTCGACCCCTAAAAGATCGACATATTTTCTACCTCCCGGTCTAGCCCGGTTTATAGAGCAAAACAAAAGCTGTTTTGGTAGATAAATTTAACAGCAGACGGACCAAAAAACTTTGTTTAAAACGGACCAAAGAAGATAAAAACCCAAAATCTAGACAAATCTGTGCTTTTGGTTTTTTTAAACAATAAAAATTCAAAAAATTGGGCGTTATTCCGTTTCTTCACCATAGCGTGGACGAGAAATGCCATACGTTGTACAGATGATTTGTAGCTTCAAGAGCTTAAAAGGGCTTCAAAATGAGCGTTAATAAAAGGTGATCGGAGCATTTTTTACCGAGGAAACTCGGAAAAACCGTTAAAATGGACCCTATTTCCAAAATTCACAGCTTTGCCCAGTTTAAAGCTGAAGCGCTACTTTTGCGTGAAGTGTTAGGTTATCATGTCTACTTTAAGCATTCAAAAGTTCGATGCTGTCGGATGAATAGTTTTTGCACAATTGCTTCATTAACAATATACACGGAAATTTTGGAAAATTCGGTATATTAACTGGGATGGGCCGATTTTAATTTCTCAAGCGGTTTTTGAAAGAGGACATCGAAACCTATAACGTGACTATCTTCGATTTTCATATAAATTTGGAGAAAGGTGCGAAAAATGGCCTCGAACTTTGCTAGAAACGCGCAATTTCGCTCAATATTCGAGGCCATTTTTCGCACTTTTTTCCAATCGTATATGAAAATCGTAGATAGCCAAGTTGTAGGTTTTGATGTCCTCCTTCAAAAACCGTTTGAAAAATTAAAATCGGCACCTCTCACTCAATACGCTGAATTTTTCAAGATTTCGGTGTATATTGTTAATAATGCAATTGTGTAAAAACTATTCGTCCGACAGCATCCAACTTTTGCATGCTTAAAGTAGACATAATAACCTAATATTTCACGTAAAATTAGCGCTTCAGCTTTAAACTAGGCAAAGCTGTAAATTTTTGAAAAACAGTCAATTTTAACAGTTTTTCTCTAGATGAAAAATGCTTCGATCACCTTTTAGAAACGCTCATTTGGTAGGTCTTTTAATTCTCTAAGAATCGTATGTACAAAGTATTGCATTTCCATCAATAATTTCACGCTATGGCGAAAAAACGGAAAAACCACCTATTTTTTTAATCCATATTGTTTAAAAAAAAGCAGAAGCTCAGATTTGTCTATATTTTTGGTTTTTATCATCTTTGATTCATTTTAAGCATACTTTTTAGGTTCGTCTGCTGTTAAATTTCAGCTACCAAAGAAAAAACTCCATAAACTGGGCTAGTCTATATAAAACTATCGTAAATAAATGGACTTGAAGAACCTACTGCTTCAGGCAAGGGTGTTAATACCCCTTAGAGAATATGTATCCCACATTTACCCCACTTAATATAAGTGATCCTTTCTAATACCCATGTTCCTTATTCACCGAATAAAACCGAACAAATTCCCCATTTATGGCATTTCATTTGTTGGCCCAACACTTGTCCCGTCTTCCTATATTTGATTTCAGCGTTAATTTACTCGACAAACAATACTACAGGCCGTCGGTCCCACCCATTTCCATATTTACTCGGAAAACAGATTTACCCTGTTTGTAAATCAATATTTTTCTCCACTAAATGTAAATAATAAAGACGTACGCGCGCGTGTTGATTTATAAAAAAATTATCATACCGACATGGTACTTTCCTCGGGGCCCGAGGCTTTGATATATGATAGGGCCGAGGAAATCCGGATCGGGAAAAGTTTCCTATGGATGTTGTATCGTTTCGGGAGTAACGTATGTATAGATTTTGGGAGATTTACATTTGTAAGCCCTTGTAAGCCGGTTTTGTCAGATATGCGTCGTGAAGGAGAGAGTGAGAGAAGAAGAATTCAACTTTTCTTGATGCGACGAGTGTTTCTCTATAGGCCAAGACTGGACCACGAACCTGTTGTTATGGTAATGAAAGCACACAGCAGTCGTTGCAGTTTGAAAAGTTAATTCCAATGGCATTAATAATAACTGGCCTTAAAGTCGGTTTTATCAAACATTTGTTCACTGTTCAAGACGCTGACTGACAAATTAGCGATCTGTATCTGCAGCCAGCTACTTGAAACTCTAAATTTATTATAGAATAAATATATTGTATTAAAAATATAATATATTTTAATACCTTATCTGTTGTAGTAAAAAGGAGAAGAAAAACTCAAGTGAATCATGGAAATACCCAAACAATCTCCTCACGAGAATTCTCTTCATTGATTTATTACTCTCTATGTATGTGTTTGTCGTTGATTGACTAATTATTGACTATTCCCTATTTATCTACAATATTTATTAAAACAATAAATGATTTGATTTGGTAATTGAGACAAATTCAGTTATCAAACGTCCAGTACCACTGGTCCAAGTAGTCAGTCCATGCTGTCCAATGTTTTGTCTGAATTTTTGTCTTTATATCAGAATAACATTAAAAACTTCATCTAGTTTTATACCTTAAAAAAGAGTTGTGTTTAACTTACAAAATATGGAGACCAATTCTGTTATTGCATAAGACGTTCTGTGATCTGAATGTTTTGCATAAGATAATAATTTATTCAATTGTAAGAGGTGCTTCTTCTATTTGTCCCTCTAAGGTTGGTATTCAATCCATCGTTGATTCGTGATGATGTATGTACATACAGGTTTTATCGTCTTTGAGGATCTTCACTACACTAAAGGGAGAATATTCATGGTCCAAGGCTACAAATGGTGAATGCTTTCTCGTCTTCGTTAATTTTATTTAGTATGACGCTTTTCGCAGTAGCGATGCTAGCCAGTTTTGGTGTTGCGATGCAAAGCGTGTTTTCCCTATTTTTAGGCCTGTTTGGGCCTGTTAACGTAAAGGTTAGGATTTTCGACAAATCTAGTCCTAACGAATTCCGACTTTTCTAAAAAAAAATCCTCGTCGTCTTGGGAGCCCTCCTCGCAACAACCCTGCGCGCATTTATGTGATTTCCATGTCGGAAATTGACAAGGGTGTATGCGGAATGTGTCAAAAGTTTTTAGTAACGGAAACGCGGTTGACGCCCCCCTCTCGCTCTGTCGTTCTCCGATTTTAACGTTTTAAAATTTTATGCTCGTACGTCGGGTAGTGGGAAAAGCTTTTCCCAGGGTCGTAGGCGTCGTGTACGCGTCTTCGGGAATGGAGGTCATTTTTTCAATATTTAAACGTTTACGCCTGGGGTAAAACTTACGAATTTTGAGGGATCCTCGCCGGAACGTCGATTTATATTTTCGACTCGAGGAATACATATAACGGGTAACGTTAAAAGGTAGTTTTCGGCGGACGATCGCGGAATATTAAATCCGAGGCGTCGGGAGACTTTACTCGAGTCATGTCCACTGTGGCTTTGAAAATCCAAACAAACTTTAACCGAAACGTTTTAACCAGAGAATTTCCTTCATAAGTCGGTTTAAATTAAGTAACGGACTTCTATTGAAAAATAGAAAATCTTTACTTAAGACTCTTAGAGTTATTTAGACTCTTCCAGAAGCAGTTACGTTCATTTTCTAAAAAAATTCATGCATAACAATATTACACAATATTTGTAACAACGTTCTAAGGAGTCATGAATATTATTTGATATGCTGTCCCTTTTGAACCCCCAAGTATACTAATGCATATATGTAAGCATTATAGCGTGACCTAAAGAATTTAAAACGAATTAAAAAGATTTTGCGGATGGTTGAAGTTCTAAAAACGCGAGTCAAAATTTATTTTCAAACCTTTTAAAACTTATGACGTATTCTAGCAATTTTCACGCAAATACCGTTGACAACTGTTGATATGTACGCTTATTGTCTTTGGACCGCCGTTATTTTTTACTGCCCTTGTTGCGGGAGCAACGACACGTTTATTTTTTCCACTCGTCAGAAATGATACACTTCAAGTTATCGGAGGTTGTTTTTCTGGAGGAAGGGAAGTTGACATTTGAAGGGGAATAATCAACTTTCCTAGACAGTAGACAAACTTTCCTGGAATCTAAAATGACAATTGTTGCAATAACAATTGTTTTGAAACATTTGCCTGCGTTTTATACGTTTTCATAATTTACGATTCTAATAAATTCTATTTACATATGTCGTAGATTTAATCAAAGCACACGTCTGATTTATCCAATGAACAAAACAAGCCTGTTTAATCCCTCGAATTCATAACACGCACAAACAAAATTATTAAACATATTCAAGATTCTTTGTTAATCACCTAATTACGAGAAGCTTTCTCGTGCTTTCGGTAATTCATAACATTCAATGACCTAATTGGCGTTTCGATCGAAATTAGTATTATATATAGGTGGAACATTCCGACACTAGTAGACATTTCTTTATGAAACGATCAAACCTTAATGAGCGAAACGTTTCCGAATTAGAAACTTTTCCCAGTTAATTAATATTAAATGCGCGGCGCGATTAATCTCGCTGACACGAGTTATATTTTCTGGCAACCGCCGCATTCCATCCGAGAACCTTCGGCATGCCGGCAACGCTTTTACCAGTCGCGAAGGGAAACTTCCACCCCTAAGCTGCCTAAAATTACAACCCTGAGAACGCATAATCACGCACGTCAAACAGTAATTTTTTATTCAGTTCTCCAATCCGGGCGCACATACACACTCACACTCGCACATATTGCGGCGGGGCCTTTTTTATCGTCATATCGAAAATTGTATGTCGTTAAGGGGAGAGAGACAGCAAGAGAGGGCTGTCAGCAATATTGCCGTGAAGTACGGTTACGGCGTGGCATTAAAACGCATGCAACAATAATGAGTATTGCCCGAGAAACGTACGGTCCCTTTTTTGATTCTGGAATAAATGTCAAGTCGGATCGAACGTTGAAGGGGGTTCGGATGGGAGCAACGAAAACGTTTCAAACTGTGGGTCCAAAAACGTTAAATTTCGGGAACACAGGGAAACTTGATCGGTTCGTAATTAATGCAGGAGTAAATTTCCACTGCGATGGTGATTGTATGCTGGTCGTACTTGGTATACTGGATTGCAAATTAAGCATTACATTGAGTCATTGAAGCTGAAGCGGAAGAAGGTTGAAAAATTGGACGAACGGCTTTCATGTAATTTCGAGGAAACCTACAGAAATATAGCAGGTATCAACTATGTATGATTTTTGTGATCTTTTGTCTACTTGACCTGCAGGGATGTTAAATTAAACATGTCTCTTATACCTGGTGTAAAACGTATACATGTACAGTAATTCTTCCAAACTATTGGATATTTCTATGGGATAATTATTTTTTACCTATATAAAGACAAGAGTAAAAAATATTCAAGCAAAACTTACGCCGATCTTAGAGATAATCGGGATTTCAGTAAATAAGAAGAATATTCCAAATAGGCATTCGTAGGAAATTAATAACAGTGATTTATTTGAATATGTTAGTAACGTGCATGAAACGGTATGTGATAACCAAGAATGTCGCAGGTGCAAGTTAAGGAAAATGAGAATTTCCACAAGAAAACTCACCTGCTTTCTTGTTTCAAAGAAATTATGAGGAAAATAGGGAGAAAAAATTCAATTTACACCGTGAATCTCTGTTTGCTGCTTTTATCAAAATTCATTACAGATCGCAGTTTGGCATAGCTTTGAATTTTCAGTTGATGAAGCCCAAATACAAAGTTTCAGCTTTTCACTGTTTACAGTTTTTGAAAAATAGTCAAGCACGTACACACAAACCTTTTTCCAAAAGCTCAGGAGACCTCAAAACGTTTATAATTGTAGTTTTTGTGTGAATTGATTTATTTTTAAGAGTTCTGCTACCTGTTAAACCAAGTGCCACAACTTACAACACCCTATATGTAAGATATCTGCCACGGTTTTATCTGTCATAAATTTATTGAAAACTGTTACTAATCCTTCCTCAATTGAGATAAGAGCAGACCATAAAAACATATTTTCATTAATACTGATTACTGTAGACAAACCTACCGATATTGAATCTGTTAATTCCAGTTTCGTTGGTATAACTCTTTAATAATCACTCATACATGTTTCAGGATCCAATTAACTGGTAATAACTTTTGCCTCTTTTGAGCTAAATGCTTCATCTAAAATTACTTTAAAACATGGTTAGATGATCTGCAAAAATGACTGTTCACCTTCTTACGATACGATGTATATTTGTTGCATTTTATTTGAGACTTGAATTGTGGTACGCGTTACCAAGACCCAGATTGTAAAAGATTATAAACGAAGAAGATGAAGAGGCTTAAAAATTGTTATCCGCTCGTTGTGACAGGGTATTTACATATATTAAATGAACCGTACGTAGAGTACTTAGACAACAACGGGGGCTTCAAGAACTACATAACAACGAGGTAAAATTGTCATAACGGTGGGTGAGATCGGGACTGAAAATATATTTCAATGGTGTATGAAAATAAATTCCTTTTACTCTGATCGTGACAAGTGTTCGTTTCATAATTTTTAAAATGTGACGGCCTTGATTAAATAGAGAACGTGAAATAAATCAAGAAGTAGGTTCAGGTGAAGAAATAGCAGTGGATAAAGATATGGAGTATAGCGAAGGGCCAGAATTAGGCGAGGAAGAATTGGAAGAAATCGACGACATAGAACCTGCATCGCAATGGCCTAGACACCGTATGCAAAAAAAGAGAAATGGGGATGATTTTAAATTTTTTTCATGGTGCGTAAAAGATTAATTTGTCTGTGATCATTTAAAAATTACCATCTCCTAATCGCCAACAAAACACTTCACCTTTCTCCATTCCACAGATAATTTATAACCTTTTATTAGGGTGTCTTGTACCACTTTTACTGTAATTTTGTCTCAGATAAAATGCGACGTACTATGCGTGTACGTAAATTTAGCCAGCTGTGCCGGAGACTAGTTTCATACAGAATTTGCCCATCTCACCCCAAACCCATCGTTTTGAGACTTGAACCATCCTTGGGCTTAGATTTATCGTCTCGACGAGCGATTTCGGAATTGGGATCCCTTCCTCGTCCTACGCCTAATCTGCGCGAAATATGACCGGCATTCCCGATTTGAATGGCTGTAGCCCTCCAAGATATTTATCTTTTCCGTCGGCCCGAGACTTTCGTATTTCCATTGATTTTCCGCATGCGAAACCCGGCAGGACTTGGCTCGCTCGAGATCCGGTAATTCGGAACAGAATAGCGATTCAATTGCAGTTCGCCGGGTAAACGAAGTAGCCTTCGCCAACCTTTCATCGGCCCATTACTTTTGTAATTTACTGTACCAGCTGACTGTAGGGGGGTCAATAATCTTTCTGCCTACGTCGTTCCCGTACCTATTTATTATATCAGCTGTGGCTACTGTCCCAACGGAGGACACTGCAAGTATTATCCATCGGTGAATGATCGAAACAATTGTGTTCGACACATGATTTTAAAACTTTCATTCGCGATGCCCACGTAGCTCGAAACACTTCACTCACCCAATAGTGTTCCTAGATATTTCAAGGCACATACGCTTAATTTTTCGTATATTACGGAAAACTGAAGGGCACTCTGAATATGAAAATACCGATGTCATTAAAAAGAAAAATTTATAATGAATACATCCTTCCAGTTGTCACATACGGCTCCGAAACCTGGGTACTGACCAAAAAGACCATCCACAAATTAAGAGTGCACCAGAGAGCGGTGGAAAGAAGACTACAAAACAAATCAGCGGATAAGAGGAAAAACACAGGTGATAGATATTATACAAAGAATTGGTTCCTTAAAATGGCAATGGGCAGGACATGTTGCCAGACACAAAGAAAACTGGAGCGGACACATCACCAGATGGAGACCATGGGGAGAGCGAAGAAGTGCTGGTAGACCACAACAGAGATGGTACGACGAACTGAAAAGATTTGCTGGGCTAAACTGGTACCAGATAGCACAAAATAGACTTACATGGTCAAAAATGAGAGAGGCCTATATCCAATCGATAGAAAACGGCTGAGATGAGATGAGATGAGATACGCTTAATTTGTTAAAAGCTAAATATATAGAATTGCTACTTAATTCACAATAGGTACATATATTGCATATTGTTAAAACACTGTCTTACCTACTTAGTTTTGTTAACACTACCATCCTATGTTTAAATTTGTACTATAAATTGAATTTTTGCTCCATTTCTATTTTCACTGGATATGTATAATTTACATTGTTAGCAAAAACCATTTGTATTGAACTTTTTATGTTATACAAGAAAACAGAGGTTAAGTTGAGTAAGCATGTATGATAGACTTAACACTACCGTCCTATGTTTAAATTTGTAATATAAATTTAATTTTGCTCCATTTCTATTTTCACAGGATATGTGAAGTACATTGTTAGCAAAAACCATTTAAATTGAACTTTTTATTAACATTACTTTAAATAAGTTATTATATGATAATATTATTCTGAATAAAGTGTATTGATTTATTTGATGAATAAACTTGTTTGCTGTGTAAGAGTGCTATCTTTTCGTGTGTAGAATATTTCATAATTCTACTTTTACTGTGTTATTCTTAAATGCTATTTAACTTTAAAATAGATTTTAACCTAAAATACGTTCAGAAGGAGGTTACTTCGGTGTTAACAAAACTTTATACAAAACACCGTAGTGAAAACCTGTAGTAAACCCAGTGAAATGCATTCTAAACCTGTTTTAAACACCTTCAGTTTAAAGGAAAATAGCGTTTATGAATAACACGATTAGTCTATAGAACCACAGCCAGAATTGGGAAATTGCCAAAACTGAAATTTGGATTTTCAGTCCAGAAAAGTTGCAAAATTACTTGCCTCGACAGTATTTCATTAACATGTAATTACTAACACTTTTAATAAATCTATGGAAATGAGCAATCTCTCTCTACCATAGCCACGAGCAAAGTTATTTCAACCATGTAACAACTTGGAACCAGAATGCGTACCTTCCACCCCTCTTTGAAGTTTTCATAGCTTCCATAATCTTCAGATGAACTTTTTAATAACAAACATAACTTTGTTACAATGAGGGACTTTTCCTCTATCCACATTAGCCATTAAATTTGCCAGGCTGAGTTATGAAATTTCCCCAAAAACCATCCTCCTTTTTTTTCAATGACCTCACAAGCCTCGTCTTTGCTTCCAGATACCAGGACGAACCCGGACCGTCCCGCGAGCAACAATTCGACGACGACGATCCCCTGACCAACATGAAAGTGGAACCCGAAGAAGAGAAGCTCAACCACGTGCATGTCAAATCCGAACCGACGGAAGACGAGACCGAGGCAAGTGGCTTCTCTTCGAATCTGGACAGTTTTATCGACGTCCCCGACAAGGTACCGATCGGATCGAACGGCGACGATATAGACAAGTTTTTCGAAAAAGTAGTCATTACCGTGAAACAGCTCCCGGACTATCTGGCGGTGGAAGCCAGGCAGAGAATAACTGAAATGTTGCGGGAGTTACAAGAAAGAGCCGTGAAGAAAGAAAATTTCAATCAACCAGACTGTTAGCGTAAAAGAGTTAACGACTGAATTAGATTTGTGGTATCGCAAGACTTGATTACGTTGTAAAGTCACTTTTTAGTTCCTAAGTTATAACAGTTCACTCACTTTTTAAACAACAGAGAATGATTCTCTCGCTCATGTTGCAAACTACTTTTGTACATTCGTTAAGAAAATTAAATATGATGACGTTTATTGAATTTTTCCATACCCACGTCTCCGTTTTTCTCTTCGTGAGTACACGCAGTTTGGAACGAGTTCACAGACGATTCACGTCGAATTTACGGTAATTGAGACCCTTTAATGTGTATATGTGTTATCAGATTTCCGTAACAACTCAGAACAATCGATTTGCTCTGAAGCAGTTTACGATGTAAACTTGGTGTCCTGAATAGAACCGTTTAAAACGGGTAAATTGCAACTACCATAATAAAATACACGGAATCCGTTAAATGAGCTCGAAAGTATTCGCGTGTAAGTATCAGATGTGCCGGAACTTTTGGGCGAGCGCTGATTCCTCATAAATAAAAATCTGGATCAAAAAGCTCACGTAATTTTCCGTACACCTTCACATACTTCATCAGAACGAATATTCCTGGCCAATCAGAAGCTAAAGCGGATATACATTATATTTAAAAGCAGTCATAATAACTTTTGGCAGACATTCAACCGTAATGTCAGTGTTAATGTACCGAGTTACGCATAAAATTATAATTAGCTTACGGAAGCTTTTTTCATCTTTCCAAAAGCTTTCAGAAGAGAGAAATGTAAGCTACAAGAACTTCTGTTAAAAACAAAAACAAGGGGTTCCAATTAAAAAAGTATAATCTATCCGGAGTGAATTTAAAAAAACCATAATAAATTTACCAACACATAAATCTTTAACACCTGCATACAACAAGAATGTGTGATTTTAACATCGCAGTTTCACGATTATGGTCTAAATCGTTTTGTAAGAATGGTAGCATTTTGTCGAGCTAAGAAAGGCATAACAGTTCGGTAGGGACGCAGCAATTTAACGAGCTGGATTAGACGTAATGGTTGCGTAGTTATAACTGCACTTTTTCGTGCTAGACTTCACAGTTGCATAAGGATGACTGCAATTTAACTAGCAAGGTTAAATGTTACAATTGCCCAATGACTAGTTCCATTTAACGAGCTGGATTAGGAGTAATGAGGTCATTTTTATGACCACATATTTACGAGCTAGATTAGACGTAACACTTGCTCAAGTATTACATAATTTAACGATCTGGATTAAAACTAATAGATGCTTAAGTAGGACCGTACTTTACCCAGCTAGATTAGACTTAACAGTTGCTTAAGGATGACTGCAATATTACGACCTGGGTCAGACGTAGTGCGTACGTAAGCATAACTGATGTTTAACGACCTAGATTAGCCTTAACGGCCACGTAAGAATGATTGTATTTTAACGAGCTAGATTAATCTTAACGGCTGTGTAAGAATAGCTGCCTTTAACGAAGTAGATTAGACTTAACGTCCCTAATTATTATAAGAGTCTGGTAGGTGTAATTTCTTTTAAAATTGTTTTAGCTTTATAGGCTAGTTTTGACTAATTATAAATGTGCGGTGATAGCTATTTATGGGATATATAACAAGAATAATTGCATTTGCTCTATTTATTGGTCACATTTTCATCAAGATGGCAGCATTTCAACGAGCTGGAATAGACATAATCGTTGGGTAAGGATGGCAGCAATTTAAGGGGCTATATTAAATATATTGGTTGCGTAAGTATGACTCTATCTTAACGGGCCAGATTACATGTAGGAGTTGCTTAATTATGACTGCAATTTAACGAGCAAGGTTAAGTGTTGCAATTGCAACAATTGCTTAAAGACGTACCTACACTACACTACTACGCTACACTTATAGAAGCTAGAATAGACTTAACAGTGCTTAAGGATCGCTGCAACTTCATGAGATGGATTAGGCGTAACCGTTGTGTAAGGATAGCTTACCCTTAACGAAGTAGATCAGACTAACGTCCTTAATTAATATAGGGCTCTGTTAAGTGTAATTGTTTTAAATTCGTACTAATTTAATGGGGTGGTGTTGACTAATCGTAAATGTTTGATGATGGTTACTTAGGGAACACGTGGCAAGAATATTTTTTATTACGTATACATTTCTTGTATCACTTAGGGGCTGTTGAATGTACATCTTTCACTGTAGAAATTTATTTATATACTGATAACACGTTTCTTTCAAAACTGTATATGCACCCTTAAAGCCCTTTTCTTCGCCCCTACTATAATTTTTCACTTGGGAAAGTGTAAATTTCTTGGAAAAATATTTTTATTCCAAGATATAATGTACTTAAATTGTACAAACACTATTTTGTATAGTGAAAATTACTGCCAGGTAGTTTGGTACCTTCATTTTCATCCCCTATCCACCTTCTGAAAAAATTATTTATGCATCAATTCCTCATTCAACGACAGAGGACCCTTTTACAGGATACGATGAAGCCACTCTAATGCCTACTGCGCTGCTTGCGTCATTTACAGTAATTTATATTTGATGCAAAGCTATCGTGTAGCAACCATAAGAAAAAGTATGTTTTGCCTCTCAAAAAATAATTTATGTAGCAATTCTCCATTTAACGAATCATTTTTTAACATAAAACACATAATCTCTTCAAAGCTTCTTTTTTTGATGGCCGCGATGAAGCCACCTCGAGGTCTACTGCACTGCTTGCCTTATTTACAGCAATTTATATTTGACACAAAGCAGATCCTGCGAAGACTAATTCTGTATTCCACTCAGCTGCTGTCTATTTAGAGAACTTCGTTGGTAGCCGTAAATAAAGCATATTATGCTTCTAAATTATAAATTGGTATTAACACAAAGTACAACAGAAAAACGAGTAAACAAAATCGTCACTTGGTTATAACCGAGAAATGATTTATTTCTGTAAGTCACACCAAGTCGAACGTGTTGTAATTAGGTACATAAAACTAATTGTTTAATAGTTGTTTAAACACTTGTCGAATTTTGAAGAATGTCTACTTATCTGTAATGTGGAATTAAGATAATTGTAACCGATAAGTCTGACACTATCATTACTCGCTAACACATGTCAAGTGTGGTATAAATCTGGTAACTTAAAAAAACAAAATCTCTCAGCGAGGGTACACATACAGTGTGTTTATAAAGTCTTTTACTTAAGAGTGATAATGGAAGAAAACAGTCTTCATCGGACGAAAAATATACATATTCACCTTTTCGACAATACCAACCCCTTTATTGAACGCTATGGTTTAATGGATTCAAGCTATTCAAACAAATTTAAAGTCCATTGCTTCTTTTTATCGTCGAGGGAACAATTATTATCCCTGAGCCGACACAATGTATGTTTAATTCCAGTTGGCAACGTCGCTCATTTAGGCTCCTTGTTATGTAACAAATCAAGCGAGTAGTCGAAGCAAGCGAAGCAAAATCATTTTCCATCAGCCCGGAGGCATTTTGACCAACGTTAATTCCCCAAACATAAATCTGGTCCCCCATAAATCTGTCCGTTTTACACCATCTTTAACAAATTTAGCCCTAAACCACTTGTTATGGAACTAATTAAAATAGTGACGAGAATAGAGGGAGCTGAAGGGAAGGCTTTTAAGTCAGTGCCACGTTTCGAGTTTTCAAGATTAATACGGCATGAATTATTTAAAGATAAAGTGAAATCTGTGGTGGAATAACCACATGGGGGTTTATGAATATCTTCTTTTCAAATTAATTCCGTCTGTACGTCGTTTAACGGTCTTAACTGCGTGAATCCGTTCGGATTTCTCCGTGGAAGTTTCCACTCAGAGGATTTTTAAGACGCCGCGTCTGCGAGGATCCCTCGAAGGAATTGTTTAAAAACTTTTACCGTTCGCCATTTACGACGACTGCCATTATCGTTGCCATAAAAGCAAATATAAAATGATCATCCTGCGCTCCGTCTTTCACAAACAAAAACGGAATATCGCCTTTTCCATTATTGCAGTCTCCATCGATCCCCCCCTCCCCCCTTATTGAGTGTACACGCAGGCTAATTCAAAATCAGACAATAACAAATTTGTTACGGTGCGAAGGAAGGAAGGAAACAGTAACAATAATAAGGCAACTCGATCGACGTTAACTGAATTGAATCGAGTTAAATTATTCCGAATTGATCGCTATTTCCCCGACTTGATTATTGATAGTCATCCTGGTGTGATTAATGATGGCAAGATTGGGATTAGGTTTAATATTTCATCCGGAAGGGAACGTCCCACGAGATTTCATAGGTAATATTTGATTATTGTTAGGAGGAAGTAGCTGTAGGTTCCCCCTTCAATTTGTTTGTGAGTTGTGTACATACGAAGTTCGACAACTTTAACGCAATGTTATTGCGCAGGTAGCACAACGTCACAACATAACTGTCAATAAATGTCAATGAAATCTATATTGGACTTCTTCTTAATCAGTTCAAAAGTATGTGTGTTAGCTATAAAAATTCTCAATCGCAGCTTTGTGGGTCCAGTAATTTCCGAGAAACACTACTTCAAAAATTGATCCCTTTTTCCAAAACAATTTAAATTTTAAGTTATAGGTCATAGTTTGAGCCAAATATTTGAAACATGCTGATACTTGGTGGAAAATCGTTAGAAGTGAACCTGTTGAGCTTGAAGTCAAAGACCTAAAAACTCCTGAAAACCCATTGTTTAACTCATAACTTGAAAAATTAAAAAAAATAATTTCGTAATTATGTACACAATTGAACATTGTAGGAAAATACTACCGAAAAACTGAGAATTTTGAATTTGAAGGGTTAATGCAGGTGTCAATGAAGTTTGCTTTATCTAGACGCTCGAGATCGAGCAATTGCTGAAAGATGCTTGCTATGACTCGCACATTTAGGGCAGAGGTTAGAGCAGTACAACCCAATATTGCGCACCCGCACATTACCGTTGCGCAGCTTTCTTGCACTTGCATTTAATCAGTTGTAGAAGCTCATCAAGCGTAAGAGGCTGAGTAAACTGAAACATAAACTGAAAGCGGTGTTCTTCACCGCATAGACTGTGCCGAATAATTTCGTCAAATGTATTATTATTCATTGTAAAGAAATAACACCTTGCAATAAATGACACTTATTGGTTTAACTCCTAACAATATTGTTATATGCATGTTAATACACTATTAGATAATTACAATAAATTAATATAATAGGCGTAGAAAGCCCTTCAAAATAAAGATCTACATGTTCAGAGAAGTTTTCAGGTCCTGCAAAGGTTCTGAATTAATTCATATCAAAATCCAACTGTTTAGTTTTTTGGTACTTTTGGCTTCAACCTTGATCCATACCTTACAATAGCACAAAGCCGCATTGAATTCAAATTGTGGTAATTGACTTTACTTTAAAAAGGTTTGGAAATGATTTATTCCAATGCTCTAAAAAATGCTTGGAACAGTAAGTACCATAAAAGAATTTACCTGCTTCGAACAGCCACAGATGGTATAGGAACTTGGCATATCTTTTACGACCCCCCACGCTGACAGTGGCCACTAATCCTTATTGACCTGAGAAGTCATTTCATTTTTCGCCAGAGAAAGTATAACACACATACTCTTGGAGTATAGAAAAATAACCAAATACTCTACCACAAACAATTCCTCGGTTGTCCAAAATCTCGAAGTTAGTCATGGTACAAAAATTGAGAAGAAACCTCGAAACTAGTCTTCACTAACGATTTAATAATGTTAAAAGATTATAGTGGCTGGTCTGGTTCAACTATGAAGTAGTGATCTTCAGGCCTTTAAATATCAACGTCATCATTGGCGAAGGCTTAGAGTACTCTTACCAATTTTTAATTCTTCGTATTGTAAAAAGACAAATCAATTGTGTCTAATATAGTATCAATAGTATCTAGTAATATAAAAAGTAATCAAATATACTCTCAAAGTAAAAAAATTCATTTTGATTTTACGAACGCCGTAACAACTTTAAACAATTTTCTCAGCCTCTGTGTGAAAACAATAATCATGTTCAGCATTGTTTTTATATATTCTGCGAGTTTACCTCGGTGGTTGCTTTTTCTATCGTATCTGTTTCCACTAAATCCTATCCTATTTCGTGGTATATTTCTTTACCTCCCATTTAGTTCACGGTTTGATGATCCTTTGGAGACGGGCAGTCTAGTTTGAAATCTGTTCTCTCGTACGTGACCGGCTTCGGTCCGTGGATGGCCCCCTAAAACGCCCTTTGTGACACTTTTGAAGGATCTTCATGTCTCAGATTAAATATCGGCTTAGAGAAGTTTTCTTTTCGTGCCGTTTTACAGGGCATAACGTCCCTTTTTTTTGTGTGCGGTAAAAGTGTTTTATGCCACTTGTCCGACCGGTGATAAATTATTTTATTTTATTTATTGCCGTGAAAGTTTGATTCTCCCAGGGGAGAGCATCGTATTCTGAGCTCTAACACATTAACATCGATTTGTGGAATATAAAAGGCACGAGGCCGGGAAAATAGTCGATCAGGTTAAGTGATTGTCATTTTATTAACTAAATTAAAACATTTTTTTCAATAACAAATGACGATGAATGTGGTAAAATTCGACATGTATTACCCACACTGCAATTAATTGGACATAAAACGAATGTAATTATGTTGTGACCAGAAAATTACATTTTTTCATTAACCTATACACAGTGATAATTTCCATTAAATAACAAAACAAAATTTTCCTTTTTTTATTTAGTTAAAGCGTGTTGTAATTATCTTAATTACATGTTTCTGGCTGTAACAGTGCAGTAACTCTAACTCGGCTAACTTGTGATATAATGTAAGTAATTTTTTTAATGGCACTGCGGGCATTTTGAGACCGACAATTATACCGAATTTGTGATAAGCTCTCCTTCTCTTCCGTACGTATTTGCATTAACTTTATTAAAAAAAAAACGTTGCGCATAACGGTAAATTACACATTTCGGAGACATAATGACGACGCGTTTCTTAATTATAGCGAGAAGGATCGAATTAAGGATTAGTTATGGTTATAAATCGGAGTTCAACCAACTTTTATCCTTGCGCTAGTTTATACATCGATACAGGCTATCGAGGGTGATGTGACGGTGTTCAAATTGATTATGCGGTGTTTGTTATTTCTGTAAATAGGGGCATCAAAATATATCCTTGGAATAAATAAGGATTAAAGAACAAACAGCGTCCCGAACAACAAACTCCCATTGTCAATCCTCACTAAGACTTTACATCCTTGCGATCACTTTTATAAAGGATAAATAATGTGTACATAAAAAATTCACTTTTCCTTACTTTTACTGAGAAGGGTATCATAAAATGTTAATTGTGCTTTTAACATATTACTGTTTAATAAGTATACGTGATTTTCTTAGGTTTTTTAACTCCCCGTAGGTATTTCCCTTTGTGTAGAACTAATTTCCACAGTTGGTAACTGTTGTTAGTCGATTCTGTACTACTTGTCCTAATTCAGTTCCTTGTTTATTACGGCAAAAGCAAAATATGAATATGTTCATTATTTCTGTACACTATTCACGATTTTACTTATTTAATGTGTATATTTAAACTAATCCTTATGTTGCATTTGAGTATAGTGTTTATTTGTTACTACTGAGCACGTAGCTTGAGAGAACATGTGTTTTAGTGAGAAATATGCAGAGATGTAAAGCATGTGTTTTAGTTGACTGATCTAATGATTTACGAGGATCCTAGAAGCTATACATTATTTATCTTTGTTGAAGAAAGGTTAGAAACTAAACACGTCGAGAAACTTTCTTGAAATTTATTTTACGCTTAAACAGATAATCGGGAGGGAGACAGTTGGAAAGAATTCGTGTAATCGAATTTTTCCCAAATTTATTTAAGACGTTTCAGATAAAATTAGAAATGTTTATGAAACGTTCTGAAGATATTCTCTGTCAAGAATTTTCCTGGAAGGATACTTAAAATTTTACATTGTGTTTGCTTACAAAAGTGACACGTACAATCTTTAACTTTCCTGCAACTTATTGTAGATCACTTAAGATCCAGTAAATAATTCTAGATGCTGTTTTATTGAAGTAAAAACTAAATATAGAATTCACATTTTCGGGTACCGATTCAAAACCATTGATGTAATTATAAAATTCCTAGAAAATTTTAGAAAGACTGCTGTTGTCAAAAAATATTCTGAGCGCAGTGTAGAAGCTTCAGATTATTTATATCTTATTAAATTAACTTAGAATTAAATTAACTTAGAAATAAGGCTATTGTACTCTTAATTTTTTTCAACTTGTTTTAGGCCGGATGAAGCTTTATCGTACGTAGAACCTATAAATTATTTATTCTTCCTTTATGTATGTTAGAAATGACAGCATTTAACATTCCACTTATTCCTCCTACAGATCTTTTTAAAATTATATATAATGCTGGATGGGTATTGTATATGTAAGTAATTGGAAAATTCGATAGACATTTTTTAAAGGTTCTGTATAATGAGGATTTCTTAAGCTTCAGATTAGTTATCTCTCCTTAAAGTAAGTGGGAAATTAGTGCAGTAAATTGCCAACTTACTCTAGACATCCTCAGGGTATTTGCATATTATAGATAATGGTGTTTCGGTGTTCAACGAAAATGTGAAGTAAACACGGTGAATTCATAAGTGGTTACAAGATTTAAAACCTTTTATACAAGAAATAAGAAAATTCTTTAGATAATTTTATGATTATGGTCCTGCCATAGGAAGATTGCTAAAGCTTTAAATTATTTATATCTCCATAACGTCAGTTATAATTCAAACAGTAAACTTATATGTTCTTGATACTTGATTTAAACCTCCTAATGACATTTGAAAAATTGTAAATAATGTTAAATCGATGTTGAACCATAATATGGCTTAAAACCTTCTATAAGTAATAAGTAAATTCTATGGGCAATTTCTTAAATAGAAAACTTCTAGAAGAATTGCAAGGGCTTTGGATTAATTATATGTATTTAAAGCAAGTTAGAAATGAAACCAGTGAAGCCATACTTACTTTCAATTTATTTCAGACCACATGAAAGTATTTGGAGAATTATTAATAATGCTGTATCGTTGTTGTACTAACTCATATTGCTGTGACAATAGTACAGCACCTTCTATAAGTAATTAGGAAATTATATAGGCAAATGTACATAGTTACTGCCAAGGAATATTCCAGGATGATTGTAGAACCTTCCAATTACATATTTCTATATAAAGGAAATTAGAAATGAAAGCAGAGATTTCCTAAGTGTTAACAAGATTCAAGCCCTTTTATATTAGAAGTAGGAAAATTCTATGTGCAATTTTATGGAGGCACTGCCAAGGAAATAATATAGGAACATTGCTGAATCTTTAAATTATTTATATCTCCTTAATGTCAGTTAAAATTGAAGCACTAAACTTCTATGTTCTTCCACCTTGTTTTAGACTTCCTAACGTAACTTAATAATTGTGGATAATGCTGTATTAGTGTTGAAACAAAATTCAGAACCAACGCAGTAAATTTATCTTGTTTTAAAGATGATTCATAACCCTCTACGTGTAGTTAGAAAATTCTATAGGGGGTTTTGTAAAGATTTCGCTAAAAAATATTCTAGATGGACTTCGGTAGTTTTAAATTATTTTACTCTTCTTAAAATAAGTTAGAAATGAAAGCAGTATATTTATTGTAACTTATTTAAGACAAGCTGTAGGTACTAGAAAAATTGTAGATGTTTCACATTGTTTTGACAAAGATTCAGAACATTCTATATCCTACCATAAAATTCAGTATGCCGTTTTGTAGTGTCAAGAAATATTCTAGCGTGATTGCAGAAGATTAGAATATATTTAAATGCAATGTATTTTAGACCTCCTAAAGATATTTAAAAAACTTTAGGAGTGATTTCGCATTTTTGTTACAATATGGACCTAGTAAAAAAACTTCTAGAAAATATTACGAAGATAACCTTTGCTAAGAAATATTCTAGGAGGGTTAGGCTATATACCTCTGCCTTAAAAAAGTCAGAGATAAGCGCACTGCATTCATAGTTTAACGCTTGGAATAATCAGCATATTTTTTAAAATGCAAAGCAAATGTAATGGACGGAAGAAATTAAATAACAATAAAATATATTTCCTTCTGGTTATCTGCTATGGCTTTTAATCGTCTTCGTAGTCACTTCGGTTTAATGAGTCTCATGAAGAGCGCATTATAGGTGCATTTTTATTCGCACGATGTTTAGGTATTGTATCTGTCTGTATGTATATTCCATAAGTTGTTTGTTCTTATGCAGATATCAGTTTGTAATGTTATGCACGAGGATAACTCAAGCATCGGAGGTATGACCAGCAAATGAATTATTTAAAATAAAATTTCCCAAAGGGTCGAACACCTCTTTTAACGGAGCTGCTGAAAGCATTATCATCTTTAACGGGGTTCGGGACAATAACCACTGATTTCACTGACGGAAACCTCAAACCACGTTAACGGACACGTGCTCAGGAACGTTTGGCGCCAAACTCTGATAAGGCATATATTTTAATTTGAAATTTGTTCGTTACCTCTAAATTTGTATGATATACCTGGAAGTGGCATGAATAATTCCCGAAGATCATTTAATGAAAAATGGGGCTTTTCGTTATCAGCGCACGTATCTTCTCGGGTCAGCGGTCGGAAAGTATATCATGAATTATTCCTTGGTAACTCCCGAGTCCGCGATAAATAGATGCTTTTGATCACCGAAAGGCCTTCAAATTATAATAATTTTTCTTTATGGCAAACCTCCGATTATTTCGTCAGCACGAATTCGTTACCATTATTTTTACAAATCGCTCATGAAAGAGTCAAGAACCGCGATTCGTTCAAAATTAATGAGATATTTGGCAACAGGTTTGTCCTCGTTTAGATTTTTCCCAAAAATTCAAACGAAAGTTCTAAACAATACAATCAATAAACACATAAATATGTTATACATCAGAGGTGTCCACTAGGATTAAGAGAGATAGAGAAGTGACAGATACAACCCACCATAAACGGACACCAATGAGCTGATAGTCGAAATATTAATATGCATGCCGTTTCCGTACATCACGCAAACGGTCGGACTCAGAACGCGAGTTGAACTTTTGCCGAGGAGAAGCTATGAAAAGCAATTACCTAGTACTTGTATAATTGTAAATAGGTACTAATTTACAGATTTTGTAAATACTAAAATGATCACTATATTAACTAGTCATTCTAACGTCTTTTATATACGAATGATTAATGAAAAGTATATGTAACGTTATGTTTCAAAATAAATTTATTTAGTTAAAGTAAAAAAACACTGGGTTGGGTCCATTTCTGTCATTTTCCCTTCACACTTTTCCAGGCTCTCTGGAATCCAGGTTTCTCTGGATCGTGACGCACTATCTATTGGGAAATCTTTATAAAAATCCTGATGCTGTTTTTGATAACGCCACCGAATCTTAAGTTTTTGAATTTTACAAAACTTGCCCACATATGACGCATAAAATGGTGTTATATATTTTGAAAACCCCAAATAAATCCCCCCATTTAGTATCGTAATCTTTCCCCCTTCTGATTCCATTACGCACAGGTTATTAAAAAAATGAGGAAGTGAAAATCGTTTCAAGTTAAAATTGACAAACAGGACTGGAATAAAACAAATACTCTGTAAAATCTTTTGCCCATACAAAGCACACTAGTACAGTCACTCGCAGACTTCATAGTATTAATCTTAAGGTGGCAATTTATAGATTTTTCTAAAATGACGTCAAGATTTTGTGGTAATCACTCAGTTACTGGTCCTATTTTTACCTGATCATAATGACGCATCGGGTACATTTTTCTCGAAAGGATGAAGGATAATACGTTAATTCACAATTATCCTTACACTTACTAGTTACTGGGAACAATTACTTAACTACTTGTACACTATTTTGTGTACTAAATATTTATAAACAGGTTAAAACATTTTGTTATGCTCGTATATGTTTCATATATGAAATAATAAAATTCTAAAATCTCAAACACGTCTAACTAAAATCATATTAATTCAACCCTGGATATCCTGACTAAAAATGCCTCAAGAGACGAGCGGTAATAATTTTATGGGTGCCATAAATTACCGGTACCACTGATAACTCCCTCTTTTGGTCCTAATGCAATTTTCTTAAAAACCTCATGCATATGGAAAGTATTATGTGCTATCAAAACTACAGGAAAAGTTTTTCCGTTACCTTCGCATAGATACCACGGTTGACAAAGCTGCGTCACATGACATCGCATCGATTTTTAATTCCATTTGTCCATTAGTCGTTTGTTTTTTATTTTTTAAAGAGGAACTTTAAATTTCGCTAAATTGTTTATTTGTATTTTAATTTAGCGTTGTTGAGGTAATGACAAATTTAACGCGAGATACTCGTTGGAACTAAGGAAACATAGATACTGTTTATTAATAAATTGTCAATGGTCAGTAAAGTGATAAATAGTATTGCAAATTTTTTTATTGTGCGATTTACGTAAGAATGACTTAACTCACGTACATATTTTGATTTATAGCGTATTTATAGCGTATTTTAATTCTCGTCAATTAGCATGTAATTTGATTAAACTCGTCAGATGCGGATATTGTTTTTAATGTAATCACGGTGTTTACCACCATACACGGTAATATACCGTAGGAGAAGTAATTGTTAAATCTCTTTACCTATAAATTATAAAAGAACGAAACTTAAAACGACGATAACAAAATTAATTTCACGAAATCAAACCGTGACGGCGGTCAGTTTCAAAAAACATTCGCAACTACATCATATCAAGCGTCAGATGAAGTTATTAATGCTATCAATCTCATATCCCGACTTCAATTAATACATTTTCCATACACGGTTAATGACTAAATGGCGTTTGGTGAAATTTAATTACAATCGGAGTGTCGATAACGGTAAATGCTATTATCGACGTAATTGTACAATAGGCACATAGAAAATTAAAAATTCCGTGAAATGTCCATTGGTTAGAGAGTGGATTGTGAAATAATTACACCTTCTCTAGCAAAGTACTAAAACGACTTCTCAAATCAAAACGGGTTAGTCACAATGTAAAATGTCCCGTTCGAACCAGGCAAATTCTTTTATGGTATCTACTTACCAAAACGTCGTCAAAGGTATACCGAATATAACGGAAGCAATGTGTATTTTAAAAATTAGTCAAAGATTGAGTATATTTCTAATGTGACTTTAAGAAAACTCTACTCTACTAAAAATCTCTGTAACAATTATCTTCAGCGGTAGATACAAATCTAGATTTCAATGTTAGCTAACGTTCAACCATTCAAATGAATAGAAAAAGCATACCATTGACCTCTTTTATCGCGTAACCGCAAACCATAATAATTTTAAAACCAATATCAGTCTTGGTTATTAATTTCTACTTTTTCAGAGTATTTATAATAAGTAATTATCTCCACCTGCTTATGCCGTGCCCTGCAGGCGTCAAAGCGGTAGCATATTGTTATATTACAAGTACCTGCGAGTGGTTTTTCTTTACGAGACGAACTCATTTAACAGCTCATGCGATAACTGTACAACGAGTGTTAAAAACTGCATTGCACTACACCGAATCGTAAAGAGAAAAATGCACTTTTCTGATTTAATGAAAAAAAAATCATTTATAGCTCGAACGGAATGTTATCGACCACAACGGAAATTTTTCGGAGATTTTTGTCGTATTATTCATATTTTCATCATATTTTTAATGAGAATTTTTAATTTCGCCTGTTTTACGAGGATATTTCACGTTCCATGCTTCATTGGATTGTTATATGGAAAATTTTTATTGGATAACTTTGAATTTTTTCGCCCACATACACTGAGATTAAAATTTACCGAGAAATAAGCAACAGCTCGGATTTCCAGAGTCAGGTATCCAAAATGTTTGTCAGACTGTGGGAATACTTCCTATTATTGCCCAGGGAAATGAAATTTTTTCGCGACTGCGGCTGTAACAACGGTCTGTTTTATTGCAACAAAAGGCATATGGTAGCATCCAAAATTTTGTTGTATTTTTTTAATTATAGGCAATTAAAAGCCAAAAATGCATGATTTTTGCGAGTATAATTACTTCTGAGATTAATTACTTCTGAAAAGGTAGCTGCACGTCTTTGATTTTGAGTAAAACTGTGCACAATATGTGATAAAAATTTCAAACTGATTCATCGAGTAGTTTTGGCAAATTTGAATTTGTTTATACCAGACTCCTTAATTTTGCAATGACATTAGTAATAATAAGAACCTAAAGGGTCCAAATTACAGCAGAAGAGTTGTTCTATGACCAAATGACCTTAAAATTCTTTTCAACAATGTAAAACTACACTTCAAAATAGCAGCATTGTTTAGCTTACAAATAAATAGAATAATTTTGTTGTATTAACATATGCGATAATAATTTTTGTTTATTCAATAAGCCGGCACTTTTGCACGAATTTAAAGAAAAATGCACTACGACTCTTTGGAACGAAGTTAATTTTTTTCAAATAAGCAGTGCAACCAAACAACACAACAGCGCCATTTTAAAGTAGAGTACTTGAAGTGTTTCTGTAAAAAAATTAAAAGAATTTCCTTTAAAAATGAGTCCTTGGCGCAAACATGAAGGGTTTTTAAGTGAGCATTTGGGAGCATGGTGGTGGACTATATCTAACTAAATCAACCTTTTTTTTTTGAATTCGTGCTAGCTCTTTGTGCTGAATACGAATATTCATTAATGTATTTAAACATTATATTGTAATTTTTGCAATTGAAATATCAATTTCATATTGAAATATCAATTTTTTTCCATTATACACATTGAAAAGTAGAGAGGTGTTATATAAATCGATATACGTTTACTGTATTTAATCATTACTTATTAAATATAACATATAAAATACAATTTTCTTCGAAAATTAAGAAAATACATAATTATATTCAAATTAATACAATTTTTTAACACATTTTCTACATAGAAGATGAATTATTTAATGTTTAAAAATATCGCGTGAATATGTTGAATTTGTATCGAAGTTATGGCAGTTGTTATTCCCTCTAATAATATTTGACTGATATTTCTAAGCTGTCTCGAGTGGAAACCTTCAGTTATTCACATTTCAAGCATTTGACCGCTCTTTATTACATTTAAACGCCAGTTATTTTTATTACCAACATTGTAATTTATGTGTACGTTTCCTCATAGCTCGGTTGCTACCACGTATCTATCTTTCCTAAGAGTAAAATTTTAGTACCGAAGGCTACCTACCACTTACGCGTTTCCTTTTTGCTGTTATGGTGCATTTCCTGAATATCCGGAGGCATGTATGTATAATATTGAACTTGTTTCTTTTGTCGTAAAACGCAACGGCCATCGATCATGCCGGGATCCTTTTTAGCGTAATTTTTAATGTAAATTAATTATAATTACGCTCAGACCTTGCCGGTAATCAGATTCAAAAGTTATCATTATTCACCCGTTTAATGCTTTGTACAACATTTACATACTAATAAAAATGGGGATAATTGATCGTTGTTATTATTGGGTGACGGGAATGTATGTATATCTTTTTGTATAATAGAACGATTAGCATACATTTTTGTGAGACAATGAAGTGTCTCTTTTAATCCATGGTTCTGTATACACCAGGAAATGTGATAGTAAACACTTATTTAACAAAGTTGTTACAAAACATATTTAAGTCCAAAATAATCCGGCAGATATGTCACGATGCTTGGAAGCGACCAACACGAATGTCGCCAGTAGGAATTTCACTAATAAACGCATTAAAGTTAAATTTATTTCATATACTTTAGCTGATAAGCAATTACTGCAGTGATTAGTAATTATATAAGGGCTTCTGTCTGCAAATCGTTATCGAACTTTTAGTACATCCATTCGTGCGGAAAATTTCATACGCCTGGACTATTATGCTAATAAAGAGATCCAAAGTGCTAATTGATGTTGAATTAATGTAAGCCTTACGTTATTGCATAATCAGAAGTTTAGCATAACTAAATACATTATCGCTCGTCGACAAAAGACTGAAAAGGCACACCAGATTGTCGTCTTTTTTTTAATTGACATTATATCTTGTCTTCTATATAAGTAAATCCTACTCGATTGAATATTATTTCATGTCGTATTTAGACTTAACGGATTAACGAGTTTTTATCGTTTCTTTTCCGCCTCCTGTTTTGTAAAGTTTTGAATTTTTTCCAAAATTATAACATCACGCGGCACGCGATCTCCTGCGCTACCGTTACACTAAGTGAATACATTAATTTTGAAACAGTTGCGACTTTCTCTTCTCTCTACCAGTAGCGAGAGAGATTGCCATTAATGTCGCTTTGTAATTGTTAATAATTATTTAATAACACAGGAGGCCTAGCATCGGAGAGCTACCGTAAAGCGATACCCGTCAATTATCAATTCATCTCGGGGAATTCTGAAACGGGATCGGCGGAAAGACAATGGCTACGCGGTAATTAATTTTTCATTAGGTTTGTCTCACAGGTAGGAGAAAATCCCCCTTAATATTTCATTGCTGTGAGCTGAGTCGATAATTGGCGGTGAATTGGTCTGGATTCGCAAAGAGGAAAGTGAACTTAACCATAGTATACACAAGTTTGGCGTCGAACGAAAATTCATAGAAACTATCAGAGTAGGTACAACCAACGATTAGAAAAGTAACGGGGAATAAGTCTTTTCGAAAATAATTCGACTTGATTTATTTTTGTCTTAAAGGTGCTCCAAACATAACGTCCTACTACTTGGTGGTTCTAGCTTCAAGATTTTAATGAAAAATTTGCTTTATAATCTATCGAAATTAGTATTTTCACAAATAAGGATTATAACTTACTGTTGATGTTAAAGATGATGAGTTTCTATACATGCGTCATGAAAAAATTATTAAACAAATAAGGGTTTCTCGAGCTACAGCAAAGCTATTGATTTAACTGTAAAATGTTCCATACCACTGTTATGTATTTTGAAAATGAGTAAGTGCATTATAACCATAAATTATTAAACCGATTTAAATACAGTTAGGCTTATTTTGTAAACATTTTCAAAACACATAACTTTCGTATAGAACATTTATTGTAAAATCATTTGCTATAGCTCGAAAAAAACAATTTTGTCACTGCTTGAATAGCTTTTACATTGTAAAAATAATAGAAAAAATCTGCATTATTAAGGCAAAAGTTGTTGTATCCTATCGAATCCCATATTCTTACATACAAAATGTTCTCTAGTGTCTATCAAATAAAACTAAATTTAGCCGCAATCTCCTGCAGCCTTACATATGTATATTTTTTTTATTTCATTAACGTAACCTAACACTCCCACTTAACGACTCAAAGTTACTGAGTGTTTTTCGATTGTGCTGGTTGAGTTAATAAATTAATTTATTGTATAGTTAGGCTATGCAGCCATAAACGCTCAAGTTTGTTTGGTTTGTCGGTACATATGCAGGACATTGAGTTACAAATTACTTATGTATATAACATTTATTAGAGGTCTATATTACTGAGATTCATAAAAAAAATTGGAAGAATTTATTGCATCTAAAAGAAATCCAGACTATTTGTTTTCAAATGATGACAAACGATATTTATTAACATTGGTTTATAAATTGAAAGAAAAGTGTCAGCAAAATTTCAAAGTGGAGCAAATTTTTAGCAAAAAAATGCAATTTACGAAAGCAAGACAATTCAGAAGAAAAAAGCTATGAAAGATAGGCCATCACTAGATTTCCCAGATTCTTCTGAAAGAAGTAAACGCAGAAAAACTAAGAACTTATGCTAGAAAGGGTCTTGTGCTTATGCAACAAAGATGAAATTATGAGCAGAAGGAAAAGCAGAAACTGCAAAATTATTGTAAGACATGACACAAGTCTCACTAATGCGATGAAACATCGGAAATCGTTGCTGTCAATAAATACGAACTCAGTTTTTAATGCTGAAGAAGCATTTTCCATATTCGTGGAAATTGGTTTGTCCCGACATAAATAACAAAGAATCTAAGCTTACCCCATTATATAAAGAAGTACGAAAAGCCAAAAAATGATATGCACCTGATGAAATATGCAGGAAAGTAGCAAACAGTAAAATTTGAATCTCTGAAGCGTGGGATGAAATCTCAGCAATCCTTGTTTTCTAAGGAGATGGCAAGCCTTTCACTGGTGGACAATTAATCGAAGGTTGTATAATTTCAGTAAGAGAAGAAATGTGCCCTGAAAAGGCTAGCATGTTTAAAGCTATCAGTCTGTCAAAAAACTATGGCTAGAAGAAAAAAATTACATTACAGCAAAGATATCATCTCAATTGTTTGACAAGGATGGTTACCTTGCGTGGTATGAAGAACTTCTGAAGAAGTGACGTAGTATTCACGGGAGAACCACTGGGGAAGATATTTTATTACTACTTGAAAATGCTACTAATCAGTACCTTCTACCGAAAAATTTGAAATGTGTCATCACTTTACTAGGCAGAAATGTGTGTAGGAAAAATAAAAGGATCGATTGCTCGTATGTTAGAGGCTGTACAAAATTGACTCACCGAGTTATAAATTAATTCATCTTAAATCGCTTTTGATTTTTGGCACAAGTAAATTTACAAATTCTGCTTTGTAATACTAATACAGATTGTAGTAGTAACAGTAATAGTACGGAAATCTAAAATCGCGGTCAAATTTGAATAGCCAAGTTGTACCTAAGTAAACGTAACCTCAAATTAGATAAGTAACAACAAAGAATTAAAAAATTTTAAGCTGTGTACATTTGATAATAAATATTAAATTAAATGGCATCATACCTCGCGTCACATCTACTGCTTGTGCCCAATGAAAAACGGAGAGATCATGAAACCGAGAAATCGACTATGGCAGCGTAATAGCGTGCATTAGCATAAAATAACTTGATATATGTGTACTCATTAAGAAGTAATATGAATTTGACATGACTTGGTAAAGATTCTCTCGACAGGCAGTTGCCCATACAATAATTTCCACATATAAAACGTACATTTTGATTACAAACGAAATGTTATTAGTTAACAATCTCATCAGGAGTTGCAAAATGTAATCGAATGCAGTAAATTGATATAAAAAAAGAAGGATAGGTCGTCGTATATGCAAATTATTATTACTACCACAGCCATACAAGTCGTTCTTATCATTTATTTCTTGTCGAAGAGTCGATACCTCGAAATATACGTTGTCTAGAGAAAAACATAATGACTGCTCAGGTCAGGATTAGTAGCAAAAGGTATCGCCAAAACGGCACGCCAGCACAGCCAGTTCAAAGTTGGTAAATTCGTTTATGGAACTTACTGGCCCAAATATCCTCAAGGACATTTGCATAAGTCATTTCATTTTTCCCTAGATAAGGTATACAACTATTAAGGCAGTAGACAGATGGACGCCTTCGAGTTCTGCCACGAAACTTATGTACGTAAATGTGGTAACAGATGAGGCGGTGATTTTATGGCTCTTATGGATATGTAGTTTTTCGTTTTTCCTTCTGGTTAGTCGGTTATTACATTATTTTAATCTAAATTGAAAACGCCCTGATACGACCTAATATACCGAAGGCTTCCTGAAATTTTCTGAATAAGCATTAGATAACCTCGGTTGTACTTCTTATATTTAGTATATTAAAACGGTTCCCCTTGTGTACACGGCGCAGTAATGGAAGCGCCCGATAAGTCAATAGGACTGAAATCCTACCCGTCCCACAATCGATCCAGAAAATTACACCACTGGGCGGTCTAGACGAGCCTAATGATTAATAAACATTAACCACCGATTTCGGATATTCATTTGAACGATATTAACTCTCTGATCGTGTAATCTGACCTTGCCTCGCTACTTAAACATCTCGAATCCCACATAATTCGTCTGGTGAAACCCAATCTTCCATGTACATCCATCAAAATGATTATTCAATACACACCAGATGTTCTCAAATGCATGATAAATCATTTTTTATAATAAAGGCTTTTTTGCGCAGAGCTCGCAGTACCACTAGACTTCGTGACTATCGAAAATGAATAGTTGTTTGTGAATAAAAAAGTTTAGTTTTTTTCCACGTTGGCACACCTTAGATAGAACGATGGATACATAATTACTCAAGTTTTTTATACGATTGGTTTCGGGCTACGTACACGTACGGACATAATAGATGGGTATTGATGCGATTTTTCGGGAGCGCCCAGAGATCTCTTTCTAACGGATTTCGGGCTTTAATTGCTGCAGATCATCTATCGCTCCATTTCTGCGGTAGCCGGGCAATAAATCAAGTTTGTTTTTTTCACAAAAATTACATTTAACTTCCAAGTCGCATTGTGTGTCTTTGCGAAAACAAATATTTATGAAGATTGTCCAAGGCCGGAGATTTTCTCCAAATAAAAAATAAAATAAAACAAAAAATCTCAAAATCGTAGGATGGAAAAAGCATTTGCACTGCATAATAAGCCCGTTTATCGCCTTGAGATTATGTATATTTGCAAATTAAATAATGTACATTTGTGTACGAGCTATGTTTGTTCTCTACTATCACTTAATGTGTTCAGCAAATAGATTAAAGCGATGGTCGTGTCTAAACACACGACGATCAATTTTAGAAGCGATCCAAGATTACAACCGAGACGTATTGAAGCCACATTTATTGTTTTTCAATAATAAATTAATTAGCGTTTAATAATTTACTGATGGGAAAGTTAGGCGTGTTTATGGAGACATTTTAGGAAGCTTTTTAAACGTTGCGCAAAATTTAAAAAAGCTCTTGAATTAAATTACTCAATATTGAAACAGCCATATGAATCGATACCATAAAAGAAAAGTTGTAATACTTATTAGCTCTTGGATAAGTGTTAATTCAATCACGGCACCATTCGCATCAATTTCGATGGAAAGGAAAACTTAAAAAGCATTTTTAACATCGCATTCGTTAGTTAATCCAATGGCAAATAAGTTAAATTCCGATGCTTTAGCACTAAGTGGTCAAAAAATTCACACCGTCAGTGATGGAAATGAGAAATATTCCATTATCTTCGGCTGTTCAAGACTAACCTGATTTTAATATTAAAGGAGATTATTTAATTTATATTTTCATTATAATGTAAGTAATGAACGTAATAACTAAATTACAATTATATTTTCAACATGTCCCGATTACTAAATATTAATGACCCGACAGACGTTGTCATGCCCGAACGTTGGCTTTTTTTGGGAGGCATAATTGATTTCGGGAATAAAATAATTACAATGAGATTATCACAATTACAAAATTATTAATTAAAACGTCACAACAACGCCAAGCTGTTAATATGTACGTCATTTGTTTTTTATTGACAAATTATTTTGTATATTATCTTAACAAACGCAGAATTCTTAATCTTTGTGTGACTCACTTATTTGGTGTCATTTTTAATATATAATTATTGTTATCTCGTGTTTTCTTTTTATTATCTAAATTTATTTTGGCATCCAAACAAAAATTCAATCCTTTTTCCCTTAATCTTAAAAAAAAAAGAGTTATTTTCAAAAAGAATTAATTTTTTTTGTTGTATATGTTTCCAGATTTTTAATTAAAATAAAAAAAAATCAAAAGAAAATTCTGGAACACTATCTCAGCGCCACCTACCTGATCCAATTGTGAATCTAAAGCATCCAGGGACGCACTCAAACCCTCAAAAAATTTTATAAAAATTGGTCTAGTGGTTTAGGAGTTAAGTGACATACAAATGTAAACCAATACTTCAAAACTGTATTAAAAGAAATTAACGCGAAGTTTCATCGAATGAATAATTTTAATTGAAATGGAGATCACTTACCCCATTGTCACGCGAAATGCATCTGAAACAAAATAAAATACCATTAATTATTTGTTCAAATTGTGTTCAAAAATTTAAAAAACCAAGTGATTGTCACTGATGTGAAGTAATAAATACACTATTTCAAAATGGTACGCTTTAATAAATGCAGAGCGGTCTAATTTTTCCATGAAATAACGCTATTGCAATTCATTTACAATTTATTAGATGATGAAACAAAGCAAAATAAATCAATTCGAAGCAACTTATTGACTGTAAAAAATAACTGGGAACACGAAATCAACCCAAGTATTACATTTTATAGAAATATCAATTTAATGTAACATTAATAATATGGTATCGTCGTTTTCATGTTAATATTAAGTTTACCTGCAAAATATTACATTTTACAGCAGATCCCTAGGTGATAAATTACCTCCGAAATGCGATAAAACCTGTTTTTGAATTTTTTCCATTCAAAAAATTCTGAAAAAAATCTTGTTGGCCAATAAGGACCCAAAAATTCTTCGTCACGTAGCTTCCAAATACCACCAGATTTTTTCCTTCTCAATGCATTTGCTACAAAATCTACCAGTTAATCAAATTTTGCTTATGATTTCTGTAAATCTTTGTAGAAGCAGAATTCCTCTTTAAAAGTTAAAAGATATAAAGGAAAAACTACATGATAAAATGCATGATACTAAGAGTGGCATTGGAGAACAAGCAGATATAGGTATTAATAAATGGAACTACGAATAGTTTTGGGAGGCAATTAATTCCTTTTTCCTTATAGTTACCAAAAGATATAATATGTATGTTTTTACGAACACGTGGTCAACAACATGGGATCTTTGGAAGCAAAAAAGGGTATAAATTTTTCGTGGAATAAAGCAACTGGTATTATGGCACTGTGGCACAATTATTCAATCGTTCACTTTGTTTAATATGGCCAAATACAGGCCAGGGTAAGGCAAAAGAAGCCATGAAGATGACAGTAAAATATTTGAAATATTCTTCCCGAATTTACTTCGTTTAACCTGTCCAGCGCATGTTTTGCATCGAGCATCGATTGTTGAAGAAAATTTCCTAATTTCCAGTGTAAAATTTTATTCTCAACTCTCCATGGCGTATACGGTTATTTGAAGAAGTTAACTAACTTGTTAACTAACTTTAGAACCAGTACCTATTTTAGCTGGTTGGAATACGTAGTGATGCTTTGTCATGTATTGCAAACAATTTGAAAGACACTTAGGAAATTATTTTGCCCTTCGATGAAAGCACAGCAGCATCAATAAAATCGACAATAGATATGTTACTTTCTCAAATGGCGGTTTAGAAATTCCATAAATAATTGCACAAGTGTTTAATGGTGAGAGTGCAGATCTCAGTCAGTTACAGCCGAAATATATTTTGTGTCTTAAATATGGCCCTATTAAGTCTATGGATGTAAAAAGGGCTTTTTCACGATTCAGACATATATTTTTATATCAAACACAAAATTTTAATTTCAAAAAAATTAAACAATATCTAGTTTTATATTTAATTACCAATAATTTTAGCAAATGATCTCTACTCAAATCTACTACGCAGATATCTACTCAGTATTAAGACGATTAATTTGGATATTATTATTCAATAAAACATTTAAAAACAAATGTGTACTTTTCATACTTATATGCCCTAATGTATTTTAAAGATTTTAAGTACCTAAACATCCGGGCCTACCTCAAGACTCTTAGAGATATATAGGGAATATTGCAGGGCGACCTCTATGCACCAAAGTGAACTCAATCTGACATAAACTCAAAAAACAATCTACTTTTGGTCATAATTAGACCTTTTTGGCTAATGAATCACAAATACTATTGGGACTCTAGTAACAATATGTACTGTTTTGAGATTTCTCAATGCAAGATAACCTAAGAAAAGTGAAAACTGAACAGAAATGGGTTTATACCCAAAATAGGGGGTTGTGATCAAACAAATCATAAATCTGACCAGAGTCGTAAACAGCATGGAAGAGCATATATCGCTGAGCATTTGAAATTCAATAAAACCTACTAAAATTGTAAGATATTAAAAAAATTAAGTTATTCGCCCATATCTTGATGGTTTACGAGCAACAGAAAGTATAATGGTTTGTATTCACCAGTCAGAATCCATTCAGTTCTATCCAAGCGGTTTTATCCCATTTAGGCGGTAATTTATTACCTAGGGGTCTAAAACATTGCCTAAAGTGTTATCTTCCCAGCACTTTTCGAATGTCCCTATCCCGATACATAGCATCCGACAGTCCTTAATATCCCAATGAAACCGAATAAACAGAATCTGACATCCATCACTTCTTGCTTGCATTTGTGTTTTATTTCTACTACTTCAAAGCTTCTATAAATTTTCCTCCGCAACCGTGTTTCCAGCTACACGTCAGTCTCCTTTACTCGGATGGTTAACACAATTCGCACGTAATTTCAATTGTTGAGTTTCGCTGCGTGTACCTATTTTAAAATCGTATATTTGCATGCGGGTCACCTTTTCCTATCGTGATTGCAATTTTTTTAACGAAGAATCGTTGAACATGTACGAAAGCGACTCGCTACATGGAAGGCCGAATCGATCATTCTAACACTTCGGAGCGGCGAAAAAATCGTCTTAAAGAGGGATCTGCACGAGAGGTCGGTAATGAGGAAGTGGGAGAAACAGAGGAGTTTTGCAAGAGAGGAAATGAAGGTTGATGGGAGGGATGCCCTCGTTAGCGTTTTCCTACTTGAAATGAGATTCCTGGGATTGATTCAGGAAGAGTTGATTTTGGAACATGTTTATAGGATAGGAGTTATATTTCAGGACAAATATTTTGAAAATAAAATTGTTAATTTCCAAAAATAGCCATCACTCTACGCAAATCAGTGTCCTTCTTTGTAAATTCGTACGTACACGACGAAATGAAATGGCAGAAATAAAATAATTACATGGAATACGAGATATCTAATTTATCGTGTTGCCAAGCAGATCTCAAAAACAGCCCCGCGACATATCCGACAAAATTTAATTCAGAAACGGATGGCGAAGCCTCTATTCAATTGGATACTGTTGGAAACGACGATGAAGAAAACACCATATTAACGTATTCATACGTTAATAAATATTCATAAAGGTTTTACTCCGTTGTCCCATTAATATTCAAAGCAACAGTTACAAGCTTTTCAGACGAAACATGTCCAGTGCCTTTCAAACATGCAATTGAAGGGCCAGAGTGAGAAAGAGAGAAGGTGCAGCAATGTTATCGTGCATGCAGCCGAGAAATACGGGAATATTTACGTGTATACGGGGTTGAAGATTTGTGTTTGAAAGTTGTAATAGAGCTGTTGATTTAAATATGGAAAATGTGGTAAAACGGAAAGCTTTGTGAAGCTGTCCATACGGTTTGATAACAAATACAGTTTGTAGTTGCAGTAAAAATATATGATGGTAATATGGACTTACTTCCTACGCACTGACAAACCAGTTCATGAACAGTTAGGATTATGCGTAGAATAGATTTCTCGATCCTTTAGCGGTTTCGGCGATATCGGCATATACTGCTAGACCAACTTCCAAAAACAAGTGTTTTCAGCTCAGGAGCTTATAAAACGTATAGAATAGTGGAAGTCCCAATTTCTAATTTAATGGTGTTCGCAATACACACTTGCCCCTTATACCTCTTGGTATAATTGGGGTAATGTAAGGAAAGTCAAAAGACCATCATTACGAGCCACTTATTTTCAAAGGAAAGAAATGTATGCCTTAAAGTATGCCTTAAATTGCTGATAGAAAAGTTGAAGCAAATAAATACAATTTATGAAAAATCTTACATACAGAAATTACAACAGCAACAACAGAAACAAATGATGTAACAATAAAATGTCGCAGGAGTGGGCAGGTGTTAACGTTAAAAAGATACATAAAAAGATGTTAATGATTTAAATACATGTAAGTATTGGTGTTGTATTTTGATTATCGTTAAGCTATTTGAATACATAGGCTCCAGTTGTATTTACTGTGTACTTAAAATATATTTTTGTACAATATTTTAAATACCTTAGTTCAAGTTCAAACTCGTTTCTTGTCAACGTTGGAACAAATTGTTTTCCTGGATATTGATTATCATTTCATGGACGTTTTAGTAAAATTGCCTGGTTGCTTCATTTCTCATTGGTCACGATTTCAAAACCGAGTTTTCTTTGAAGGAAGTGCAAAATTCATTATCTTATAACGTTCTGAAGTATAGAGTAAAACGCTAGATAGAGTAAAACAGCACAGGACATACTTGGATGATATGGTTAATGATAAACCCAATCCTGAAACTGAGGTTAGAGCAAGAATAGAACAGGCATGAAATACCTTCATTTTAATGAGAAATATACTCTTTGACAAGCACCTAAACCTTAAGTATCAATGCAATACTACATGGCGCAGAAACATGAACTTCGAAGGACAGATCAATGAACAAACTTGAAGCGTTTGAAATGTGGATATACCGAAGAATAATAAAAATACAGTGTATTTTCCATATGGCCAACGAAGAGGTCCTAAGATGTGTTAATAAAAGAAGAGAACTCCTCCACGGTATAAAATATAGGAAGGCATCATATTTTGGACTTGAATATTATATCCTACAACCAATTACCAAAGAAAAAATTGAGAAGAGGATGTCGATAGGAAGGAAATTGTCTTGGTTGAGGGCCATAAAAGGTTGGACAGGTTTAAAGTTCGAAGAATCAATAAGAACGGCTTATAATAAAGAGGAATTTGATATGGTGATACCTAACTTCTGATAATGGTATGGCATCAAAAGAAGAGGAAAAAGGAGGAACAGAAGTAATAAGGAGATACAGAACATGGAAGGAATACAAACAAATGAAGGCAAGACAAATTAAAAAGTAATGGAAAACATTGAGGGACAATGTAATGAGACCTTATAGATGGCATAGAAGATCTATAAACCTCATCGTACTGATGGAAAGGAATAATTTATATAGAAATTGGTGTCTTGGTCTTATTTAAAATAAATGCTCAAGATACCGGTAAATGGCTTGTTCGACGTGAACGAAAAAGCAAGCGTTCCTTGACGTTCTCTCTACCGACACTTTCACTCATAATCTAAGGAACCCAAATCGTCAGTAAATTGACATTATCGGTTCGGAACTCTAATTAACACGCCGCTTCAGAATGTAGACCTCTGGAGCCGATCGCGTCGAAAAACCGTCCGCTTTACAGAAATCGGTTTCTATTAAAACTTAATTAAATTACGAGTACGCCTGTCATTTGTCAAGCCCGGCTTTCGCCTCGCGAATGATGAATCATCGTCGTATCGGCGGCTTTTTTCTTGACCTTCATTCGTCGTGTCAATCAGGCGCACGACAACGAAATAGAAACCGCCCGCGGCGAAATTTCATTATACGTATTAAGTAATGAACCAGTGGAAGATAATTTTATTCGCTTATTACACGCCTGGACGATCCAATTTGAATGCTCCTCGGAAAAATCCGACGGACGCGCTATCGGGACTGGGATATCCTTCGTTGCGCTCCCCGCGACGGATAAATCGGGTTTCTCGTACGGCAGATTACGATTCATTGCACTAATTTTTACCTCGTTAAGCTTTCGAAATTCGGCTATGAAACGAGCAATTTTTAATCAGCGTTATAATTTATGCGTGGGGATATCGCATGGGGAGATCTTTTCGTATCAATCGTTTTATTTGACTTGTAAGATTAATTCAAAATGATGATTAAGAAAAGAATTTTAGCTACTCGCCAGTGTTAAAGTTAAGGCAAAGAGGTTTGAGGATCGAGGATGACTGAGTTTTTCCTTCTCAATTAGTCGTTACTACGAATCAGCGTTCTTTATATTTGGTCGAAAAGAGGAAAGAAAAATAAGTTAATTAAGCCAGTGAAAAACACGACAATTATGTCTCTACGAATGGAGTAGTTGAAAACAGAAAAAGAAAATAATAAATTCCAAGGGGTGGCCTCAATAGAGGCATCTTGGAATCCATTTTCTAACGGTGAGTTACTTAATTATTTTAATCGTTGGCCAACCAAAGCTTGATTTATAACATGTTTAAGAAGAAATATCGCGTTTGGTATACAGGGCGTTTACACAATAGAAGACTTGTAGTATCAACTACCGACGACTTCGAGTTAAAAATCTTTTAATGGTAGCTATGCGTTTGCATTTTTCTTTAGCTCCTTCAACAATGGACCTTCAGTCTTCATACGATATCTCTCGGTTGAATAGAGGGTACATACAACTTTTAAACCGAATAATATTTCCTAACTTATCACTACGTATGAGGATATAGAGTAATAGGTTGGGTAATAAGAAGAACTCATACATTCACAGTTACTTGCTAAGGTTGTGGGGAACTCGTTGGTGCATATGCTTGGAGCTAAACATGCTGAACTAAACTGCAGCATTTTTGGAAAAATTCAGTCAGGTCTAACAAAAATAACTGTAAACATAGAGGACCTTTTCAGTTAAAGTACTAACTCAGACTTTTGACCTGAATTTCAGCACAATTAAATGGACTCAAAATTGAAATAACGTAAGGCATGGATGAAGGGATAAATTGCAATTAATTTTTAAAGGGCGTTTGTTATATTTGATGTTTTTTAACGGAAAAACATCACATTTTAGCATATTGGAGGGAGCAATACCGCATCGGTGTTTTAGAAAAGTATATATTTTCACGGTTAGTTTAACTTGGGTTAAATAAAACCAACAAGGGGAAATCTGAGCGTGTCCCTCGCTCCCCACGAGACCCGCAGGGTCCCGTTTTTTCACGCCGGTTTCCCATTATTTTCCACATAAGTAAAAACTTCCAGTGCGCCTGGCGCGCGCGCGTTTGTGTTGTGTTGTGTATGTTTGTGACTTATCGAATTTGTCGTCCAACCGGCGTAAAACCTGTGAACCTTTTTCACGTTTCCGTCCGTCGCTTTTTCCGATATAACCCACGTCACCCCCCACAAAAATAACCACTGTGCATGACATCCTTTCCAGTGGAGGCCTCGTTCGACCCCCTCGCCCATTTCCGACCGGTTTGCTTTAATTATTCGAGTTCCAACCCCGATTATTTCGAAATTATAGCAATTCGTTTTGTGCAAACAACTCCCGCTCACGGAACGGTGGAATGTTTTCACACGGGGGTCACAGGAGGGTAAATAAATTACGGGCGGACTTTCCGAAAAGTTTCCCTTAATGTTCGGAACGAGCGTTGTGTTGGGCTGTTGTGTTATGAGCCCGGAAAATTCCATAGTTCTGGCCGTGCCGTTCACGCGTTTAACGTGGATATTTCGGATAGCATCATAATAAGGATATTTTGAATTACCTCTTTTATTTCTACGTATAACGCTTACAAATGGTCGGACTTAGTCGAGTAATTGGATGAAATACTTACTACCCTTGCGGATTGTTTCTAGAAGAAGTACAAGCAGAGCTATAATAAACGTTGGTTACAAAGGCAGAGGAACCCGAAACTCCAAACAAAAGTTTCATTGGGATTTGAATTTATGATAAAAACTAAAACACTTCTAGCTATGAGGGTAGTGACACCAGCACTCTTGATCTAACCAAATTTTTCGCTTTTTTACATTTTGGGCACATGAAAATATCATTTTGCATAATGCATTACCTTATGGAAAATGACAAAAACACTTTTTCAATGAAATAAAACAAGAAATTCGGCAGTGTAGTGCGAGATTTTTTCTCGGTGATAACCGAAAATACCTCGTAACTACTAAACATTTCTAGTAGAAAACTTGTTGCATACTGCCTATTCACCAGATATGTAAGCATACCAAATGTTATAAAAATATCATAAACGCCGAAATTATAAGCAAGAGTTTTTTTTTGGAAATCTTCAATTTGGACATTTTGGTTTTATTTTGAACAAGAAATCTTCCGTATAATTGGTGGCATCCAATTCTGGGACATCCTATATTACTATAATTGAATAATATGATATGAATATGGAATAATATGGACAATAATCTACCAAAGGAAATCTACATAAAACGCGATGTGAGGCGGGGTTGTATTTGGTCTTCATCTTTATTCAATTTGTATTCGGAGTGCATATAGAAAAAGGCACTTGAAGGTTAACAGCATGAAGAAAATGTAAAAACTTCTAGATATGCTTCTTTTTATGTATTAACAATCTGGATAACTTATCAATGGCAAATAGCCTATTTCTAAATACAGATAAGATCCAACTCATACGTTTCCATACTAGGAGGAGAGAAGCTGAGCCGATACAAAGATATAATGGTACATACATGGATAACCGTGGATAATGCTATACTAACAACCTGAGAAAACGAAGATACGTTATTAAATATTGTAGCGAATGCCCCGTATAGGTCGTTGTTAGGGAAAAACAAGTAGTTGTTTATGTAATTGTGAAATGTAAATACTGACGTCAGTGTAGTACAAAATCTCTGTGTGTGTAAAGGCTGTTGTAATTTCGGAAGAACTAAATCTGTTTGTACGTAGAAACGTTACAAATTGGGGGCTCAACCGGGATTTGGTGAACCGAAGTAGCGGAAAAATTTTGGTGGACCTGAGATGGCGTACAGAAGTGATGGCGATGGCACGCGGCGGAGAGGCGAGGAGTGCAGTCTGTGCGGCGTTATGGAGTTGTTGAGCGGCTGGCGCGACTCGAGATTCCACAGGACTTACAGCTAAGTTAGATTTAGGATAACACTCGAATGGATTGACTGCGTGCGGCTGGCGCGCGTGGCCCGTTTGAGTGCTACACCCACATTTGTAACTCATATTGGGAGACGGGCGCTGTTCATCTTTAGTACAAGAATTGGTGATGGTTGACCACTGGGTTGTGTGTCTGGAGCCATGAAGCAGTTGCTGGGGATTTCAGTAACTGCAGGAGCAGCGAAGGATTTCAAGAGACAGGTCCCTCTTCTACCTGGAGCATTGGATGGGATTGGTCATCCCTGGTGTCTCTGATGGTCAGAAGTAGGATTGGCCTGCTTGGAGGATTTCAAGAGACAGGTCCCTCTTCTACCTGGAGCATTGGATGGGATTGGTCATCCCTGGTGTCTTTCATGGTCAGAAAGAGGATTGGCCTGCTTGATTTCGATTTGTTGCTGATTAATTTTTGTACAAGATTTGCAGTCTAACCCGCTCAATGGAGTTAATCAAATGGATTTGGCAAGGATCAGGCGGAATCTCTGAAGAAGGGGAGAAGCCGTAGCAGTAGCAGCAGTAGCAGCAGTAGCAGTAGCCGTAGCTGTAGCAGTAGCAGTAACCGCAACCGTAGCATTAGCAGTAGCAGTAGCCGTAGCAGTGGCAAAAGCCATAGCTGTAGCAGTAGCAGCAGTAGCAGTAGTAGTAGCCGTAACCATAGCAGTAGCAGCGGTAGCAGTAGCCGTAACAGTAGCGGTAGCCGTAGCCGTAGCAGGAGCAGTAGCAGTTGCAGTAGCTGTAGCAGTAGCCGTAGCAGTAGCAGTAGCAGTAGCAGTTGCAGTAGCAGTAGCTGTAGCAGTAGCCGTAGCAGTAGCAGTAGTAGCAGCAGTAACAGTAGCCGTAACCGTAGCAGTAGCCGTAGCCGAAGCAGGAACAGTAGCAGTTGCAGTAGCGGTAGCTGTAGCAGTACCCGTAACAGTAGCAGTTCGCTGATATGGAAGTAGATCGTCCGAGGGTCGAGGGCGACCCTGAAGACGGGGAGGGATAGTGTAGCGAATGCCCCGTATAGGTCGTTGTTAGGGAAAAACAAGTAGTTGTTTATGTAATTGTGAAATGTAAATACTGACGTCAGTGTAGTACAAAATCTCTGTGTGTGTAAAGGCTGTTGTAATTTCGGAAGAACTAAATCTGTTTGTACGTAGAAACGTTACAATATCATTATTGATGAACATCTGGAGTGAACAGCTTGTGTGAAGCACTAGTCAGTAGGCTATTAAAAGTTTTGTATCAATCCAAAGGGCTCAGAAATATGTTAAGCACTGATCAGTTATCAGTTGATTAGATTTTATATTACGCACAGGTTTATTCTAGATTAGGATACCTTGTATTTCCTGTAATTTCCTGGTACACCCTATCAGCTAAGAAGGTATTTAAATGATGTTAAGATGTTTGCTCGGACTATCAAGCAGAACGGCTTATAGAGGCTTTATTAAGAAGTATGACTTATTATCATTACCATGCTTAGTAATTCTCGAACGATGTACCATTGTTTTTAACGATCAAAGTAAATTTCCAACTCGCTCAACGTTACATATTTGTAATACTATGAAAAATGTACCATTGAGTAAACATAATGTTGAGAATTGAGTCGCATAATGACGATTTTAAGAAAGGGTGCTCCATGGCCGTCAGAGGTGTTCTGAGGCCAATATCCTCCCTGAAAACCGTCTAAATGCATAGATACATTGTTCCAAAATGCGAAAAATTGAGGCGAAAACGATTTAATCTTTTACTTTTTTAGATTATGGTAAGAATACTTATCTACACAAAAGGTCTCGAGTTTTCTATTCGAAACATAAAAAGTTGTTTGTTCATTGCTTATGTTTTTCTAATGTAGATGATCTCACTATACGGTATAACAGATGAAATAAGAAATTGGATGTATTCGTATGTTTTTGTAGGGTTAGATTTTTTTGTATCATCATATGTTTTCTAGGCAAAAATAATTGAAATATCCAACAGTGTAAACTATACCCCCTTGGGGTCTACTTTGCTTCACCGATAAAACAAGTTTTTTCCTTGAATGACTCGGTTGACCGTTCGTATTAGTCATATATTTCATAACACATGCAATCGATTTTTATAATGAAAAGTTTCGACTGCTCTTGAAAAACGTGTATTTATGTTAATAACAAAGAAATTCCTATGTAAATTAACGTAAAGTATGTGCAATATTTGAAGACTGTGCATGTTAAAAAAGTAATATGCATTTTGCATATTTCCCAGTTCATATTTATCTGCGAACTCGTAAGTTTGTACATATGTAAGTGTGGTGGATTACTCATCGAAAAATCGGCGGATAACAAAGAGTTTTCTCCATGCCAGTCGTTAGGAGCGTTATAATTTAACGCAGTTAGTGTATTATAAAATTAGTTTCGTCGAAAGAGATAATTCCTGCTGTATCACGAGTTGTTATCGTCATTTCTAAAAAACAAAACCCACAGCCGCGGCTTTCGCTATCTGGTCGGAACGAAACTACAAAAAAAAATGAGTCGAGCGAGTTTCCTTTGCGATAATTGCTTGCATATACACAATTTGTTTCTAATTGTTACCAATTTGTCGTTGTTGCTGCGAAGAGATAACGCGAACGCACGCTGAAAACGGCCTATCTCCCTCTCGTTTCGATTACGAGGCGGTCGTAATTGGCGCTACCCTGATTATTCAGCGTTTCCTCGTGTTTTTTCTCTACGTTTTAACTTAGTGACATTAGTCACCAGTCACTCCGCTTAACGACTCGGTATCACCTGATCCCCCATTGAAATATTGCATTTTTCATGCGTCACCGCTTCGGTTATCGGAAAGCGGGTCACCTTCTAATTAAGCCAGAAAAATTAATTCGTTCAAAGTCGGTCAAACAGTACAACATGAGAGATGAGAGTTAATTTTTGTAATTAACGCTTTTTTGTTTGTCGAGGTGATGATGATGATGATGATGATGATGGTGAGGCGTTTGATTTGGGAGTGGCGGTGGAAAATTACGAACGTTTCCAGTTATCGTAGTGAATCTGAGTAGATACCTATCATAAAAAAAAGGAATTTATAAGACGTGATGTATATTTATCTCACTTAATCGTTTTTCAAACAATGATAATTGTAATACCTCGGATGAGAGCTTAGGAACCTTGTGTTGTTCTGTTTACTGCCATGAAAAATATTGTGAGGACGGAAAGAATTTTTTTCTATAAATGGTTTTCTATTAAACTTTAGGGCCTTATTTTAACAGCTTGTGGCAATCATTTCTCTAAAAGTTGCCAAGAAATGGAAATATGAATAAAAAATTATAAAGCCGTTCACCTGATGCCCGCACAACTCCACAAGCGTTTTCTACTTTTTCTATACCAATACCACGGTATTGACTTTTCTAATATGATCATAACATGTTGTAGATAATTCCAGGGGCGTCCACGAAATTTATCCATTATACCCATTCCGATCTATTGAGAGCACAATATTTAAATGGTCGCGAACCTATGGATGAGCTCTATTATGCAAAAACAACATATTCTATCTGTTATTTTCATCTTCTAATCACTTCTGCAATGGTGTTGGAAAAATCAAAATAACTTTCACCAGTTAATTGAAGTGTAAATAAATGTGGTCCAATAAGTATGCCATTAAAAGGACCTGTCCAAGCATTAACTGAAATTCTGTGCTGAAAATGGATGCACTGTATGCAGATTTTTAACTGTCCAAACATGGTTCTTACGAAAGTTATGTACTCTATTTCTTGTAAATGTAGATACGTCAGTAACCAAAATAGTCCCACTGTCAAAATTCAGTTTTCTGGCAGTAATGATTTACTCTTTGGTAATGGGATAGGTAGAATTTTTCTTGTACAGTTTTCTATAGTTTACTATAACTTACTCATTTATGAGAAATTACAGAACTGGCGCATGTTACTGCATCATCTTCGAGCATTCCTAAAATTTCTCCTTTATTTTATGCCATTTTGAGTGTAGCAGCTTTTCCTGCGTGAGCTCCTCGTCGATCCATAAAACAACCACCACCAACTCTTATAACAGTGAAGTACCAAATGCCAATAAATTTCAACGAATCACAACAAATAAATAATACACCATTTGCATCACTAAATCGAGTCACACCAAGAGGACACCTGGAAATTATCTGGTGAAGGTGGAGATTGTGGAAATCGTGGAGATGGTGGGGGTGATGGAGAGTATGAAGATGGTGGACACAGTGAAGATGTTTAAAATGATAGTGTATAGGATAAAATCGTGTATAGGATAAAGACAGGGGGAATAATGGAGGGATTTATTCACAATCGACATACCACATATTCTGACAGAACAATTACTGTCAAAAGTAAACTAAAAAGAAAACATTCAAAAATACAACAATACCGAAGTATTGTACGATTTGAATGTTTATACTTTTTTATTCATGCATCATTATATTACAATTTTGATGTAGACTGTGTTTGATGAAATGATTTATTATTAAGAATTCTATTACCTGTTGAAATAGAAGCATTGATTTTTGAAACACTCCGTATATTCATTAAAGAGCTTAAGTGGGTTCAAACTGAAAGTTTTAATAACATCGCAATTTTAAACTGGGATAACGTAAGATGATTACTTGTGTTGTTCTCCTCGTGCTAATCATATTAAAATCTGTACATACATCTCAACAACACTCCAGTAAACAATCATGTGGGGACTAAAGGATAACAAAGTTTCAGGAATTTCATTACAAGCAATTTACAACCTGAACAACACAATTTCAGATAATCAATGTTTGGGCATATCAAAGCTACTTCCTAGAGTTTTAACAAAATTATGTAGCTATAAATTCTGCAGATAATCAAGTAGAAATTGGTGCACTTGTTAAGGGTACTTCAGTAAATAATCTTACGTAATTTCAACAAGCTAAAAGTGTCACTGAACTTTAGACGCATTTCTTAAATTTATCAACCTAACTACAAGGGAACGAATCTGAGTTGAAATGGTATATCTCAATAATTCTTACGCTTTATCAAAAAATAAATAATGTCCCTTTTAACTATACTTCACTAACTAATTGTATGGAGTTTCTACATCAGAGTCTTAAATAACTTTTTACAAAAAGTTCTAACGTTATCCCATCTTCATGCTCATTTCTCATTTCTATACATAACATATATTTTATTATAAATATCTAAACTCCGTCAGCCTAACCTCAAAATCACGACCTAATGGTTAGTTTAACTGGTGTAATTCAGTGAGTGTTTCAATTAAACATAAGTATGTTTCTTTACGATACTTCATTGGGTAATTGCATAAAATTTGAAGAAAATTGAGCCTTCAGTAAATTTATTGCAATTTTTAACTCCATCAGCCTTAACCTCAAAAGTTTAAAACTAACCTTTGCCAGTTTATATAGTATATTTCAACAACTCCTACAGACAAAAATTTGTTCCCATTTTAAAGATACTTTAATAACTAATCCAGCATAGTTTTAAAACAATAGCAGTTTCGACAATTTTATTATAAATGTTTTAAATTCGGTCAGCCTAACCTCAAAATATGATGGTTTAATCGGTGCACCTCAGTGACTTCTTCAAATAATCACATAAACAACTTTGTACTTATTTACGGTACTTCATTAAGTAATTGTGTGTACATTTAACAAAATTGAAGTTTTAGTAAATTTAGTGCGGATTTTTAAACTCCATCAACCTAAACTTAAGAACACACACGCGTAAATAGTTCAAGTGGTAAATCTCAATAAACGCCACAGATATTTTATTCCCACTTTAAAAAGTTCTTTAATAACTAATATTATATAGTTTCAAGAAAACACCAATCTCATTTTTTTTAATACAAATTTTTAAACTCATTCAGCATAACGTCGAGATCTGATGGTTAATTCTACTGGTGTATCTCAGGGATTCCTTCAGATAATTAAATTCTCTATACTTCTTTACAATACTTCATTACGTAATTGTATAAAGTTTGATGAAAATTGGAGTTTCAGTAAATTTATTACTCCATCAGCGCCGCAGGGTGAGACATTTGATAACAAGTTTACTTGAGGTAATTCAATAACTTTTTTAGCTAAACGAATGAAATTTCGTAAACTTTACAAAGGGGTAGATAGAACGGTTATAGAAAGTTTTAATAAGTTGAGTTAACACTATTTCTTATCCTATTGATTGAAATAGTGCAGTAGTTGCAAAAAGCACATCCAAAGTGTTATTTAAACCTAAAAAGTATTTCCTACCCTAAAATCACTTCAGTGCAGTCATCACATGTATTAAATGCCCAATTACTGTAAAATTCTGGAAGCTAGATAAAACTGAAAAATCGCAATGTCCATCTCCTTCATAGCAACACCACCGAACGTTCCGTGTTCTAAGAAAAATTAAGCTCTGCTGTAATAAACACATACATATGTCTTGGTGATGTTGAACAGATGTGTTATTTTAACATCTGCCCTAGAAGAGAACGTTTGTTTGCAAAACACTTTTATTTAATTTAGAGAATGAAGTGAGAATGTATATGACGCAATTTAAAACTGATTGATATTTATTGACGTTGGACGATTTTTTAGCATTACTCTAGTATTTTGAAAACTGGGAAATGTTTATACGCGGACCGAACACGCAATTAATCCGTCAAATCCAAATTTAGAGAATATATCGTTTTGTCAATCATTCAAGGAATTTCCAATTGTATATAGGTAATTTCTCATCGATTTATTATTCACAATAAGGGCAATTAAGGGTAATTTTTTTGATTTCGAATAACTAGAAGGTTTTTTCAAATGGGCTCAATGCATGACAGTGAGTTATTAAAAAAAATCAAATGAAATCGCTACGATCGGTAATTCAGAAATGTAAAAGCTATTGGGAAAATCCATATCCACCATTATTGTAATCTCAAAAAAAAGTTTTCCGTGTTTTGCGATCATATCGTGAAAAAATGTATTAAAGTAATTATAGTTTGAAGCTTCATATCCATCACGATTTCATGTTTCCATAACATTTCAACACACATGATTTTTCATTTTAATTTGTAAATTAAACATAATTTTAGGCAGAATAAACATTATTTAAGGCAACGTATAATTTGATTAAAAGGACATCGCAAACGTGGTCTTTCTACTTTTTCCCCATACCGGTTGCAGTGTATTCAACATTATTCACAGTCATTTATTTTCCTTTTAATTGCCCGACGAAAATTCGTTTCTCAGTTTACTTTAGAACCTTTTAATATTCCATTCCGTCTCTGCCAATGGGAAAAACAAATTTTCTTTTTATATCTCTTTGATGTCGAAAATGCTAATATCGCAAAAACAATAAAGAGCAGCTGAATGATAACGCTTTATCTTTGTTCCATTTTCGTAGCGGACCGGAAAAAATTTTAAATACGCCTTTCTTCGCGCAATGGACGGTCGGGGGAGGGTGAATATTTAATTTCTAATTCGGGGGTAGTGGAGAGACGTCGAAATCTTCCGCTGAAATGACATTGCCGCATGAAAATTTAATAGGATGAAAGCTCGTCAAACTACACAAGGAGGTTTCCTATAATCGTATCTGTTACATTATTGAGGGGTGTGTGTCTGAAGAGAGTACCCTCTACCTATTAATAGGATTTTTCTGTGTTCTTAACAAAATCGCTTTGTGGCTTGTTTGTCGAACATATCATAGATATTGTTGAACGGTGCTTGAATTTGTTCGTTTCTATCTATTTTTAATTTAGAACTGGTTTATCCGTTTGTGTCATTATCTACGAATTATCCAGTACTTCCTCACGAAACGCACGTAGTGAGGTTAATTTAAGTGTAACCTCGTTATGTAATCAACTTCATATCGGTTATACACACTTTTGAAGTAATCTAGCAGCAATAACATATATCGAATGTCAACGTACCCAAGATAATTAAATGCGGCAAGCTGTTCAGGGAAATAATGGTTTTAAATGGTTATCTGTCAATGTCACCTAATAATAAAGCTTTATTATATATTGATATACCTATTAGCCCAAAGCCATTAACAGGAGGAGTGTATTAGTTTTTGTGACAAATGGTGCCGTAAATGATTTTTTCGGCGATAAAATCGAAGGCGATATCCTCCTTGTATATTTTAGTATTGTAGAAAATAAATGAGTTTCAGGGTTGGAAAATGGAATATCCACGTTCGATAAAAATCATTTGCGGTAGGTAATAAAAGTTGTGGGAAATGAAAAAAGGATTGCTTCGCTATTATTAACAATGAAATTAATGTAATAGCTATCATAAATTATACCTGGAACGCACCAGAATTTCAGTCTGTCTTGTGAATTGATTTTATTTCTTTCTTCACCAGCTGATCTATACGGCTTATTCTAGCTAAATACCTTTATAATTAATTTTATAGATAAAGTAATTTTACTATTCAGGTAGCGCCTTGTATAATATTCGATAATTTATGGAATATTTGGCAGCAAACATTAATCCAATTTCGGAACATATCGAATAATCAAATCGCTCCGAGCAAAGTTACCACCCAGAAACAAATGAAAAACCGTTAATGTCAGATATTTATTACCGGCAGATCAGCAGGGAGTGATGAGAAAATTTGCGGAATTGTGCCGAAATGGAAAATTCGTTTGACTGCGCACACGTCGAAATTGTAATTTCGATGTAATTCTGATGAGTTTTCTAACACGTTGTTTTCTGGTTAACACCAGTTTGCTAAATTTACTACCATTGCTGACTTCGGAACAGAGATGGCTATAATTACTTGCTATGAGTGTGTTCTATAAAATTCGTAAATATGCGCATGCGTACAGAGAGTACTGAAATTGCTAAATTACTCCAGCTCGACAGATGGGGCATTTGAAGTAATTAAATATACAACCTAAACAAACTTTGCTTTTTGATATAACGATTTACGGCTAAATTGAGTTATAGTGCCCGCCAAAATATAATCTCATATACCTCTTATTGATTCCGAGCTTGCGATCCCCTGATACTTTTCAAGAGTTATATTGGATTCGATTATATATTTCTCTGAAAAATTTTATATAAAGGTTGAAATAAATGCATCGATAATGAGATTAAAAAGTATTTATCACCAAATAAATAATAGGAATTTTTAGGCATTCTTACAAATGACAAAGTTAAATTATTTGTAGACATTTTAACTCCATGGTCACATTAAGCAGTAATGCTTTTACTTACGACTTAAAAAGTGCATGAACATTCGTTACATGACGTACGACAAAACGTCTTTTTGGGCACAATTGCTACAGACCAATTACTAGATAACAATTGCTAGTTAACATTGCAAGTAGTATTTGCTACAGTTATCGCTTCTAACAATCGGTTTATCAGCTGTCCCATTCCTTTTGCTTCTATTCAGGTATCTCTCATTTTTGAAAACAACTTCTGCACGAGGAACTGAAATATTTGGTATAACGTCATTGCGCAATATTAAAGCCAAAAGTTTAAATCTATCTTTTTGCAGCAGACACAATAAGCAATGTAATTTTTTTATCTATTCTACACGCTGGAAAAGTACATAACAACCTTCGTAATCTTCCTTTTAATGTACCAAACGTCTTTTCTACAGTCATTCTTGTTAATGAATGACGAGTACTGTAATTAGCTTGGCGAGATGTCCAGTGGCCATTCTCCTCGAGTACTAATAAATAAGTTTGTAATGTGTATGCCGCATCTCCTTAGTAGATGCAAACCTCCAGTAAATTTCCTATTGTTTTTAAAAAAAATTGCGACTTCAGAATATGCTACTATATGAACCAGGGTGGCAGCAAAACAATGAATAAAAATTCCCTTTTCACTTTCTTCTGTACTTTCCTCCTTTTCGTATGTGTCGCCAATTAATAAATTCATTAGATTGTCTCATATATATCATTGAAGGAGCTTTGTCATTGGGCCAAAACGTCCAAACAGCCAAACGTGAACAGGATTCAAAAAATTTTTAAATTAAAAGCGGTGATTTAAGAGTAGGTAGGCAGATAACTGCATAAACCCCCAATACAATAAGCAACTTTCTGTTTTCCGCCAGAAATACTTAATAAACCATTAGTTTGATGAATTCTTGGTTTGATTGAACATCAAAATAAAACATTTGTAGCTGAATCCTAAAAGTATTATTGAAATAAAATAAATTGGTGCACACAATACTTATTATTTATTCACATAGACCTCAAAATCATCTTAGTTTTAAGTTACTTAGTAAAGAGTAGTACTTTATAAATTCCTTTCTAAAATGTGATTGAAATAGACAGTTTAGAGTATGGAGCCATAACATTTTCAACACAACATCGAATTCTAGGTTTCTTCGATCTACTACAACCATAAGCCCATTCTTCTAGAAAGTCGATCACCAAAATTGCTTAAATTTTCAAAAAAATGCTTCCACGATTTAAGTTATTACGTTGCTAAATTGGTTGCCTGTCATTATCTAAGCATTCTCAAAAAAGTTCAAAAGTATGGTAGAGTATCTACGTTTTAAGAGTATACACCAAGTCACAAAAATCACAGAAAATATTTCTCAATGATAAAATGCATAAAAACCAACCAACAAGTGTCAGCAACAATTCTTACTGACTGAAATTAGCTATGCCATATTCTTGACATATCACCAGGAGTATGGTGAAGTAGAGATGAAAATTTGTGCCATCCATTATGCGACCATCTGACCTAATGAAGACCACCTTCAGCATTATTGTGTGGAGGAGTTATTTTGCAACATGAATTATCAGAACTAATCCTGTGTATTTTTGGTGTTCAAGAGTTGTAGTTGTAGAAGCACAATTATAGCCTCCTGGTTTTGTCACTCTTAATGCATAGAAATTATATTAGTTGTGAAACATTCATTATGTTTCTAAGTTGAGGCAAGAAATCATTTTCTTGATTAAATCTTGACTGGAGTCCGGTGACAAAGTGATGGAAATTCTTACTATTCATTAGGAGAACATCGAATGTAATGAGGATCAAGCTTACTACCTCAATAATAAAGTATGGAGAAGGTGTTTGGTACCATGAATATGTCTATGTAATAAATGTCTTCAAGAGTAATCATCATAAGAGCATAGGCATAACCTCCTGTCGTTGTGGTTTTTAATACATAGAAATTACATGAGCCATTTTTCGTGTACGTCACCTAAACTCTGACGTGGTGGGTTAATTCTGAGCTCGAATTCAGATTATATGCAGAAAATGACTTGGGAAATGACCCACAGTTGCCTAATAACAATACAAGCCCATTATTCGCAGTTCTGTGGAGGAAAAATGTCTAAAATTTATTGTCTTCAAAGAGATGATAATAAAACGTAAAGTCGTCTGGTTGTGATGCTTAGTACAAATAAATTACATGAGTTATGGTCCATTTCCTTTTATGTATCATTGAGGAATCATTTGCAAAATACAGCTCTCTTGCTTGAATGGCACCTCAAATAAAGCTGAAGGCCCTTTATGCCTTCAAAATATTTAAGTTAAAATCGCACATCAAAACCTTCACACATTTTCAATCTTCAATTCTTCGAACCCAACAAACTTTTCAGGTCAATAATACGCATTAAGAAGTTTCAGCTAAACGCGATACTTTTCCGATAAACGAACCTCCATTACCGGTGCATGTTTATTACCATAACTTCTCTCCATCATTCGCCGACCTGCCCCAATTGATCCCAAATTAGGAGCAAGTCGGTGTGTGTGCATCTCACCCACTCGGGTTGAATACACTAGTAAACTTTGTTTACTGGCTGCAAAAATCTTGGCTGATTGCCACAAGTGAAAGCCAACGTTTGATCGGGGATATTTGAGATCAGTGGCAGATCGCAAACTGCCAACTTTTAGTTTTGCTCGATGGTTAAGAGATTTAAAAGAGAATTGAGTTCGGTGGATTTGGAGCCGTAATTTTGATGACTAAGGAAATTCAATCGACTTGACAAGCTGACGAGGCGGTTTTCTTCCTTGGTCGGGATTTTTTAAAATTTTAAACCCTTTGTGTCGTGACATTTGTCGTTTACGAGTACACACTTAATCTCTCATTACTTACTGCTTGAAATTTTACGTGGAGAAATGGGTGCTTAACCCTTGGATTGATGTTTGTGCGTTCCGTCACTGCCTCAAAACGAAAAATCCGCTTCCAACACGGGTATGATTTTTTTTTTGGCCAAAATAGATCTATTTGCCGCATGGAAAGAGATAAAATTGGATTCAACGTGGTGTCTCGTTTTTATTTCTGCTTTCTTCTTGGCTTCGATTCAGAACACGTGGAAAGTGAAATGCGATAAATATATCTATACATATTGATCAAAATGTTGAATATGTATCTTGTAAACACGTAATAAGTTAAAAAAATCAAACTACGCCGTTTTCTGGCGACATCCGCACGCAAATTTTATAGAAAAAATTCGAAGGTTACGAAATTTACAATACAGCGGAATAATTTCATTCGGAGTTTTTGACCCACTTTAAATTTAAAATTGGGACTTGATTTGCTTTTAGAAAATCTATTACCTAACTCAGGTGGAAAAACGCCAAGCACCTGTAAATGAGGCCACGATATGATGATGACCGTCGTATGTTAAAATAGCAATTCAAGAGGACTTCCTATTAAGTACGGACCGCCTTAATCAGGAAATTAATCTGTAGAGATGAAATAACATTTGAAATACGCTTCTGAGAATTACAACCGCTCAGCGTTTATTTTAAGCCGTCTTCAGTAGCCAACTAACACACCTAAAAGCAAGATCGCCACTAATAACATGACTTGTAGAAATAATGAGGTGTGAGACAACTGTCATTCATAAAAAGGATATGATGCCAGCAACGCTCATTTCCACGTTATCTTTTTTTGTAATGCAAGCGATGCGGTTGCCAAAAATTCTAAATTTTTTTAAGGCGGCTTAACTTACGCAAACCGCCTTTTTTCGATGCGGAACGATAAAGTTGTGTATCGCTTATTTTTGTATATTGATGCACGACTCAACGTTTGAGTGCCATAATAAATACGTTTAAATAAACTTCAGCAGGCGATTAATCATTTGCCAACGAATAGATACGAATATATCATATTTATATGATTTATTCATACTTAATAGTGTATAATATTATATTCCACAATTTTATTAAAGGAAAAATTCAAGACAAACGGATATAATCAAAAAGAATCTGGCAATCTGGTTAAGAAATATCAGGCAGTTGACAGGATTAAAACTTTGAAGAGCTCATAAGAACGGCATAGACTAGAGAAGAATATGTCATAGTGATCGATAACCTCCAATAAATGTTGACGGTACACGAAGAAGAAGCATTCATACTTAACTAAAAAAGTATTTTCGTGAGTGGAATATACTTTAAAGGCAAAATTGGGAATGTGACGTTTCCACAAGTTGAATTGAGATTTAGATAGTTACCAATCTTTGACAAAATAATTACACAAAAACGTCGCATCCAAACATTAGAACCCGAGTTGTAACTGATAGTAGAAATTAGTCGGCCATGTTTTTGAACAAACCTCAAAAAAGACTCAAAATTGAGTGGAATCAGCATTCCTATCCAAACAAATTCCCACTGTTTCCAGCATATTTTTTGCATGCATTTTGATACCCTGATTTCAATCCGAAAATCATATTCTGTCGACTTAATTTCATGTTGCCTTTAACTTCATAAAACTGATCCAAATGCCTGAAAATCTTATTCTTGGTAGAACCCATAGAAGCATATTTCATAAGTATCATAAATTTACCTGTATGATCAATGAATATTTAGAAATGTTGCATAGGAAAGCAGGTTCCATTTTAAAACACACTGACATCGTTACTGGAAAATCAATGACGTCCTTATTACTTTTTTAGCGACAAGGATGTAATTTTATTAACTGAAATTTACCCGTTCAAACGAATTTCTCATAAAATTTTAATAACTCTGCAATCCATATTTATGCGCGCAGTGTATACTTTTATTGTCCGGTTTGTCATGAAAATTTGACTTCAACGTAAGGATTTACGTACAATAAATTATACAATGTTTTGAGTTCAATGGAAATTTTTGAAAAGTCAGTTAAGAACCAATATAACTTTAATACCCATATCGATTTTGGCATTTAATGATCTTATATCTAAAAATCGTATACAGGATGATGAAAAATGCTTAGGTTCAAGCAAGTCAGTGACTGTTCAATAGGGCAGAAGCAGTGCTAAAAAAGGGATATTGGAAAAGATAGCATAAATGAAGCTTCTACGAGTAAAGCATTGTTACCACTTTCTAGTGTAGGTGGTATACTTACGCTAGGAGAACCATTGGCAACTATACTTTGGCCTATTGAATTTTTTACTTATAACATTTAATTTAGGACTAAAAATCACACTGCTCAAAAAAGAAATCAGCTAGAGAGAGAGAGACCCAGAATATGTTCTAATTTGCTATGAGGATGATCCTACTCCGACAGTTTATCAGATGGCATAAGAATCATTAGGAAGTCATTGTAATTAAAAATTTTTAACCAAGAAGTAAAGAGGCATTACCCTTTCTTTAGACAATTCTTTACGAAATGAGAACATGAAAAATCCTTACTGCTTTGGTCATTACACGAAAAATGTTCTATATGGGCATGTTAAAAGATGTAATAAATAAACCAAGTGATGTGTCAAACGATTGACTCGATCACCGACGTTTATAGCAACTCTTATGTCAAAAAATCGTAATATTTTAAAATCGTCCACCATAAAAGGAGAAGTGTTCATTATAAATGTTTCGTCGAAAGTGTTATTCGATACACTAAAATCTGAGTATTTTCAATCATTTCTATCGGCTACAAAAGTTATTAGTGGCTGTGGTCCAAATGCTATAAATTGCGATTTAAGCACCGTCATTTGTTATTCGTAAGAGAGCTAATTTTAAATTTCATGCAGTATTGCACTCAAAACAGTTAAAAAAACCTCCTAATATTCAATGGGTGGAAAGAAATTACATCAACAACTTAAAAATTAAAAGTGATTAGCAATCATAAGAGCCCTCAAAAAATACACTGGGAAAAACACTAATTCAGTTACCATTGAATAGGGTGAAAAGGTTTGCAAAAGATGCATACACTAAACTTGCCAATAATCTTGGTAACACATAATGATAAAAATCTGATTTACCTAAAGAGGAATTACGAAATTCAAAAAGAAGGTGTTTTGGCAGCAACTTTAAACGTTCTATTCCAAACGGTTAAGGGAGATTCGATATTCTAAATTATAATGTGGACACTATCAATCCACATTAGTAGGAAGTCCATAAAGGACTGGTGTGGGGTGGGTGGGGACATAAAGGTTTCTGGTGGGGTCTAAACCGGAGCCCATAAAGGATTTAACAATGTACTGATGGTCTCTCGAGAGTCAGAAAGGAGTTTGAGATTATGCCACAGTCAAATCAACATTTCTTTGCCAATCCTGGTTAGTAAATAATAAATAGATCTCTCTTAACATCAATACTATTACACAATACTCTTAATAATTGGAGCAAATCCCCATAGTTCTGTTGCATTTTTTTAATAAAAACTTGATTATGCATTATTTCAATTAAATTAACATCTGGGCAAATATTTTTTAGAATGTTTCATTTCTGACATTCCTTCAATTTGCGATCAATCCTGTGAATAAAACGATGAGTGTCGCCTTTTACATTTCTGTATCAGAATGTATATACATATTTTAAAAATTCCCAAGAAATTTCTCAACTGCAACATAACTGTTCTGTAGGAGTGCTTCTAATGGGGAGCTAAAACTGCACGTTATGAAAAATCAAATTTACCCAACTGAAAAACATTCAACTGTTACGAAATTCTGTATTTTCTTTCTTTAACAAGATTTACTTATTTCTCTGTAAGTTTCCGGTAAAAATATTATTTTCCTTATAAGCATTTTAGATATTACTGGGCACGTATCAGTAAAAAATAAACAACTATTTCAAAACCTTATCTGTACGCTCCCCCATCTCTGCGTCGCATTTCCACACTAATATATTTGCTTATGAACTTCTGGTTCCTCAAGTCGATAACGTGTTGACGAATTCGCGCAGATATATAGCCTTGAATTTCGAAAACAAGCCTCGATTCGGGTCCGCACGTGCCTGATAAGAAAAAAATATGTATCGCGGGCGTTTCCTCTCGAGACTGCCTGGCGTTGGAAACTCGATTAAAAAATTAAACCATCAAAGGAAAAATTTCAGAAACGATTTTCCTATCACCATGGATTTTATTCTGACCGCACGGTGCATGGTATAATTCAATTCCATTATGCTGTATGTAGTGAGAAGTACTACTACGCTTCAATTAAACACAACTTATTTATTCAGCTAGTCATACGCGATAGGTTTTTTTTGTATTCTAGGAGTGCCCTAAGCTTCTTATAAGAGCGTTAGCATAACGCTGCGTCACTTTTTAAATGAGATTAATAATTTACACACACACACTCACCACGTTAGAATGATTCTTCGATTAAAGGACGAAGGGAAAGGAAGGATTGTAAATGATTTTTTTGCTGTAAACAACTCATACAGTTGAGATTTGGATTATTCAAACGCGAATGTGTATTAGTGGCTCCTTCGCCATTTAATAGCAAATACATTCTCCAAAAAAGTAAAAATCCTACTCTCGCATGTATGGTCAAGTTGAAGAGTTTATTTTAATGATAAACTTCCTCTAGTGAGAATTAATAAATTTCACCAATCCCGACTTTTCATGTTGTGCGTTTTCACATTTGCAGTTTAATTAAAAGTAAATAAAGAGCCAACCTCTTGTGAAACTCAAGAGGCTGATTAATCAGGGTTAAGCTAACAAGTGTAATGAATCCTAATGGTGTTATTCATCATGGTGGGTTAATTTATAATATTTTTAAAAAGAGGAACCGAGTTGTTGACACAACTTTTATAATTTAATGGTATTGTTTTAATATACTTATTTTGATGGATGAGGGAAGAGGGATACTAAAGGAAGTTTTTTTTTATAAAAATCGGTTTAATAATCACCGTCGTAAAATACAAAAAGCATGAGATGTGTACCTTGGACCTGTGTCCTGTACGAAGTTGTATCACACATAAGTAGCCAGTTCTAAAATCTACTCTCTAATATATAAAAACTTAATATAAAATATCTTACAATTCTAAAAAATGTTATAGCCTCTTAATATAATAAAAACATACATGTTTATTTTTAAAATTTGTACGATTCATGCACATTTTTTTCTCATTTATTCAACTTTTTTTTTTACTTTCACAGGAAACCACTATAGACTATATTTATCACAAGAACAAAAATTAAAAAAAAATCGTCTACCAACCATCCAAAAAATACACCTCAATGCAACTCCCACAACCTTATCAAGTGTATTTTTTCGAGCTTTGGTGCGGAGCTTCAAATACTTAAAACATTTTCAAGAGGCTCCATTTCACATCACAAGGTTTCATTGAAAGTTTGAGATAATTCGGTTTTTTTCGCAAGTAAGTTCGGATCGAAATTTAGAACGTATGATGCAAAATCGTCCTCTTTCTCAATACAGGTACTATGCATATCAAATTTGTATTATTATAATACAGGTATCACTTAAAAAAATCACGGACTCTTAATAAAGGAATCCATTTTGAAAAAAGGACCTCGATTGGACCATTCGTTCGCCTTTTGGACCCCACATAGGGGGCCAAATCAATACTGTTAAAAAATAACTATATATGATATAACTAAAAACTAAAATCACGCTGCGCTTATGTATCATGTTTCTCTTTTTTTTCACTCTAGATAATATATATAAAAATATAAAAATTAGTACTTCGTGTCGTATATAGGTGAAGATTTGTTTCAGTCTCTTCGATTTCGAAAGAAAAAAATAATAACAAGCTTACTCACTGCTGGCGGATCTGTAAAGCTTTCGCTTGACCAGCTCGTAGTCAGTGCTGATTATCACTGTTCCACCCCTGGCGATTTTTCTGCAAGAAAAAACGACCAGTTAGTAAACAATCGCAGATAAAGTAAAGACAGGGTGGACTTCTCACCCTCAAAATAACAAAACGAGTACTTACTTTAAGAACTGGGGCAGGAAAGTCCAACCAGCATTGGCCTGCTTGAAAGTGAGATAGACCTCGAAGGTCGAGGTCGTGGTTGGATCCATTTTGATGGTGCTCAACCGCCTGCAATCCTCCTCGCCCTCGAAGAGCAGATACAGGTTCATCCCCCTGAGACCGCACAATTCAGAATCGGAGATCTGCAGGATGTCTTTGGAGATTTTCTGTAAGAGTCCGCAAGGCAACAACACCTCTCCGCAGGAGAGGTGCGTCCTCTTTGCGGCTCGGATCTCCTCCTCCAGGCGTTTGGAGAGGAACTCTATCTGAGCCCCGTACTTCTGCTCTTGCAATATCGGTCTCGGATCGAAGCAATACTCTGCGAGAAAGGCAAGATTGGTTAGAGGATTGCGATTGGATAATGCCGGCGTTTTTTCGGAAGACCGAAAAGTAAGAGGAAGAGATACTTACTGTTTTGTTTTTGATATTCCACGAGATTGATGGGAAGCACCTCCATGATAAACTTTGAAAATCTAACACTTAAAAATTATATCACAAAAGAAACTGATGAAGTGAAGTCGGATGCGACTTCCGTCCCTATACTGCAACTAGCAAGAGCTGAGCTGCTTACCCACACGCTGACAAACCTGACTGTGCCGGTTCCGTGCCTGCGAGCTGCTTTTATACTTTTTCTCCTACTTTGTTCCGATTTTGATCGAATGCCTCATTCGTACGAATTCGCCGCTGCACGTATACCGCACGCTCGATGTTTCTTTGTTCTCTCTACATGATTTTTTTGCATTGAAAATTATACTGTGCGTTTTGTTTCTCGAAAATGGAGCAAACAGGTAATAATTATTGTGCTTTTGAACGGTGGCCGAAATTAGCGGAGCTTCGCTTTCGGACAATGCCAATAGGCCCTAAAGTCGCTCTCTCGCTCTATACCCTCTCTCTCTCTCTTGCGCTCGCTCGGTTGCTAGTTGCTGTCAAGTCAATAAAACAGATGATGTAATGGGTATCTAGATAAAAGCGAGTTTAAAAGCCGGTTCGCCGGTTTAGCGAGAGAGGTATTGTATATTTTTTGGGTATCGTCATGTCGCGGGTTGATTGTTGTTGCTGATGAAAAAAATGATGCAACTCCAACATGCTCGATCGACAGATTATTTAAATCGCCATCGACGGCCAGAAATCAGCGTCGTGATAAACGAAACGATGCTGAATTGTGACACTCAGAGGATATAATATTTTCGAGAGCCTTTTTAATTGTTTCATCGACAAACCAAAGAAATATGGTATTTATACGCGTATCGCTGGTGTTCTCACAAAAATATATAAAGTACTAATGCTATGAAAAATTATGTTATGGTCAAATTATTATCAGGAGAGGGTAGAACGACTCGAGTTTTATGTGGTGTTTCAAGATCTTTTTCATTGGTTTTTTTCTTCTATCGTGTAAGCAGCTTATCCTCAGTTTTGTAACTACCATGAAACCATGGAAGATACTTTACTTATAGGAAGCTTAACCCATTTCTAAAACTATCACAAAACTATAGAAAATACACCGAAAACCTATGTTGTAACCAGGAGAAGCTATGAGAGGGTCGACCGACTAGTGCTCCATGTGGCGTCGAGAGTTTACTGATTGTATCTACAGTATAAGAAACATATCCACGGTTAACCACAAAAATATAAAACATGCTATTACCAAATACTGGGTTACGACCAAATTATTCTCTAAGGGATGCAGAAGAACTAGAGCTTTATGTTTTCTTCTTGATGTTCTTGATTATTTTGTCAGAAAACCAAAAAATACGTAGCAGATATAATAACAAAAGTTGAAAAAAAGATTATGTGTAATATTACATCTTTAACAATACAAAAAAAATCCAAAAATAATCCATACTTTTGATATTCTATTGGATATTCTATTGGGTTTAGTTCTGACTTATATTAAGCCAATTTACGAATATTCCAGATTAAGATATTTCTATTAGCTCACCCTTTATTCCGTTTGTAACCCTCAAATATTAAATAGAACGCTTTAAAAGAAGCTACAAGCAAAAAATATCTGCTATAGGTATTCCACAGGGTTCTATTTCGGGTCCCTTGCATACCTATGCCGATTACACTACTCCGAATAATTTTGTTAAAAAATATTTCCTGTAAGTGGGGCGACACCTACTGAGGTTTTTTATTGTTTCATTGAGAACCCGAATGCATTCGCCATTGGGAGCTTATCCTTGGCTGCATTCCATTAAGATCTTGCAATTATCAAATAAAATTGTATTAAGGAAACAGCATTAAGTATTCCACAAGATGCTGCTTTGGGTATTCTTGTATCCATACAGCTAATATTAACGGGATTTATAATAACTCTTATTGCCCCATTGTATTTCTTAGACAGTAAGACAGTTATTGCCACTACACCAAGACAAAGCAATTTAATTAAAAAATATATTACTCGTGGGCTGAAAATAAGGTATAATCTCTCGAGAACTTTGATTGCCTCGCATACAGGGGAAGTCTAATGCTAAAAGTTTAGTTTCCGAATTAAATTGGAAATGACAAGTTTTGTTTGGAATTATCTTCTATATCTAAGAATTATCTAAGCTTTAAAAGTTCCCTTAAGATTTTTATGGTGGTTTTGTATGGATTTAATATGGATTTAATACAACAATAAAGGGCATTCTCAAAGGTGATCAAGTTGCCCTAAAATCCGATGCAATTTGGTTACCCCATATGTATTTTTTTAAAGAATAAAGTTTTTAAAGAAGTTAAATATTTATTTATGCTTTTGTCAATACTACTAGGCATAAAAAAAGTTCGCGTAAGTCTAAAAAGGTGACCAAGTTTACGGTAAGATAGATTAGAAGAAAAAGAAAAATTGGGAACGTGAAACCTTTATAATTTAAATAGTATTCTAAATCGAATTATTTAATAATTATTATATTATGGTTAATTACATAAATAAATAATTAGCTTGTTTCAAGCCCGGATAAATCTCCAAACAAATCAATTCTTTTACATAAACATCTTTCTAAGAAAAAGATTAACGTCAACTTTATGGTAGATTTTTAAGCACTGGAATTTTGTAATTTGTGATGGTTTACAAAAAGAAAGGAGGAACTTCAAATCTACTGCAACATTGAAGAGGGCGCTCAGTATATATTAAATGAAACCTGTTAGTAATTATAGACTGCATATCTTAACAACACACAAAAAAAGACAATTAAAAATAATGAACGAGTTGGACTTAAATGACTATCAGTTACAACTTTGTTCGTAACACACAATCTGCCCGATAAAGATTGGTATATAATTTAGGATCACACCACATTTCTCGCACTTATCCAACAAAAACCAAGAATATATTTTTGAGTTCCTTCACCGATTTCATTTTAAATGTAAATCGTGTGAAAAAAGTCCTCAAGTTACATATCAGTAGAGTTTTAATAATATTACGCTCATAATGATTAATTCAAAAAATCTAAATGTTCCATGTACACTAGAATAAATTGTTACGTATTACCATCTACTTCGTGTAGCTAGGGGGCCTGATGATGGCGTGCTAATTAGGTCGAAACCGGTCGTGTAATTATTAAACAATTGGACTGAGAGTAGAGGTCTTATTCCCCTCACTTATACGTAATCTTTTATAATACATTTGGAGTTTGTACTATTTTGACATTGAAATGTACCTGTTCTATTTATTACATTTGTGCATTTCGACCTTTAAACAAATACATGTTTGATAGGTGGAAAATCCAATACATCGCCGATAATTATAATTGAAAAAAAAATACTAGACAATCAGCCCGTTAAAGTTATTAATTAGATTTGTTCTTCTCCAATATAAACGTTTATTTACCCATTAGTCTAGTTTACATTAGATATGGAAAGTTACCTTTATGCATGTGAGTTTGCTCTATAGTGCAAATACGTGTACAACGTTGATAAAAGGGTAATAACGTTATTTCCAAGGCAATAACGTTAATTCCAGATGCCTGAGGAAAACATCACCGGTTTTAAGCGGAATATAATATGGTTTAAAGGATAACAAAGTTTCATTCATATCTAATTCTTCGTAAATGTCTACTACAAATAATCATTAAGAGAAACTTATTTGTTATCTTATAAAGTTAATGCATTCTCGTTATATTTTTAATCGAACGTTGTGTTGAATATTCCCTTTTGTAATATGACCCCATATAGATAACCATCAGCTACAAAGAGTACAAAAATAATGCTGTATAGTAGAAACTAAGCGGACAGAGTGCCTTTGTGCTCAAATTAGACATTAGTTTGTCGATTGTATGGTAAACAATAAATAATAAATTCAAGGGAGATAGCGAACGAAAAAGTGTGTCAAAATTGTTATTTTTAGCGCTATTTTAATTATCCATTATGCGATAATAGGCTTTTAATACCTATGAAATCAATTAAAAAAATATCATTTCGAAACTTTCACCAGCTAATACAAATCGTTTGGCATATCTCAATACAAATCAGTTACAAATTGAATAACAAAATTTCATTTTGATAATCATTCTACCATTAATGATAGACACTCCTTAATAAACCCTGTGTCCATATTACCACATCATAGATTTTTTTTCAAAAACTTCCCAAAGAAAACCGAATCAGAAGCGAATTACATACGAGCTCATTTATCATTAGGTTTCGGGCTAAGAAATAATATGACGGTCAAGAAACTGATCAGGTGATCAGTCTACTTGTCTGCGAATGAGAAATTTAAATTACTTTCGAATACTTGATTAAACAAACCTGTCCGTTGAATTCTGCATCCATGCACTCGGTTTATTAACGGTTATTAATGATGACGAGGATGATGGCACGAAGATAAAGATGATATTGTGAAAGCGGTTAATGAACATTTCCAGTACGTTTTCAATGGATTAATTGTTAAGCAAATGTTGACTAAAAATTACTAAGTGGATTTGCGAGGAGAGAGTAGATTTTTAAACGAATCGATTTAACTGAACGGTTTTGTTACAAAAAAATTATCATAACGTATGGTAATCAACGATTTTTGAGTATGTCTCGTGTATTGTTTCTTTAAAATGCAAAAATTTCTTAATGCTCTGGGATTATGAACCAGAGTACAAAAGTGCATTACCATGTAACATCGATTTTCTGATATCAGTCGTCTCTTCAACTGTTATTGAAACAAATTTAGGATTTTCAGTAGACAGTTCAGTAGTTCAAAATAAATAATTTTGCAGATTTTTGGACAAATAAATTTAAATCGGTCGATTAACTAATTATAACTGAAATAAATTTAGGCTTTAGATTAAAGGTTATTTATATTTATTGCTTGCGATTTTGGAAACCTTGACCCAATATCTGCATGAAATTTGATCCGACAGTTCGAAAAGGAAATGATTTTTAAAATAAACGAAAATGCAAGCGTTATTTATAAAACAGGACAGACGTCATTAGCACTATTTAGAAACGAATAAAACTTGAGACCACATGCAGACAAAGCATTAAATATAGCAATAAACCGTAATTCAAGTAAAACCAGGAATTTTATTTTAACCAAATTCAGTTTTGTCGATTTTAAACAATTGACTTTCCATTAAAAGACATCGATAAAAATGTTGTGGTCTTATTATGAGGACGCGTTAAAAAAGTTCTTTCTTTTGTAATCAGCCGCGTGCTCATAAAGACGGTGTAAAAACGTGGTGTTCACAAATGGTATCAAACGTACTTTTCCACAAACACACGTGCAATTAAGTCCGATAATAAACCGCGTTACTCATTTTTCCTGTCCCGATGTGAATATTTCGAGAACAAAGAAGCAAAGGAGTATTGATTTCGGCAGCTAGCGAGAGCTTCATTCTTTTGTTCAGCTGTTCCTCCCCTCTCCCCTAAGCTCCCTGCACTTTCGGAGTGTATTTAAGCGCACCGAACAGGTTGAATGGGAACGGCCATGAGGAGCGTTTTCCAAAGGCTGATTTTAATATTCGGAATTACAATGATAATAATCGACAATATAAATAAGTTGAGAAAGGGGAGGGCACCCATATTCCCTCTCCGTCGCTCTCGCTCACTCTCTCTCTCTTTTCTCCCTTCGAGAGCTCCAGTCCAGGTAGAACGATATGCTCTGTGTGGGCTTTTAAGGGTCCGGAGGGTTCGATTAGGGGCCTCGGCCTTGATGGTTTTTTTGTAGCGAGTTACACTATTTTTTAGAGGAAATGGGATTTTTACTGGAATTTTCTGACTAACGGAAAGTATTGATCCTCTCTTTCCGCCTGATATCCTCGCAATATTTTTTCCTATAGATTTGGTGCTTTACTGCCTTTACTGCAAGTTATTGCCGGGCGGAAAATGCGACGAACGACGCTCGCTTTCCTTCCGTCTCCTGATAACGCAGAGAGTAAATTCCGTCAATAAAGTGTTATGCTTGTTATGATTGATAAGTAACAATCGCAACTTTCGACATCAACTTTTTCCCGCCCCCTTTTCCATGCGGTGAAACATTTGCAAGCACTGAATGCTAACTCTCGTATTGTATACTACAAGTCTTAGTCAAACCAAAGCTCGATATAATATCTCTGTGATTAACATGTCAAAAACTGACGTAATGTCACTGAAATTGTTTTTAGTTCAAGTACTCTTCCTTTTCCTTATATAACAATACGGCATACGACTTTGATTTGATACGTTACGACTTTTCAATTCAATTCAATTCAAGAATTCAAGAAAACTTTGGCTTCGTCTATTAGTCATTACGAAAAGACATAAAATGGTTTGACAGTATTTGATCAGCACCAATGTAGCCTGTGACGTTACTTATTCAGTAAATAACCAATTGGTAAAAGCAACTATTGAAGCTAAATTAGTCCAAGAAGGATAGTTAGTACCCGTAGTTATTACACCGCAATTAGTTCTGTTTCATTATACTTTCTGCTTTAACAAGGGCCAGTCATCATAGACAGTTAGTCATTGCCATGAGAAATAAAATAGTTACTCATGAACTAAGATATTTCATCAGCAGCAATTAAGGTTGTGACGTTGGTTGGTCAGTAAATAACTTATGGGTCAAGGATAATCACTTAAGAACTGAATCTGAGGGTCATATAGTCACTAAATTAGAATTAAAGATGCAATTACCACAGTGACTAGCTGACCAATCTGACTAACACCGACTTCGACTACTTCATGATTGTACCAACCACTTATTTACTAACATGATATTTTCTGACTAACTAAAACTACAAGTTAAATTGCAATTGATGAAATATTTCACCTATGACAAACTACTTTATTTTTCATCCCAATGGCTAATGGGCTATATTGGCTCGCCCTTATTAAAGCAGAAAGCATACAGGACAGAACTGAATGCGTTGTAATAACTACAATGACTAGCTAACCTACTTGGACCTTGAGTAATTTAGCTTCATCTAGTAAACAAATTTAGTTTGTGCCGTTAGTTAGTCATTAGATAACTAGTTGGTGGAAACTACTTAGTTAATAAGTGAAGCTGAATCAGTTGGTCATTAGACTTGTAAGCTAGTTGCTGTGGTAATTACATCACTTTCACCTCTATTTCATTGTACTTTCTGCTTTAACGAAGAAGTTAACTTAGTTCATTATTGATTTCGATGAGAAACAAGATATTATGTCAGGGAATTAGGTATATGATCCCTATCAGTTTAGCTTATGACGTAAGTTAGTCAATAAATAACCGGTTGATATAACCTAGTCAGTTAATAAGTGCTGAAGAAATAAATAGTCACATTCATATTGCTTAACCAATAACTGTGGTGAGTTATTACATGGCATCTATGTCTGTTACTTTATATTTTCTGCTTTAGTAAGATTTAGCCAGCTTAGTCTATTAGTCATTGTGCTGAGAAGTAAAATAGTTTTGTGGACTGAAGTATTCGATCAATAGCAGTTTTTGCTTGTATTGTTAATTTTTCAGTAGGAAACTGGTGGTAAAGCAGCTAATCAATTAATAATTGTCGAAGTAATTATTATTCAGTCTTCAGGTTGATTCTGCTTGTACTGTGGTTATTACATCACATCGATTTTTGCTACTTTACACTAGTTACTTCATTAATTGTTAGCCAAATTAAGAATTAGTTGGGATGTGTAGAATGTTTCATCTATAATTAATTAGTAAGTAAAAGCTAGTAAATTAAGTTAGGATAGTCGTTCTTCAGATTGGTCGTAAAATTAAAATTGCTATAACATGGGATTTGACACATGACCCGATTGTTATGTTATGTTAAAAATGATAATTTGCTTACGGAATATACCCTAATGTAAACCGATAATTCGCTAATTACCGCCAGCTTTCCAACGGAGAATGTTCGCGAAAAATAAATTACCAATTAGTAATTTAAACAAGCGACGTTATCTGAAATCGAACGTTTTCCATTTGATAACCTCGCGTCGAGTGGATTTCAGTTAGATAGAGCCCACAAGTCTACGTTATTATTGTCGGAAGGAGAAGCATGATGAAATACCTTTTAACAAGTAATAAAGCGGTGACGAAATACGCGAAATACTTGCCGGAACATGTCCGCAGGGAGGCAGATGCAAGAAGGATGGTGACTCACCATATACGCGATGCCTTCACCTTCAGCTGACATTGCAATAGTGCTAGGCCCGTATGATGATAATAAGGTGCAGAGACAGGTAGTCTTCGTTTCCGCTTTCTGCGTTTCGGAATATAATTTTGAGGAATCATTAAAAGAGGATCTTGCACATTTTGTAACTGTACTTCCTCTTTTGAAATAGTATGGTAGTTTTAGTCGTGAGCACTTCGAAACGTACCCATACTCATTACGATCATCACGTTGTAGCATTGTAGGTGAATTATTATGTCACAAAACGAAACTATGTAGGTAATTAAACTACGGTGATTAAAATTTGATAATTTTGATGGTGATTTGATTTTGACGGTGATGATAAAAATGATACTAAATAACAAAAACAACACCGAGTGACGTCACGATACTAAATATTTCATAAGTTTGTTTGAAATTACACGAAAACATCTCAATAACGATGTTACTTTAAATTCAATCAGCACCAAATTGGGTACGAATTCCATTTAAATGTATCCTACCACAGACAAAACAGATTTTGTTTGTCTAAATTGTGCCCATTACTACTATAACACAAAAATAACCTCAAGAAAACATGTAACAAGTTTACTGCAAGTTATCGCTAAGCAATAGTATTTTATTGTGTCGCATTTAAAAGCAAACAATAATAATTTAATGCTTCTTTTGCATAGTGCCATGAACTAATGAAAAGTGTTTTCCAAAGAATTTTAAATGAATTTAATTGAATTGAATAAACCTAAAACGCAGTAACTCGCAGTGAGTAACACAAAATACGCTCATAGCTGTATTCGTTCACAGGGAAAATTAGTTAAGAGAAGTTGTCTTTGAAATGGTATTTGTTAACTTATGTGTGTGTTGTTAAGGGGTTTAGTTATGCAAGATAATGAAAATTGCCTTGGGTTGCTTTAAAAAACAAAAGTACCCTGAAACAGTGCCTCAATAAGTACTTTTACCCAAATTTTACGCTGGAAACAATTTTTTTTAAAATTTTGCCACAATATTTTTAATAATAAAAATAACACAAATTGTGTATGTAAGTGTATTGTGTAACACATTTTTATGCAAGGAACCAAAATATTTGTTTCATTTTGTAGGTGGCGGAATATGATTAATAATGCCAAAAATGGCATTTTTAGTTAGTTTTCTGTATTTTTCTTTCAAAAAACAGCAAGATTTTTTTATTCATAAGGTATATCACATGGCTCAATAGATGTCTAAAAACAGTTACCCAATGGACAGAATGTATTTCATGGAGACAAACTGTGAAATAGACTTAAAATGCATTTTTTAAATGTTTTCAGTGTTATTTCAGATTTCAGACGGTTCTGTTTGAATGCATAAAATGCAAAAAAGTCATGAATTCTTCCATGGTGGTTAATGAAGAAAAGCACCCAACACTTTTGGGCCAAAAATGGGGCTTCTGACGTTTTTAACTGTGCTTCACTACCAAAAAACTTACATAAAAATACATAACATGCATCTTTCTCGGTATTTTTGCCATGCTCAAGATATGGCTGTTTAAATGGTTCATGTCTCTAAAAATTTGAATTTCGTAGGAACGTTTTGTTGAATATCCAATCATAGACCATGAAAATCCCCGCAATTTGAAAAAATCTACGATAAAAAAAACCGGACATATCGTCAAACAACTGAAAATTGCTTTCAATTCTTTTGAGGTTATCGTCTGAACATTTGGCTAATAGTATATTTGTTGATATACTACATGTGCTTTTTTTTCCAATAACATTTTTACTATCTTAACTGGCAGTACCTTTTGTCCAATTTAGAGTTCAACAAGTTATGTTTTATCTATTAACATTATTTGCTTCAAACATGTTTAATCTATCCAGGAGAGTCGTCTCAAAATCACTCCAGCAATTTTTATTTGCCTTGATATAAGTTTTGTAACAAAAAAAAATCACTATTGGTGTTCCGTTGAAACCCTTGTTGGAAACTGTTTCAACAGTATTTTAATCGTTAGTGTGTTTTAATTAAATTATTTTAATTAAAAAAAATCTGTTTCCAAATGATAAAAACACTCCTTAATGCCCTTCAGAACTGATCCAGATTGCACCTACACTCCTGATAAAATATAAAAGGAAATTTAGGAGTCTTCAGGTAAAGTGAAACACACTATTAAACTTGTTTGTTAAACTTGTAACTTTGTACTAACAATTTGAAATCTGACTGAACTTTCGCAACTTCCCGTTTGTTAACAAATCTCAATAAATCACATATAACAACATTTACATTACTTGGCTCGGTCGTGACAGAGCCACCTTAGCCTGACGTCTCTATAATGTATTATATCAAATTGATTCTTAAGCTGAGTCCTGCTGTAGAATTTATTACTTCGGTATCCGTACATTTCTACAGAGCCGCCCATTTTTTTTAAATCAAGGATTCTCGTAATTCTCACATTACAATAACATTATAAATCAGAGCCCCACCGCTCGCAATGAATATCGTTAAGTATAATTTTTTTGTTTTATAAATATTCTACTTTCATGTATGAAACCATGGGAGTCGCACGGCGTTTATTCATGCAAACTAATAAATTAACACACGTTAGTTTTACTCTGCCTTTGAGCTTTAATTCGACGTGAAGTATCGGTATCACGTACAGCCATCGCAATAAATCCCATACCTAAATTCGACACACAGACACACGTTGCGATAACACACGGTTTTTTCCTGTGTTGCAACAAAACAAATTAGAACATTAAAAATGCAAAATTATGGAAACCGTAAACGTCTAATGTGAAAAAGTAATTAATGAAAACGATACGGAAGGTAGATTATATCGTTAGCGCGTTTAGTCATACTCGTAAAGTTAAAAAATGTAGCCGTGTGACTCATTGTTATTTACCTTCAATTGTTCCGATCCGATCGATATATTTTGCATTGTCACATCCCAGGGGTGACCTATATTTTTTTATCGTAGTATGACTAATCCGTAGCCGAAATATGCAACGCGTATTCGTATCGAGGTATTGGTGAAACGAATTTTTGTTATACTACATGCACACAATGCTTGTTCCAACAAAAAACGAATGTGTTACAAACATGTCATTTCTAGTGTCCGATTTGTAACATGCTTTCTGCTTGCAGGAACAACCGTACTAGTACTGCAGGAAATTTTTGTAAGTTCTATTGTCAGGTTTGACTCCCTGCAATTTATGGTTGATATGATTTTTCTATCGACGGATAACATTTGTTGTGGATACAAATCGAATTGCCAGCTCATCTTAATTCTGTTGATATGAAAAGGATTGAAGAGTCCGGTGCAAAAACCAGATAGTTCCACTTTTTTTCGAAAATTCATTTTTTAATGTCTCGTAAAGACACTGTATTTCGCATGCTGTCATGATTTTGAGAATTGATGCGATTGCAAAATGCTAACTATTTCTACGCTAAAATAAAACAATATAACGCTCTTACTATAGGCGATGAGTAAAGATGTGCAGTAAAATGAGAAACATGGCAGTGACAGAGAGGAAGTAGAAACTGTCTCAAGTGAAGTCTAAAAGCTTTTTCAAAAAAGAATTTTACTTTTGACAAAATATAAAGAAGAATGATTCTAGAAGATTTTCCGAATATTAAATCAGAAAATGTTCGAGGCCTTTAAATAAATAAATTTTATTTGAAACCAAAGAATCAAGGATACAATTTCATGGTCCTTCTAGAACATTAAATTGCCAAATTCAATTTAGAATGTTTAGGAAAACTTTATTTTTTTTTCATTCGCGAGGATCAAAGAAAACGTAAGATCTTCCTAAATGGCCTTAAGAATGCCGGAGCGTTTTCGTTTTGATTTAGAATACCAGAAAATCTGAATTATGACTGAAGATTTCTCTAGAATTTGGAAAGGGTAAAGTAGCTTTAAAATTAAGCCTAGAAGAGTTATACAATGCAGAAACCCAAAAAAATCTAAATTATCCTAAATGGTCTCAGATAGGTTCTAAAAGCTTTACATCATCCTGAAGAAGGCTTTAGAAGTTCTTGCAGAAATCTGGAACATCAGAATAGGTTTGAGATTGAATCTAAAAGAAATCTATGGATCTATGGAAATTTCAAACGTTACAATTTTAATTTAAAAAAATTTAAGAATCTACAAGGAATATTCCTGAGATTCTTCTGGCATTTTTAACATACAAAACTTCCTTTAAAATAAATCTAGATTGATTACGGGACTCCCAATAAATTTTGCTTCAATTTTAAGGTATTCACTTTAATTCTAGAGTATAGACTACAAGTTACAGAGGTTCTTCTGGAACTTCAAATCACTGAAAATGCTTTAGACTCGAAACTTATGGAAGTTTCAACCTTTGATTTACTTATCCAAAGACCATGAAAACAAATCTAAATACTCTTAAACGATCCCAAGTAGAGTCTAAAAGATTTTTCGTTTTGATTTCAAACACTAGAATGGCTTGAATCGTGTCGAAGAATGATTCTAGAAGTTGTCTAGAGAGATCTAGAAGATATTGGGGAATTAGGGGAACAACTACTTCGAGGGGAAAAACCTCCCAAACATAAATTTTGAAAAGGTTTTTTTTTTAATTTCTCACAAAATTAAAAAGGTAGAAACAACCGGTTTTCACCTTTCAATTATAGACACGTCCATTGTTATAGTTGTTATGTGTCGGTCGTAACAACGATGACAAGCTCGAAAATTTGGACACAATTACAAAATTAATATTTACTTATTTAAAAACTGGCTCTTACATCTTTCCGTTCATGTTTTCTCGATTTGAGTGGTAACACTGTTTATATAATAACAAGTCCAATCTCTACAAAATACGAAACTATTTTTCCATGTTTTATGAACAAGCTATCGCTATAACGTCGTTATATTAATGAAACTTAATTTAGTTAATGAAAAATTAAAGTTGCGTCATATCGTAATACCCAGACACACCCTTTTTGCAAGAAATGCCTCCCAAAAGTATCACACTTTTGTATGAACATAATAATCATGCACCGGTATGACGCTGACATTTGTGTAATAACCATATCCGTAATTTCTATGAATATTGGTTAAAACTTAATATTTGTTGATCTCATTGGGCAATCGTTAAATCAGTTTGAAGCTTACTTCACCGACGTCTGAAATTACTGAATAATTTTAACTTTTACTTCATTGCCGTAAGACATACACACACACACACACACACACTCTCATGACTCGCAATAGTTTCATTGTTATATCCGTATAATCTCACACTTAATTATGATTGGATTTAATAAATTTTCAGTATTTCGCGTTATTACGTGACGTTCTAATATAACGAAACTTGTAGTTAAAATGCAAATTGCACTCAAAGTAATGTAGTAATTCTAGCTGCCATTTAGATCGCTTTACGGCATTAAATAAGAAGCTCAGAAAATAGCCAGAACGCATTTCTATCAATATACGTGATTCTACTGGTTCAACCCGATGCTAACCATTCCAACAAACAAGTCGTGTGTGCAGGTGTGTGCCTTACGTTTTCCGATCGAGAAGATCCTAAAGTAAAAAGGTAATTATTATGGCTAAAAACGAACTTGGAAAATTTCCATTAAATTCAAAAATAGATGAGCGAGGAATGGTCGGGAAATACGTAAAGGTTGATATACGGCTGTAATTATTTCGGTGTTATAATAAATTTCGATGCTATCACGCCGCAAATAGATGCGTTTGATTATAAGGAAGTGTTTGTTTAAGTTATGGGAGGTTTGCGCTTCGAGCATTGATTAAGAGCTCTGGAAATGGCTTAGCAACATATAGCATGCTTCCCTGACATTAGCCGGGCTTATTTCCTTCTACGTTATTATTCCAGTTAAGACCGAAATTGGGTCTGGACACAAATCAAATTAGCTGTCGAAAATACTGTTTCTGGGAGAGTTTCACCACAGGCGAGTAAATGGCAGAGTTGCTATAAATTGTAGGGTATTATTATTCGAAGATTGGTTTGGGTCCAAATCGCCCCGACAAATTTCACACAAAAATATTCCAGACACCGTCACAGAAGAAAATTCAAAAGAAATAAATTGCCTGAAGGAATTAATTACACGTACAACGCTTATATCTCAAGTGTTCGTCGTTAGTGACATTTTTCTCCAATTTATAAAAATGTTCGAATTACCATCACCATCATCATCGTTACTTTTCATTCGTTTCTCTTCCTTCGTTTAGACAGTAAATGAATAGGTACTTAAATATTTTACATTTAAAGATAACAAACATTCATTTCGATTGAAATCAAGAATGTCGTCTCTTAGGCGTAATTCAATTCGCTCGGAATTAAAACTTCCTCCGGCTGTTTTCATCCGTTTTTTGTTTCGCATTTTACCTTCCAGTTTCTCAGTAATAAATCTAGAAGTCATAAATACCGAGAATTATTTGCATCGAAAAAAAATTTCCAAAAGTTATACGGCCTCTTTGTTTGAATAATGGATCAGGCGACAAACAAATGGTAAAAACAAAATCGTTTATAGAGATGCTCTTGTTCTCATCGCCGCGGCGGTAAAAAGTTTGTAATTATCGCGAAACAGCGGTGAGTATAATTTTCCATAGCGTTATTATTATTTTTATCGTACTTATATCTTTTTTATATAGTAATTAAAGGTCACCTTGACTCCTCCTTGTTCGGTGTTAAATTCTAAACTATTGCTTGACGTGTAAACATAACCCACAGGATGACACATGCTACGAAATGCACATTTCCTGTCGATGATAGTTTATGGTAGAAGAAACCAACGTGTTTACGTTACATAAAATCGACGTTTGATCTTTTTAGCTTACCAAATTTTAAAGACAACAATATTTTACACGTCTGATTGACTCAATTTTGCAATAATACAGGATGTTATTCCACCTAGATTGTAATACTGTAGGCAAGGGGATATTGAAATTATCCTAATGCTCCAATAACACCTCTAATATTGTCCTTAAATTTTACTGATATTCCCTTCCTAGCTGCAATTTTAAAATTGCTGGTGTGTTTATAATTGCTAAACCGTACATTTGATTTGAATTATATGTCCCGACACTAAAGAAAAGCTGGTGTCACTCATGGGCGTGTTCATAGTCGACTACGAACGCGCAGTAAAAATTAAAAGGGTACTAGTGTAAATGGAATAAAACTTTGAAATTTCGCATGAAATGTAGAGATATCAACCCAGTTATAACGAGCCATTTAAACAGTTGGTGGATATTACGCATATAACTCATCACGACTTAACTGGTATGCTTTAACTCGTCCAGAGGACAAGCGTCTTAAAGTTTATTTCCAGGAACGTACCAAGCCCCATAGTTAAATATACTAAATTTTAACAATATTGACGCAAGAAGAAAATTACTTCTCGTTGCATTTCTATATTTTAATATTATTTTAGCCATGAGTTTATTTGTCCAATGTAACATGATCCCGAACATGTCATCATCGAAGCTCTTCAACCCTGAATATTTTATGACTATATTATAGTTCAAGGTATGGTATTTTTATAATACCAAGATCATTTTGACTATTCGTAGCGGTTTTTACCATGGAAATAATTTGTGGTGGAAGAGGAATTTGGTTACTCAAGCTGTAATTCTCCATTCTTTGTTACGTTATGCTCAAATTGTTTATTTGTTGCTATTTCAGTTTCGGTGTCATGGTCGCTTAAAGCATATTCAGTATCGAACTCTAGGTTACTTTCACCTCTTCTATCCATTTCAGCAATGTTTCCTCGCAAACATTATCTCTTCTTCGATAGTCCAAGCTCCTCGTTGTTACTCACTCTTATAACCTAAATATGACTCAAAGCAGTTTGATGCTAAAAGAAGAGTACCTTTTCCTAGGGGTCCTTTTGACGCAATAAACTAATAACTGGTCACAAGAGCTACTTTGGCAAATAACTTTATACCAAGAGCTAAAAAGTTAGTGAAATATACGGGCATATGTAATCAGGAATTTAGTATCTCAATTCTATTCGAGGAGTCGATTTGATTCCTCGAGTGTGGTTACAGATTAAATTATAAATATGTGATGGGGCACTTGACCAACTAATCATTTTTAAAACAAGAGAGACCCAATCCCCACCTAAATGCTGACCATGAATTTACGCTGGTGCCTGCTTGTTTTACTGCTCGGGGATTTTCTTCATGTCAAACATGTAAGTTAGGAGGATTCATAATGCCGTCCATGTGTAGTCAACTTCGTCCACGAGTAAAATATTTCTAGTAAAATGTGGAATTTCGCTACATTTTTGTACAAACGAATTCGAACAAAAAGTCTGGCAGTATAATCGTCTAGTGACATTACGTGAACCTGTTGAATATGGAAAAGATGAAGCAATTGTTCTGCTATGGTTTTGTAAACAACATAATTTGTTATGCCAATTTGAGCTGTTAGATTTCTTACGCTGTTTGGAATATCTCAATACCATCTAGAATGTGTCCTTACAACTCTGGGTTTCTTGCCCTTCTTGGAAGCTCAACCCAGCTAAAAGTTGCCCTGCATCCTATTTTGTAATTACAAAATACTTTGAGAAGTTCTTCCTATGCAAGCGCATTTAGCATGTCGATCGGTTAAAGATTCCCATTGTTAATCCACCTCCAAACAGCAAATATGCAAACATTTTTGTTCCCAACCCACATCTCAGTTTGTAAATGAACCCTCTTAGTGCCTCTTAATGTGTTCATTTCTGCCCATGTCGGAACAAGGGATGATACTTTTACACTGAACGCAATACACTGAATCTTCGACATGGCTCAGTTTTAGGCCCCATTAAATTGAGGTCTTTAAATCAGAATTTTTGGGGTTTATGAATTTGATAAGTAAGAATTTGTTTCCTATGGGATTTTTTTGTTCAGATTTTATAATCTGATATGTGATCTGTTGATGAGATTTAGAGCAAGTTTGTCAAATCTGAGGCTTAGTTCAGTTAAAATTGATTGTATTGAAGGGATTTGAATAAAAAGGGATATTTGGGAGTGGGATCTTTGTAGTCGATTTGTTAGTGTAATTTTCAAAATAGGTGAGAAAAAGTCGTTTCAAACGCGAACGTTTTATTGCATCCTGTAGAACAATGCCAAAAAGAATTATTTTCGCATTGTTGAATGATCCACTTCAAAATTTTCCGAGAAATACACCACTGAAGCAACATTCTGTTTTCCTAATTTTAGAAAATAAATTTCCTCGTCGACCTTGGCTCTGACAGTCAAAATCACTAAAATACGTATCTGTTTGTAATCCCCAGTGATAATTTTAATCATTAATTCGTCAGCTTTATTTTTCCCTAATTGCACCTGCTACATATTTTTGGTACTTTTTTAATAAGATGTGTTATACATCTGCATTTATTTTATGGTTTGATAAAGAAAACTCTTGATTAAAATTACTGGTATTTTTTTCGTAAATTCATATTCGTTAGAAGAGGATACACTTATATCTGTCTCTGTCGGCTCATATGTAAATAAGGCCATATGTATTTAAATGTACTTATAAAGAAAAGCTCCAAAATTGTCAATATAAAATATTTTTTACCTGTTCCCAAAAATTCCAAAGAAAAACAGGATTGATTTTACAACGATAACTTTCTTAATTTTCAGGATTTTTTTCACTAAAGCTCATTTTGCAGGGAATTTGAAGGGCTACGACATCTTTAAAGTTGAACTTCATTAATTCCTTCGTTTTTGAGATTTTAGAACTTAAATGGCTAGGGAATGTGGTCCTCATACGCAACTCCGTACTAAAAACTTGATATTTCCATTAGTTGTCATCCTAGACAAATAATAGTTTTGTGATCTTATATTTCTTATGTAACTTCTTTAGTTTTGAGTTATTGTGAAGACAGTATTTTTCATAATTTTTATAAATAAATTTTGAAAATGAAATTCAACTTTTTTCAGATCTAGACAATCTAGACCGATCTAATTTCTAGGACATTAGGTGACATTATTCTAGACAGGAGGTGTTAAATACCTACATAAAGTTGTAATTTCAATTTTTGTGATTAAGCCATACTGCTTTTTCTCTCGAAAAAAACGAGACAATCATTTTAGTTACATCATAACTACGTAAGTTTTTAAGCTAACCACTTTTAATAAAGTTCAGTTTAAAGTTCAGATCTTTTCGAGTACTTTACAACAGATCTGACAAGTATTCCTTAAAAAATTTATCTTCTACTCTTATTTAAGGTTGCAATTCAGTTTTCTGCTAACAAGCAGTCAATTTCAACGAGTTATAACTCAGTTCACATTGTATCCACAGAAATAAACAAGAAACGCCATTCTATTTCAATAAACGTTTTGTTTCTAAGTTATTTGTGAAAAATAGCCCTAAAACGTGCAATTGTTTGGATGAAAAATCAACATTTGATTATTGATTTTGATTGATTAACGAAATATTGATTTATAAGTGTGGTTATTTAGGGTGTACTAATTTCCACCCCAGGGAAGGGGTGGCATCCACTCCCCGGTTAAAAGCACACATCTGCACTATATCGAACTATCGTTTTTTGAGCAATTTCCTACCTATCATCCAAATTTCACATCAATCGATTTCTCAGCGAAAAATCATCACTCTGGATCGGTAGTCTCCTTCCCGATATCAATGATTACAATACCGACTCTGTAGGTACCATTTCTGCTTTTCCTCATACATTTTTCTATGCACGATTAATTCCATTCACGCCATTTTAAATTTCTCGAGTTTTCCTATAACCGCCTGTTTGTTGTACCTCTTAATATGAGTTAGTTGTATTTTTCACACATACGCGATAAGAAATTCATAAACAATTTACCTTCACCTTGGTAGTTTTCCGTAATTAAAATGAATATTTCTTCCTTTAATCGATTGGACACAACAAATTCCTTTCGCCGGACTTATCGAAATGTTTCGATGCTTTCCACTGAATAGTTGCAATTTGAATTGGCTGTTCGCAGTAAAAAATTTTGGGTCCCGGTGATGAAAGATTGGTGAGGAGCAGGTGAAGGCGAAGAGGAATTATCGACATAACTTCTAAGGTGTCATATTTTTCGGCGTCTCACTCTCTTGTTCATTAAACATCAAAATATACAAATTCTTAACGTTTGAGTGATTTATTTATTCAATTAAGTATATTTTTTTCACATCAGCATTGACCTTGGCATAGACAATTCCCAAATATTGTTCTGATCACACGATTTTTATTTTTATGTGTATTTACATTGGTGACGTTTTTATAACGCGTGCCAACATAAACATCCGAAACAGATAAAAAGTTTTATTTTCAAATTGTATATTTTTTTCTAACAGGAGTACTTACCGTCGGTTATTTATGAAGTAGGTACACTTATTCGCACAAAGTTTTCATGCGTCTCAGGCAATTCCCTTCGATTACGTTACAAAAATTATCCCCTGATGTATGTGCATGAAATTATCTCGAAGAAATTATTTCTCTTCCAACGACTTTCTCTAATTACTCCCTAGTGGTAATTGGCAATTACAGATATAACTTGGGCTTGCAAGTTGCCTTAGTTAAAAGTACTATAATTACGTGATTTTTTAGGTGACATTATGTAAATTCCAAATGAATACAGTGTCATTACTCATTACATGAAATGAGCATAGTTAGTATATGCTATGTTTAAAATGAAATCATTACTCAACCGCTTGACAACAATACGTACCTGTTTTTTTGGAACAGTAAAACGAGTTTAAATTAACCATTAAAAAGTAATTTGAGGCAATTTGTTACTATGCCTACTCTGTACGACTCTCCTCTTTCTTCACTTTTGAGGAGCCGGAATATTTTTTAGGTTTCGATATTGGGATTTACTTTTATATATGTTTGTCCCCGTACTGGTTTGACCTCCCGAATTACATTTAATGAGATTTATAGACGGGGTGGAAATAATCTACGCCTGGTTCCTTTAAAGCTTTTACACAGCTTCAAAAGGTAAAGTAAAGGGATCTAAATGCTTTGTTCTACGGCTTTATATCTAAATGGCGTACTTAAACGCAAGATTTGTTGGCCGTAGTCGACAAATGCTGGTGATATGCCACTGGCTAAAAGCCTACTTATGTTTCAATGCTGGTTCCCAGCTTATGGTATGATATAATGTATACAAAAGTGCCCAGGGGATGGAAAGAGGGGTTAACACTGAAGGGGTTGCGACTTGCATTATAAATATTTTGTAAATGTTCTTTGTGCCTTGGATTCTTTTATGGGACCGCGCGTTTTATGATGGACTTTCAACGTTGCTTCCGTATACGTTGTCTTTTGTGGTTGCTACTAGGGCTCGGGAATGATGCGAAGTACATATTTGTATATTTTATAAATACAGGTAGTTTAAAGTATGGATTTGAATTTTTGGCATATTTTGAGTTTTTCACCTCATTAATTCGTTTTATTTTCAATTTTTCTGTATTCTCTCAAAGCATTTCGCCGAACCCTCCTTCTTTCTATACGAGTTAGTTTTTTTTGGGAAGTGTAAAACATACCTTACCTGTTTATATTCGTGATTTCATGGTTTTTACATTTTACATAACTTTGTTAATAAATTACACAGTTTAATTGCCGATATGTAACGTAAATATTGTCAAATTCAGACAGAATTTTCGATCAATATAAAAATTATTTGAGAGACACCTCCATCTGTGCTATTACACAAAAATGAATTGGCATGCTTGTCCTTACTACCTGAGACAATTTCTAAGTATTTCCACAGAAACTGAAGGGTTTAAAAAATTACAAAGATAGTATTGAAACGTAGTTGACTAAAACTTGAAATGTAACGCCTTGAAAATGGTTTTAAACGTGTTAAGGTATGTATTCCATACAATGCATGACATGTTAGCTGAAATAAAACTTACGAATATGTTAACAAATGATTGCTATTTCTCATAACTGCTTGTAATAGCACCTCTACACTATTTAGTAAAATAAATTGTAGTTAACAATTTTCTGAGAAATGCTGCAACTATTCTACCCTTTTACGAAACCGAAATACTTCATTTTCACCCTAAAATTAGCTAAGCTAAAGCCATCCTTTTTATTTATACGAAAGAAACTAATATTTAGTTTATTTTTAGGAAAAAAGAGATTGGGGTCAGCTCATTTTTATCTAATAAAATTAACTACATCTAGCATATAGCTTAAAATCTGCACGTTTTGACCCTATTTGGTACAATATTATATATTTTTCGATCCATATTATTCCAAACAATACGCATTGTTGCAATCTGATTTGATTTAAAAATAATTCTTAATCATTCAAATCGCCAGATTATCAGCATGGAAAAATATTTTGAGAGAAATCCTCCAATCGATCAGATACGTAATCCGCACGTTTACCCAAATTGGAAAAATCTCTTATATCCTCAAAACAATATTTTCGATAACATTTGTTAGGTAATTGGGAAAATTTGTTCCAAATCAGGCACATATCGTCGAGCGTAATTTTCCCATGAGTCTGGAAAAAAGATTCGGTTGGACGTTCTCAACAAAAAAACCAAACTAAGTTCTTGCCAAGTAATCATGTAAGTGACCTACATCATGAAATAATTATATATCTATGTTTCGAATGCTAAATTTACGTTACATTCTACTTTATCAGTTGTACGTACAATGTACGGAGTAGCAGGGATCCTAAAAATAACTTCACAGTGATGTGAAACTTAAATTATTATATTTTAATGTAAATAGGTTTCGCGTTTGTTTTCGATCAAGTTCACATATTGGACCAACACCCAATGACGCCAAACGGATGAGTTACGTTGGGAACGTTACAGATTTTAATCAAAGCATGACCCATAAATCACAAACTTTATATTAGTAATTATTTTGAATTTTACGGTGTGGCGTGCCTCAACATTACAAAAGTGACGTTGGGTTACGAAAGTAATTGATGTAATTCTAAAATAATAATTCTACAAATCCTGGAATTGTCATGGAGGCGTTTTTTAAACAAATTGATGATGATAATGATAGATGTTTTAAAAATGTATTTAAAGTTTCTGTACCATGTGGCCCTATAACAAACATATCGGTCGACGTATCTCGTTATTATTAATTGTTCTTTTGCGATGGGGCCTCTAATGCCTGGCACCTGCGTCGCCTAAATCTGTTAATCCCGCTGCTTTTCAAGTGCCTCAGAATTTCAGTTTGCTAATCCTAGCAAACCGTGAGTTCCGCCGTTCACGTGGTCCCAGATTTGGTACCTGTGAACAGCTGCTCTCTTAAACGGGGTTTTCCATTAGCTGCTTTGATGTTCTGCAGCCAATCTTCGTCTTCCACCTGTTTTTAGTCAGGGATTAGTTTCTATTCTACTTTTGCTCTGGCAAGAGGCATTCCAGCCAACTGGCTACTTGGTTCCTTCGCGGTACCTTTTCTTGCCAGCTCGTTGGGTACCTCGTTGCCTTTTATTCCTGTATGTCCAGGAACCCATGCAAGATACCGTCGCTAATTCGGTGAGGGCTTACATTCACACCATAGATGATGCCGTGGTGCAACTTACGAGGGCCTCAATGGCCTCGCGATTGTCGGTAATTGTGCCATCGAACCCCTTATTTCCACACCCCTTATGTGTCACACGTATGTGACACACCTGTAAATAGCGTAAACTTCGGAAAACCAAGACGTGTTTCCTTTGGGATTTGATATCCCTGTAGCTATTGATCCACCAGGATACCATCAGTTCATTCCTGGACTGGTCCGTGGTTTTCCCCCTAAGCTTCTCTGGTTGGTAATTTTGCCTTATAGGTCTTTTCTATCAGAGTCCTTTTCGGGATCTTGTCTGATTTTATTGTGAAGGGATGCTTATGAATCGTCACTAATTTAACGTGACCAACCCCCTTGCTCCTACACCCCCTGGCACTTTAGTCTGTATGCAGTCATCCTGGCCGGATTTTTGACTAGGAACTCTAAAAGAGGACTATTTACAGTCCCGCAATCGGTGTGGTGTTCATAGCCTCGTTGCAGCTCTTAGCAATTTTCCTTATTGGCTTTCATAGCCAATATCCCTTCCATCCTTGGCCATCAGACTGTTGCTGTATACACCAATGATGATAGTACCTGTTGGTATATCCATAGGCTTACCCTTGGTTTTATGCCTCAGGTCTTTCCCATGGCTCTTTTACATGCGCACAATGAGGCACACGTGTTTTTCCTTTTTCCCTCGAGATGTATGCACCACATCTTTGGTGGCATTTAAAATTGTTGATTCATGAAGTCTTTGATCATTATTGATTTTGTCCTTTGTAATTGCAAGTGATTTACCAACTGCCACGTTGCTAAATAGATTTATCACGTCGAAACTCACCAAAATATCATTACTGTTCATTTTTGTGTTTTTTAATTATTCTAAAACGTGTGACCACTTGTCAGTGTTCCTAAGATATCTTTTTTTAAATAAATCTTGCTAGAATTACTTTGGTGAGCTTATTGAAACTACAACTGGTCTTAGAGGGATATTTTGTTGCTGCTATTTTTGGCTAACCATAAAAATGTGGCGGTGTGCTATAGTGAGGTGTTAGTGTACCTCTCTTATATTATTCAATTTATTGTAATTCTGTTAATTCTAAAATAGATTAATTTCAGACTTACAGGGTTATGAAATACGATAACGTTCACTTTCTCCCTCGTAAAATTGAGCTGGTCAAGCCGCAGAGACAAAGGACGTCAACTTGCCGAAGTAATAAAATTACCATAGAAATGCATCACCATTTTCTTATTCCATCCGTCCCTTTAGGTATTGTCCTCGCCCCCGCCTATCTTCTGTTTTATACATGTTTATGTGCAACTGGCGATGAGCCCTTCGGTCTTCAACAGGGTGAATAAAATTACCATAGGCCGAAGGGCTCAACAAAATGACCGCCGGCTATACGATTCGCTGGGCCCATTGCGAGCGGACCGATTCGGCCACTTTAAGTAGTTTAATAAAAGGGCAGCGGATGATGCAACGGGCTAGGGGATTTTGGATTTAATGGAGCAGATAGTGTACGACGATTCCGCGTTACGGTTTGTCGGGAGAGGATGTACGAAAATGGCAAATGTTGTTTGGTAACAATGACGATTTCTGCCACGCCTTGAACTTCTCCGCGTTAATCGCACTCAAAGCTCCGCGATAGTTGGAATCGATTACGCAAGGCTCTCCCGAGATCTTTCTTCAAACAATTTCAAAATATGATTCGAGCACACTAGAAGAAACAAAGAAAGTGTCCTAACGGAAGAATCAATATTTACACACCTCCATTTTTCATTTACTCTGCGTCACGTATGGAACAGCTTTATGAACACGCTCCGAACGATACACGAGAAAAACAACAACCTGCCCCGCTGGATGTGTAATGCATGTGAGTACGTATACATGCACGTATACAGATTTTGACGGATCGGGGATGGAAGAAAAGCGATGCAATGCATGAAGCTTGCGTAAATCGATACTCCGGGGTTGGAAGTTTCTTCCTTTGTTTGCTTAACGTTCGACGTGCTGAGGCCTGAGTTTTTACTTTGGGCCACAAATTTTTAAATAATCGTATCGGAAACTCAGATCCTATTGATATCAGAGGTTCAGTTGTTCTAGAATAAGTGAAGGCAATCTAGATTTTTCAATCCAACTCCAACATAGGAGGAATGTTATGACTCCATTGAGTAGTACTAACCCATAGAAGTGCTATCGGCACAAAAGTAGTAGTAGTATTTATTACCAAAAAAGCTACAAAATTTTCATACGACGGTTGTTTATATCATATTGATCAAACTTAATAATTATCCAGTACAAATGTTTTTTAGAGAAACGATTAAGTTTTATTGAACTGGCCCCGTTTTTATTATCATCTGGAGAAAATTCTCTTGGTTCTGCCTTCTCTACTATGAAAACTGTCCTTCGATTGTGTTATTAACACTATACAAAAGTAACATCTGATCTGGATAATTTGAAAAAAATGCTGTATACATAAGGGATTGAAATAATATTGGATCTATCATAGGATTAAATAGTCCATTCGGCATTTTGCAACAAGTCACCAAGTAAACGTCCTAATTTCAGTTGTTCATGCTAACAATTGTTAAGACCCAGGATTATTGAGATTTTAAACAATGTTATTTGACTGGTAAGATGAATTTTAACGAATTACAAAACAGTGATAAAGTAGAAAATTTTACGTGAAGGCACGTCTTGCCCGTTCGAAAGTCAAAACAGGCTTTAAGGAGCATGGCAGAGTTTTATTTCTTATTAGCAGGAGCTAATTAGTCGTTATCATGAATCGGCTTTTTTTGTAGCAAGATACATGGAAATCAAAAAATAAGTTAAATTAAATAAGAGACATGTTAATTAATCCTTAAACTAAAAAAATTAACTAATCAATGTAGAAGGGTCATGATCTCATTAGTGCTTTTGGAATCAATTTCGGAGTAATTCTCTTAGCGGAGAATTACTTAATTAATTTAATCAACGAAAAAGCATAGCTGGTTCCACATTGCACAACGGGGTTCAAAACTTTCTTTCAACAAATGTCCTGAAGTTGTCATGAAGGACTTAATGTCATCAAAGTCCTTTATATATACTTCCACGAAAAAAATTGAAATACTTCACTCAAAGTCCTGAACACGTTGCCCGTTTCAGAAAAAAATTGAATTCGACAAAGAATAAATTGTGAATTCATTCATCTGCACGTTTTATGACCAGCAAAAAACCACCTCAGGCGACTTATGTAAAAGTTTTAATTTATATTACGCGATCGATATTAACAAAAGATGGAAGGATCCGAGAGGGACGCAAGGCAAGGTTCAACATCACCGAGGGACTTTTCGAGATCCCGGATCTAATCTTTCCGCGTGTCGCGCGACGTATTGCATCAGTTGAAGAGCGAGTTTTCTGAAATTTACTTTCGAAAGTGCTCTTTGGAAAATCGAGTCTTCTCGAGGCGGGACGCTTCTGTGCCTGCGTGAATTAAACTAACGAAATTCGGCAATTTTATTCGCCCAGGACAACAAACCTTTAATATTTATACTTTCGAACCCAACGAACTTGACCCGATTCAAAATATTTTGTCGAGATCTCGCGCGTGTGTTTACGTCGTCTTCTTATGCAAACGGCGGTTTTTATCCTTTTTTGAAACCTCTGCGAATTCGGTTGGAATATATTCTCCCCAATTTGCAAGTTTTCCTATTCTTCCTTGTGTATACGTCTTATATCGACTGGGGAATCCGTATTTTTTACGTTTTGTCACAATACACGGAATAATGTAAAACCGTTCAATTCTATTTGTTACATTCTCGAGCAGAGACGCGCTCCTATTCGTTCCAAAGTTGCAATAGCGATAGGATATTGCTCGATCGATTTGTTTCCCTTCCATTAATTCCATCGTATTCATGTATATGGATGGTATGTGTGATTGGAAAAATATATAGAAATCATGGGATTGCCGCAATACTGACTATATTGAATATTGAAGTTCTGTTGATTTGTCAAAATTTTTGTTTATTTCCCTTTTAAATAGTACTGGTAACAAATCGAAACCGCGAAAAGTTTTGATGCCAATCAGCGCAGCGGGATATTTTCGATTAACTTCATCATCAGTGCTACCACAATATAAATTCAAATTTGTGCATATAAATACGAAAATTAGATTCATTGATCTGCTCGCGGATATCGCCATGACAGGTTTGTTATATAGCGAGCGAACTTTAATCTCGTGCGAACTTTAATCAGTCGAAAAGTCGACGATCCCCACCGTTCTTGTGCGTTGACGTTTCCTTCGATGCCTCCGCACTGAATTTCTTCTTGTAGCTGATTAGGACGTGGGATTTATATGTGTTTGTTACTATGTACTGACTCACAGCCGTAATGTCAGCCATTAACCCATTATTTAGTAATTACATCGAGGAGAATTCGAAAAAGGAATCGCTTACTCCAACCCCCCTCCCTTCCCCCGGGTGATATCGTGATCTTCACGTCTAACACGAAAAGCGTTTCCAACACGCTTACAAAGTAGTTGAGTTACGTGTTTGCCGTGCTACCTCTTAAATAAAAAAAGAACGAGAACGAAAGAGGAAAGCTCTACTTCGGCCGGGCCGCAGGCACCAAGCCAGCGAGTTTACTGAAGAAGCAATTAGTTTGTTGTTATTCCCTTCGTTCTGGCATAATAAATGCATGTTCTGAACTTCTACTGTGCCGAGAGCGAATCGATTCCTCGCCTCCCAAAGAAAGTCCAGTCTGGACCAAAAAGCGCTGCCTTATGTCAAACTTATCATCGACGATAACACCGGAACTTATTCGTCTTCTGACGATCCCAAAGTTCGAAATTATTTGGTAATAGTAGCATAGATGCACTAAAAACATCTACACAGCGTTCCAAAATTGGTCTAAGGTAATTATCCTATCCTAATCATCAAGCTGATAATAGGAAATAAATAGTAGGAATGAATTACATAACCTCTGAAGCAAACTGAAAACAAAAATAAAAAAGTTGCAATTTAGCGTACATTACCACACCACTCAACTAAAAAATGTAACTGTATCGTTCGCTTTCAACATTGACATACTTATCAACAATGAATTATCGAAAAAAATCACCTATTTCCTCGCTCAAATACCCATTTATACTAATTTACGAGACGATCTGTAAAAGGTATAAAACTTGGTATACTGCAGCGCCATCTGGTGACTAGTTAAAATAAAGTTAATGTCACGAAAATATCCCCCGGACTTTATATCCACTTGTAACAATTTTCATGGCTATTGGTTGAACGATATAGAAGTTGATATGCTGCAGTGCCATCTGGTGGCTAGTGGACAGCATGAAAACATTCTCTTTGAAAACATACATATATGTACCAGCTTTCATGGTATTTGGTCAAAGGGTGTCAAAGTCTATTAATTTGGTACACAAACCTATATCCACTTTTATATATTACGATTGTAGAGCGACTCTTCACGAACAGAAAACGTTATGGGTTATATGGCCCAATATCTTCTCAGACACCGATTTTTACATTTTCTGATATGGGGCTAGGTAATTCGATGCTGAAAAACATCACATTTTCGTCGTTTTTATTTGGTTTAAAAGTTCTTTACCGATTTTGCTTTCTCAGGGCTCATTTTTTGAACGTTGACCGTTTTCGTTTTTGTAATAAAAGTTATAAAACTATTTTTGATCAATTTATACATTTTTTTTGTTACACTTTTCCTGAGCATATGCATTTTATTCCTACAACTTTTCTGCTCACTATAACGTTGAGGAAGTGGCATGATTTTGGACTTTAAAACGTGGTCTCGTTTTTCGTACCTAATTACCCTAGACTCATAAAGTCGTAATACTCTCATAGTCTATGCCGTCGGTACCGGGTCAGTCGTAAATGTTCCGCTGCTAACGAAACAAGCGAGCGAAATGAACCAAATTTATTTCACGTGACGTGAAATAATCGATCTGGACGGTTATTAGCTCCAAAAGAAATCATGATAAGTCACTAGAAGATTCATCCATTTCGCATTAAGTACGCATTAAAATAGATTATACGACGTGATTATCTAAACTTGATTATTTACAACACTGAACGTAGAACTAGGTTGATACCACTATGGTTGGGAAATATGTAATGGCAATGTAGCGTATGCGTTTAAATTGGGTTTTCCTTCTTAATCATGAATCGTTCTGCAAAGAACTGGAATGTATGGCAAAAGCATTAAATACCTCTACAAGAAATCACTATTCATCCAGCTACCAAGAGTTACTACCTGGAGGAGCACGTTTCAGCATATCATATGGTTCTTGCAATGTTTTTGTGCACTTTGTGCACTTATGCACTTGTATAACTCCTCTGGATACTACTGTTTTCCTTTGGAGCTTTAATTTGTTTCATCTAAATTGGCTATTTTTAAGCATTGCATGATTCATTTGAAATTATTTAGAAACGTTTCGACTGTTTTTTGACTGCTGATAGTCTCCCCAAACTATACAGTTCTGGTTTTCTGATGCACCGGTCCTAATTTCTTTTTTAAAAGAACTTTGAGTCAGTCTTTTCCTGCTATTCTATCTGGTCTCCACAATTTCGGAACTGGCAATTCATTTGCAGTCGCAAGCTCATAAGCAACTCTTCTTGCATCTTCTGTAGTAGCAGTAATAAATTAAATTTAAAAAAATATGCATACTTCCATACATATTTTGCAATTATTGTACTATTACCTGTACAATTTTACCTATCTTCTGAGCCATATTTATCGCAAACCTTTAATTAGGGATTCATATATAATCACTACCAATAAAACGTACGTGATATGACGTGCATTTAATGTGAAATTAGAGAAGCACGCAGTATTGAAACGTAGAAGATAATTTTTCATTTCGTTGGTATCCCAGTAACAACTATTAAAACTTTCCTGTATATATCTTTACAATTTCACTCCAATTATTTGTGTGCACGTTAATAAATTTTAATTAACCACCCTGATAAGCTTAATTACCAAATCCACCATAAATCAAACCGATACACGTACTTTTTCCAAAACTAATCATTTTATCGACGTGAAGAAGACGTTATCGATTTTTTTTCAGGACGAACAACAAATAACCCCATAAAAGTATCACTTAGGTGCATTTGATTGACATAAAGCTCCATCGAGGAAAGATAGAATGACAGGCGTTTTATTCAACAGTTTCGAAATATTAAATACTTGCATTGATATAGATATTGTCTGTTATCAGTCGAATAAATACTTGGAAAGTCACGGGAATCATCGCTAATTCGACTTCTATCAGACTAGCCGTCGACGTTTTTAGTGATTAGATAACGTCACACCTGGAATGTATTAATATTTGCCGTTGGACCATTGGCGGCAATCAAAAATTATTGAAACGATACGTATATCAGTTTTGGAAATAATTGGAGTATAATTTCGTTCAATGGCGATAGGCGAAAGAGAAGCGGTCTATTTCCTATAGGATTTACAGTTTATTAAAATAAATGCACATGTTTGTTGACTATTAAATCTCCATGCACACGCATAAGAGAAGCCAAACTTCACATTTTTAATCCTTTTACTAATTAGGTACTGAAACCGTCAAACTGCTTGGAGAGTAGTTTGTAATTATTTCTAATCTGGTTGTGATTTTGAGTGAAATCTTATATGCAAAGTTAAGTTAATAACGAAACGTAGTTTTTATTTGTTTTGCATGTATTTTTACCGATGCTTTACGAGCAGTAAAGCTTTAATATCCATGGTTTGTTGTATACGTTACCCGATCTCCTGACGAATATAATTTTTTCATGTAGCTTCTTACACTGCCATATTCCGCTGGAATCTAAACAAAGGCTTACGACATGGGTAAGGACCTGCGTTTGGGAACGAGTCCATAGGCGCTCGCCAATTACAGAACGACCAAATACACCGGGGACAAATAATTGAACCGGTCGGTTACAATTTTTCAGAGTAAAAAGCCGTTTAATGGTGCTAACTCGTTTTAGCAGTTCCTTAGCCGTAAAAATAAATGCGTCGGTTCGTCGTAATTCCACGCTAACAAAAAAAAATAAATTGCGCCTTGTCGTTAGAACTATCTTATTAGGCCTAAAGTTGCTCTTGAAAATTTTGAAAAAGCTTCAGGTGTTTTGCGTTAACTACTAACTGCTACTTATACTCTTTATTTAAATTGACAAGGTAGGTTGGATTTTAAGGAATAGCTGGGAATCCCGTAAGAAAAGGTCGTTTCTAAGGTAGTAGTTTAGAATTTGGTTTGTTTCCCTCGAAATGTCCAATTCCGACGCCACTGATGACTATTTTTTTAAACATCTTTTTTTTCTATGAACGTATTCGTAGCGTGAAAAGATAAGCTGTTGCTAGGCTGCACCGCGACTTAGGTATATTTGTTTTTCCTTTAACCAAAGTTAAACGTTGAAACAAACAATCTGAGTCATTTAATGCATTTAGACTCATTAAATTTTGTCTGTTTGAACTGCTGGTGCTAATTTCGGACGTGACAGATCAGTGAAACTTTGCTCTTATATTTCTATACGTGGTGATTAAATATTACTTTCATTTGGTGGATTTGACAAAAACCCTGGGAGCTAAGCTAGAACGTTACACGATTTTTATTTTTGAATCCTTTTCGTTAGCATATTAAGGGAATTTCAAGCGTAACTTACCCGGAGTTGCTTTTTTATTGTTATTAATATCGCCACTTTACGAGGAGTACGAAGTACGGTATAAAGAGTCGAACGGGCGATAATGGGTTACGCACGATAGATTTTGCCCGGATAAAATATGAAACAAAATATAAAAAATGGAACGCTCCGGGTACAATTGCCCATCGGACAGTTCCTCCAAGTCATTCCGGTAATAAAATTAAGCCCAGAGGCCCGGTTATCGCCGAAAGTTTAAATTGGAAACGGGTCAGGGAGACGTAGTCCCAATACGATATGTGGTCGGTGTGCGATTGCGGGAATTAATGAGATGGAGGAAAATATAGGGGGAGGGTCGGATTTATTTCCTCGCTAACATTGTTTTAATTTCGGGATTAATGCGGGTTCTCCCCGCGGATACCGCGGACCGAAAGTTACGAAATGAGCTTCGGACGTACGTCCAAACACCGCGTCCTCCTAATGCAAATCATCGAGAATGTCTAATGGGTCGAGATGCAAATAGAAAGATTAGCCATCATCATCCTATTTATCTTAAATTCCATCCATTACTTGTTTACATTTCAGGGAAACTTAATTTAGAACCAACTGAATATTTTTTTGAACGTTCGATCAGCCAAACTACTTAGACATTTATTTTAGGGCCCTACCGAGGAAGAAGTAATAAAGCGTCTCCATAGCCTTGCTGATTTTACTTAGACAATTTGATTTAATATAAGCAGTTACCTTTCATGCCAAATGTCAGACCTGTTGGTAGTCACGTGATCTAGATATCGTGACGTTATTAATTTTCAATTTTTTTAAATATCTCGGTACATTCCAACTATATTTAGTAAGGTTTAGCATATATCTGGGGCAACCAAGTGCGCATGTAAAATTTGTTTTTGATTTTTTTTTTTTGGCGAGCAAATTCAATTTTTATTACGTACCAAAATATTCAAAAAATCATAAAAAATACAGGCTAACTTCAATCGCGAAAAAACATATATTGAGATTTTCAGGATTGACGGACCATGGACCAAAAATTCAAAAACAGTCTCTTTTCATCGTTTTTCCCCAGAAAACTTGTAGCACACGTTAAAAAAATTATCACTACTTGTCACTGTCATGTGCTTTGGCATTATGTTTTAGAATAGATTTTCTGGGAACTTTAAGAATGGTGGAATATAGAATAAAACTCGAAAAACCACCTTTTGGAACATTTTCGTGGGAAAAAGTTGTCATGAACCAAAAAATATTCACTAATTTTCACTGAAATTAGATAAAAGAATTTTTACATTGATCAAAGCAGGAGAAAGTTTCCTACTTTCAGTCATTTACGTGTACTTCTTACGTTTACTCTTAATTTCTAAACGAACATGAAAAATGGATTAATCAATTGAACCACACTGATTTTTGCATCAGCTCCTCTTCATTTGCAAATTATACATTGAAAAACCCCGATTTAGACATAAATTTTGATGGTTTACCCCATTACATTTCATCGATCCAAAAATTCTATTCAATCATCATGTGTGGTCAAGTCTAATATGAGCCATGCTCATTATAATTATAAAAATTACTTTTCACTATTATTACTATGATGGTTCGGACCAGTGATATAGTGATAGTGGCCAAAGAAGAGACAAAGGAAGAAATGGAATGCAGCAATAACAGATGTTAAAATAGAAACATAGCCGAGCTGAACAAGGAGCTAGAAAACGGAATGAATGGGAAACATCATTACCTCTACGTCTAAGATAGTGGAGGATGAAAATTTTGTGTGGGGTTCCTCTTTGTAGTTGACATTTGAGGATCTTTCTGGTACAATTTTCATCATTCAACATCAGTTCAACATTCTTCAACTCAGTCAGTTTTGTATATCTTGATGGTAAAACTAGTATCGATTTTACCATTACATGTAATGTTACTCATCTGGATTTAAGCTGTTTCATGTTGTGCGTCAAGCGATCGGAAAAAGCTTGAACTACAATTTGAAATGCAAATCATCTTTAAGAAACAATACACCGACATTTTGTGCGATTGTCATTTCCATCGAAACGCTTTATATGTTCCCTCCTAGCGACATATCCCCGCCTAATGTCCATTGTACCGAATTCCAAGAGGTTCATCCTGATTTTGTCCTAGCGAAATATTCAAATTCCCGATTATCTAAATGCAAAGGCATTTATGCCTCCGTACAAAGTCTACTTACTAAAGCGAATAATTTTATTCAAATTCCGGGAGAAGATTCGGGAGAGTGTTTAGGAAACGTGCCCGATTTTCGAAATCAACTCGACTGAAACAGAATTTTCGTACGTCGCCGCGTAGAGAGCGAGGGAGGCTTTTCCTTCCTGAGGTAACGCGACAATGGTAACCATTATAAATCAACCGAGTATAAAGCCCTTAATTGGTGCGAATAGTGCATATTCCGCTAATACAGACGGGAAATTGGATAAAATACAGGGGGCTCGATCGTTACGTTTGTGTCGACGATTTCAATCTACGGATCTAACTCAACGAGCTTGAAAATTCAAAATGGCGAGGTAGATGGAAAAATTAACGCTTCAAGCTGTTCCAGTTTCTCAAGTGTAGCTCATTAGGACGCAACCGCCTCGAATTGCGATATTAACATTTTGAACAACTGAAGCGTCGTTTGTGTCGTTGATTAGACACTCGGTTAGTCTATGTGCCTTTCGAATCCGCTTTGCTATTAAGGTATGCACTCGATGAGATGGATATGGAAACTTTCCACTGTTTTAAACATGACATTACATTCAGATATTGAATGGTACTTGCTGGAAATTTCTTGGAATATATGCGCAACTCGTCATGGGATGTGAATTTTAAAAGCACCAGGGTATTAATCCTGAATTATAGCAGATTTTTAAGAAAACTTAAATATTCAATTGTAGTTGACGTTGTAACACCGGTAGAATCAATATATTCTATCGATATACCATTAAGCCTGTCAACCAACCTTATTGTTAATATTGTTAATTGTAATTACTCTCGAGGCCAATGCATTGCAGTACTGTTTAGAAGGAGAAATACTGTGTACATGAATAATTTTACAAATTTTGTTTCAAAACGTAAATGTTTTCTATTTTCTACATACGGCAACAAACACAATGTCTCTTCAGTTTGAAGATTTGCTAAGGATTGTATCAACTTTTGTAGAACTATATATTGAAATTTCAGCTGCACAAACATGTCAAACATCTCATTACCCTCATGCTCGCACTTACATCACACAAATTCATACAATAAATGACAGAAAAATTCCGGTGGAGGAGTTGAACCTACGTCTCTAAAGCAATTTTTCATTTATTGATATAACCCAAAGAGCTCAAAGGGTCGGACTCCCCTGATTTGAATCATTTGCTTTAACATATGTGTTTTTCGAATAGAGGCAAATTTTTCATCGATTGGAATCTAATTACATGAGGAAATCAGCCCATCTACTTATCTGAGAATCTTAATGCGTCCGACGATAAACCCCCCCGCATCCTGCGATACCCTGCGAGCCGTGCCAGACTCGAATCAGCGCCCCGGCTTTCCAGATAATGCGAAACTTTAGATATATTGCTCGGAATTTCCCTGCCTCTAAATGAACTACTTGCTCTTCTGAATGATTACTTTGAGCTACTTCGAAGTTAAAGGGTAATCCCGCCTAGATCCTTTCTATCCGATCCTCCGGATGACAAGGAAGCTGGGACGGCTCCGGCGGAGGACTTATCTGATGTGCCCTACCCATGATTTACGGGTCTGTTCCGGGAGGACCCACGAACCTAAGCTCGAAGAGTTGGACAAATTGTTTTTTCTATAGAAAATTAGGGAGGGGTTCGGGCGCCGCTCCACCTGCAGAGGTGCGACCACGAATTTTTTACGATTCTCCAGTAGAAATCCCTTCGTTATTACCTTTCCAGTCTCAATCTGCCTTATTCCAAACCGATTCCAAAAGATGGTGTGTCTTGTTTAATCTAATATTCTTCTCTGAATTGACAACTAAGTATTGCCTCAATGATTATGGAGTTTCAACATCTACCAACATCGAATATATTTTGGATAATTTACCATATCATATCACTGAATGTAAGATTCCTCAATAAAACCTAGGGGACCACATGACCCCTGTGGAATCATAATACAAAAGTGGGAAAAAGGATTATTATAGAAATCTCATTTTAAATACCATATTTGTGTCTTTGGACATCTGATAATGGGGAAAACTTGCTAAATCACTGAATCGATTCATGTCGCGCTCATCGCCTTTACATAGGTCTCTAATCCTTCCAAAATCTATATGAGAGTCACTGTATCGACAAGATGTGATTCGACCTGCTCGAAGGTTCTATTCATTTCCAAATCGACCAAAAATGAAAGGTGCTTCACGTACATTTCACGTATTGTAAGATAACATTATTAATATGTACTTTTTAGTAACCAGTTGCCATATATCAACACATGTTATCCTATGGAGTAATTAAGTATTATTAGGAAGAGTAGTTATAGTCCAAAAACGAATAATAAGGCATCTTTAATATCACCAGAACCTCTGGCAATCAATTATTAATCGAGTAACATTTAAAGTTACTCTGTGTAAAAGAAAACGAATATAAATTCAAAAAAAAAAAAATAGAGAATATCATGCTCAATATGAGGGAAAAGCAACTTTTTTCTATCAAGGTATAGAACTGCAAATGGTACGAGTCTAAGATTATTCTAAAAAATTCCTGATTCAATACAAGCTAAAATAGATACTACACCATATTTCTATTTATAGTGTAACTTTTGTTGTTCGATTAATTTAGTATTTTTGACGTGGTTATCTTGTAAAACAGCTGAAGTACAAAATAAAAATCTAATCTAATCTGATTCAGGTCAGTTTTAGTATAGATCACGAGGTAATTGCATCATTTCACACATACTTGCATTTGTACATTATAGCGACATGGTGATATAGCACGTCGTTCTTTAAAATAACGGTAGAATATCCTGCATTTTGGGTGCCTCAAAATTCTCTTAATATTTTTCCTAACGTGTGTCTTTTGAAACATGTCATTAAAGTAATTATCATTGGTAACAATTCGCTCAGTATTTCCACTCTTCACATGTAAATGCTATAAGACCTACAGAATTTTGCTCTAGCATCCGTTAGGCGTAAAAAAATCGGGTACTAAACACACCTTGAGAGTCGTGAAGCTACCAACAAGTTATGGAACTAATAACAATATAAGAAAATCAATTTTCTCCGAAATATGGATTTCGGGATAATTTTGGTGATCTCGTTGTACTTAACAATTATTTCATAGTCATGTAATGCTTACATCCATCCTTATAATCATTAGGAAATGACTGAATTACCCTTTTAATTAATGAATTAAGTTTTCTTCCAATTTGGTCCAAGGTCTTGAAAAAAATTGTGAAAGAACATGTTACTGAGTGGGTCTGATTGTGTCCAGAGGAATGATATGATCCCTAGAAACCAGCCTTTTTTTCGTAGTGGATATTTCATCACTACAGCTGTTTTGAATATGGCTGATGATATTTTCATATACTTTGACACAAATTGTTTAGCGATGGTTTGGATTACTCTATGGTCTTTGAAGAGATAAGTCGCAAAGTACTTATTCCTTAGTTGGAATGTTTTGGTTTTGATCGTATAGTTATTCTTTTCTCTGTGAATTACCTAACTAATCGTACTTAGTGTGTAGTGGTTAACAATGAAATCTCTTGCTTAGAGTTGATCTCCCCTGGGAGAGCTCAAATCTCCTTCCTCGGCCTATTTTAGAGGCCTGAGGACTAATTTACCATTTTCCATTGCATTCTTCTATTTTACGGTCCTTCACAGATGATACACCAATTTGACCATGAGTAATTACATTATGTTGTTTCAGTTTCGCAATCTAATCAAGCAAATGTAAATATATTTTCAAACAATCACAATCTAAAAATTCAATTAAATCATGAATTAAATTAATTTTTGTTTCCTATGCAGCATCTTCTTATAGCTCTTGTCGTTAAGTGTAAGAGCAGCTGTTTAGCTAAACTTCACCACAATTGAGCTCAACTTTACACACGATGTGTGATACTTTGGCAAATAAAGATCTAGTGTTTATTATTATCATCATTGCAAGACATTAACTGATTACCAAATGGTTACGTATACTTCGCCCTACACATTTCGCTCTTTCTAGCTCCAAACCGTCATCGACGTCAGAGAAACCCCTAACATTTGACGCTTTTGAATCAATAACACCGCACTGAAAACGTTAATTTTGGACCTATCGACATAAACAACGTTCGATGCCGTGAAACTTTTCCTTTTGCAAATTAGTTTCATGAGAAAAGTGTTACTTCGAGATCGGAACAAACACAAACATCCCTGCGAACGCGTGTCCATTTAGCACGTGCTGGCGATGACGATTCTACGTGCTCACGTGTTTCTACCAGGGTAACATAATTTGGTGACCTGGAAAACGTTACAAACCTGCGTTGTACTTGATTCGCTCAAGTCGGCCATTAAAATTGCAGAATGTTCGATCTGACATCGCTCGGGTTGACGTGCTATTTTAATTCTTAATGATCCCTAAGAGAACATTTAAAAAATCTCTGAACGTCAGATTACCTCGTGCTGTTCTAATTTCTCTACGTGACACGCATAATTTTGGGAATCCATCCTGCTGGGAATTAATTTGTGGAAGGGAGGAGGATTTTAATTAAAACGGTTTAATCGCATTTTGGTGTAATATTAAGGATTATCGCAGATGTACAAGTTACATATATAATTTGATTGTACTTGTTCGGTACGCGTCATGATAAGTAAAATTCTTGTGGATATTACCGCATTATTACAACACAAAGCGTCCGACAATTGATAGAATTTGTATGTTGTATATATAATGTATGTATATAATATTTCAGTTACCTAAAGTTCTGCAAATAATCCCCTACAACAAAAAACTTCCTGAAAAATATTTAAGAGAAACAAGTTTTGTTTTCATTAAAATATGACATGACTTTTTTGGAGATTTGACATTTAAATATATTATATTATTGTAGGTTAAAAAGTCTATGTTAGAAGTTCGTATACGTCAATTGATGCATTGTACAATTTAGATATGAATATATGTTTCGTGTCTAATGATGAAAAACGTGATGAAACATTTTTCTAAAGAGCTTTATTGACTTGCTAAATATTTTGCTACTTGTGCTAATTGAAATTCCTTCACGTCCGTTTCATAGAATTTGAAAATGATCCGTATATTTTTATGAAATTTTCATACTCGGATAAATCTTGTACTTATTTTTATCGGCCGACGCACGTGAAAATCGTGATGTCCGAATAATTGAATAAATCCCGGGCTTATGCGATTTTACTTGTGGTATTGACCCCTACGTGAAGAATTACGGGAAAAACGATCCATTATTCAACGGGATTTCGACGGAGTAAAAAACTCTGCGTTATCTCGTGACGTCCATATCTTAAATTTTATTCCAAATAAACGATTCCACGTGTTTCAAATTATAATTTTATATCGGAAAATTATTCATCAGTTTCAGTTCTGAAAAGTGTCAAAGACTCCTATCCCCATACTTCGGACCGTTTTCCGTAATCGGATTCGTGTATTGAATTAATCCTTCCTTTTTTTATTCGCATTTGCACCAAATGCAATTATGAAGTTTACGAAATAATTCCATTAGACCCTTTCCGTAAAAGGTATGGCAAAATTTTAGATAAAACTCTCGGACGGCCATCTCATCGGCATTATTTACAATGCCATTAGTACTTTTTGCATGTACCTTTAGTCATAGGAGCTCACGCAAGCTAATGTAATAAACATCGCCATCAAAAGGGAGTTTCGCTGTGGCTTTGCTTTAAATTTGTGATGAGGGATGAGGCATGGGCGGACGGGGGCTTTCCCATTAGAAATTAGAATGGAAGAAGAATGTATTTAGAATAATGTGTTTAAAAAATGCACATCCCGTGGAAGCCTAACAATTGATTTAATACACTTCAGACTTAACCATGTTTTATTCGTTAGTGATTAAGTGTATAGTTAAATCGATTAAACTATCAATTATAAATATTTTGTGACGACGAATATTTACGAATGACACATCAATGTCATTAATCTGCGTTTCAACTGGCTGAAGTGCTTTCATTAGAGAAATGCGTTCAAATAATTAAAATTTTCTTTAAAATCCACAAAGCACTAGGCCGCCCATTTAACTATTTGATCGATAAGAGTAACGTTATACTTATTTGTTGAAACTGATAAGTGTGAAATTTATCGTCGGATAAACAAATAAAAAATAAGCGCTTATACGAGTTACTCATATTACTTATCTGACAAGATACAGTCACGTCAAGGTCAACCGTTGTTGCCAATGAGTCTGCCGCTGCGATATATTTATTATACGATCGCAATAAATAATGGAAGTTTTATTTTAGACCCAATTAACGTGATGAGCGTCCCGTTTGGGGCGCGCACCGAAAATAAAGTTTTACGAACTCCTTTTTCGGCCCGAGAAATGCTCCTCCCGCGGTCGTAAATAAATTATGTAGGAACTTGCGCTTAAAGTTTAAGCCTTAAACAACATTACTTTTACATTTGACGGGATGGAGCTTAAGTAATTCTTTGGAGAATATTGCTCGCATTAAAATTCACTCGCCGCATCTGCAACGTATTAATAAATTTTGCAATTAACGTTTTATTGTCGGCACTTTCTCGCCAACCATTTAATGAGTTTTTTGTGAGGACGCCTAATTACGCCTCAAAATTTATTAATTCTTAATCATATTAAACGGACCATAGAGAGAGTTCACTCTTTCGTACAATGTGAGAAACTGTCGATTCATAAAATTGATGTTCGGGGGGGAAATCGAATGACTAATTAACAATTGTAAACATAACCATCTGGATCAGATTTCCCGCACGTAAGCCCCTTATTTATTAACTCTCGAGGTAAATACAAAGCAATTGTATATTTACTTAAGCATTCATCATACTACGCGGTTTTCCTAGACAACCATCCGTGTCGAAAATTCATTTGAATTCCGATAAGAAATAACAACAAACTTTTATTCATCATTGTTAACAGCTTGATTACGATTATTGCGATATGTGATCCAAGATGACCTTGTAACATCGTGCATATTCAAAGATATTCATTCCTCTGAAATCTAGAAATAGACCGAAAACGATTTGAATTTTAAAATTCCGCCATGAATAATGAACGCTTTTGTTTATAACCTTTCAAGCGTATTTTCGGTTTGAGCATAATTTGAGGTATTGTACATGCAGAGTAGATCTTGGAACCTTGGGAACAAACCGCCTGTGTCAAGGTGGATGGTTTCAATTTTAGATTTTTCGCGATTGTAGGAAATGTTTACTTTTTAAATGGGTTCATTGGAATCAATGGTTCTGTGTGAAATATATATACATTTCCATAAGGGCGCGGTGATAAGGGAGGAAAGGTTTTTTGGGGCGCCGCTGGTCGGACAATAAAAACAACGGGAGGCGTTAGTATCGACGTTATCCGTGTTTGATATAAAAGCTTTCAGGTAGATTCTGGAACTTTTTAATGATCGCAGTATTGAATTTTAGGGGAATTTTATTACTCGCTAAAGGGGCCCCTTTATTAAAAATGAAAGAACAGAGTTTCCTTTATTGTTTTAATGACTTTTTTACGACTTCGGCACATTGTAGGTAAGTAAACGTCATGAAAATGTGATTTGTACTGAAAGGAAAGTTGTAAAATATAACACGCTCTTTCTGTATGTGTGTGTCGTGTTCCCTGCGTAAAACGTGTTTATTGCTTTACTTTGTTGAATAATCTTTTACTGTTCCAACCGAAAGTTATGCAACGTTAAAAAAGTACGTAAAGGCTTTATGAGCCGGAACGTTTAAATTTTTTTAATTACCCTACGCTTTACTGCTGAGATGAGTACTTCCTCTAATGTGTCTAAAAAACATTTTTCTCGCTTCTAATTAAAAATTTTTCCTAATAGTATTACATCAACCCGCCTACATTTTACTTTAGTTTAAACAATCAGTTCCAAATTGATTAAAATAGTACTTTAGTTCCAGCAAAATTTAACTTTTCCTGAGATAATATTTACTTTCATATTTTGACTACTGCGTATTTCTCTTATCGATAGTGGTACAAAAAATGTATATAAAAGGTCTACGGTTTCATTCCAGTTGACAAATTTTTAAAATTCCAGAATTTCATATACAGGGTGCGATGAATAAGAGACAATTTTTTTCAAAGACACCATGTATATTCCTGCGTTCGTGAATAGATCTATATTTCATGTATTTAAAAACACAATATTAAATAAGTAATTCCTGACTTATTTTGCGAAAATATGAAAATAGTTATGGCATTTATTGAGGACTGAACTTTGGAATAGCCAGATGTTGTAATTAAAATGGATTTTATTGCAGCAAAGAAAAACAGACATGTTTATGGAAAATAGTTCAAACAAGTTGTAATAAATTATTTATGCTGTCATGTTTCCAAAAATATTTTATTAAGATGAAAGAAACTTAAGTATGAAATCTATTTCATACATAAAATCATTAATAATAAACAAATACAAATGTAATAGGAACCTGATGTATAAAATAAGGATTCATCTGTCCACAATTTATTCAAAAAGTTTAAAAACTCCAACCTTTTCGACTTATGAATTTTTATACATTCATTGAGAGGCAAATTTTTATGGCTTATAACTATAATAATTTTTTAAGGTTCTGAGTATTGTTTAAATACTTTTTCCTAAAGTTATAGCAGTACAGTTGCACTTTCTGAAACAATGGGATTTATATGTGTTAAATAAAAGCCCTTCAGCATTAATCCTTACTTTGGAAGTAAAACAATGTGTTCAAATCATCTTCATAGTTTCCACTAATTTTGAGAAATTATTAAACAATTACAACCGTAAAAACAATTGACAACAGACAATATCTACCTGCCTATCTATACTTTTCTGGCTCAATACTTGACGAAAGTATAATTTTTCTATATTTTTTTTATAAACAGCCATTGAATATTTAACGTAACCTAATTTTCTATCATATTTTTGAATACAGAACATGTAGGTCTATTTGAATATGCAAAAATGCATATGGTGTGTTATGGAAAAAAGTCCGATTACGTTTTATTGAGCGCATCCTGTATATGAAACTTTGAAACTTTTATTCTAGAAGTTGACAGAGAAGTGGAGTAGAAGTTTGGAACCTAAAAATACAAAATTCGTCCCAAAAATCGTATCTAGAAGGTCTACAGACGTTTTAGCCCAGAGCCCCATAAAGTTAAAAAAAAAACTGTTTTGGTAGATAAAATTTAACACCAGACGGACCAAAAAACTTTGTTTAAAATGGATCTAAGGTGATAAAAACTCAAAATCTGGACAAATCTGAGCTTTTGCGTTTTTTTTTTAATAATAAAGAATATAAATAATATGTCGTTTTTCCGTTTTTTCACCGAGAAAACTTTAAAATGGACTCTATTTCAAAAATCCACAGCTTTGCCCAGTTTAAAACTGAAGCGCTAATTTTAGGTGAAATGTTAGATTATTATGTCTATTTTAAACATGCAATAGTTGGATGCTGTCGAATGAACAGTTTTTGCACAATCACGTTATTAATAAAATATACCGAAATTTTGCAAAATTCGGCGTATTAACTGAGATGGGCCGATTATAAGTTTTGAAACGGGTTTCGAAAGAGGACATCTAAACCTATAACTTGACTATCTTGGATTTTCATATACGTTTGGAAAAAAGTGCAAAAATTGGCCTTAAACATTGCGCGAAACATGCTATGTCGCATTTCGAGCAAAGTGGTGGCTGCTTGAAGCCCCTCAAAGGTCTTTTAATTCTCCATAAATCGTCTGTATAACGTATTGCATTTCCGTCAATAATTTTCACACTATGGTGAAAAACCGGAAAAACGACCTATTATTTATAATTTTTATTGTTAAAAAAAATCGCGAAAGCCCATATTTGTCCATATTTGTCTAGATTTTAGGTTTTTATCATCTTTGATCCATTTTAAACAAAGCTTTTCGGTCCGTCTGCTGTTAAACTTTATGTAGCAAGGAAAGCTCTATAAACTGGACTATTTTAAATAATTTCATTTTAATTTTAAACGTTACAAAGAATGTAGAATTAAAATCCTTGTAGAACGTTAAATAGTCATAAGTCCTCAATATCTAATTTAGAAATCTAGAAATTTTACATCATAGGAAACATCTAGAATTTTCTAAACGTCTTCATTTTGATTTAAATTACTACCTATCAATATCTTAATTCCTTTGGTATTTTGAAAGGTTAGAATGGTCTTACAATTGAATCTAGGAAATTTCCAGAAGATCCAAACAATTCCATTTTAATTCTAAACATTAGAATGTAAAAAATTAATGTAAGAATTCTGAAGGTATTGCTAAAACCGTATATCACCGAAAGTGCTTTAAAATCGAAAGTACGAGGCTGGTGCAAATTTTAAATTGTTTCTCTTCCTGGGAATCAGAAAAATCTAAACATTTCCCCATGTTCTTTGAAATGTAAGCTCTCACGTTACAACCACAAACCATAGAAAGCCTGAATCATGCAAAAGAAAAACCCTAGCGGTTCTTTTACAATTTTGCAAGGCCGGACTTAAATTACCAAAAGTACCTTATAATCGAATCTAGAAGCTCTATATAATGATTAAGTTATTTCATTCTCCGAGGACCATAAAAAAATATCTAAATTTTCCTAAAGTCGCAATTAGTTTCTAGAAGCTTAGTTGTAATTGTCAAAAATATATTTGTATAAATAGTCAGAAACATGTTGAAAGTTTATGGAACATTCTAATTTTCCTATTTTAATTCCTTTAATTAACTGATAGTTATGCATAAAGAATCTGGAAGGAAAGATCCCGAGGCTCTTCTCGAACTCGCAACATACAAAACAATTCCATTTTAATTTTCAACATTAGAAACAACCTGGAATACAAACTACAGAGGGTCTTTTAGAATCCCAAATGACCGAAAGTGCCTTGAAATCGAATTTAGAACTTTTGTGGAAGTTTCAAATTTTGTTAATTCTCCGAGAACCGCGAAAGGAATCTAAACAGTCCCAAGTAAGGTATAAAAGCTTTTTTATTTTGATTTAAAATACTAGACCGTCTGAATCATACCGAAGAAAGATTCTAGAAGTTTCTTTCAGTAACGTAGCAACGTTTGATAATTTCGCTGCGTTCCAAATCAAATAAATATTAACTTACCGTATTCTCCAAAGGAATTACGTCCTTGTACTTCGCACACATGGCACACCGCTAGATACGCCACTGCTAGGGACTATTAGTTACAATCAAAATGTTTCGTCACCATATATTTCATGTACTATTTCATCGAATTAACTATGGCCCTCATTTGTTCCTTGAATTTATGATGCTGATCGCCCATGACTGCTTTGGGCACTAGCCCAAAATTTGGTGCTCACCTAATTTAGAATTCGTACCTGTCATCGACAAATAAATAATCACATTTCGATAAATCTACAGATTATTTCGTAGGTTCGTATATGACGTCATCGTATGTCATATAAATATTGTCAAACAGTAAAATCAGAATGACATAACTTTCAATAAACTCAATATTATTTCTTGTAGAAAATTTCAATGATTGTCCCCGCTTAATTGCTTTCATATCAGGAAACGGTCATGATTTTTATCAGAGCAAACGTAACCTCGTGAAAGAAATTTCAACTGAAAAGCAAATATTTCGACTAAATTGTGTGTTTGCATTTTTGATCTTGAATAAACTGACAAAGGCTGATAAACGAAAGAACACGCATCAATGCTTTTATTAGTTTCTAATTGATCGTTGGAACTTCTTCCATCGTTCGTTCTGATGTACGTTCGTTTAGTTCAATGCTATCATTCACGCTCCGCCTCTGATTTCATATATGATTAATTAAATTATTTTTAGTATCTAACACATTGTCTACCTCGGAAAAATCCTTCGCCACTCAACCACATTTTTCTCGTTTCGCTGTTAATCATGTATTTTTTCAGCACTTAAATAGCACTTATCAGATAAGAGGGCCTATCAGATAACAATCCTAGCCCCATTAAATTCCGGTGATAAACATATGCTTCAGCAAACGTACGTGTTTGTGCAGAATGAAAAAACATCTATTATACCTTTAAAAGTTTAACCTTTCAATTAACACCATTTATTATTTAAAATGATTGAAGAGAACGTTGATTATCACTTGCCCGTGGTCAGTTAATTAACGGATCGGTCGTTTGGCGAAGAAAATTTAATCCCAATTCGGAAAATGCCAATTAGTTCCTGTAGTTGTTTACGTCAAGTGATAATGGTCCGTAAATAGGGATTTTAATGAATTTGATAAGTTATAACTGAATAATATTTAGTTATTAAACAAGGAATTATAATAGCCCTCGATCATAGTGAATTAGGCACAACCAACAATCAAAAAGGCCATATTATCTTCCACCTAATTATAATGATTGCACTTTAATATTTATGGATCTTGTGTTTACTGAACTGAGCTGAAGACTAAATTAACAAATTTCTTAATTTCAAAAGGACTTCTCGAGTCACCGGTTATTAACAACTTCCAAGTCTTTTCGAATATACTTTAGCTTTATTTCGTAGATCGACGTTTACGTTTATTAGTTTTACACAACAGGGCACGCGTTTAAAAAACTGGCTGATCTGGAAAGCGCCAACGAATTGCATCATCAAACGGGAACAACGATCAAAATCGATACTCAAACCAAAGGTAATGTTACTTTGCTGTTTCATCATCTTTACGTTCTCGCTTGCCGGGACTAAAAATACATTCAATATTTAAGCTTGTAGTTAATAGAAAAGTGATTGGCGGTAATGTTTATGGCTTATAATGGAAGAGATTCGATTTTTGTATTATTTACGAGGTTTCAAAATTAATTGTTTGGACAAATAAAATTATTTATTTGTGTTACGAGTAAACAAACGTATTTCGGTTACATAAAAAAATCGACCTTGTTTCTGTGTTTAACAACTATTAAAACAAAAGGAAATGGGAAAAAAACTACATCCAAAGACGGATAATTATAAATAGGCAATTTCTACCTGTTTGTTTCTTTTTCAAGTTTTCCGATATAGCGACGTGGATTTTAATTTAAGTGTGACGAATCTTGCGAAATTCGTTAATTTTTTGCGTTCCAACCGTGACCTCTAATGCTCTATTAATAATGCCATAAAATATCGGCGTACTAAATAGCGTCGGTTAAATATTTGTTATTTACCACAAGCAATATTTTTTTGTGTTTAATTTAATAAAAATTGAGTTAGGGTAGGTCAAATAAACACGGACGACGTACCATTTTGGAAGTTTTTCGCGGCCCTAACGTTACGCCGCAGTAAATTTCAACTTCCCATTCTCTTCTCCTTTTTCCTCTGAAAAAAAAGTAACTTATCCCGATAGTAATTTTCCGAAAATTTATTATATCTGACAGATATAAAAAAACCGAACTTTCGTAATAACTCTTCAACACAAAACCCTCAGAGCTCTCTCGGGAACCAATTTGCCGACATTGCTCAATTTCCGCAAAGAATTTTCTACGCAATATCAGCACTTAAAAGATTAGACTCGCCAATATCGCTGACCAATTTTTTCCTCGGTCGACATACACACACCGAAGGGAAATAGTGCCCTAACAGGTCGAAAGTTTAATTGAAAGAACTTACCACTATGGAACTTGCGACGATCAGAACCCTGAAAAAGAAAAGAAAAATTCAATGAGATTTAATTACTTCTGATTAAAAATACTACCGTAGCTTCGTGTGATTATTTGCTGAAATGTCGTTAGGAAAAGTGTATGGTTCTATTTCATAATATAATATTGAAATAAAAATTTATACATTCATAAAACACTTATTAAGACCCTGATACAGTTATCTTTCAGGGTATCTAGTATAAAACGCCCCTGCAGAGTCTGCATAACTACATATTAATATTAGTAATTATCACGTATTAATATTAGTAGTAGTAGCATTTATTTTCTTTAAAACAATTTATTGTGTAAGATAGCGTAGAGTAGATATGTCATTTCTTTGTCCTAAATATGATAATGTCCTAAATATTTAGAATTTCTTTATCTTAAAACACCAAACATGCTTTAATATTTTAGTCATTCGCATTTAAGAGAATGTCGTTATGTTTAACCATAGATTGTAAGCTATTTATGAAGAGAACAAATAGAAGGGGTCTAGTTGGGGACCTCGCGGCACACCCGCCGTTGATTTAAAGCAATGGTCCCAATGTATTGGGCATGTCTGATAATTTTGGAATATTACATACATGTCGAAAACTCTACGAGGTACTTACTACCTAGTACCTCTACATGTCACTTCCTAAAGTGCTTCTAAATATACGCTAATGAAACTAACTAACAATGCCAGTGAAGTTACATACTCTTACTTTTCATACACTGAAACTTTGCTCCATGGGAATTTTACAGAATTAATTGGGTAAAACTACATTAAAAATTCCTTAGTTAAGCCAGTGATTGAATCAGTTAGCAAACTACTTGAGCTAAAAATTCACTTTTATTACTATTTCGTTGAAATTCTTCGTTTAAAGGTTTTTTACTAGTAAGATATTACATACTTGATTGACTACAAAGCCTTCGAGCTGCAAAAGAACTGAAGATATGAAGTTTAAGAGTGAAACTACTCAGCTCTCATAGCGCAAGTCTTCAAGCAAACGTGCAATAACTCTTCGGACCTTTTTTGAACTATGGTCTTCACCACAACGAAATCCGTTACGTACATCCGCATCGTGATGACCCAAAAACTTCACGGTTCACTCTGTGGCTATTAAATTCTCGTACGAATAAATGTGCTTTTTCTAGGAACCGACGGACGAAATATTTGGGCCCATCTGCCACAGCTGTTTAGAAGACTTGGCCTAATTATGGGTCTTATAGCCCGTCATTATGCCGAAAAAAAGAAGGAAAAAGCGCTCGGCAGAAATACGAACCGAGGATTTCGCAACAGAACGTGCGAAACTAATATTACGATCTCGGGAGCGGCCGAAGAAGAGAAAAGAGACGGAGGGAAGGCGTTTGGTTTGATGGGGAATGAGAGAGCAACACAAATTTTAAGGAAGTGGGCTGAAGTTTTGATTAGTGATTTCAGGACGGTTCAGGGGGCTCCATTAGATTTTAAAGATCACTGAATGTTGAACAAAAGATGTCAAAGATACGCAATACGGGAAAACTTCCGAAAATGCATCGATTGTCGTTTTACTTTTTTCTTTTGTAGATGTTCAGTTTTGGGTTAATTTTATCTGTTATCAAATTATTTATCCAAGAGCAATTTTTCCTATTACATCGACTGAAACAGTGAATTTAAAACTGAAATTATTCAATATTTGTCTGGAAATGCCCGTTTTACAGAAAATTCCATAGTGCCATTAATAACTACAACTGCAATTCATTGCTATGACAAGGGCAATATTAATTGTGTCGCTTGTTATAAAATACACATTGTAATACTTAATTTGACATTATTTGATAAATTCATGACACAGAAACTTACAATAAACATCGAACGATATTATCTCGTGAATGGGCATTCGATATGACCTTTTTAACCAAAAAAATTCTGAATTACCATAACAACTTGTAGTTAAATGTGAGATAGTAATGAACCCAGAAAATACTGAACAGCGAAAATTTTCAAAAATTGTTTGGTCGTGTCGCATGAATCAGGGGACTCTAAATAAATATACAGGTGTAAACTTAAGTCCGAAAACCTCCATATGGAGTTAACGCCCTTTTGAAGACTGTCTTAAAAAAGTACTTTTAATTTAATAACCCGGGATTTATCTGAGGCAAAGGAATGAGCTTATAGGTATCAATTAAGGTTATTGGAGGCACCTAGTGGACCTATGTTCGAAAATTTTGCCTGGCAACAAATCAAGTTACTTATTAGCTTGTCGTGCGCTTCTGTGACTTTCTTTAAAATTTCAAAACGCCAGATTTGCTTTAGAATTGAATCTAAAAGTATTTTAAAATGTCTAAACCTTTCCATATTAATTGTAAACGCCAAAAAGCTCAAAATGCAAAATAAACCTTCTAGAAGTTCTTCTGGAAACTTGGCCTACAGAAATTGACTCAAAATCAAATCTAAAAAGTTTACAAACATTTCAAATAAATTCACTTCAATTTTAAACTTTACAGAAAATCTAGAAAAATTTTCTGGTTTATATTGAACGTTAAACCGACAAAAGTACATTAACATTTAATCGAGGAATCGAGGAGCACAGAAAATATATATTTTCCTAATTAATCCTAATTTTTTTTGTTGACTAGAATGATCTAGGTGTACGGAGGGTCCAAAACCAATCCTTTGATTTTAAAACTTAGAAAATATCTAAAACAAAGATTCCAGACATGGAAAGTTGGTAATTTATGGGAGCAATCAGTGTGCAAAGATCTAAAATACGCCCTCCTCAAATAAAACTTTTTATTTCTTGTCGACGTGTCGCTACTCTTCTGGGGCATTTTCAAGACTATTGCACATTGTCTTGCTTTGCGGCTGAGATGATGGCACGCTTCTTACCACCATCCCTACCATCTCAGCCTTAAAACAAAAGGACAATTTTCATTAGTCTTAATAATACCCCAGAAGAGGAACAAAACGATAAGAACAAAACGAAGAGACATAATGAAGTTTTATTTACAGAGGGTGTACTTCGGATTTTCTTTTTGTTTAAAGATGCAAAATGTTTTTCCAGAATTTCAAATTACCGAAATTAGCCTTAAAAGTTTATGCAGGACCAAAAAAAAAATATTTTTTCCTTGATATCCTCAGATTTGTCATCATAATTTCTTACAATAGCACGTCTGAATTATGCTGAAGAAAATGTTACTGTAAAAGTTTCTTTATAACTTTGGGAAGCCGGAATGGGTTTGCCAAATTGAAATATAGAAGACTTATGGAAATTGCAATTTTTACTCTAAGCGTTAGAAAACTCCAAGATACAAGCAAGGTTCCATGGGTTCTTGCAGAACTTTCAACATCCAAAACTGCCTCTGGAGGAATCTAGAAGGCTCGCGGAAATTCAAAACATTTTCATTTCAATTTTAAACGTTAGAGCGATTCGGAAAAAAATTAAGATTTAGAAGTTTTGCGACAGTTGAGCAAATTGATTTAATTTTCCGAGGACCACAGTAAAATATGTAGATGTCCCTAAATTCCAAATTAAAATCTACAGTAAAAGTGAAGGATTATTAGTTTCCATTTTGAATACAGAATATGTGAATCATGTCGAACAAAGATTGTAGAGGGTTCTTTCTGTTTCCAAAAATTTTGGTGGGCGCCATATCAAATGAAATATTACACATTACTGCACACATCGGTAGATACGCTACTGTAAAACACCTCGTATAAGTCAAATCGCTAATATACAAGGTGCTCTGGTGGAAGATCTTGGCCATTATATAAAAAGTAGTCATTTTGAATGAAAACATTAAGCATTATTAAAAAAATTGTTTAGAATGAAAATGGCAATTTTCCGAATAATCTGCCAGTTTTCTCCAATAAAATTTCGATTAAAAAGTGTTAGAATATTACAAACTGGTTAAATATGGACAACACAATAACCCACGAAAAGCTTTCAAGTATAGAATACTCTCATCTTGTTGCCAACATTCTTGGCTTTCCCGTCGAGATATTTGACAATTTTATTAGATTACCGTGAAATCCAAATCCGCTTACGGTCAACATCCCCCTGACAGGTAAAATTAACAGACTGTCTCTGGGTACAGGTCGTCCTTACGTTCATGACAAAAATCACGTGGACATAATGGATACGACAGACTGACGTCGATTTCTCTCAATTTTGGGTCGGTTGAGAAGAAATGCTCCGGCGCCACTTTTAATGGACTCCAAATCTTATCTGTTCTGAGGTACTTGGCATATATTTTCCAAGCCGTGTTAGTACCGATGTTTATTACCTTAGCTAAGGTTGAAAAATGGTTAATAAGACCGGATCACTGGGTAAGCAAGCCAAGTGAGACACACATTGTATTCGACAGCAAGTAGGTGCGTATTTAATTCACGCCTAACGTTTGGATTTGTGTCGTTTCTAAACGATGGTGATGGTTTATTTTAAACCGAAACTGTCAACGACGAACATTGGGCAGAAAATGGATGTTTTCTACTGGCAGTACAATTTATAACCGATCGTAATGTTTCATTAACTTTACGGTAGGGAGCGCAAAAACCTATGGTAGTTAATAGCTAATAATAAAGAAAATACAGGTAAACTGCCGGACCTATTCGTGGATTATCAGATCCTGCCTATATCCTAATGGTTTAACTTTGAACTCTAAAGCGATACTGCCGGAACCCCTAAACCGTGCATTTTTGAGAGAAATGTACTTGGCATTGCTCGAAAATAAACAAATCACAACTGATCTCCCCGTTTGTTATTCCGTTGTCAAAATCAACCAATTCCATCCAGCGATCCGCATCTCCGGTATTTGTTCAATCCGTGGCTGGGGAGCAGCGAGCATTCCTGCGATCCCGAACAATAATTCGATGATTTTCCGCCAGTTTAAATTAATTCGAGAGATAAATTTCGACGATCTCAAAACAACACCTGCAATAAACAGCCATTCACATCGAAGGAAAGCGGGGAAAGTGAGAAAGGGCGAATAGACGCTGGAGACATGGAAACGATGAGCAAAAAGCTAATGCCCCCGTAACCCGAAATACCTCTTGGAGGAATCGTTATGATGAGCTGCTTAATCCCGGGATGACTCGCACGTTAAATCCGACTCCTCCTGCGTATCTTCAGGTAATCTTGAGGGATAGTGGGAGCGGGTGGGAGAACCGACCTTAGATCAAAAGATATAGGAGGGATGTTACGAGGTGTTGAAATTTATTTATGAAATTCGTTAATCCTATGGTTTCCAGTAATTATTTGTTTCATGGGAATTAGGGCATGCCGGATAAACTGTCGTTCGACAACGACGCCCTTCTAAATTTAATTTTACGGTAAACGTCGGTTGAGCTTTATAGAATACATGAAGGTTCATGATACTCCGCACATGAGCGTTTATTGGGATTTATGTAAGCTGTTTACCTTACGAAGGAACTGTATCAAGAGAACCAGAGAATATTCTTGCCAGATTCCAATAATCCCGGTAACACGGCCACTCGGAGAGGCTTATTTCGTGTATGCCGTTTGACCAATGGCAGCTAAAGCTTTTTCGTTCTACTAAATGTAATACAATATTTTTAAATCTTTGCAAATAAACTTTTTTTGTGTGTTGTGTATCAAAAATTGTAAAATACAAAACTTATTGACCGTTTTAAGGTCTGTAAAAAATCTTTATAACACTTTTGAAAATAATAGAATTGCGAATATTGATTTAATTCGAAAGGCCGCTATTTTCTCTTTTCATAGGCCTATTTGGCGTGTTAACGAATTTAACTAAGATATCTACCCAAAAAATTTTTGTGGCGAGTGTCATTTGAGTCAGGTAAATGCGCCCTCTATCGAGCCATCGATTTTGGTTTTAGTTTAAAAAAAACCTTTTGAATGGAGGGTTGTTGTGGCATCTTAAACGAAAAATGCATTCAAAAAAGTACCGTCATGTTATCCACGATAGCCTAATTTCCTTCGAAATTAGCCTGATAATACGGAATTATTAATATTTTTTTTGTGTAAGTCCTATGAAAAATTGTTAAATACAAAAGTTAAAGAATTTTTTTAAGATCTATAAAAAATCTTTACAACATTACTAGACCAGATTAAAAATAAAGTAATTACAAATTTTGATTTAATTGAAGAGATTAAGATTAAGAGATTTAACTTGTGCTATTGTTAAATGAGTTTTAATATACTTAACGAATTTGCGGAATTCATAAGAAACTTATGACAAATATAATTACCTGATGAATTTTCACAGCAGTTGCATTTGTCTAAAAGGAAAACATGACGTCTGAAATAAGTGGACTGATGCTTTAAAAAAGTTAAATAATAAAAAGTTAAAGTTAAATAAATTTGAATCTAAACTATTTTATAAAATTCATGTTATTTTCATATTCTGTAAAGAACATTGCAAATATTGCATGAAACAGAAAATACCTCATTCTCCCCTAAACATTAGTGAAAACCATGAAGTTTATTTATACGAACGAATCTAAAATTTGGTCGATTTTTAGTGAAAAACCCCTTATTTGTACCTAAAAAAATTAGTACTTTTTAGTGCTATACCTAATAGAAATGGCAAAATACATCAAATAAGTTGTATTAATTTCTACTGGAGTAAAAATAATGAGAAAAGTGCGTATGGATGCAAGTAAATGCATAGTTTGCATATCGCCTTCATATTTCCATGTGATCACATTACGAATCAGGAAAGTGGTGAAAGTGCCACACCAATTATGGACTTTTCACAACAAAATATTTATCACTAAAAATTTAATGCAATAAAAATGCAATCAGGGTGGTCGTCATATTTTCACGTTGTCACTTCTTTTCGGGTTATGATTGCTTTAACTCTAACCACGACGAATAAGACAGTATCTCTTTATGATCCTGTCCTCGTGATGACTTTTCCAACATTGTTTAAAGCGTTGTAAGAATGGTGTTTCTTCTAATTCCGGTCGTGAGGTTTTCCGATTTATTCATCGAGCGACTCGTACCCTAAGACTTCGCTTTCACTTTTTTCTTTTAAATAATGAGTAAGCGTGACCTATTAATGACATTAATGATAAAAACGATATCAAGCGAGGCGCAGTGCGGAAGTACATATAGAGAGGTTAACCGTTCGAAATTATCTCGGTATGGCTTTAGTAGACACAAACCAGGCTCATTCTAATTTTTCAATTACGTTATCTTTATGGCTTCGAATGTAGAGCAAACAATTAATGCTCTTTTGATAAAACTTTATTAAATAATGTGACGGTGTTTATTTTTAGCCGGGCAGATAATAATTTTATTGTGTTTTATGCTTGTTATCTCGGGCTCTATTTGCTTTATGTTTTTTTTATTATGTGATTTTTTTCCTAGGTACGGTCGTTGATGTCATTAATTTCTTCATGACGTGGCACCTTATTAAACGTTTGAGTAAGTGTTTATTATCCACTTGTGACTTCCGCAATCAAAACGTCCACAAGAACTAAATCAGCGTGTTTTGTGAATTTTATCACAAGCCTAAGGACGTTCGTGATAAACGTTTGATAGCGAAATTTTGATTAATCGGAGAGGTCGCACAAGTAAGGACAGATTTAGTAAGTACTAATTAATCTCAACTAATAATTTAAAATAATGATTTTTATCAACGAGTATCAACATTGCAGTACAGTAACACCTTGTTTCATATTCAAATCAAACAAATTAGCGAACAGATTGTTGTGTTTTGTGTTTAGTGGTGTAGTTTTTGGTTGTATGCTTCATGATTGTGATTTATTTCGTCGCGATAATCTAAAATTGCGGCTGGCATTAATGAAATGGGCAAAGTTGAACGCTGCAACATTAGCGAGAATCGCTGGGGAAACCTCGAGAAATCCGAGGGATAAATACCATACACTTTACAAGACTTTCATGAACTGGAAATCCAAATATAAAACCACTTTATTTTCTGAAGATGCTACTGATGTGTCGTTGTGCGCAGAATTTTCTATTCTAAAAAAAGCACCTTGAATACTTATCACAATATTCACGTTCCTAAAACGTCAATCAGCGGACGGTCGACCAAAAGAAGCCAATACTTTCACTCCCGAAGAAGTTAACAACCTTATAAACGAAGCAACAGACCAGGGGTTTCTCTGACACAGGTGAATAAATCATTTTCTAATGTTATCTGGCTTAAAAACTACTTTAAAGGTAGAATTCCTTATGGAACTAGTGGGAGTAGTGGGATAATATCTTTCACAAAACCACGAAAGTCTACATCGTTTACTGTATCCGGGAATCATCATAATGGTAAATGCATTATTCGTAATTGGGGAATTAATAAATTGTGACACAAATTGCGCAAAATAAAGTTTTAATTATGTTTTGGGCAAGTTATCCATCGACTGTAATAATATTATTGTAAATTATCACGTTAATGATATCTATTTCCATTGTTATTAAATCATTACTTATTTGTAAATAATTGGAATGTCATCACTATTAATCCGGTAAAAGGGTCAATTTCTAGATTAAAAGTAGTCTTATATGTAGGTAATACAAGTTCATCTTTTAACCCAATAACGTGAATTTAGAATAAGAACCTCCAAATGAGGGCAGATAAAGTATATATTCACTCGCGTACAATGATTATTACCGGATCGAAAATTTGCTCCTCGTGGGTAAATTATTACCCACGCCATTGCACTCTAGTTGATTAAAGTACTATAATTTTTTTAAAACGTTTTTAGGTACAATTCCTATTGCACCCTGACGATTCTCGTGATGACGTCAGAGCACAGAACATAGTGGGTTTGCAAGGCAAGTTAGCAGACATCACAAATAAAATTTACCATTTGTATGGTTATAGTTGCTTTTGTATATTAATGTAATTTTTCGGATAGTTTCTGTTTCTAAACTTCTCTTACGATCCAGTTAGGTAACCTCAAATGTTTACCCAAAGTTCCTCCTATAATCTCCATTTAATTCCGTTTAGCAACTACCTTTAATCATAATATGCATACATGAATCTTTAACGTTTCCAAGGTATGGTTTTACAGCACCCGCCTGCGGTACAAAAACAACTCCGCAGCATCCCCGGTCCGAATTTGTAAAATAAATTCGGAAGTTCCTAATTCAGTACGAATGCCTAATGTTATGTACCAGTTTCGGAGAGGATCTAAGTTGAAATTGTTTTCGGTGTATTATTATATTACCTGTGTGCTTGTGCGGTATCAACCGCGATAACTTTGTTGTACTCGTATATATTAACTGTAATCCGAGGAAGTTGCGGTTTAGGCGCTGTTTTCGGAATAAATATCAAGACAATATGAGCGAGAGAGCCTCGAACCCGGGCGAGCTTAAGAAGATGTTTAGATAAAAGCACCTGACGATATAATGATAATTAAAATGTTTATTGAGCAACACTGACGAAAATTGAAATAGGCGCGGCACGAAACTATTAGAATTTTTTCCAAACAATACTTCACCAACAAATCACGAGAGATGTGATGTAACAGAACCACAAAGTTCAGTGTTTGAAGATTGTTTCATTTCTCTGCTGAATGACGAATTAATTTTGGTGAAATAAAATTTTTTTATAAAATATTAAAAAGATTACTTGCAAAATTTCTTTAATTTCTTTGGTTTATTGCGGAGTGGTGCAATAATTCCCTCATTTGTTTGTAAAAAATGAAGAATTTATTCAGAAATAAGTATGTAACTCGATTTATGACTTACAACAGTAGTAGTAGTGGCCTGGCAACACATGTTCCCTGCATGGTAAATCAGGTTCAAGCAAATTTCAAGCAGATATTTTGCAATTTTTGCAGATTCAATTTAAAATTTTCGTTAAGCTATTATTACAGGTATTTTACGTGATTTCAATTCCGGGGTGTATCAGGAGTTTTAACTTAAAAGATTGACTGATTTTCACCTGACATATGGAAATTCGAGTCATTTCTTCTGTTTTTCTGAACGTAAACGCATTTATGACAATCAGTGGTAAGAAAAATGGATTGAATCAACATTACCTTGAACATTATGAGCGAATAGGTGTATTAATAGGTTAAAAAAAGTAAAAAGGAAAGAAAGGCGGCAGTAAAGAACGTCGTGCTAAGAAAGGGGTATGCATCGCTATACATAATAAAATTAAGCGCTCTATAAAACACGGTATGTGTTGCTAAAATCAAATGTTGCAATATTTTGTGCATATTACCTAATGGTAAGGTTAAACATACACGTTATAATCTCTACATTTATGAGCTTTTCACAATTAAATTTTCATAATTATCGATATTCACTTAAGCCAATTCTCTTTGTAAAACTCGATATTTGTTCATTCAGACAAGAGCAACAGACTTCCATTTGTTTGGGTGTTCTCCTCCTTTTTATTAAAACAGATAATACATTAAATAAAAAGACGTAATTGTAGGTGTAATTGTAATGGAGTAATGAGGTGTAATTACGGTAGTGTAGATGTAGGTGTAATTTCAAGCGGCTGGCTGCGGATATAAATTTCTATTTTTTGTCAGCCAGCCGTCACACAACACTGAACTTACTTAAATACACGTGACACCTTATCTACACCTTTTTCAACCATGCCACAGAACTGGTAATGTTACGATTTTCTGGACAAAGATTGACGCTAGATGTGTTGGTGTTGCCCTTTATTTTTTACATAGTAGAACAATGACAAAGCTTACCATCTTCAAATATGATAGCATTCACGCCGTATGGCTGAAAAGTAAAAATCTTTGCGTGCATAAATTTTCTCATCCATAATTTGTGAGATCTCAATTGTACAACGTTATATACACGTTATACAACTCATCATCATTATATGTAATTATGACACATATTTACTTTTACAGAAAGGGAGATCGCTCGAGGCTCCACGACACCAGAGCTGAGAAGGAGGAACAATCTTCAAAAAACGCGATTAAAAAACCAGATTCGTTAGCTCCGAGTAAAGAAGCACGGTTGGTCGCCTTGAGTGAAAAAAAAAGAATGTCCGCAATTTTAATTCGGAGCGTTTTTCAGAAAACACCAATTACAGAAACTCATAAAATTTCATGAAACACCATCATCGTAGCTCACCTACGTTCCCAAAAACCCATAGTCAAGAAACGAGTCGAGATTTACCATCATTAGGCGTCGCGCTCGCGACCGGTTTCTATAAAACTTGTTTTTGCTACTTTCAATGCCGAACATGAACACAAAACGTCGAGAGAAAGAGAGGAAAAAGAAAGAAAGAGAGAAAGAGAACCCAGTTTCCTTCCAACAGAAAGGACACGAGGGTTTCGTTCCTCTGATTTACTGTATGCGTCCTCTCTGCAGTTACTGTGTATATGTATATGAACATTAAGACTAATGAAAATCGTCGTGGAGACAAAGGGTCTGTTTTCCCCTTTTTTGTCCTTAGGAGACTCTTGAAAATATGGAGGATACGTAAATAGAAGTGGAAAGAATGAGGAGGGACAATGTATCTCAGAAATTTCTAATTCGGGTGATGCTTATGAGGAACGCGTATTATCATGATTACGGAAAAGTCCCTGCTTCTGAAATAATTCTCCTAACAACAAAACACAGCAACCACATAAATGAGTTCGGTCGAGCCAAATGTAGGCAATCTTTAATGGAAATTAGTTGAATATAAATTGGTGAAATTAATGACACGATAACAAATGAATATGTTGAAAGCATAAGAAAGAAACTTAAAAATTACTACAATTAATTCAGAAGAGTTATGTATCGTCCCACAAACGTCTTTAGTGTTGACCTGGCTTTCACCCATAAAAAAGTGACAACTAAATTGTCCATTGTCTTATAATGAGTTTACGCCTATTTTCACTTGTAGGTACATATTTGCAATGTATGCACATATATAATATGTGTAACGAGAGACCAAAAAGGTTTGCAATTCACGTCATTTATTCTCACCATCTCGCATGAAAATATAAGCGTTCGGCATTAACCTGAATCGACATAACGACGGTACCCATAAAATTTTAAATGAACGTAATTCATATACCTTAATATGTTTATAATAAACAATGAACTGCTATTCATAGACATCGAAATATAAAGGGCTATTTTATTTCTGTTTACTTTTATCAATTACTTCACGATTCCTAATGAAACTTTTCCACTAAGTGATCCAGAGGGTGTCCTAGTTTTAAACAATGGAATTTGCCAAACATGTATTTAAAATTGGGATTTTACCCATTAACATGTACAGGCCGATTGATTGAACGTTCTCATTTCTCATTTGGAAAGCGCAGATCATTGCGGAAATGACCCTACTTTAAATAGAAACATTTTTATTCTAGCGTAAATACGATATTATATTTATACTACTTAATTAAAATTGAAGTGGTTTTAATTAAACTTGTATGAAAATAATTCGCACGAATTGGTTCATAAGGGGAATTAATCCAGGCAGCAAGTGATATCTAGCGTTAAACAAGGGAGATTCTTAATTTTTTAATTTGCCCAAATTTGTAATGATGTAATATGTTACAGATTTGTATTTCTAACCGCTTCATGTGCTTTTACGTCATTAATTAAACCAGACAAAGGAGTCCAAACTAATTGGAAATCAAATTTGTACAACTGGCTGACATTTAAATTAGCAAATCCAATATTAAAAAGGGCTGACCATTCGCTTTTTTTGGATTCACAGCAATCTATATCATTTAGGTCTGTGTAGAGATCTGAAGAAATTTTCTGAGAGAATATACTAACGCAGTACCTGGATACTGACTTATTTTCAGGTCCTACAATCAAACACTACGCCGTCAGTGCTCATTTTCATTTGAGTATAATGACGTATTTTTCTGTAATATTATTCCATTCGTAGGTAAATCCAATGTGAAAATATCATTATCATTTAATGAGAATCACCTCATTTGTTGCTCCAAACTTGTCATAGTTTGAGGTGTATTGTTAATTTTCCAGGCTATTACAACATGTTCAATACCAAAAGTGATAAATTAGAAATTTTCCTCAGATTATCTAAAGTTTTCGTTATATTCCGACGGTGATAATGAATTTGAGATTTCTGGTAACTTGTCGGCCAAGGATATACATTGTTGCTGCTGCCATCAACTGTTGTTCGATTTATAGAAATTTCAACACACGGAGGTTCGGAATTAGTATTATTACAAAGAGCATAATCACAAGAACATTTGCACTTGCAACATACTACGTCACAAGAAAATAGCACGTGATGACCTATCGATCACTTTATAATAAAGTTTAATTAACATCTCACCTATTTTTTATTCATTCATTATTCATTATTGTCACCCATTCCATTTATCATCTCTTCCAATAATGAACACTTCGAAAGCTCCATCATTTACTGTTTAAGTGTTATTTTCTTTACTCTTCCACATTTAATTATTGACCCGTTATCTCCTAATATAATTATAATTTTCCCGACTTCCATAACTGCTCACCCCCCATTGTACGTCCCCTCCGCGCTCCCATTCTCTCTTTCTTTCCGCGTTTGCTGGCCGTGAAAAACCCGGGTCATTAATCAAAGTTAACTTTTAACCAACATCGATAATTTTAAAGAGCTTCGAAAATCGAGCGGAGGGGGGAAAACGAGTTGTTTGTAGATAACAAATGGTCGACAATCGTTCCAGCGATGACGATGACGAGTACGACGCTGCCGATGACGATTCCGACCTCCAGATTCAATTTGTGACAGCTTAACAAAGGCACACGTTTCGATTCGGAGGGTGTGCTGGTTGCACCCTGCCATGACGTCGATATCCTGTTGCTAAGGGGTTTGTTTGAAAACGCTGGGGTAGGCCCGATTCGTATAACCGCACACTAGTTCAGAGACTTTGTTCTCACTCGAATTGATTACAATTCAGAAATTATTGACTATCACTTATTATCCTCTCAAAGGCGCTCAAGAGCCCTCGACATAAACTCAAAGAAGCTATGACATAAGCTCCAATTTTAATATAAATTGTACAACCGCAACATATTCATTTCTAACGAAAGGTCTTTCTTCTATTGAGGAAATTTAGTCGTCAGGGAAGCAAAACGCGTCGCAGAATTACTCATTCCTCATCGATTTCTGAAGTGTCCTAAACAGTTCTCGTTCACTTCTGCCTTATTTAACATAGAAGTGATGTGCCACTCGTGAACGTGATTTCCTCCCCCGGATTCTGCATAATCATCTCCTGAAGAGAGAGCGAGTGTGAGAAAGAGAGGGAGAGAGAGAGAGAAAATCAAATCCGAATCTCTGCGGCTGATTCGTAATCTCAGAGCAGAAGGGAGCACTTCCATATCTTATATATTTATAAAGGTATTATTATTATTATTTCCATAGGTGTACGTACCTACGCGAGGTTATTAATCGTTATTATTCGAATGGTATCGTAACTCACGTACGTAGGATAAACGGTATAATCTCCGAGGACCATAAAACGGGACCTCCTTGGTAAATTCTAAAATGATGTAGATAGATGTGTTAGGATGACTATCACGTATGTTTTAGTAGGGAACGGACCTTTGTTTTACGACAGCAACCAACGTCATGCGTCGGTCGGTTTGTTATCGCTTTATTACCCATAAATTCGAAACGGTCAGCAGGGATGCTAGGGAAAAGAAAAGTAATGGCTGGAGAATGGCGTTTCCTTTTCATTAAAGATGTACGTACAAAGTGAGAAATGCCTCCTCGGGATCGGGAACTGTCGAATTGTAATTTTAACGGCCCGAATGCGAAATATACACCGCCATAGGCAAATACTTATGGCAAGAGGCCCAGCCAGTAAATTTAGGTGTGATATTGGGGTTTGGATATAATACCCAAACTATACTCTATAAATGGGGAGTAAATTCCAAAGGAGAGAAGCAATTATAAACTCGATCAAATTTCTCCAAGGTTATAATAAATTGAGTGAAAATCAATTTTTAAAAAGTAGATGTTTAAAGCAACCTCGTCATCCATATTCCTGGACGAAGTTTCTTGCACAGAGAAGGGCATGGATCCTCCTTAGGCAGGAGAAGCGCATTTAGTAAACTCCCTGATCTGACAAATGTTGGAAAAGTTTAACCAGAGGTTTCAGGAAATCACCTATCTGAATCCCAGGAGATCTCACAATCTCAGAATTCGACCAATGGTATTGCATCATATTCCAGTTAGGGATATTCTTTAGGGTCGGTAAATAAAATCCTTTCTCTACTGAAGATTGATCAACCTCCAGATGAAATTCAACCGGAAAACATGATTGTAAGATTCGGTGTGTCGTTTAAATTTTCACCAATAGAGGCTACTGGCTATATTCTGGTAACTCTTTTGCGTAAGCTATATTAAAAAATGTTATATAGAAAAGTTATGGCTGAAAAGTTGTTATAACATTTTAAGCTCTATAAAAATGCTTTATAACACTTCTTTAATAGATCGAAAACGAAAGCATTACAAATTTTTATTAAACTTGAGAGGCCGCCATTTTGTTTTTAGTAGGCAGATTTGGCTTGTTAATGAACTTAACACCGATACATGTACCCGAACTATTTTTGTGGCAAGTTGTCAGGTGACGGCTCCAAGCAATTGTTTGGTACCTCTAGTCAAATTTCATCTGTCCGTTTCTACCTTCTACGCTGTCAAAAAAGCCGTTTAAGTCTATCGTTGCCAATTTTAGTTTTCCAAAGAAACAATGTCTTTTCTGTTATTACGAAACAAATCATTCTGTTCTCATTAGAAAGTATCATTCTAGTACTTGAAGAGAGAAGGTTGTCCAAATGCTCGAAGTTGCCCATTTTCCTAGTACTTATTTTAATAATAAATGTGTCTATAATAATTTAAACGCCATCTCTGATTTACTTGAATATACATGAGAATAAAACGACACCACTGTTTCATTTGATGGTTTTAACAAAAAATGGCGGCATGTGACTACTCGTATTTTCTGCTCTAACGTGACGGAGGTTTTTGGTCAAGTAAAGGTATAAAAGTACATCTGAAACATGTAAACTCTTCTTTACTTCTAACCACAACATCGTAAACCTCATTTCTACTAACAGAAGTCTTTAAAAATTGATTTAATTAAGCAGAGGTTTGGAAGAAGTCCAGTAACAACTTTGAGAGCTCTCAGACAACAAAAGGATTGATTACATCTCACAAACCTCATCGATAAACCCATCTCTTCTTATTCTATTATTATTACCCCTTCGATTTTTACGAATATGTAAACCGCGTCACAGCCTCTGCTCTTCGAAATGATACGTTATTGATCTTTCACGGGTGTACAAATCGATTAGGAATAAAACGTCGCACCCTGGCATGATCCCTCGGTCTCTTCCATCCAGGGGATGCCGATGTGACACGTGTACGACTTTAATGATGAAGTGGAAAGTGATTCGGGCCCTATGACCGTTTGTCGGGAAATCGGGGAAAAAATCGCTCCCCTCGGGGAATGAAGTCGTACGGTAACTGCTCAGACGGCAACGGAATAAAAATCGTATAGATATACACACACACATACGCACATACACCACGAGGGAAAGGGCGGCAGAGGAGGATTTATTCGCTGCCTGTCCGGGAGACGTGAGCGTTCCATTTTTTCTTTCGGGCAGGGAAATATGCCGGTGTTTTGCTTCACCGGCTCCGGGGATACCGGGCGAGAGGGAACCGAATTGAGCTGTCGTTTGACTCGAATTGTTTCATAAATGTTTTATATCTCTTGCGCTATATTTTTCGTTCTCTCCGTCTTATTGCGACGGAACGTAGGACGTGAGAATATAAAGCGTTTACTTAGCCTCTTGACGGATAAGGAGCTAAGCCTCGGCGGAATCGAAGAATTGGCGAATGCGCAAAACAGGTGAATTGATTTTAGGGACATTTTGACGCTATTAGGAATGACGATAGTTGCTTGTAACGTCGAATTTCAATGTCCTCGCGCTTGGGAGGCATCTAGGGAAAAGTTCCAAAAACTGACTGCAACTGCGTTTAAAATATTATACGAATATAATAGGTTTAGAGCCGGAAATTTTTTTCAGAACGACGTGTATATTGAAGGTTGCTTTTATCATTTCTGTGGAAGTACGTATCACAGTTAAGACAACAGAATTAACGCAAAATCCTCTAAATTGCATATGCAAAATGCATTTTGAAGGTTTTCACGCATGGTCCATAACAGTTTCCTTGTACAGTTTTATGCAACTTTAGTGGGCTAAGGAGGTGAAACCGTTAACTTTAACCATCGTATTATACGATTGCCTGTTGAAAATACTGTGGTTATTACAGACTCACTCTATATATTCGATTGCTTGAACCATTCCATGAGATTCTAACTTAACCTCGTCCTGCGTTTCTGTCGCGCTTCCAGAGAAATTTGTCGCATTTAACTTGGTCGTTTCTTGTTATAGAGATCTTTTCTCAGTGTACACGTGTAAAGTTAAATCATACAATTATAGATGTTCTGAATACCCATCCATTCATCACACTTTCCTGTTGGACACGTGTTCAAATCAGTGAACGTTTTAATTACTTATTTGTAAAACTACCCCGCAATTAATAAACCTATCCAGATTATCCGCAGCAATTAAAAATCATTCTGACAAGTCTTTAGTAAAAATAGGTTGGTTTTTATCAAAATTACTTAATTTAAAAGCAAAATGATTCCAGTACTTTTGACGTCAAATTATATTCATCACTCGATCAATAACACTAAGAAAATTTTGATTCAAACTCTATTTAAAAGTTTATGTTCGCTTCAATCGCTGTTCACTCCATTGTATTTTTATTGTTAAGAAAATAATTCAAAACTAAATTTCGTATCTGGTAGTACAGGTTCGTCCTCCTTATATTTGATTTCCCATTTAAAAAATTAAGGAGAAATTTGCTGTTGATATTAATAGTATTTATATGAAAAGCAGAACAATCACAATTGCTACTGAAGATGGAGAACAAAGAAACAAGAGAATACAAGCAGTTGCAAATCGGTGTGTACTGTTTTTAAAGAAAGGCACTCCCTTCGAAACCCTTTATAATATAATGTAACTACTATTAATACCCTTATGTACGTACTTTGTAATCATTTTGCCTCGATTATAAATTTAATCTGGGACTTTCTTTCCGATTACCGCTCGGAAGCGTGAAGGAAATGGAAAAGTGCTGAGGTAGATTGTCTTAAACTTTTAAAAACATAAAACGGGAGCGTCGAGCGGCATCGTACTATTTTAAGCTCCCCGAAACCTCCCGGAAAAATCCCGGATTATTTTAAAGTTTCGAATCGGTGCGTTAGGGTTTGAATAAACCTCGATACGAGTTAGTAGAACTTTTTACACCTTCCGCAATTCAATACACTCCAATGAGTTAAAAGTGTACGAGGAGCGCCGTTTGTGTGAACTTTCTCTTTGGCGAAACACTTTTCTTCGACGTTTACCCTAATTGATTCGAAGCGACTTAATTCGATAAAAAAGTTAACCTGGAACCCTCCCCGGAGCGCGTGCACCGATTCCATAATGAAGGGAGTGCGAACTGATTCCTGTGATAGACATTAAATTATGGTCGCCTCTCTCCCGTAATGCCTAAACAGATCAAATAGACATTAGGAAGCGTATTTCTTTCTCCGGCAATCAGTTAGGACGACTATTGTGTTCGCTCCCGATGGAATATTTTACGAGTTGGTAGAATATTCCGAGGTTTAGGGCCGCATTAACGTCCTGATTTTTCATCTGGGGGAGATACGTCACAAATCATCAGTCGAATCTGGCTAATTACGGTCGAATCTCGCCAGAGAACTCATCAGTAAAGCTGCCCCATGCTATTTATTATATTACATTCCGTCATGTTTTGTGTTGATGTGCGTTGATTGATTTGTCCGTTTTTCGACAGGACGGACTCTGCTCAAACTAATTTTGTCTAAGGTGTCGGTACTGATTTTGAATTTCTTGGAACCGGTAAAGGATAGGATTGGCTAGTGTTCATATTACAGAGTTACATAATCGAGAAGCTAATTGTTGCGAGCTAGATGAAAACAATTTATTTTATTTATTTCCTTAAATCCACTAGGGTGCCCGTGAACTTATCTGCAATAACTCCCTCATTTCCAATGATTACTACGTTTACCCTACTAGAGATTTAAAAAAAAAACTCTTTTAATTTGGACTTTAAAAGAAGTTGCGATTTTTTCGTAGGTTATTACAATTTCGTAGCTGCCTTTGTAGAATGTTAAAAGTTAAAGATGAAACCAATTCATGACTTAATAAAACATTGTTACATAATCTATATAACAGTATACCAGACATCAACCCTCTATTCTCAAACTGAATTATTTTCAAATCAAGATAATCAAGATTAAAATAAAAACTTTACAAACCTTCTTTGAATTTTTTTAGGCATTTAGAAACTTAGTTGGCTTAGCATAAAAGCATTGTATGATACTATTAGTGGTCTAAATTGCGAAAATTGAGAGCTTTATCGCCTAACTTTTCAAAGCATCAATAATTACATGATCAACGTGGAGGTTAAACAGCATTTATGCCTAAATCTCGATCAAAAATTACAGTATTTAATTCCGAAGTAACAAGGACATATGGGTAACTAAACTATGGTCTAATTTCTGGTAAATGATAAGCAACAGCACTTTTCAACATTGAGGAAGGGCTATTTTGTATACAAAATTCTATCAGCCGTTTTAAGTCTTCTTGATGTCGAGTTCTGTCCTACCATGATTTAAATTTAACAAAAATTTTCAAGTCATCCACATATAACAAAATATTTCTAATATGAAACAGATTTTAATACGGTCTATGTAAATTATAAAAAATAATGGCCCTAACTGGGAACCTTGTGGAAACCCGAAGTGTAAACATAACATTGAATAAATCCATCTATAGAACCAAACTCAAATCTATTGCAAATATAAAAAGTTATCCACCTGAGACATCACCAACACCGATCTTCGCAAGTTTGGTGAAAAGTACGTTGTGGCTAATCTTATCGAAAGCCTTGTAGAACAATGTGCATTAGCAACCACACGTGAAGAATACACAAGAACACACAATAGCGAAAATAGGAAGAAATACAAAATCACCAGGGATTAAAGATCCTCATCACCATCGATCTCGAAACTTCAAAGACAAAGCAGACTGCAAATACAATTAAAATATAAAGCGCCCTAAAAAATTTTTAGACCGATAATTTTCTAATGGTTAGCCATGAAAAAATACATCTGTTAAGGAAAAACAAACAAGGACTAAGTAACATATGCATTAAGTGTTTACGGTCATGTTTGTTCCTTGTGTTTTAACACCGCATAACATTAGTTATAAGACACACCTATATTTTCAACATTTGGGAGGAATGAGAATGTCAGTCGATTACATTAGTAGCTTTAGTCCACGCATCACAATGGTCTAAGGTGCAGGCATATATTTCCATCCTCAGTTAAATATGCACACACTCACATTGTTACACAACTACACCTAAGTTTTACACTTATACCTCCTTGCCGGTTAATTGACTAAAGTAAATATAACGTAATTACCTAAAGTAAATTTAACGTAATTAACTAACGTAAATAATCTGTAATATAACAACTGTGCGCCGGCCGCAAACAATGAAGATTACTGAGGATCCAAAAAAAAAGTTGCAGGGTAGGATTTTGAAAGAGTGTAAACAGTGAGAGAAATTGGAAAAGGGAACAAATCAAACTCCTACAAACAAATACCAGAAACCAGAGTAAAACAGCTAAAATATTATTGCGATGCTGCAGCTTGTTTCCTCCACGAGTAAATCGTCATTGCAAGGGAACGAGCCAATTATACGGTTTATTCTATCAAATTATTATAATTGGAAGGCCCTTTGCAACGCCGATGTCTCTTTTTGGCTAAATAATTATTTGTTTAATAATATTAAAAATATTTATTCAGTGATTATTTGCGTAATACCTATCTGAACTGGATTTTTTGGTAGGTTCCCTATTTTGGTAGCAATTCTCTTGCCGTTTTGTTTATTTTATGAATTTTTAATTGGTCCTCTATTTGATGAAAGATTTTTATATTTCGTTGGACGCAAATCGTCGATTTTTTCCTGATATATTGTCACGAGCCGGGGCGAGCGAGCAGAGAGAAGGACGACACCCGTGACAAGACCTACGCTGAGAGACGGTTTCCGAGTGACCAGGCACCCCGCAACCCCAAGCTTCGTAAGCCCACAAATCTACAGCCAAGATAAGGACTGCGTGGAGACAATTATGAAGAGTTACGAAAGAATCTGCGCGGCCAATGGATAGACAAGTCCCTGGAAAAGGGCGTACCTATGGAAGGGCGCCGCATGATAATTGTACGAGAAATAGAAGGAACGGGAAGTAAAAGGAGACTTCCCGGACACGTTCGCGACGAGCGACGCAAATCGGTGACCAGATTGGAGGCTCTGAGCAAGGAAGCAGGAGCGAATTGGGAGAAAAAAGGTCACATAGTAGTGAAATTGTAGACGGGATCTGATCCGGATACAAACACCAGGGACTTCGTCAAGCTCTTCGCGGCAAGACAGGACCGTCCCGGACACGAGGGGACGAGTCAGCCCAGGGCAGGGACTGTACATAGGGAAATCCCCCGAGTGCCTGCCAAGGGGCGACGCAGCGGAGAACGCCAGAGGACAGAGGAAGAAGCTCACCGAAGCTACAAGGAACAAAGAACGTCACCTACCCGAGCTCGAGGACACGAGACGGAAGACCTAAGGGTTACAAGCGCAGGGAACCGGGCGAGCCTACACCGGAATCACGGTTCGTCAGCGTACGCTAGGTCATGGATCGTGACCGTGAAAATCATCGCGCGTCCATCGCGAACCCGACCGACATCAGTGCGGTGAACCTGTCAAATCAGCAAAAAAGCTCGCGAAGTAAAAAGTGCTGTGATATTGTTTATAAGTAGGGTACAATACCGTTGTTAATTATTGTTTTTCTCTTTGTAAGGCAGCGAATTCCCAGGTCTTGGATCATTTCATGAGCCGAGAGGTGAGAGGTAAAACCGGGGGCCGGTTTTCGAGGGACAGGGGGTAATGTCACGAACACGAGACTTCGACGACCACAAATAAAAAACAAAGATTTAGGACACGGCCGGAGGCCACGGTCAGTTCGTGTGAAGTACTACAATAGAAAGCGAGAGTGTTTAACAAAACAAAATATAAGCAAAACAAAAACCGAACATAAATAGAAGGAGGAAGTTAGTAGAGAGGACCAGTGAGGTCCCGACGTACGAGCTTGGACAAGTGCTGTCCAAAGGACCGCCCGGAAGAGGGCCGTCCCTGAAGGGACCAGCCGGATGGCCGGTCGAAGAGGAGAGAGTAGAAAGAGCCCCGAGCGAAGACTGTGGTGGATCGTCGAAGCCTCTAGAACCCCAGCCGGACGCCCGAAGAAGAGCCTTCCAACTACCCTGTCAAGAGGCCCTCCGTTATGGAACCCCGAAAATCCGGACGACAGGCAACCCTGTAAGTTACCTTCCTTACCTCTCACGCTCCAGCCTTTTGGGATTCGCTGTGCCCCCCATCTTTCTTATTGTGATTTATTTTTCGTTTTTTTTTGTGTCGACCTGACCCATTTTTAGATTCCCCGTTTGTGGAGAATAAAGCCTATTTCTTTGTTTTGTTTTAACCTGTTTTCGTCAATAGCAAGCTCTACCCCCGTAGCTACCAACCCCTTACCTCACGCAGCCGTGACTCAGGACCTCAAGACGCCCCGGCTCGTGGCAATATCATTCCAATCATACAGATACTTTGCAATTATACAGAATTTAGTACGAACATGACATGTTGACATGTTTTATGCCCTGAGAGCAGTCCATTTATGCCTGTGACGGTACTACTTAGGATGTCAGGATACAGTTACTAAGCCGTTGAATGTACTTGTATGGTTCATACCTTCCAATGAATTTTCATGAAATGTTTTCTCTAGGTTCCGTTTTATCGGTGATATAACACCTTGCAATTAAATATAATATTGAAAACAGAACCCATTGTTGTTAATTTGCCTGCTTTTTCATTACCGTGGAAATTTTTACCGTAATTCATTTGTTATGGTATAACCGTTGGTTATGTAATTTTTTTAGAGCACATTGTGAATATGTATTGATTTTACTGGATCCTTTCAACTGTAATATTTTGTATATTGCTGTTATTTCTGCATGTGGCTGTTTAAATTAAGTAGTCTGTCATTCCTTCAGTTACCTTTCAGATAAATTTAAAAGAGAAGACTAGTAATAGATTAGTTTAAATCTGACAGTGATTTAGTGATATTTAGAGCATACCAATTTTTTTTTGTTTTTATTTATGAGAGGAATTTTTTCAACGATAACATCGGCGAGTTTTCAAAAAAACCATCGTTTTGTCTATTCCGTGTTGTACGTTTCACCAAATTTACCCAAAAAAAAAAATCGACAACAAAAAATGTTTTCGATTGATACTACATTTACCATTTTTCTGTACTGCTTTTGACCGATGGAAAAGCTCCAGAGACAAAGGACCAAATTCCCTTTTCCAAAATCTTGCTCCAAAATCTTGTTCTATACGGTTGAAATCGTACGCTCAACTAACTTTATCAAAAGAGATTATAAAAGTATCATGTAATCGACATAAATAGATATTTTTTTCTTACCGCCTTTACCTTTCACCTTTGTTCGCGAAAATAAAGCATGGAAAAAATGTAATCTGAAATTGGCACGGCAGGAGACAATGCGAGTAGAAACGGTTTTCTGATATTAAATTCCCAACAACGTAACATACCTGAAGGTACACGTCTAATTTTCGTTTTTGGTAATATTAAAATTCAATCTCACATCTTACGAAATTACATAAGATCAAAGGAAAAAATATTCGAATTTGCATGTCTGACTACAGACAACGATATTCATCGCTAGAGGAAATCCTGTTTCGTTGTGATTACACGAAACGGAATACTTGTACCGAGTGTATCGTACTTCGGTATCCAAAATTTACATTTACTGGGCCGAAACAGCAAGTAATTCAACCTTATAAAACCTGCACGTATCATTTCCCATTCCCGGCTCTTTGCGCTTGATCCTTCGACATAGTTTTCTGCTCTAGTAATCAAAATACGTATTTTCAGAGTTCTTTGTTTCATTCGTTCGCATCACTGTCCCGTCACAATTACCAGCAGACAATAAATTTAAAAAAGTATATTATACATCAAAACGGGACGTTTTGGCCGCGTGCCTACAGCTAAGAGAACCAGCCAGCCATTCATCATAAAACACCAGCTCTGGTTTAAGTATTCGTAACTTACAAAATGATCGTTTGGAACTCCCTTCCTCTCTGACTGTTTGAGGAATAAAGTCCGGAACGTAAAATATGGAGGGCTCAGGTGGGTGGCGGTCCGCAATTGGATCGGGAAACATCTGAATGGGAGCGTTCTGGAAGAGAGGGAAAGTTGGGGAGCTTGCGTAGGCGAAAACGAGACACAGATCGATTGCCTGGGCCCTTACGAGTGAATGAAAAGAGCTCCGCCAGAGATTTCGGTGACAAAGAAAAAGTACGCTTTGTGTTTCTATCTCAACCGCGTTATAAATTTACTTTTCTTAATTAATTTTTTTCTCCTCGGGTGTAATAAAAATGATTAATTTATCGGGAGGGATATATAAGGACTACTTTTTTTGTCATTAAACTTTTCGTTGACGGAACTAATTAACACGATTTATGGTCATTATTTTTACTTTATTTGGGTATTGTTTCACGTGCTCGCATCTTCTATTAATTGAGCGGTAAAGTACCCACCTAACGAGGAGATTTTTAATTCGACGAAAAAAATATATCCGATAGCTCTTTAGAGAAATTTACATATTCGCGAGCAGGGCAATAAATTAGTTTTAAAAATTGTGTCCATCTCAAGCGAATAAACAACAAATTTCTCCATAGCGAGAGCTTTATCGAAAACACTAAACATTGTAACGAAATTTCCATAAGTTAATGAAACAAGATGGCGAAAGTGTTTACTCTGTGTGCACGAAGTCAGTGACCTATCGGATTTTTACGAGTTGATTAGTCTTATATAAAATGCATACAGAACCTTGGGTAATGCAATGAAAACACAAACAATGCTGACAAGCCCTCCTTCACCGGAAAGATTGATGTTTCGCAGAGACGCGTATAAATTTAACCGTAAACACCATTTCACTAATCCACTCACTTCATTCGTGGCGTTTGTTGCATTTGCTTTTTGTTTTCCTTTAAACGTTTACAAACGTTTTTCGAAATGATGAAAGTTGTTTCCATACGAAAAAACGGAACCGCTGGAAGTGTATTGCCGAACATTAATTAATAGGCCAGCTTTGGAAATTTACATACTTGCCGCTGCTAACTGTAAATTAATATTTACGGTCGCATTATACACGCACAATTGGCAGTATCGTTAAATTAAATTACAAGTTGTATCTTTAAGGGAGCGATTTTGGTAGCTTTTAATTTTCGTTTTAATTGACAAGTATGGGCCTCGTTCATGCCGATCCTGTGTATTTTAATTTTTTACTTAAAAGTTGCACGAAAAAGATGGCATGCACTGTAAAATGTCACAGAGAATTTACATTTAAATTTGGAATATGCGAAATTGTCAAAATGTATTAAAATGAAATTTTACATCAATACATACAGATCTTAAAAAAATAAAGAACAAAAGAATAATCTAATTGTTTCGGGAATTCAATTCCAGTCGCGCATTAATATTTAACTGCGATACTAACGGATAACTATTATACACTGATGTATTCTCTTTCCAGATTCAATTGGCTAACAACTAAAAAAAATTTCATTTCACTTAAGCCAACAATAAAGGTGCTGACTTAACTTAAGCAAAATTATTATTTACTACGTAAAGGAAATTTTATGATAAGGTTTAAAATTAGTTTAAACGTTTGTAATGTAACAAATAAATAACTAACTAAATACAACGTTTCAAAAAATTTCATTGTCCGACAATGCTCAAGAGGAGCGACGAATAACTTAAAAGAGGAGAAGACGCAGAACCTGCTTACACCCATTTTTGCGGTCGTAAAATTTTAACTACCACACCGAACACTCGAAACAGCGAGCACTCAGTACTGGTGTGCATACTACCTAAATTCTACAAGGATCCATCCGTAAATAAATATTGTATCTTGGTATAGGACAACAAGCCACTTTTAATACCTGATAAATAGGAATAAATATGCTTCGTAAGTAAAGTTCTCTATAAATCGGCATATTTTTTCAATTAATCATTGACACAATGAATCGTCCATTTGATCAACTAAAGATCACAGATCGCGGTGATTAGTTACGGAATACTTGTGATTTTTAAAAAAAAAATTAGTTTGAAATAGCGCAGCATCATATCATTTAATAGAAAAAGTGCGTTTTGGGCCCAATATGGACACTCCAGCTGGTTCAAAAAATATTTGTATTACAGTAAAATTGAACTATTAGATATATGTGAAAACATTCCAGTGAGGATTTCCCCCCTTTCCAGTCTTGTACAAAGATACAATGAAATATCCATAGAGAGTTGCAATTTTCATTGATGGTAACAGATGATTAAAAATAATGGTGGTTAAAATGTCTGTGAATACGTTAATCTATATCCCATATATGTTAATCTTCAATAATAATTCTTAAACATAAGAAATACAAGGAACCAGATTGTTCTCCTCTCCCCTTAATGGGGTGTCTGATAGAAAACTTTTCAGAAAGTCTTTTGGAGTAACACCCTTTGGTCTTTGAAAAGGACTCGCCCCTTTAAATTATTCACAGTATTAAAGAAACACCCTAAGTATAAATTATACCAGTAGCAGATATATAATCATTTCTCGCAGCAAGCACTATAACGCAATGTCTTTAAATATGCTTCATACAGCGTAATATTAAGTCTAATACTAAGGGGGTAAAACCAGAAAGTGTAATATTGTATTTGTAGTTCGGTACTGAACGTTCTTGAATTTTTGGTATTTGCCTATATTTTGGAAATTGAAATTGTAGACAGATATGTTGAAGAAGGTGACAAAATGTTAACACTGCATTTTTAGTTAACGTACTTTTATTGAAAAAACACTCAAAAGATGCTTTAAATAGACCCAAGATTATGCTTTAAAAAGTATGCACTCTACATAAAGTCTGAGCTAGCTAATGCTTCTTAATATCGGAACACCCTACGTATGAGCTATGAGAAGTAAACGAAAATTTTATTAAACCCCACCGTAGATGTCACTCCGTTTCCCTTTCCGAAATTTGACAAATGACGAAAATCGCTGAGCTGTCTAAAACTATAAAAAACACCCCTCGAGCGGAATATTCGCGCGATCATTAGTTTCCCAACTCTTCTCCTCCCAAACATAAAGCGGAAAAACCTCCGGATTACCATCGACCCGGGTGTCAGTTCCAAAAGACGGGCCGTCGTCGAATCAAACTGCCGAACATAAAATCGCCCCGAAAAAGAAACAAAACCAGCATCGAGGAGTTTCCGCCCGGGCAACCACGTACGCACCCCTATTCCGTGGAAACAAAGGAAAGTGAAAACAATGGGCAGGGTGAGCATTCATCATGACTATTAACTACAGAGTGCTTTTGTTTTTACAGGAAACACAAATAGTTCTCTTGTCAAGGATAATTGCTGTTATGTAAGTCGTCGAAATCGGGAGGGTTGGTGTTGGTGTCCGAGCATTTCAACGGGGGTGGATGGAACCGTTGACGAAAAAATATGCATGCGGAAACCGAGGAGACACGAAGGGTAGCCATATTAGTTCTAACCACAGCACCTTGTCAATCGTTCCTAACTAGCCCACCTTAAATGCGCTATACATATGGACATGCAGAAGGTATTGATCCTATAAACATCTTCCAAAATTCATAATTAAATCGAGCTTCTCCCCTACGCTTCTACTTTTAGTGCCATCAAATTAATATCTTTCTTTTATTGTCCCTTTAACAATCATTTGACAGCTGTCCAATACGTAACATTAATATAATCGCCTTTTAATTAATGTGTTACTGCATGACACTGCAAATCCTAATGGAGTCTTATGTCACTTCCACTGATTTAGATTTTTTTGTATTCATGTACAGTTACTAGCACAAAAGTGTTACAGCGATATTTCGATAACCCCCGCTCCTCTGAAGAAAGTATTGCATCAGCAGTGAAAATCCTCATTCAATTATTGATAACTACTAATTATTTACCATATGCGTATAGGTGTGGCTACAACAATGGTTATTAAAATGCTGAGATTATATTAAAGGAAATGGAACTAAGTAAATTACCAGCAAATAAACGTTCAATATTCATTAATGGTAATTATAGGTTAAGCTGTTGTTGTGCCCAGTTTGGTGGAGGGAAAATTGGGAACGTTCCTACAGTTTCATTAGATTTCATAAAACACGTTAGTTTCTTTGTGTTACAATATTTTTTTTAAAAACTTAAACGAGCAGTAAAGTCGGCTTGGTTGCTGTCAAAACTTATGAACTCTGTTTATACATTTTTTGATCAATTCAGTAATCACACTATCTTTTTTTTGGATTTATTTATATAATTCGCGTTACGTTCGGGCAACTAGATATGTCACGTTACTTTATGATACTCTCTTTTTTAACATGAGAAGTTTAGAGATTTCTTTCGTACGTAAAAGGAACTAACGTAACTATATTTCTTCATGTTTCAACAGTAAGCCGGTCGCTTGGTGAAACGTCCACTTGTAACTTTTCCTAATCGAAAAATCAGCTCGTAAATCTTCATAACGCATCTAATAAAAGAAAAAAGCTAAGAGCGCGGAGAATACGCTTATACCGCGCGAAAATCCTTATAAATATGTAAACGTTTCCAGCGGTTGTAATTTGTAATCCCATTCAGCTGTAAAAGGAATTTGAAATTGTTACATTGACAGAATCTAAAGTAATTCGGCGTCGTTTGTAAAATTTGTCAAACAATTGTAATTCAATTGAATTATATTTAGTTGCTAAGGCGCACTGCGTCCTGCACATTCACATCTTTGTTTTATAATCTAAAGCAACCGCTTACACACAATTATTCACAGAGTAACTTCTGTCCGAATAAATTGAACTGGAGTAGCCCTGAAATAAATTGGCCAGGTCAGTTCCTGTGGGGAATAATTATCATTGGGTAAAATGAAAGTTCGTTGCACCTTGCATTTGAATTTTTACGAATATGGAATAATTAAATTATTATTTATAGCAGAGCTTTCAACAGAATCATTACAGTTATCGTTTAATTTCCTTTTACGGTTAGGATTAATTTGTGCACACAGTGCGTCATTTGAAGGATAACCATCAATTGATGATACAAATTAGTTTCAAGTACCTAACGTTTTATATTTTCGAAATGCCTACTTCTTTTTCACAAAAACAGCTAAAGTGGGCTTAAAATATTTGTTGTAAACATCTGCCATTGTTCATTTTCGACTTTCTACCAAAAGCTGGTTTAACGAATTTCCTCTATTTCCGCCCTACAGAGGATAAAATTGTAAAACAAACTCGTTGAAAATTTCGTTCCCATTTTCGCCTGAAATATGATTCTTAAATTGGCGTTGCAACATTGAAATTCCCGTCATTAAAATGAAGAGATAATCGAGAAGCTCCGCCATCATCCCCTGTTTCCATTAGGGACCGGAAAGGGAGAAACAAGGGAACGAAGGGGGAGAAGCTGGCTAGGGCGAGGGCGGTGGCGCACGGGGCGAGGGGGACGATTTTTGGGGTTGGTTAGTTTGAAGGGCAAGGACGTTAGGAGTGCGCAAACGCGCGCCCAGATCATCTGATCGATTCACGGTGTTCGGTTTCTATTAGAGGTAAAAGATGACACTTTTTGCTTTTTGATTTATGGATGCAGAGGTTCCCGTAGCAGTCACGTAATATACAAAAATATAAATCGTCGTAATATGACAATTTTAATAGCGGGAGAGATTTACAATTTGCTGCACATGGAATTTATTTATTACTGGAAATTACGACCGGGAGCACATAACGTTCCATTAAACATGGATGCATAACATACACGAACCGCTCTAAATTACATTTTTATGGACACTAACGTTATGGAAACAAAAACCACATCTTTCAATATCGTAAAAAATTTAATGCTCATTACCTAATCCTTTGTTTGTAATACTGACCTCGTTACTCCAGTTACACCACCACCCTTTTAGTTATTATCCAATTACCATTCATACAGGCGCTGGAATTATTTAATGAATTATGGTACATCTGCTGGTTCGGAAAGCCTGCTGTTTTTGAAAATTCCCAACAAAAGGTGGTAAGTAATTCATTCAGAAATTTAGAATGCGACATCCTGTAATTTCCAAAACAGACACCCGGCCGATGTTTAATTTGAAAAGTACGTCGCCGAATCTATTAGCATCAGCTGTTGGGGTAGGTCTGTGTTTGGTGGGTAGTCGCCGTAAATAGTTTCGTGTTTGTGTGTGAGAGCCCTTTAAATTTTAAATCTCCCTTTTTTCCTCTCCCTCTGATCGGCCATAGGCGGAGTAGGCGAGGCCGGATACTTCGTGAAAATAGCATTTATATATAGGTGATATAATCCGTAGCCTTAGTTCAATCCATAAACTATACAAAACTATGAAGCGGTTGTAGTTCTGCAATTAAACATTCTTTAATACCCCCACTACAGAATGCCACAAAATAATGTAGGCAATCTTTGAGGAACGTAAAGTACATCTAAAAGTAACGCTACACGTTGGAAAAAACTTCCAGTAAGGCTTCCCTAAGAAGAAATTCACTGTCAAAGCCAGGTGACAACAAGCGAATCTACAGATCTATAGAACAATGTAGGTGAGTAGGCAATTTTTAAGGTTTTTTCTGGCACATTTATAAATTGTTTCCACAATTTTACCTGGAAGCTACTTAGATTCTATATATTATGTATAAAAAATAATTGCCTCTATTTAAAATACGTTTAATTTGTGATTGCAATCAACATTATTCTAGTGTTTATCATTCCTTTCCCTTTCAGTAGATATTTCACTAATTAACATGTTAATAATTGATGGTAAACTGTCAATGTAGCACTCAAACGTAATAAATTCTGTTTTTGTTCTTATTTACAATTAATTTATTTTCAATAAACCAGTTATTAAGACGTGATATTTACATATCCATTTTACATTCAACAATCATCCAATTTTCTTCAAAACTCAGTACAACAGTATCATCTGCAAGTGGTACATTGTTGAAATATATTTCAAAGAGGTCATCAATGTAATTAATAAAGGGTAAAGGTCCTAAAACAGAACCTTGAGGCACACCAACTTTTATCACTCATTATTATATTAACTACAACATTTTCTTTAAATATTCATCCCTGAAATGTTTGAATGAATTTGCCAAAGTTCTTAACAAAATTTGGTCTTATGGTCTGCAAACATTTGAATGGACAACGGTCGTAGCATACTAAAATAATAAAAGTTATAAGAATTTACCATTTTCAATGAATGGACAATGCTTAATAAGTATGCAGATATGCACTCCATGGCCTTGCTTCCTGCAATGATTTGGAAGCCAAGAAGTTGTATGCAGAACTATTTTCAGATCCTAGAGGTCCGGATAGAAAAACTTTTAACTTTTGAAGAAAATCCAAAGCAAATCAAAGAACTACGTTATCAATGGAACTTGACGAAGAGTAAAGTATAAGAAGAGTAACAAAAGTAAAAATATTGAACTATTTAGTGAATAGAAAACAATAAAAAATAAACTGCAATAAGTAATATCCATCTAACAACTACATATTTCAATTAAAACATTTTTCTTTGTAAGATTTCCCTAAAGGATACTTTACACTTGAGAGTTTCCTAGGAGCTTACAACTTACATAGAGCGCTTGCCTCATACAAGAACCTTACGTGATGGATACGTCTCCAATTTTTTGAGATCTTGACGCTGAAGATAGATCCATGCCTTTCCAATAATTTTTATTTTTCTAGAACGTCCGAGTTCTGATAGATTCTCTTAACAATTTTTAAATGTTACAGTTGTGTCGTCCCATTCATAACAACACAGCAAGAGCACTTTTCTTGCTGTTGCAAATTGCAGAAAACAACAAAATACCAGTTTTAATAAATTCCTACTAATCACAGAAGTATGGAAGAGATAGTCTTAAGAATGGTTTAACACCGCCTTTTTAGATGTAATCGTACCAACGTTCACATTGTTCTAAAGATTTTGTTAATAAACGTTTGTTGTTAAAAATCCACCTGTCGTATCTTGTCTTTGACAATGAATTTTTCGTAATAAAATATTTCACATGAACATCTAGTGCTATTTTTAGATGTTCCCTATGACCCTTAGAGATCGCCCACATATTATCATTCACCCCGTATATCCGCTCTTTACAATCCACATTCGGAGACATAAAACATCATGTAAAGTCCGATCCTTGTCATTATCGCAAAAGGGCAATGAGTATCACCGTTCGCCGTTAAATACCTTACCTTGTAGCAAATTAGTAACCTTCCAGCCATAATCAGAAACATTTAGCGAGCAAACTTCTTGTGCAAATGACTAATTACCCACATGTACAGTACAACCCTTGCGGGCACGCCCCTGTATTTATTTAGTCGTACCTGCCTAGTTCCGCTGACAGAGGGAAGTCGTAAAGAAAAAACAGACGACTGCACACAACTGATGGGTGGATGGCAGAAAAAAAAAACCGAAGGAAAAATTAGACCGTTCGAATTTCAACTTACAAACTAGACAATTGGATTATTTCTTAATCCGGGATTAGGCGGTAACCGAATCTCGCCTGATGCTTATCGACTTTTTGGAGTTCGTTAGCATATAATTGGGAATCATTCATAAAAACCCACACGGAACGAGAGTTATCGGACGTGGCGAGCGAAGGTGAGAGATTTTCGTTCGTGATTGCTTTCGAAGCGGATACATCGAAAGCAAATTATTAATTCTGACATCGAACCAAGTTGAAGGCAGATCTGATAAAACAGTAAATAATTTGATTGGATTTGAATAATTTGTACTATCGGTAGATAGCAGACAATCCCCAAACATGACCGGGATCCTCCATTTTGGGCCGATTGGTTATATTTACATAAGCATAATATAACCTAAGCTGTTCCTAATTTGAACCGCTGCAGCCTATTCAAGGTATAGACATAGATTTTCGTCGATCCATCGTTTTTGCCTGCTTAAAATCTAAGAATTCAGGAGATAATCGTAGCTTGCTGAGTAGCTATTGAAAGTCCCTCATATTTCATAAATTCTCTATATGCCGATTTTCGGATTTGCTAATTTTCCTATTGACCAGTGATCTTGGATTTCATGCTATTGGAGCAATGCTGAATTTTCTGCACTTGTCCTATGTTATTTAATATGAACAGTATCAACAGCGCATCGAAGCTTAAATATTGAAATCCCATTTATTTGTCTCCGAAGCTTCGTTTAAACTTCTATCTAGCACATCAGCATCTACGTCTTCACATCTGGCAAATCATAACTCTGCCTCGTTTTTCGTTCTGAAGAATCTGCTTCTCTGAAGAGTTTCGTCTTAAATTTACTTTTACTCCACGTAATCTCTTACCCTTTCTTAGACAATATTTCGGCTGGTAATTACAATTCCCTATTCCATCCACCAAACAATGTCCCTACGAACAGGCAGTTCGAAAATAAAACCTCGCCCTGAAAGGCAGATTCTGTTTTCCGATGTAAACACAGCGTCTATTTCAGGTCCGCGTGTAATTCTGACAAATAAAAAGCCGGATGATTGTCTGTCGAAATAAACGGGAGCAATTTCGTTGGATCCCCATCTGTTTGTCATATCATCAGAGGCAGACAGAGAAAGGAGGAGAGGAAACTCTGGCCACATACAAACTTCTCGCGTCCGCATTCCCTTTGTCCGCTACTTGAATGGGCGCTAATAAAGCGCAGCGAATTTATCTGCCATACACTCTCGAAAAACGATGAAATTAGTAACTGACGAAAAAGGGCCTCATTAATCACGGTCGAGATAGTGACACCGGCGGGAAATTCAAAGGGACAAAATTGAGAGTTGATTACTGATGAATGGGATGCATTAACGAGAGAAAAGTTTTGAGGTTATCTCTTTCTCTATATATATATCAAACGGGAAAGAGATCAAGTGGAAACAAGTGGATGATGTTCGGTAATCAACAAGAGCTTTCGGAAAATTTACTGAGTTTCCCATTGATTTGCAGCTTTTTGAGACAACTATTATAGCCCAGTTTATAAAGTGTTTTTTTTTTGATAGATAAAATTTAACAGCAGATGGATCAAAAAACTTTATTCAAAATGGATTAAAGATGATAAAAACCCAAATTATTAACAATAAAAATTTAAAAAACTGGGTCGTTTTTCACCAAAATTATTGACGAAAATGCAATACGTCGTACAGACAATTTGTAGAGAATTAAAAGAGCTTCAAAATGAGCGTTTCTAAGAGGTGATCGGAGCATTTTTCATCCAGAAAACTTGGAAAAACAGTTAAAATGGACCCCTTTTCAAATATTCACAGCTTTGCCCGGTTTAATGCTGAAGCTCTATTTTTACGTGAAATGTTAGGTCATTATGTCTATTTTAAACGTGCAAAAGATGGATGCCGCCCGATGAATAGTTTTTGCACAATTACGTTATTAACAATGTACACCAAAATCTTGCAAAATTCAGCGTATGAACTAAGATGGACCGATTTTAATTTGTCAAACGGTTTTTGAAAGAGGACATCAAAACCTACAACTTGGCTATCTTCGATTTTCATATACGTTTGAAGAAAAGTGCGAAGAATGGCCTCGAACATTGCTAGTGGTGGACGCAAGTATAGTGTTTTATGCTGCTTGAAGCCCTCACCACTCAGCTCGAAATGCAAAATCGGGCGTTCCATGCAATGTTCGAGGCCATTTTCTCACTTTTCTCCAAATGCGTACGAAAATCCAAGATAGCCAAGTTGTGGGATTCGATGTCTTAATTCAATTCTCTACAAATCGTCTATACAATATTTTGTATTTCCATCAATAATTTTGACAATATGGTGAAAACACACAAAAACGACCTATTTTTGCTCATTTTTATTGTCTAAAATAAACGCCAAAGCTCAGATTTGTCTAGATTTTGCGTTTTTATCATCTTTGATCATTTTGAACAAAGCTTTTTGGTCCGTCTGCTGTTAAATTTTATCTAACAAAACAGCTTTTTTTGCTCTATAAACTGGGCTATAATTTTAACTAACTACAATAAAATAGGACAAATGTAAGGCGATTTCAAGAAAGATAGATAGTTAGATTCGTTAAAAATTACGGTTATTCTTTGAACGACTTAGTTACATTAAATTAAGCTTTATGAGGTTATTCTGAAAAATTTCACTGCAGTGCTGTAAAGTTACTGAGTTACCCTTATCAGGAAACCTTGCACGAAAAAATTGTTATAGGATTTTTAAATTGAAAACCGAGATTGACTGGAAAACCAATTTATTCTCCGTCCACCGCTGTGACGTTACACTATGAAGAAACCTTAAAACTCTTGGGACAAATTTACACAGAAAATATAAGAACGGATAAGATATTCTCTAACAATTTACACCTTCTGGCCGCTTTCTAGAGATAACACGCCATCTTCTTGAAAATCCTGTCATTTAGACTATAGAGCATCAGCCTAATCAATCAGTTATGTCATTTATGTTATTATTTTAAGAGATATGAGGTACTAAACTTCAATAGCATTATTGACATGTCATCGCTTACTCTCCCAAGTAATACACTAGTGCCTTTGTTTCCCAATAGACAACGTTCCCTTACAAATTTCCCTCTATTGATTATATATTAGAGTGAATAGGAGTGAACCCGCCCTGCCTAATTCTTATCAGCAAGTATCGGTATGTGTCCTTCAACATTCTCACAGTTTTCTGAAAACTGTAATGACTAACCTAGTTAATAGCACGCGAGAAACCTATCTACATCGGTTAAGCAAGTAGGCACGACTAAGAATACCTGAAGATCGTAAAATAACTAAAATTCTCCGCGTGTAAGTGAACTCGTAGATCGTAACGTCAAAATTCGACGCCAATATAAAGTGTAACCAATCTTCGCCAACTAAATTAGGTTATGATGCATGTTATTGTTCTCATCCAAAAATAACTTGAGACAATAAAATATCTCATTCAAATTAATGGTATGCATCTAAGACACGCTGCCAGAATGCATTCGCCACTCGTACAAAAACGGGGTTAATTCCCTCTTACATTAATGTCAAAACAAAACTGGACGTCGAAATCGTCCTCGATGTTTACGCTCGGCTTATTCAAAATATTTTTAAAATTTAAATGTTGTTTGGGTATTAAGTTGAATTATGACCCTATTATTTTTATAACCTCCTTGAGTGAGAGGATTTCTAAACCGGTGGGAGAAAACTCGAAATTAGAAAGCTCTGGACGCAAAGGCTCAAGAAACAAAACCTATGTTCGATAAAAATACTAAAAGTAGTTTCGATATTATTTCTAAAACCAAATATAAGCTCAAACATATTATCAACACAATCTAACAACAAAGTCCAGATAAATTACACAAAACAATTAAATAGAACTATGGTAGTTAGAAATGCTTGTGATAAAGAAATGAACACAAGGGGGCACTAAAAAATAATATCAGAAAGTTTGGTCATTACCCCAACTAATTTCATAAAAAACCTCATTTGGGGACAAATCAAAACAATAAATAACGAAACTATTCGATACTATAATAGACCAAGAAACGTTGGGGGACAACATCGATTCTTTTTTCTTGTGAAAATTCGCCTTTAAAAATTGACAGTGTTTCAACAACAATTTTCAACTATTTATTACAACTATTCAGGTTTCCAATAAATAAACGATTCTAGTACTGATCTAGTACTTTCAAAATACGAATTAATAGTTATTCTAGGCCCATCCAAAAATTAATTACCTTTTGGAGAAAAACAGTACTTTATTTGTTTGTTTATAAACGCATCTTTACCTTTCATTAAAAATTTAAATTTCTACTGTCACTTTGCAATACTGTCATCGATATATTATGTTATGTATTACCTCAATTAGTCGCTGTGAAAAGAGTTATTTATACTCATATATATTAAACATAAGTAAATAAAATAATAATAAAATGGAAAAAATTAATTCATGACAGTTTTTTTGGAAACTTCTGGAACGATTTTTCTACAGCTTTGCTGTTAGGTGTATTTTCGTGGAGTGCCGAGTTTTGAGATATTAAAAAGCAATTTTTTAAATCGAACATTTGATTGGTAAAACTTGCATTATGAAGATGTCATGAAATTTTCAACCGCTCTTGGTAAGTAGATATCAATATAACATTAAATAAACTCCTTATTATTTACATAGGTGCAATTATGGTCTGCGCTTATTAGAAACGTCATCAAATACACACATACGTTATTTTCGTATACAAGTTTATGCAGTATTTTTACATGGAATCGGGTCAGGCCATACCACCACAAGCAATAATGGCAAAAGTAATTAAAATTTTATTATCCCATTAATACCAACCGATTTTTGCCGAAGTGAGAGTTTATGTCATCTTATTCAATTTCTAATCCGTTTCTATAATCGTTTCCTACAACCGACGATTTTTTAATTAAACACATAATTTTTATTTCCTTCTCCGATTGAAGATAGAAGAAGAAACCATAAGTTTCGTTAATCACTCGCTAAATGATAATTTATCTTCTGTAATAGCAGTATAAATAATTCTTTCATTACGCAATAACAGGTGAATTGTATTAGGTTAACGTTTTATATCGGAACACACCTTTATCGATGTCAACACAAATTATTGTGAGGCAATGAAACTTTACCGCAAGCGAAAATACACTAAAAAAAATTTTGTTACGTATCTTACAATGCGTATGTAGATAATTCTGTGGCTTGATCGGGATAGGGTTTATCTAACATTATTGAGCTATAATCGAGGATTTGTTTGAAAATATAAAATGCTTATTATTTAAATGATTCTTTTCCGAGTTCAAAACTTTTGTTGGTGTCTGCCAAAAACCAACTTTATTCTCAATAGATATTTGCTTTATCATAATATCATACTATATATGTTTGATTTCTAGTTACTTATATTTTTTTAAGTAATATACATAGACATTTACGGGTCTGTATACCACAATTCTTTCGGGCCCCGATTCAGATACAGTATTATTAGCCCTAAAATTTGAAAATGGAAGTTGTTTGGAAAATCGATGCTTTTCCACATACATCTCAAAATACACCCGAATACATCTCATGTGGTTTTTCATTTAAGAACGACACTCAGCACTATAACGGTTAATTCTATAATAGTTTTGTCAAAGTTGCTGTGAAAGAGAAATTAAAGAATATTCCAGAAAGACTTAAGAGCACTAAGACTAATTTTTTAAGCTTATGCCCAACACTTTTACCCCTGAGACTAAGAAAATGGGCTATATAGAAACATAACTTGCTTTTCGTTATAATTTTAATAGGCTTTCCATAATTATAGGGTTTATTCGCTTAGAATAATTTTAATTCTAAATGTCGATATTTATTTATTTAGACAGACCCAATGACAAATTTTTCATTTTTCTCTCTTTTACTTGTCATTTATTTTTTTAAATCCGCCAACGTTTTTGTTAATGTTATTGTTCTATAATCCGTTGCAATCATTACTACAATTACATACCCGTATACATAGCTAGCTTTTATTATTACGTACATAACAGCGACATGTAATAATTAACCATTAATCTTGCATTAATCAAAATTAATTAATCTGTGGGTTGAATTAATGGGATTTGAATGTGTACGATCAACTAAAAGAAAAAAGCAAATTCAATTACTTTCTTCACTACTATTATTAAAGCTCGAACATATTTGGAATCTCGGTGGGAGATTCGGGATGTAATAAAGGATTTATTATTATAATAATGAATGGACTCCCTGGTGAGGAAAAAATTTATCGTCCATGTAATGTAAAGAATATATCGAAAGATATTGAATAAATTTATGAAAGGAAATGTTAAATCATAACTAATTGTCCGGTTGTGGTTACAGTGACCTCTTCTGCGTCCAGTAACCATTGAACTTTATTTTAACTCGCAGAACTCGACGTACTTTGAGAATGTTTTAGAGAATGTGACAGTTTACCTTTCTTTTAGTTGCACTGAGGAAGTTTCAAAGTGTATAAACAAATTCACTAAATTGAATGCATCTATGACATATTTCAGTCAAATTTGCTTTGGCAAATGCTGCGAAACATGCTGAAAATGTTATAATTAGACTGTTTTCGTGCATCCATCATCGAGAATGCCTGGAGATTTGCCAAAGTTTATCGCATTATTTGATGCTTTTGGCATCGGCCTAATGAAAAATTATTACAATTCGGTCGATGTATATAAAACACCTTAAATTTAACATTCGGTTGATATAATTTATGTATTTATTGATGCCGCAAGGAAATTGCCCGTATCGTAAATGACGTAAATTTTTAAACATTTAATGTTGATTATTAGTTGAGTGACTGCAGGTACTATTTTGGGATTAATACGTACGTATTCTCGCTTAAATTAGAAAAAAGTTTTTGAAAATGAGATTAAAATCACAGATAAGGTGAGACAAGATAAAATTATTACACATGCATAATAAAAATTATTTTGTTAGGCAGTAAATGTTAGCATAGTCATCACGTTATAAAATTGTTTTTCAAAATCTCGAAATTTTTATAGCTGATGATACCTATGGGACGTGGCGCAATGGGCGCTCGTTTCGATATTGTCCGTACATTCATAAAATGAACGGTTAGAGCACAAACAAGATTTAAAGTGAATATTCTGTTTGGAAAGTTTTACTTTCACTCCCATAACATTTCATTCTGGAAGCAAATTCTGTAAAAAGTTTTTATTATATTAAACTCCCAGAAAAAGTTATTCACCGCCGAAGAAAACTTTTTATAAAACTCCGCGAATGAAAGTTATTCGGGCGCTTTCACCGACTGACGTATTTTCCGAAATGACTCTCTAAAACGGGAATAAAAAACGGTCCCGGAAAGGGAATCCTGCGCGCTCATACTACTCATAATTGCCACTCAAAGGCGAATACTGACGATTCCAGCTCGCAGGGCGATCCCCCTTTTTACGATCCGGGATCTAAAAGTACTAAAAACAAAAACTAGTATTATTTTTATTCCTCCGCCTTTTTTTCCACGACCAATTTCGACGGGAATATTCTCACAGTTTTGCGCCAATGCTCGGAGAGAGGTTTTATACTCTTTTCTCAGTGGGGGAGTTCTTTTCTAAATATTACCAGTCAGCTGTGTGGAATCTGCGGTCTATTCGAAGACGTAAAGGGCGGCAGGACCGAACTTACATATTTAATAATTTCTCAAATCATACTCATGAACAAACTCTAGCTGCAAGGAATTTTCAAAACGTTGCAAACACTTACCTGACCTATAAGTTCGTACATAGGATATTTATAGAGAACCAGACTCGAGTGTATTTAAATACCAGAAATCACACTGTAGGGTTTTTAACATGTTTCAGTATACAAATCATAAATATTTATATTCTCATTCGAACCTCTGCGTTTTCCTTAAGGATTTATTATGTAAATTCCTGCACTCGCTTTGGCTAGAAAGTTGTCTATAACCAGATGCATAACATCATCAAATCGCAAGCTTTTAAATGCTGTAACAAGCTCAATTAACTACAGGAAATTTCCTTAAAGGTTTATTATTTGAACCGTTGCAAACGGTTACTTAAACAGAAAGTTTATACGTGCATGTATGTTTTATCAAAACAAGTATTTAATGCAAATTCTCTGAGCAGTAGATACTTAATGTAAAACGAAGGAAATCAGTACCATGTAATTAATTTTAGATGCCTAAGTGCGATTCAATAAATGGGGTTTTGAAGTGAAATTTCGCGCAAGAACTCGATTCCAACATGAAAAGAGATGCGTCATGTGGCCACACTTCGTTAAACAATTTATTTATAAAATTATGTTAAAGAAATCGCATTTTATTTAAAGCTGGTTTGCCCACATTTTCACCAGATACGGAGTAGATATCTGAAATGGGATAGAAAGTATGCGTTGTAAACATTTCTTCTACTTTTTTCTACGAGGACCTGCAGTGGTAATGTTATTGGTGGTGAGGTGCGAATGCTATTTCCAACTCAAATTACCATCAATAATCAATCATTTCAGCTTCGTTAATTACTCTTGGGATACACTCAATTATTTTTATTCATAATTTATACGTAAGTATTAAAATTGATAATGTTCTGGTATATCTATTGAGTGACAATCGATTAACAAAACGAAAGTATTCTCGAGTAGATTAATACGGTGCCAAAGATGGAATATCCGAGGCTTTTAAATTCAATTTCCTTAATTTCTAAATGTACAAGGGATATCGAAGGGGTTCCAAGCACTGACCCTTGCAATACCCGAAAGCTATTACTCGTATATTCAGTAGATTCATTTTTATATAGTATGATATTAAGGGAAAGCTTCTGCAAGTCATTCATTTCCCGCAATCGACATCTGCCGAGTTACTTTAACACGCGAATATCCCAACTCCCTTTCATCGCGACTTCTCCATTTGTACTAAATTAACAATTTTTGTCCGTGACTTTAAACAATAGCCAGGCTGATATTTCGCTCCCCTCTCCCATTAACACGAATGGTGCGTTTTCCCTTTCTTCATTTTTCTTTCTCTCAGCTGAGAAGTGTTTGCGTTCGGATCCTCCGGGTCCTCCGTCTCAGGTTTGACCATAAAATGTCGACAAGAGTCGTAAAACAAGAAAACCGTATCTTTGTTTACCATTACAACGAAGCAACACAAAGACTGAGAGGAGATAAAGTGTAATAAATGCTAGGGACAGGGACGTATCTTCTGGTAGGCTTAACGAAATCCTTGGATTACGGTTCTCGAAAGAGTTTGAATTTTTGCTCGGAAAAGATCGAAGGTACCAAAAATTTGGGGACGATTTTGATTGACAATTTCGAATCATAAGCTTGCGCCGTCCTGTATATTATTTATTTGCGAGTTCAATAATTTTAGGAGAAGTTTAATAATTACTTACTAGTAATGCTCTCCATTTTTACAGTCGCAGTAAACGTCAGCATAATTCTAAACAATTTCAAGCCGAGGTTGGTGTATCTATACAAAAAAAACAAGATGGCTACCTATTGCAGCAGTCGTATTAAGAATTCCGGACAATGGACACCCCTGACAAGTTTTCTTTAATAAAAAATCACTTTTATATTGTGTAGAGTCAAAAATATGTAATAGAAACACTGCTGCAGATTGTAACAGAATTGCCTCTAGTAACGTCATCGTTCGTCCTTTAGCTAAGATACATTTTATCCTATGTGATTCGAATAGTCTATAGTGACATATCGTAGGTTCTGGAAAGCTGGATTAAACAGAGAACTACATATAAAGGTATTAGCTGCGGGTAATTCAGAAATCGGCCATCAAGCCAACCTAAAAATTAAACCCGACGAGAAATGAAGCGAAAATCCAGGTATTCAGGAAAACGATTTTTTTCTGACTAAGACAGATTAGAGCCGAGAAGATTTTATTCAGGGACTATAGTCTCAAATTTAGTGTATGGCAACTGAGTAAAAAGCCATCATAATGAACAGAGGGGTACATGTACGCTATATACACATAAAAACGCTTTGGAAAAAAAAATAAGGGAAGATATGTGTGGAAGGTATCGGAAAAAAAGAGGAGTCAGCAAGGATTTACATAATTGAAAATATAAAGAGACTATATAAAAACACTGAAAGCTACGTGATAAAAAGAAATGAAAAATCTGAGACGGTCTCTTAAACCGAAACGGGGACGCATATTGTTTAATATAAGATTTGATGAAATGCTTTAAAAATTTAAGGAGAGACTTAAAAAGATATGAAATTAAGAATTGAAAAGTGAAACCTGTAAAAAATACCGAAATATAAGGAAATATAAATAATACATCCTACAAAAATTTAATAAACAAACATAGCGGTAAAATATGAAAAGTAACAAAGGTAAAAGAAAGTTAATAAGAAACGAGCAGTCTGTAGAACAGTAGATTAAACGAAAAATTAATGGAAGATGACAAATCGAAAACTTATAATAGCTGAGAGTAGTTATTAAGATAAATGAAACATGAAAGATGAAATGAATGAAAGAATCAAATAAACGTATATTGAATATCAGAAAAGGTAAGAAATAAAGGAAAACAAGATCGTTACGTCAGAAAGTGAATACTGAACAACAGGGAAACAAATCCCAAACAAGTGGATGACAAGACAAATGAAATTGCCGAGAAAAGTGAAAGTTCACATTAAGAAAGGTAAGGTAATACAAAGGTGTATTACAGCCACACCAAGATATAATATGAAATTTGGTCAGGGAAAATCGTTTTTGGTCAATTAAACAAGCTAATGAAACAAAATAATTAAAAACTTTGACCTTTGGAGTCATTAAGTTAGATTTGGGAATAATCTGAGTTGGTAAAAGTGAACCACCATAACAGACATTTCGGCATAAAGACTTAACTGAGGAAGTTTTTGCTAAATTGAAAAATACCGTATAATAACGTTCGAGGGTAATGCAGGGAGGGAATGTAACATTAAAAAATCTTACAATCCTGTGACATAAAAAAATATTTACCCAAACTTTGTGACTCGAGATGTAACAGAAAGTTTTCACATTCCCGTATGTAGTTTGCGTTTTGATGTCATAAATACCAAGGAAAAATGCGCAGACTTCACTCCAAAAGTAGTAACTTTTATGAATGCGTAAAAACAGGGTCATTTTTTACGAACTCTCTCGAGTCAACTCAATTATGAAAAAGAAATACAAGAAAGGAGAAAAAAAAAACAAAAGAAAAATGGCAAACAAACCCCCAGGAATAAAAATTTCATCTTATTAAAACCCGCCGCAGACATCATAAACAATCAGGAATTCGAATAATTTCACTTGTTTTTCTTTGTATACCAAAATTAATTTTGTGTTTTCGTCCAATGGATCCCCTTTCGTTCCCGTTCCCCTTCCCCTCTCCTCTATCCCGCGGTCGCCATTCCGTAAAGAGAGCGGATTTTTGCAGGCTTTACATTGAAATGCAAATGGAATTTTTCGAAGGGAATGAAAAATTCTTTTTTCACGGGTTATAAAAAAATTAATTACGCTGTTTTTAAAACGAAGCTCGATTGAAATGTTTAAGAAAATGTTAAATAAAAAAAATACAAAAAATATTATTCGAGGGGAAAATTCCTTTTTTCCATTTATTAACAAAAATATTTAGTCGAAATACGATGAAATGCCAGTATTTTTAATACGGTGTGTAAAGGTGAAAGGTTTTAAGAAATAGGTAATAACTGTGAATTTTGACATGCGAGTAATTTCGGAGGTAGTACTTTGAAGGTCTTGAAAATACTTTCCTTTTTTATAAATATCAAGCAGTGATTATAAAGCTTATTCACCTCGTTGCCTATTAATTCATCTAACAAAAAATGTTTAATCGATTCGAAAATAACAAGCGTTACGCCTTTAATTCGGCCTATTTTCCATCACGGCAATGAAGAAATACACACCGGTCTTGGCGTATTCAAGGCGATACGTCAGTTATTATTGGGTTGTTGCAAAATATACCTACCGAAAATTAACACTGTGAGAAAGGAAGTCCACTTGAATTGTTAACAACTTGATTAATTCGTAGAGATTAATAATGATTGCATTTCATGTAAGGAAAACACCGAAAGGTGTATTTTTACGAAAAGTATTTTTGGGGGCGATTTTTGATCGACGTTAACGTCCGGCCGAGACATTGAACGCGTTCATTAATTTTTTTCCGGTAGAACATATTCCGATCGTTTTAAAATTAGTTAGCGATCATTAAAAACCCGGTTGCTATGCCAGTTAAGTTTGGCAGTAATGTGAAGTGAACCGACGTTATTTCACACTATTAATGAAAAACGTTTATTTTAAGGTAGGAAAACAGAGCCCAGCTGTCTGCGTCAGAAAAGCATAAATTTTTTCGACCTCTCCGTGACATTCGATAATTGTCTTTATTTTTGGATTTATCTGATGTAACGTATCGAAATAGAATTTTTCCTGCTTGATACGCGATGACGCAATTCTTAAAAATGGATTTTCTGCTTGGGAGGCTTTATGAAGTGAAAAATGGAATATTAAACGCGATAATTGCAGCAATGTAAAATTAACTGGGAAAGGCTAGCAGGACAGGTGTTCTTATAATCTGGGCAGTCGGGAAGTTTAATGTAATGCTTTACTAATTTGAACAATGAATTCATTTTATATTCAAGCCGAAATAATGCGACGGTTATGTCCAAAACTGCGATCTGTGTAAAAAGTTATCTACACAACAATACACTTATTGTTAGTAGTCAGCCGTACGCTTAATTTTCCTACAAGTCTTTTTTTTTTAAGAAAATGCCTCGAAGCATAATTAAACATACATACTTAATCCAACCTCTTTAATATTGTAAATAATATGCAATCTTAGTATTTTACCAGAAATTCAATAGGAATGAGATAATTGAATTTTTACAAACGGCATGGATTAATACTGTCAACCATGGTTGAGTGGCTCACTAGGAGTAAAGTGAGCCATTGAGACATTTTGAAAAATACATTCGAGTGTATTCGTAACTACTGGGAGAATTGTATTTTGAAACCCCCAGGCCTTATGACACTGTGCTCGTTATAGATCTAGTACGTGATCTAGAACAACGGAAAAAGTAGGCCTCCCCATAAACAAAAAAAATAATTATATAACAACAAATGTAGTCCTTGGGGGCAGAATATGGCGGATGATAGTAGGAATTGAAAATAAGAGAATATAAATATTGGCGATATGACATTTCTGTCATTACAGATAACGAAACTAACGAATTGAAATCGGGAATTATTCTTGGCAGTGCCTCTAAGAAACCTTCAAAAATGATATTTCTATTAGCCTCAAAAGAAGTTTTAATCAGTTTGCGCTTTCCATTATCAGCTATGGAGCAGAAATAAAGGCTAACACATGGAACTTGCGCGTGGCATATCAAAAGATGGCAAGATGCAGGAAATTAAGTTATCAAACAGAAATTCGGAAATTCGTCGAAGAACAAGAGTGGACAATATTATTATAAGAAATATACGTTCAAAACATTGGGCATTTCGCCTGAATCAAAGATGACTGGTGGCTATTTTCCTTGGGGTGTCTTGTGTCCTGCAGTGGACGATGGAAGCTGGACTAAAAGTGGAAAGTGGATTATGCTCTTCCAAAATTATTTAAAAAGATTTTTACATGAATACTTTTATAAAGAATTTGTAGGAAAGTGAAGAGATATACATAGTATGTTATTTTTTACACATCCTTTGAGCAGTTTCGCAGGACCGTGGGTAAAACCTGGGGGTCCAAAATCTAAGGTCACAACGTGGATATACACTGCCATTATAAGGCCTGTGATTGCCAATGGGGCTGCAGTCTGGTGGCTCAAAAACCACCAGAAAACTGCAATAATCAAGCTGAGTCTAGTCCAAGGAACGGCCACTGTCACCATTACGGGGGCTATGAAAACAATTCAAACTAGGGGCATGGGGGTGAAGCTAAGTCTGCCGCCCCTGGATCTATGTCCAAAGGAGGTGGCTTCGACGATGATGCTAAGGCTCAAAATAGTCGAAATTAATACTGACTTATATTGTGTAGGGATTAATGAAGAGGTATTAATGAATATCTCTGTTTCATGTTAGGTCCACCCTCTTCATGGCGAGATTGGCGAGAGTTTCGTTTCTTCGGCTCGGTCAGGCCTCATCGCACAAGAACAACTCACATGGAGGTAATATTGAGAAATAGGACTGGCCAGCAAATTCCCCTGACGTGAATCCGATCAAAACCTTTAGGGATTATGTCTCTGTAGCAGTATATAATCGATTACATACTCCAAATACTGTTAAGGAGCTAAACTGCCGCTTTGCCGGAAGAATGGAACGCTATTCCGCGGGCCACTATCAATAACTTGATTGTTTACGGTCAAAATGGTGAGTAAAGCAATGTTTGAAATTTGGGTCGTGTACTTTTACGAAGGAGGGACGTGTGGAAAGGCCCATGTTTTTAAAATTTATTTTTCTTCTCCCCGATGTACCTGTGACGAGCAAAGATTTCATCTACCACAAATGAAGGAGCATATTTCTTTGAAAAATCGAAGGGAACCTTCGCAGATTTCTATCGGTATAGACGATTAGGTAATTTTTTTACCCTCGAGGGTCTAACGATTTCGACTTCGCCTTTCGGTTAAGATCGCCGGTAAACTCCAGGTGTTACCGTCGGCGCACCGGCAAAATTATAACTTTGATTTTGTACAATTATCCGCGAAATAGCACAACAAAATTTCAAAATCGACCCACTGTACCGTTCCGCGTACGGTCCAAAGTAAAAATTCACCTGAATAACTATAATTTGTGCGTAGAGTACGACAAAATGAAACGCTCTTGCCACACGTTCATTAAAATTCAATTAGGACTAGACAGTTCTTCCCACTCGACTTTCATACTCTTATTACACCTCACCTTACCTTTCTTCGTTTTATCATGAACGCGTTGCTACAATGATCTAATCTTTCCGCAGATTACTGTTAAACCAGAAACCGAATCAGGATGTCGTTACCACCGTTAACTATCATTAAACGTATTAAAAGTTTAAAATAATAACGCGAAATTATATCTGTAATAAGAAACGTGCTGTCCGGAGATAAACCGAACAATTAGAAAGAGATTATTCGCTAGAAATGAGATAGATCGAATCGAGATCTGGTGTAATAGCTTATGGATAAATCGCGCGTTTCACTTCCATACCGTTATTATTACGCCTGTAACTTTCTTGTGGTATTAAACTAATTATAACCATCTGAAAATAGATACCGCGATAGGTTTTTGAATAGATCATGATCGATAAATGACTAGAATTGTGAAAGGGTTAAGAAAGTGCCCAGAATATACAGATCTGCGAGGAAAATGAAATCTTCGAGAAATGAAAATCAAAGAGAAGATGTCAATTTCTGTTGATTGAAAATTATATATTATAACACTTTTATTTGTGTATTTTTACACCTCCAGTGTAATTTGTTGATTTAGATTTTCATCAATTTTCTTGTTACATATACATAACTCTGTATTGGTATTGGTCAACTACACTTTTTCTCCCAAGGGAAAATTATTAGTTACACCTGTGGCAATATTGTGTGAATATTTGTATATTTTAGAAATATACATTTAAATTTTAGATTCCCCATCTCACTCACACTGGTAAGTCTTAATTTTTAAGTGTTCTATCAAAGTATGCCTTTAAAATATCTTTTTCCTTTAAGATGTAATCCTTCTGAAAAGAAGATAACGGAATTTACTTAATGGTACACGCGATTTGATAGTGTCTACCAATAAGATTTTCCCAATTTACATTACTTTGCTACCTTTCAACTATAATTTTCCCTTAAAGGGAATATAAACTGTACCTTATACCAAAAACACAATTTTTTAAGAATCCATATGTAATTTCCCTTATATTATTGTTGCTCACGTTACGTTACTTAGTTGTCCATACTAGCAAATTCAGACAGAATTTTCTCTCGTCAATAGAATACTTTCCAACGGAAAAAATTCTTTAAAAAGCACATTACCAGTATAATTATACAAAAGGGAATTAACAAGCTTGTCAGATTATCAAAAAGAACTTTAAATGTGACCCTCACGGTTCCAAATCAATTTAAAAAAATTCTAAATATATTCTGTATTATAAATAATAAAATTAAATTTGTTTGCGTTATTTAAGCAATGGAAAAAATCGAAGAGACGAAATCTGACACTTCAGGAAAGTGTTAATGCAATAGAAAGCGTAAAAAGTAAAACTATGGATTGCCAGCACTTACCCAAATTTGAATACACTTATAGAAAAAAATTGGTTTTGTGTACCAAATAATATGTCAAGGGGAAATCGTAAAACATTTTCAATAGATACAGATGTCAATTTAAAATTCAAAATACACTTCAGTATAAAATCACAGTAACTTTATTTGAAATAAACTTACGTTTTAGGCAAAATTTCCTAGCATCAAAGCTAAAATTTTAATATAAAATATTTTAGGCCCTTAATTGTATACTTTCTTTTTTCGATGAAACGTGCTTCACTAAACTAATTTTGTTGATTATTTTAATTAGATTTTGAAGGGTATTCAGTGTTTAAAAAATAAATTTTCAAAATCTTCGTATGAAAATTTGGTAATCAGTAATTATACAAATAAAAATGGATACGTTTACATATTTTTAGAGCCTTATCTCCATCCTTCCCCTTCCACAAACCACACTTGTTACTCTTTTCAAAGCTGTAACCTAACTCCGTACAACAAATAAATCATTTGAAACAATTCGTAAATTTTCATGGGAAGCTCTTATATTAAAATAATGCTTATGTAAATTAATTTAGTTTGTCGGTATCATTAATAAAAGGTTATAGTTAAATATCAAGGATTATTAGGTAGGTTCGTACGCACAAAAGAAACCGATATTAGTCGTGCTTAATAAAATAAGGGAATATCGTGATGATATTTCGCAGGAAAGAAAAAAATGATAACTAATGGTAGTGAGGATAATTTGAATTTAATATGAAATCGATAAATTTCCAGCGATTCGGATTCGCTCTGCTAAGCAGGTGAATCATGATGATTGCGCAGTAATTAATTTACGTAGGAAATCGAACCTCGGCTTTATAGGTTACTTCTTTTTCCATTTTTAAACAATTAAGAAACTTGAGAAACGGCGCGCGATACAATCTCTTTATTACAATAAACAATATTCCGTTTCGCGCGGCACTTAATAATAAGTTTTTATTGTGCTAACGGAGTGTTGTTCTCTGCCATAAAAAAAAAACACAAAAGAGGAGCGTTATGATTAAGACTGAACAAAAGGAACTCACTCAGACACGCGGCCAGGGAAAGTCGTAAAAACTCTAAATGACACTAATGCTTTGGTCTTGGATTATTAGATTTTCGACTTGCTGTTAGTTTATAACTTACGATAAATTCGTAATTGTGAACTTTCGCCATAAAACTCGAAAGTCTGAGGCGGTTATGGAGTATATGCTTCCAGTAAACATGTTTATGGAATACTTACATAAAATTAGGAGCACCCGTTAAACTGTTGTTATGGCTTAAAACCTCCATACTACCCTAATGTATTTCAGACAGTTTAGTTAGGCATAATAAACTTAACTGATGGACATTACTGTTTTTAACGTCTCAAATCTAAGTATAGCTCTACGTAGTATAAAACTCTACAATGAGTGGCACAGGTAAAACACACAAATAATATAAAATTCTACCTCGATAAGCAATACCTTCCTTACCAGCTGACAATTATTATTGCTGTAAATTGTCAGTGTATTAATATACAAATTTTCGTTTTGCTGTAACACATTTAAACCAAAAACTGATGATTGATTACTAAAATTACACATGTACCTCCCCATAGGGGTTGGTTTCCCTCCGATGGAAAGTAATCACAAATCCCACAATCAATCAAAATTGAAAAGAAATTTAGGAAAAATGGACAAGTGGGAAATCTTGGACAAAGTAATTCTAACAATAAATTTTCTTGTTATACGGACTTTTCACATATCGGTGGGACGCAGATTGGGACATCATAGTACCATCCGTGCAAAGTTTCTTTTCGATCGATTAACAAATTATCTTTGGTTAAATTGTATTAAGGGAATTTTTACAATTCTCTGATATCTTATTCAGATGTCTTTTGGTCATTTTAATCTTTCTATTACAATTAATCTTATAGTAATTGCACAAGAAAAAATAAAAGTTTTTGACACTTCTTTTGTACGTAATTTATAAAAACTCCACAAAATGTTCAGTCGTTGGTTATCAAAAAAAGAAGTTGACAAAATCCTCAGTTTTCGATATTGGAAAGATGGAATAATTATTAAAACTTAATCATGACGCAGATGATCAAATCAGATTGACATCCCAATTTGATTCTTTACTTTATATAAAATTATACTAACTGATTATATCTAGTTACTATCTTGATGATCTTGCATTCTTAAAACAGGTGTAATTACCTTAACAATTACTGCATAATGTTAATGCTGGAAAGAGTTGTAATTGTTTTAAGAGTAGTATGATGCCATTTTGCACTAATAGATACTTGTCTTAGATTTTTTGTCTTAAAACTTTTATCCTGGTAACAAAAAAGTGTACATTGATTTGCTTATTTATCCCTGACGTGGCACTGTTGCACTGCAGGTAATCGAAGAGTTCAAAAAGGTGCCTCAAATACATTAGAAATTTATGAAATCGTTGATCGTATCCCACATAGGAATTGTCAACTTCAATATAAAACGCTAAGCAATCTAACGATATTACATCGACCAATATTTTATTGGAATGATCATATCAGTGATATAATGTCACTCTGTATCTAATTCGACAAGCTCGAATGATCCACACACACATCGACCTTGGAATTACGTTATAGGATAAAACGAACAGCTTCCATCTGAATGGGATAAATTTAATATCCTGTCATCCCAATTCGCCCTAAATCAATCTCCTCCTTGCCTCGCCGATGCGTGCTTTCCCTTTCGCCTCGCTCCTCTTTCTCATCATCTTTCCCTTCTTCATCTTCCGCCTCTTAATTTTTTTCCAGATTTTCTTCCTCTATCCCGACCGATGAGTGAATCATCGCCTTAGCTCTTTCTCCTTCTCTCTTCTCATCTCTGCGGCAGAAACGAGAACCACACGAAACGCGGCTTGACGTGTATAGGAATTGACATTATAGCGGATTGAAATCGACTCGGCGAGGTAATTTTTTACTTCAAGTAGGATATGTAATTGCCTAGCAACAAAGTCGGTGTCTTTCTGTGCGACTATCCTCGAGTGGGGCGCATCGTTGTCGGCTACATGGAGGATTCCCCATCGTGGAGAATCAGAAGGACTAAATACGATCGATACAAACAACTTCAGATAGGCTCAGATACTACTCCTCCAATGAAAATAAATGAGGAAAATACGAAGAACGAAATGTGATCATTAGTATATGTTTCAATTTAGAGCTTGAGCATTGTACTTACAAACTGAACAAAAATAACTTGCGACCAATGAATAACAAAACATGGGAGTGTAGTAGTGTAATTTGGGGATGGAAAAATTGAAAACCGCCATCTGAACAGTCCTGTGTTATTTTTTTAGACAAATCTTAATCAACCTACTGACCTAAGAAGCCTTATCTCTAGTGAATCTGAATGGGAAAAAATATTGAAATATGATCGACACTAAGTTTCGTTTTTTGAGTATGGTAATTGAACACTCAAGCTTACCTTTTTTACATAAAAATATGATAAGGTGGTCGATAACCTCCAATGAAGAAATTAGTCAAACAAGGTCTCGAATCTACGGTAATTCAAACTTTGTTTCGTAATGACATGGAGATTAGTTGCTAAGTAAAAAAGGCATTTGTAATTCCTGATTACCGCGCGCTAATGGAAACAACCGGATGACTTCAACTGTGTCTAAATGTAAGTACCTAATCCCAAAGAGACGGACTGAATTAAGGAAATCATTAAGTATTCTTCATACGAGTTTATTTTATGACGTTTTTTCAGCTTGTGTATTTTTGATTTAAAATAAAAATGTTAAACGATACCTGAACCGTACTCGTGTACCGTAGTTAAGCGGAAAAGTACCGGTGATGGTAGTACCGGCAACGTCGTTTTATGCAGAGTCTTATCCTATGGTTTTATTAGTAGAAGCCGTAATTATACTAACAGAAAAATAACATACGACCAATGAGCCCTTTCGCAATAACTAATATGGTAGTATACGGTTATATGTCCTCACTTTTTCCAATTCCAAACGCAAAATTATCGATACGCTCGTTATTGCAATCATCATTACTTGCCTGTCTAGTTGTACATACATATGTTCGCTCATACTTTTTCCGGATATTTATTTATTTATAATATTTTCGTCCATTAGTGGTAGCGTGTAATGGACGTAATGATATCACTTCATAAATAATTAGTAGCATGTTTTCTAAATTGTCTTTGAGATTATGATGCAAAAGTGATAGGTTTGACGGACGTTGGGTGTACGAGTATATTATCTTTCAGTTAATGTACACACTGTAATAATGGAAGAAAAGATAATAGTTTTAGTTGGACAGTTAGGCCACAGAGATCAAGGCAAAATCCCTGTGACGAAGGGATTTATTCCTTAGTAAGGACAATTTTTGTGAATTGTTCCACATTTATTTTAATAAATCATATTTCTTTTACCCAAACAAGTGGGTTGTATGAGCCTCCAAAGAAAATTAAAAAATTAAATGATGAGTACAATGATCGAGGATTATGAAATAAAATTGTAAATGTTGATTTATTTCATGTGGAATATTCAAAGTATTTTTTTCAATTAACTTTCATCGAAAAAATTACAACTAATACATTCAAGAGCAGATAAGAAAATTTTGTAAAACTGTTGCAAATATTCTAAATTCAGAAAGAAATAATTGATAATGTTCTAAAACTATAAAAAACAAATAAATGTGCGATCGATTAAGCGCATTTTGAACCTTCCAATAGAGAATTAATTACACCAGGAATAGAAGAAATTTTAAACACTTATTTGCATCAAATTAGAGAGTGTTAGAATGCAAATTTTTACTTTAGCGTAGAATTTCCTTGATTATTGAATTTATTTAATACTGCTCTTATAAATCAAGAGCATATAATTTATATTGATTGACAATCCTGTACAATATAATACACTCAGGTGAAACGATTCCGAGACTTCAAGTTCTATTCACCATAGAAATAATTACTATTAATTACCACTACAACACATAATACAACTCTATGTCGTGGTAATTAACAGAAATATCATTTTGTTATAAGTTTACCCCCAGATAATTCCATCATGCATAGATAGCAATTGAAAACATGTAATATCTAGGTTCTACTGTTAATGAGTACTTTTGTAATCAAAACTGGTGAGTAAGCATAGGTGACCTAATTATTGACTCCTGACACAGTTTAATTATCTACAACCTAGAAGGATCTGGAAATATTTTGATGTGTTTAATCCTGGAAATTGCTTGAAATAACACTAAAATGGATTTTAACTTAAAATGCGTTTAGACCGTGTTTCACAAAGGTACCTCCATGTTAAGAATACACAGAACAAAATAGTAGTTACATCAGTGAAACACATTCTAAACGTATTTTAAGCTAAAATCTATTTTAACTTTAACATTCGTTTATGACTAATACCGTAGAAGAACGAAATTAACAGCATAATACATACGACATCTCTGATTTCGTGGTAATTTAAAACACTTGTCAAATCGTTATTACTGTTATTAGGAAATCTACAATAGGATAAAATATAACATGATCTGTTTTCGGTTCAGCACAATTAATTATTAACAGATAATCGTCCTAAACATCATCATTAATTAGTTAGTATTGCGGTAAATAGTAGTGTGCTTGGAATCATAATAGTTATGTGACTAACGTTTTTGACAGACAATCAACATTCGGATAGAATTTGACCCACTCACGTGATTCGTGCCGAGTACGTCACATTCTAACCAAGGACGAAGAATAGTCGGCTTCCACACCGATAATTATTACATCCCTAACATCAATTACTATTATACCGCATACTACAACTCAAGATCATAGTAATTAACAGAACTAACCTTTTGTCGTGAAACAAGTCACCATAAGGAAATCCACCATAAGGCACCCACAGCCGTCGCTTCAGTTTTTCGAAAACACTCACACGACCGCTCAAAACCGGTGGAAACTCGAAAAATTTTCGCTCAAACTCATGTCCGTACTTAACACTTTCTCTTCCGACACTTTTCACTCGCGAGAACCGGGAATAACCCGCAGAAAATCGATTGATTAATTGATAGCGTTCATTAACTCCCGAAACAATGGCGACTCTGTGGAAAAGGGATAGAGTACGTGAAGTTAGCGACAGGTGCTGATGGGCCCTGATTGGTTCACGTGACAGTCGTGCGTCGCTAGTCAAAAAAGTGGATAGGATGGATAATGAGGAATACATTTAGAGTGAAGTTATTGAATATAAATGTATCAGTTATTGATAAATTACTCGAAAATATGATTATGACTATGGAATTCAATTAACTCGTTACCTAATGTTCAATTATGAATTAGCAGCGTACATGTGCTTGACTACTGCGATGGATTTCAAATAAACTACCTTACCAAATCGTTTGTTACAAATTCACACTCGATTAAATTAGGATAAATAGTCAAAGTAAAGGAAGAAATGAGACAGTACAGGAATGGTATGTGTGTTCGATAACGGTGCTCACATTAAAGTGTGTGCCTCTTACTTCTCCTGGAATCGTTTGCCTGACAAGCAGACGTCGATATTTCCAAGTATCCTACTTCTGAGAATTTTAGAATTAATGGGGATGTGCAATTTGGTCGTAGGAATAGAGAAGTACTAGTGTAGGTTTAAGGAAACGTGTTCGATCGGAGTGTGGAACGTGTGAATTATTTAATAAGGATGCGTGTTCCTGGCAAAAAACGAGGAGGCAAAGATATATGGCCAGGAGATGGTAGTTCTCTTAAAGATTTGATATTTTTTCGGTATGAAAATATACCAATAAACAGCACACAAGTGTTATGTTTCTTTGAGCTATTCATACTACTTTATAAACAAACCATTTTTGGTATCTCTTGACTAATGTTGTCAAATAGACACATGAAATTCATCAAAGTATAAGATTATTTGAAAGAAAAAAGTTTCCATAAAATAATTGAGGTAATGGATGTGATATACGAATTTATAATCCAATATTACTGCATAAATTAGATACACATGTTATATTCCGACCGTTGTTGATCCAAAGTTAATTGACCTATTTTCTACATTTTATTTATTTATTTATTATGTTAATATTTGTTTAACTTTTACATGGTAAGTATTAATAGTAACACCTGAATAAAACATGTGTGCCTTCATGTAATCACTAAATAAAAATTACAATACAATTAAAAAAAATTGTGAATTGCCTTAAATATAGCAAAATTAGCTGAAAAGTCATTAAAAAGACAAATTTACGTCAGCTCGAAGAGAACAGAATAATACTGTGATTGTGATTGTTTTTCATATTTTTTAAATCAGCTGGAATTTGTAGCCAGTATCATATTAAATACTTTTCTGACAATTACTTTTATTGTATTTTTTATACGAGAATATACTGAATATTTATAATAAATCACTAATGAAATAATTCATTAGTGATAGTATATATACTATCACTATATATAAAGATATATATATATATATATATATATATAAATCTTTGAAATTTAGCAAATACCCTGTTTGATATATGGATTTTACATACGAACGACTTCCTTTTTAAATATTGGCCGCAGAATATTATTTGGAGTTATCTGTAATGCCATTATTTTATTTTGACATGCTCCATGAAAAATGAAGTCACGATTGTCTTGCATCATCTTCTAATGATTCAGTGCAACGCTATTATTTTATGTGGATATTTATATCCCTTATCGAAACAGTTGTAACACGTTTATTTTCGCTCTTAAGATAATATCTAATTTGTGAACAAAACCGAGGGCATTTGTTAGATTAGGCCTGTATATACTCAAAATGGAAATTTGAACATTATTTAATTCTGTGATAACTTGAACCGTATTTACTTTATTAAGTTGCAGCAGAAATAAATAAGAGAGGAAATGCTCATTGATTTACTTTTATTTTCAAGTTATGTTCAATATTATATATATTATAGCAGTCAGTTTAAATATTTTTTGAAAGAACATCTGCACTTTGGCACCCTTCAAAATGTATATTCAACAGATCATAAGCTGATTTGTTTAATATCGAATCAGAAGGTAGGATATGAAAGCGTAAATTATTAGTTTAAAAGAGGAAAGTTTTAATTGTTATTTTCATGAAAATGAGGATGATTTAATGGAGTCAAAAATAGCGCTTTTGTAATTCCGAGTACGTCATTTATTAGTCAAAATAAAAAAATAAAAATCCGCGGGTACGTTGACATCGTTCCGTAGATTTTCTAGCGAGATACTCGCTAATTATACGTTCATTCCAAGTATTATATTTGAAAGGCCTATTCGCATACATATTACATTTTCTCTATTTTTAACGACGATCCACCTGCCCGGCGTTTTTAACATACTTTTTTTTATTTTTTTTGATTAGCGAATGTTCACATCCATGCAGGAAATCCGTCATTAGATGTTTTACGTCAAATGGGACGGGCGAGAGCAATTCCAAAATTTTTGATAGATTTTCCCAAAAAGCGGCCAAGTTTCAATCAGTTGCCGAGAGTTACGAGACAAAATCTAAATCCTATTTATAACCGTGATTTAATTTTTTTCTTGTTAATTCTGCGGTCGTATGTCGAACAGATTTCAGGTGGTAATAAAAATAGCTAAAACTACTAAGTTTTATGCCAGTAAATGTATCATTGTTTTATTTGAGCGATGGCACTGTTTGTAAATTTTTGTGCTTATTTATTCGACCGAACCCTGTAATGTATATTGTACATTGTACACAGGTACTTTAAGCGTTCAAATTTAATTACACGTTTCAAAAAGAAAAATCTAATATCTCATAATCACACCTCTGATCCATCCGTTATGTGCGTCCTCTCAAAAAAATCCGACACAGTGTATACGTATACTACTTTCTTTTTTATATTTTTCGAATATGGAAATAATGAAACCTTTTCAACTGCAATAATAATCCGGATTTAATTAATTTGTTTTCTTCCATTGAAATGATCGAGAGCCTGTCCTGCGAGTTCAAAAAACTACATCTGGGTCACGATCAACTCGCTCGCTTTTCAACTATACTCTTCTGAAAAATACAAAGGCAAAGGCAGCCGCCATTGACGTACGTGCTGGACGAACATTGAAGTTAGTAATTTGGTGTGTCATTTTGTTAAGTACCTTACAAAAAATCCCTCTTTTCGCTGATAAAATCGCTGCTTTTCTATTTGCAGTAGGCTTAAAGAAGAGAAACATTCGAATGAGACAAGCGATATTGAGGACTACTACAGTCCGTCTAATGCAACGCCAGGGGATTTTCTCAAGTGCGACATACGAGGGTGTTTCCTGGATGCTTCAAAATAAAAATATGGGATTTATATGTCAAAATGCATCCCATCGAAGACCACTTGGATGCCTAAACTTATGTTCCAGATATTTTGTTAGAAATGCTCTTTAATAAGTGTTTAGTGTAAAGGAAAAATACGCCAAAAGAATGAAAGTTGGCATAGATCAGTTCTAGTTATAAGAAAGCAGATAAAATCAAATACAAGAATTATAGGAACATAAGTGTGATTTGCTCTATAGGAAGGTTGTACCGAAAATTGTGAAAAAAAGAATTGAAAAAGAGTTGCAGGGAGGAGAAGAACAAAGTGGTTTCCTCCTGATAGGTCTTGTATCGATAATGTTTTCACCCTTAATCAGATAATAAGATACACTTGTAATTGGATAATTGGACCTTATAATAGATGACATCCAATACTTGTATAGATAACTTGAGGAGGAAATAACAATATGAGCTCTGATCATTCATATAAACAAAACAGAATATCTAAAAGTAGGAGGAGGAGTTAAAAACCTTCTCTTACCATATAGAACAATTAGAGGGAACATATTACCAAAGGAAAAACCACAGACAGGGATATTCAAAGTGGATTGACAGAAGGAAGGCGATGAATACAAATGATTAATTATCTACTATGGTCAAAGAAGATTAATCTAAAAACAACAATAATGATGTATAGACTAATTGTCGAACCAATAATAACATACGGTTGGGAATGTTGGCAAATCAAAAACAGAGAATATCTAAAGTACGAGCAGTAGAAATGGACAACTTACGTCAATCTTGTAGACAATCAAGGTTGGAACACGAACACAATGAACAAATATATTAAGCGACAGTGGTAGATGGAATAGAGTCGATTTGATATGGGCACGTTATGGGAGAAGTACCGTAGGCAAAGAAAAACCTCAAAATACATTCCATGAGATAGAAGAAAACCGGAATTACTCATGGAAACAAAATATTGAAAAATCTATGAGTTCCAGAGACTTAGAAAAATCGAATGATAGGAAGTACACGTAGCGGTCAAGGCCTTTATGACCCTCGCTCTTTATACTTCTACTGACTGGACTATAGGTAGAAATGGTACTTCCAGTAATAGAATGGTTATAACGATTTTTTAACGTTTATTTTAGCTATAAATTAAGATGCTTGTATATTAATACATTTCCATAGTAGTTTTCCATAAATGCTTGGACTTTCGGCTGTCTAATGTTAAATCTGAATATTCATATGATCAACAGCATTCATATCCTACGATTTTAATGGTAATTACCGTGTTATTTACTTCGTCTGTTATGTTAATGAATCGATGCGGAATGGTAATAAAACTAGTAACAGCAATAGAATTGTTTAGACAATTACATTTGATTGACCTACTAATCAATATCGATGCAAAAATGTATTGAAATATGATTTAACTTGAACAATAATTAAAATTACTAGTGCATGGCCATGAAAAAACAAAAGGAATTTTATAATAGGAGAAGCACTATCTTAGAAAAGAAAGGGTTAATCATGCACCATATTAGAATTAAAAATATCTGGAAGTTCAGTACGTAGTACAAGGTATGTTGATCTACTTTGCTTTTCTTTTTTCTAACGTTTAGTGTTAAAATTGATGCAATTGGAGGATAAACCCTCCAGATGCAGTGCGAAACTTAGGCGAAATAAGTTGAAACTACATTCTAGATTCCAGTTTTAGGCATTTTAACTAGATGGAAATCCTTAGACGTTTATAAAATTGTTTGGAACAATCGTAAACCAGTTAGTTTTCGCTTGGCCGCAATTTTAAATGTTGACGGTTCAAGCAGAACATAATTTCACATAATTGAAAATGGGATGTTTGTAGTTCCTTTGAACCCTCTAGATTTTAATTTAAAAGCCACTCTAGCCTTCCAAAATTCTAATTGGTCTTTTTCGGCACGATTCATATTTCTAGATAAATCTAGATATTTTCTGTTATCCTTGGAGAATGAAAAATTTTGAAATTTTCTTAAACCTTCTTGATTAAAGGTAACGTTGGCGATTTAACGTGGTAAAAGAACCAGAAATCTTGATTCTAGTTTCTTCATTGCGTTTAACATTAAAATGAAACTATTTTGAGCATGCGCATCTGGATTTAATTTTGATATATATTGGGTGATAAATATATAGGTCCCATTTAAGGGGGTTAAGTGTGAATAGCTTAAGCTAGGCTTCGCCCTCTCAATTGTAACCTACATTATAAATGTGGTACCAATAAAGACGATTATTATTATTATTATGGTTGTTACGGTCATCATTGAACAAACAGTATGTCGAGTAATAAAAATATTTTTATTTCAAAGCTCTTCGCGTTATCAATTATTTTTATTTCAGAAACGACTGAACAATAAATTAGAAGCATAAGCAATAGAAACAGTCTTAGTATCCTAGTTATACATTTTTTATGGTTACAACCATGGCCATCGAAACCGAAAAACTCTCATAACGACGAAAACAATCTCAAAATGAAATTTTATCGACGCCGGTTCCATCGTCTTAACTGTCGCAATGTTTCACGACGACCATACCGAAGTCGGTTTGTGTCGATTAAGAACCTATAAACTTGATAGATTGACATATTTCCAGGGACATTAAACCTCCCCGACCTTTCCCTACCAATAACAATTTTCTTAAATTAGTCCTATCAGCGAGGAAATAATTGCCACCATTTCGACTAAAGTTGTTCTCGATAGCGGAGACACGCAAGAGGGGTACAGAGTGACTTCAAAAAACGGAAAATGTTTTATTGAATACCAGATGAGAGTTGGTACTGCTGAAAAATCACTAGCGTTCTACGCTTTTTCAAACGTCAAATAATTGGTCATTTTTAAAATATCCTAAAAATACATTAAACGTCTTTACCCTTGCCTGATACTTTCATCCTGTCTTCTTAAATACGTAAAAAAAATTTTGCGTCAGTTGAGTTCTATAGGAATATTTTTCGTATCAGCAGATTGAATTTATTTTCCAAAATTATTTCAATTTTTAAACAAGCGAAATGCAATTAAATAAATCATTACCGCGACTACTTTACATTCTTTTTTTTTTGAGCGGTGCAGATCCGCTCGAACAAGTATGCCTCGCCAAAAATAATCACCGCAACGCTAACGTTAATTATTTCCCGCACCTTTCGACTATAATTACGTATTACGCAAAAATTAAAAAGTGAAGTGCCCGATCCAGTAATTATAATTTAATTTTCAAATGATATCAGAGAAGAAAAACAAAGGCTCGAAAGCCGCTTGATTTAATGTAATAACACGCACAGTGACCGGCTCACGAGGCATAAAACTGAAAATTAACCCACTCCAGGTTCTTCTAGTATTTATACTAAGCAGACGAGTTTTTTGTACTCGACGGTTTTTCGGCACAGGAAGCGCTTTCTTGCTCTTGCACTTTCAGACAAAAATTAAATTTTCAAAATAATGGTCAAGAACGAAAGGAAATGCTTCCCTGATGCCAATTGTAAAAGAATTATTGTACTTTTAAATAGATGAATTTTTTTAATTTATGTTTTCCTTTAGTTTTTAAGAAATCGGGATAATTCGGAAGATATTGAAGTTAGCCAACTGAAAATCAGTCACTGATCTAAAAAGCTTCCCGCTAATCTACCTTGTGAGCTTCGTGACGAAATTTGAAAATTTAACTTGTGACTGGAAAAAATGAGTAAGGAAAAACAAGGAGTTCAACTCGCATTTTTTTTTTCAAAAATGTCAGTAACGTAAGGGGACGTTTCCCTGATGCCACAGTAAAAGAAATATACAAAAAGGTTGATTACTGTAAAAGATATGAATTTTTGAAATTTACATTTCCACTTTTTTTAAAAAATCACTATAATGTTGAAGGTATTGAAGTTACTCAACTGAAACTTGCACACATAATTGGAAAATTGACCTCAGACCCCTGTAACTTTGTAAAAAATTGTAATAAGTTTTTTGTATTACAAATTTGTAACTGATTATTACAAAATTAGTATCTATGTTTCGAAATCTCCATTTTCTGGATATTTTTACCTAGCGTTATTTCTCTCCCCTGTAACATTTTAGAAAAGGCTCTAATAAATTTTTGTTCGTGATTACAAATTTGTATCATAAATTAGGTATATGTTAGGTATATAATCGAACCCCAAGGTGAATTTATCACCCCATTAACTTTTTTGGAAAATTTCACAGATAATATTTTAGTTCCTTAATGGTAAGTAAATCTACCTGCAAGTTTGATGCATTTGCTGGAAATCTAATTTCCAGGAAATCAAATTGTAATAATAAAACCCAGTATATATTTAACATTAGCATTGATTTCATCATTTCACCACTTTTCAATAAAATCAATACATTGTCCCAAATAAAAGCACATCTAACTTACAAGTTTAATGTAATTTCGATTTTAATTTGTTGTCATTAGGTAGGTTCTTTAACTAAACCATTGTCCGGTGTCAAGATAAAATTTGGTTGACAAATCCGATAAAACACTGTAAATCCCAATTTATAGTTCCCACCCCTTGGCTCCCGAAAATATTCCATTTCGTATTTAAGACGGAAAGGCCATTGTTATACAAAATTTATATCCCATTTGGCTTGGAAAAAGCCGATTGTGAAAATTTAAACCAGGAAAGTGTTTTGGTGAAACCGTTCCAGCAATAGAACGCCCGCTCAAAAACAGTAAAGTGCAGTGCCCCCCTCGCTTTCGTAATAATCCTTTTAATTTTAGGCGGTGGTTATCGTTCCGATCGGATTTTAACGACTCTCGGTTCGTATTAGTGCGATCTGATAAAATTTTGAAATACGGCTCTATTCTGTTTTTCCACGCAACGCACGGGGACATTTCCACGGAAAATTTATCGTCTGCCAGCATAATTGTTGGGTTTCTCTGTAACACCTTGAGCTTACTACACCACTATAATAATAATATACAATACATTCAATTTTACATCTAACAACGGAAGGTACGTTTGTATCTTCAATCCTCTCTTCAATAAATGGCGTTATTCATGATTTAAGAAACAACTCCATTAGTGGAAATGAAGATCATGCTTGAAAAGAGAAGAGTGTTAGAGGAAAAGGTCTAAAAACGGGCTAGGGTCTAAATACTGCACACATTTGGGCATTTTGCTGCTGTTTACTACGCGAAACAAAACTTTTTATTTCTCCCGTCCTTATTTCTGAAGCAAAACATGTAGTAAAACATGTCTCAAGCAAAATAGATACCTTGAGAATCATCCTGAGTACTTATTTGGAGTCATGTTATCAGTTATAGCTACTAAAACGTCTAAAACCGAGCCATGGTTGGTCCGAATTCAGGCTACCCAGTATCTAGAACTTTGACTTAGAACATAATTTGCTTAAGCATAATCTGAGCTAGTTGAATACTTGGTCTCTATCGAAAAGCATTTTCTCAGATGCACCTTCAAAGATTTAAGGAGGCTCTTCATAAAAAGACATGTTACTGCGAGAACCAACAGGTAAATCCTATACTAGAACCCTTGGTTTCAACAGGAAGGAGTCTTCTTCAGTAATTGGAAAGCGATCTATTTAAGTCAGAATGTTCAGTGCTCACGAATCTGGTTATAAGAGCACTCTACAAAGTACTTCTTTTGCCATTTCAAGGAAAGAGAGAGAGCAAGTTGCTGCTTTGGCATCTGCAGAAAGAAGGTGACCTGTTACATGCAAGAGTGCTTCTGCCTCATGTGATTCCTTCCAGGACCAACATGACCAACTCCCTAAACTCCCTGAGCAATCTCCTATAGGATTTTGCCTCCCTCTTCACTAAGCTCATAAACTCCAGTCACTATACAAGAGGTTCATGGGTCTGTTGAAGGTTTACTGCGATGAAGATCTTAGACAATAGTTCTTACAGTCCTGTCATCGCATATGACACAATAAAAGTTCTTCAAAAAGCCCTCTTTGAAGGTTTGGATCGAAGAAATTGTTGTATGGTCTCAGAACTACTGGGGTGTATCCTCATTACAAGTATGTTCTCAGAAAGTGATTTCTTGTGCCCCTCACAGTGCAATACTGTGCACTTTAACATACTTTGAGCTATGGCGATGAAAATAATGGATCGATCTCAGATCGGTAAGTGGTTATGCGGTCAGCGTTAATCGAAGTAATCACATTTCACTATACCTGGGCACCATTAACTAGTATACCAAGTGCCCCCGACGTTTTGTGAAGCTTTTGGTTACTAAATACCACGAAGCAGTTAAAGTTGTAAAAATGAAATGTAACTTACGTACCTCCATTATTCTTACCAGTCTCGTTCAACACTAGAGAACCAGGAAGTGTGGAAGGAACAGACAGAAATTTAGATCAATCAAAAAAATATATTATGGCAGAATAGACAAAATCACAATTTCAATTCAAATCTGTTAATCTGATGATTAACAAATATGTGAATTTCATGATTTAGAACAAAAAATCCAGAGGTTTCAAGCAAGTAAATCGGTAGGCGTATAAAAAGAAAATTTTTGACCCATTACGTGGTCTATTCCCTTACTGTTGTAGTAGCGAACCTTAGTGCTAAAGTTTATTAAATGGGAAGCCTCGACGGTGCTTGAAGCAACTTCCAAATTAAAACAAAGGTCGTGCCTAATAATAGAGTATTTATTAACTAATGGAAACCACAAATGTAATCTTCATACTGCGATGTAATTATTGTCGATTTTAAATCCAACCCTGGCGATACTTGGACGTAACCAATTATTACAAATGATTCTTCCTTTCACTTTCCTCAAGACTTTTTTTCCTTCTGTATAATTTGTAAGGACCAGAGCGTATTTTAATATTTTCACGTTGAAAGTGTTTTTTTGGTAGTGCGTAGGTATCACATGCAAGTGTAGGACCGCTCTATTTGTATGGATTCGTTCATTTCCTGGCAGCGAGCGGTCTTTTATCCAGGTTATTGCACAGTGCGGTACACGCTATAAATACAAATTAACCATTAATATCGCTCCTGACATGGATTGTATTCGGTAATAACGTATGCAAAGTATATTGTTGAGCGTAATTGCTAAGTTGAGCTGGAAACGATTACATAGCAACGAGATCGGTGTAAAAATACCCAATCAGCTTTTATTAATCTCTAAGGTTAATCTTAATCGGTGTAATTTTTCATTATAATTTGAAATTGTTAGAAAACAGGCCTTGAACTCTCTTCTCATTCGCTCCGGCGAATTAAGAATGGACGCCCGAGGCTAGCGATTCTTTAATTTTTAAATTAGCAGACGTTAGATTCGAACAATTGCTTTTCCCAGAAGAGATAATAAAACTTTTCTTACTCCTCGTTAGAACAAAAGAACGAACGATGCTGGAAGACGGATCGCCGCCCAAACTCCTACTTAATCAAATTATTTGTTGTAATGATGCACACGAACAGACTTTGCAAATAAAAATATTATTCAAATGACGTGCTTCCCATTCGACACACGACGACTATTTCACCTACCCGTGCATCTCCCATTGACGATATCTTTATTATTCCGGGCTCGTTATAAATTTATGATATCTTCTAATTTAAACTCCTTACGTTAAAAGCTGCCTAGGCAGAACGGATGTTTATCTGATAAATATTTGTTGAAAATATATATATATATTCATCGTGCCTACTACTTTAATACAAATATACGAGAGCAAAGGTAACAAGTTAAAACGAAGACTTAATTTATAAAGGGTTTTCGGGTGCAGGAAACTGGCGAGTTATTTTTAAAAACACCCATTATGCATTTCAGGAGGAACGAGCCAACCGTATTTATTACTTACAGTTCAACTTTTTGACAAAAAACACTTTCAAAACGAAGATTTTTGAAGAGTGTGGGAAACACTACATTTTAATCAATCGTATTAATTAATGGGGATTTTTGGAACAAATTTAAGTTTTTAAACAATTACAACATACATTTTAATGATGAGAAAAAAGGTCTTTTTGTTAGACAACAGACCAGATTACTTTCCAGAGCTTAATCCAGAGACAGTTTCCCAATATTAACAGAAGAGGTCGCTGAAGCAATATCCCAACTTGAGAACGACAAGGCAGCAGGTCTATACGACGAAAGTATAATGAATTTCTGAAACTAAATAACACCTGACACAAATATTCAATAACACATACTCTACTGGAGTAATGGCACGAATGTAGCTGGAAAAGGAATTTATATTGCTGCCAAAGGAACATTCCAACGATTATCGAATAATTAGTCTTACGAGCTATCTTTCAGATTTTTCGTAAAAGTAGTACATGGTAGAATTTTCAGGCAATGAGAAGAACATGTAAATCGGTACTTAGTTTGGATTTTAACCAAAAGCAGTAAAGGGAAAAGGTCGATTTTGGTACATCTTCGTAACACACGTTTTCTCTACGGTTTTGGTTCATTTTCATGACACAAAATGACACACGGTGTTTCCACAGTCAGTTTGCAACGATAAATAACCATGGACACCTGTGATCAAAGACGCCGACTCCCATAGGCGTCCTGTTTAATTTTTTTTAGCTCATTTAGTAAATATTTTAAAAAATCATGTACATACCTCCTTAGTCGATGAAATGTTATCAAAATGAGTTTATTGCGTTGAAGATACACCACACCAAAGGCTGTTTTTAGCCTATTTTTTGGTCTTCGCTAGCAACCTGGGGAATAATATAAAAATATGTTGCAGGCACCAAATTACTCGTCATAGAAAACTGAAAAGCGCATGGCTTTTCGTTTCTTGGCAAAATTTCAAAAACTTACCACTATTTAGGGATAGAAAACACTCCAAAAAATTAAAGAAAGTATCAAATTTCAAATTTGGTGAATTTTGAATTTCCAAATCAACGCGAGTCAACCAAGAAAATGCGTGGTTTCACTTTTTTAAGGTTTATTTTTTAGAAAAAATACAATAAAAAATTATATAATTGGTGGTCATTTCGATTTTTTAATTTTTTTGAGTATTTTCATCCCCTAAGCAGGAATATTCTTTTGGAATTTTCATAAAAGAAAAGCGATGCTCATTTTGTTTTGCTGTGACGAGTAATTTGATACCAGTAACATATTTTTTATAATTTGCCCCAAGGTGCTAAGGAGTTCCAAAAAATAGGCTGACTTTAGTGTCACTATTAGTTTTTCATAAGAACTCATTATCCATAAAAGACCAACGAGGAGGTGTGAGTACCCTTTACCAGGATAAGGATAGGGGCAGAAGTGATGGGGACTGGATTAAGTTCAGAAATAGACAGGAAATTGAAATGACCCCAGGGAAAGCGTATTTCAAACATTTGAATCTGAATCACCCGAGGAGGAATCGACGTTGGAGGTGGAGATGACGTGACGGACAATATTTTTCCAGACTTCAGAATTAGAAACGTCGTTACTTACGTCACGTATGTCTTCTAACAGGACGTTGAAAGGCGTTGGTGAAAAATTGCTCTTTCGTAATCTCTTCTTGGCTGAACAACAAACATGTTTTATGGGATTAAAACTGCAACAATAAGGTGGCAATCTAAAACAGTATTATCCCTTGTTTCTGCCAATGCTGTGGAGTGATATAATGATTTTTGACGATTTGAATTAAACGGTTTTGTCTTAGCTGTGGCAGGAACATGAATTTTATTTGATTGTAAAAATTTATGAACAGGTTATACGCAAACGTTCCCAAAAATAACGATGTTTTATAATAATGGAAACACCGATACTGTTTTAAATAACTTTATTTCTTCACATTTCATAATACATATATTCAATAAATTTTTGATAAAGTACAAAAAGCTGTACGTAAGTACTATCACACAATATCTTATCTATCAGAACTTACAAAGGAGTAATCATAATAACTGTAATAATAATAATAATAATAATACAACTGTTAAAATTAACATCTTTACATGAACATAATAATACTCTTTTAAATACTGCTTAAATGAATCTGAAACAAATTTGATTACACATTTTATTACAAAAAGGTCGAAGCGATATTCGGGTAGGTTTTTAGGTTTCAGAAGAAATTACACCAAAATGAACGTCGTTAATTGATGATTATTAGTGATATGTTAGTACGTTGAGAGGAACTAGAAATCGTGTGTTCTTCATTTCGTTGCTTTACACTTTTCAAAGCTGAAGCTGTGTAGCTTTAACAATGAAGGAAATTTCGAAAAGTATAAACTAACGCCTAAAGAATGTGTCTCGCACTACTGTTTGCTTTTTTAAATTGTTTTTTATTCAAGTGACAGGACGATATGTTTGCTTTCTATTTGAACAACTCTCATGATTCATTTTGGCGTATTCGCCGTGTTTCTGAAAGAAAAAAGCTCGTCCCGTTAATTATTTCCGCCTTCATACCTTATGAATATCACAAATATGAGCAGTTCTAATTTTAAAATGCAATCATTCTCATATTAACAGTTCCGAGTAGGAAAAGTGAAACGCATACAGCAAAAAACGCATAAAACCTGCAACTTAAGTTTCGTTCCATTCTAATATTCCGCAAAGAAATCACGAACAGTCACGGTTATCCATTAAAAGAAAAGAATGGAACAAAAGGTAATGAGAAAATAAACGCTAACATTTTGAGATTTTCGCTTAGAGATGAGATGTTTAATACAAATATGCAATGCAACCAAATTATTACATACAAAACTCTACCATACACTGTTTTACATTACAGTACGATCCCTACTAAAATTCTTACCGAAAACACCATTTTTAAATCAATCTTATTTATATCAATACCTTACTGCCTTCCGGTCAGCAAATAAATTCACAGGAATTTGGCACTAGGACCAATATGCTTAATTCGGCTCACACTCTCTTTATTTCCTTTTATTACTTTTAGTATCATTATTATTAAATTACAACTGGCAAAACGGGTTCGATCGATAGGATTTTTTGGTCAAATTTAAAATTGGTCGTTTTGAGAAAGAAAGCGATCAGAGATTTCCAATTGGTCCTACGTGCCCAGGTACAATGAAAAAAATCACTCTAGTATCACCTTATATTTAACAGGGACGTATTCAGGAAGTGGGCGGTATAATGGCAGTAAAAACTTCACAAAACACAAACGAGACACGCTCGGCTGAATCGAAAATTACACTTCGTCACATCATCCTTAATATCGATAAGATCACAAACGTCCTGAGATCACATTCGTTGAAACGTCATTACTTGTCAGGAGTTGAAACTTACTGAAAATTTAAACTTACTTCTATGAGATCCAGTGAAATTGTTTCAATCGTTAAATCATAGTGGTACCAAGGAAGGAACGCTGCAATTGATTAAAAACATATCAACGTAATGGTTGGACAGTTAACAGGATTTCAAGTCGCGATTAGTAGCTGTGTATTGTGAATATCAAGAGGTTCTCTAATACTAGTAATTTCGATCCTTCTATGGTAGCGTTTTGTACTGGCCGCAAACTTATTGTTCTCGCTGCACCCTCAAAGATTTCGTATGTTTTGTGAAGTTTTTCTATGATTTGGCGATTGTGCGCCCATTTTTTTGTCAGCACGTCCCTGGTATTTATATAGTACGCCGAATGACTGGACTTTGGCAATATATTACGGGCCGAAATGTTCCCTATCCGCCTGTAACGTAGTGCCTAAAGCGTTCACCGAAGGCTCGATAAAATTTCGTTGTGATCCACACAAAGAAATTGTTCAGTCAATTTATATTTCTCTCTTTGACAATTATTACAATTTTTTACACATTAACTCTATATAGATAGAGAGGGGGGAGAAAGAGAGCGAAAATCACGTCTTCGCTCTTTCAGGGTGAGTGGTGCACTATTTCTTTTATTCCATTTTTTCTTCTTTCTAATTCTAATACTATGACGTTGAACTAATGGTATATATAGAGATAGAAAGAGACGGTGAGATGCAAGTAGTTATTTCAAAACATTACAAATATGAAAATGTCCAGTAAAATATTTTTCTCTTGATTATATTTGCATTTTTCTATCAGTCTTCTTGACGCGATCCGTTTATTCTTCCCTGTAAGAGCGATACAGTTTTTTCTTACTGATTGTATAAGCAGGGCTCACTACGATTGTGCCACCTCTTCTGAGGTTTCTGAAAGAAAGAAAAAAGCGCTCCGTCACCTAAACGAACACAATGCGAGGAAACGTAAAATGCACCATGGGAATCGAGAGAAAAAACGAATTAAAGTAGACAGTGGAACACAACCCGAAGACTTGCGCACAAGCACGGAACGTCCTGTTCCGTGACTTGAAAACTTTTGAGCGAAATACGAAAGTGACGATCCCTAAGCCACGGTGGTTAATAACAAATGACTTTTGTTTAAAAATAGTTGGACAAGATTATATTTATTTAGATACAAGAACTTCTGTAGTGAAAAATCAAATGACTTCTCAGATCCAAAATGGTTTGTAACCAGTGTTAGCGTAAGGGAGTCGGAAAAGATATCCTGCCTGCGGCCATTCGAAGCAGGTAAATTCTTTTATGGTACTTACTTACCCAAACATCCTTAAGGGCATTTGAAATCGTTTAATTTTTCGCTGGAGGATGTATAAGTATTCTCATTACATCAGACAGTTGAAAAGTGGTAGGTTGGAATTTTCCGCGAGTAAATTGTGCGAAAGCCTCCCAGGTCGATACACAGTGTACAAAGAAACTCAAGGTTTTTACTAACTTTACTTCCAAGAGAGTAACGTCGCTTCTATGAGTTTGAATTCATTTTATTAATGTCTTAGAATGTTTTTACCATCCACTGGGACGCTTTAATTCGTTTCTTGACGATCCAAGAAAAATTAAACAGAAAACTTGTCCACTGAACTTCAACGGTTATCAGGAACGTAACTTTTCCTACTTGAAGAATACAAATTCAGAAACTAATACTGAAAAAAATTCAGCAGAAGACAAGATTTCGAATCCGCGTTTCCCGAAGGAGAGTGACTATTGGACTGAGAATTCCATTACAGAGAAAATATGAACCTTATACCAACCTCCCCAAAGGAAATTGCTAATGAAATAACAACTAGAATTGGACCCAAGAAAGTTTTCTTATGGCTTAAGATTTCTGTGAAACGTAGCAGAGGTGATTACGTTTCACAAACCAGACAAAGCCCCAGTGATGTTTCAGGGGTGTAAGTCAATCTGACTATTGTCCATATTACTATTTGAAAAAAATGCTTTAAAATGAGTTCCATCCTTGAGAGAGAAGAACTAGATTCTGAATCATCTGTTTGGCTTTAGATAAAGTACTCAACCACAGATGAGATTCATAGAATTACTGATATAACCGAGAAATCTTAGAGAATAAAGAAGTCTCCTCAACCATCTTCCTGGATGTTGCGCAAGCCTTTTGATAAAGTGTGACATGATGCAAACTAAGCTGCCCTCAAAGCAAAACTTGGAAAACTGAGTTGGTTCTCTTGTACCTATTTCTTTATGGCACAGAGGGTCGCTTTTGGTATTAGTACTCTGTGCTGAGGCTAATTGACGGTTTGAGGTGGCTAGAGAATCATGGATATATGGCAATAAATACAAAAAGAGAACAGAACTGAATCCCTCGACTCTGGACAAAGAAAAATTACAGGTAGGTTTGATTAAGAAAGAACTCCAAAAGGGCTTAAAATGATACAAGAGTTTAGTTTTAGAAGGTAATCAACTATCCGTCGCATAGAAATGATTAGACACTTTGACTCTAAGAGTGTAGAAAAGATTTGACGGATCCTCATCATCCATGAAATAAATCTAGCGGTATTTCTTGAAGAAGTATACGGTAATCTTCAACTCTTACTCAGCAATACATCTTACCTCCACTGCTATCACTGCATTGGTAAAATTTGAGGTGTTGTCATGGTGTGAAGATTGTGGTTATGGTTGCGACCAGAAATGGTTAGTATGCATCAAAAGGGAGTCTGCACATAAAAGTTAGTGAATATGTCATAAACGAACTTACTATCTGCCCTGAACAAAGTCTATAGACTAGTAACGCAGAGGTATCAGTATGCTGAAGGTAAAGACTAATCAGAGATGAGAAGATGTGATTACACTGACCCTACCAGTTTCTCAAGCCAGCCTGCATCAAAGACAAGACAGCATGGCAATATGAACCATCAAACAGGCAAAGAAGAACGAAATCACTGAATGACTGGTGTAAACTGGAAAAATTATTGAACGGCATGAACAATACCACAATGGAGGTAGCAAGAAAGGTAACCAGTAGCTAGTATGTAAAGTGAATCTTGGATAACGGTAAAGAAGCAAATTCAAAACTACACATTGTAACAAGACAAATCATAGGGGAATTACGTTTGTGATAACCATTGGAGACTGTCAGAACGCAAGTTTTCCTGCTTCTTTTCGTTACCATCTCGTATATTACCACGTCAACGTCAGTCATACGTCTATAAGACGTAACGATCGATTCATGCGGGTCCTTACCTGATAAACTGTGGCAGGAACTGCCACCCGTTCGAGCTCTGCTTCAACGTCAGGTACAGCTCGAAGGTGGCCGGCGTGGTGAGGTCGCACTCGACGGTGCCCAGCCTGATGCAGTGCTCCGGCGTCTCGAAGAGCAAGTACAGCTTGCAGCCCCTGAGGCCGCACGGCTCCGACTCGGCCATGGAGACGATGTCCCTGGAGATGCGCCTCAGGAGGCCGCAGGGCAGCAGCACCTCCCCGCACGAGAGGTGGGTGCGCTTCGCCGACCGCAGAGCCGCCTCCAGCTGCGAAGAGAGGCCGGAGACGGTGTGGTCGAGGTCGTCGGGGGTCGAGCCGGGGCAGGAGTCGGCGCCCGGCTGGGGCGGCGCGTTCGCGTTCGGGCTCTCGCACTGATGGTTCCAATCTGGAAAGAGGGGACCGATCGTGAGAAGCACCCTTCGCACCCAATTGGGGTGGGTTCTGTTGGGGATACAGTGAGTGTCGTCTGATTTTTTATATCCCATGTCTAGAATGTCCCGGCTCGTTGACTATACAAAAACAACGGGGGTAGTTACCGCAGGGATTCGAAACATAACTAGCAAGATTGTGAGTGTACTATGGGTTTCCACCTTCTTTTGTTAAACATTTCACAGCCTAAGTTGATCTTGGACCAAGTAAAATACAGACGAAATTAAAAATATTGTAGGTAATTAGTACCGATTTGGAGTCTTGGCAGCAAAAAAATGTCCACGGTGGCAATCGAATCGTTTCTTGAATACTTATTGGACCCTATGGTGGTATATGGGGCATATAAGCATAACCATAATTTCCTATTATAACGCCTAAAACGTAGGTATTTATTGTTGAAGTAATTGTGCAACACCTCATGTTGCAATATACTAAAGGACGCAACTAATAGTGGAATCAATGCAGATTTTTCTTTGGAAAAAATTCCAGAAAAGGGAACTGTTCAAAATTACAATAATAACACATCACTAAGGGGCAAATTTATATCATTATATAAGGAGCATTTTGCAGATGACCAAGTAATACTTGCAGAAGACGACTATGATATGCACTACATGTTACGAAAAATAGATGAAGAATATGCTAAAGGGGATCTGACAATTAATTCATCAAAAACAAAGTATGTAGTGGTAGGGGGTGAAGGAAATCATTTAGAATTACGTGACACATAAATCAGAAGTACTGATACATATAACTACATGGATGTAAGTATTACAAATGATGGTCCAAGTGCAACAGAAATTACAATTAGAACTGGGCAAGGCAATGAAACAATACGTCAATTAAAACTTTGGAATAGCCCCATCACTCGGAATACAAAAATTAGATTGTATAAAAGCATAATAGAAAGTGCTGCTACTTATGGTTCAAAGCTATGGATAAACAATAAAGAAGACATCTCCAAAATATTGCTCAAGTAGATGTTGTTAATTAACTAGAAGGGATAGAGTAAGAAATATTGAAATTAGAGAGCAAATGGGTATAGAATGTAAAAGACTGATGTGATATGGACAAATCGAAAGAGTGGAAGAACGACGATGGCGTTTCCAAGTTACAAATTACAGCGAAAGATCGATGTCGGTTCAATGTAAAAATTATTAAGAGGCGCTATTAAAACATCTCATTAAATTGATAAACATAACTTGCGCAGTCGCTTGGGTTTGGTTAATACAATATATTTTTCCTATATTTTTTAGGGGAATTAAAGGTGCGATGAACAAGAGTGACACAGAAAGGAGAGAAATTTACCAACAGGACGAAAACCAGAAGGAAGAAGGTCAAGAGGAAGAGAGAAAACGCGTATATACAAAGCAATTCCATTTTTCCCTTTCTTTTTTGTAAGAGAAAATTCATATTTTTAAACTGAGAATATGATGAGAGTATGGCAGCCGAGAAGTGACTAACGATGACATATTGAAATTAAAACATCCACGAACAAATCACCGTTAGCCTGCGTGCGACACCGCCAAAATAAGACCACGAGACCGAAGTCTTACCTAGTTTGCATTCGAGAGCATTCGGCATCAGAAACGGCCAATAAATTAACGTGATAGCATCTCTTCGACATAAAACCCCATCAAAGGAAAAATTTCGAATCGTTAAGTTTTCTTGCAGGACCGGTTAGAATCGTGGTAATAAAGACTTAGGCTGATAGTTCTAGGACAATTTATTGCTCTCGGGCCGAGGGAAATGATAAAAAAATGACTCGGAGAAAGTCTGTAATAATCATAAGCCAGTTCTAGCCGGCATACACGCACGCACACGCACAAAAGCCGGTCCGTGATAGGTCTGGGCGCTATATGAAAACGCTGGAGAGGCTAAGAGTACGCCCGGCCTGGCCTCGTGGGGGAACAGACAGAAGTACGCCTGGCGCCTCTCGGTACACCACGTGGCCTCGCCTAACGGTAAAGCAACAATTGTTAATTCAGACGATGTGTACAGATATCGGTTTCTAATCTCCAATGTGACCGATTAATTTGGTATTTTTAGTACCGATTCAAGATTTATATAGCTCATTATACCTCCGTATGTGGCTCGAGAAATTTACTAACAATTGCTTCTTTAATTAGTAACATACTAAATTGACGAAAACTTTAAAAAGACAGGCTTTGGGTCCGTACTTGTAAATTCAGTCGATTTTTGATCAACTTTTGGATATCTTCAAGGCACTATAAATTATTTGAAAGAGAAAACCCAAGGTTTGCATCAAAAATTTATTATTTATGTGCAGACAGTAATGCTAGTAGTAAAAGCAAAAGGGAAATATGTTTGTGACTAGAAATAACATGTTTGCACGATGTTTTTCTACGAGATCTTTGCAACTTGGCACTGATGATGCCACAAACCTGAAAGAACGTTAATAAACTCTACGCTTAAGGGGGTTCTCTCGTTAGGAGTTTAACAAAAGAATCCTAGTGAAATTTATTGCACTTGGTGCTTGAAGCCAGAAATCAATCTACATTGTTTACACGATGCTTTAGGAGAATGCACATGTTTAATATATATGTAGTATATACTTTTAGCTAAGAAAAAATCGAATTCGAAGCTATAAGATCCTATTTTGCAAAATTTATTTGCTGTGATCCAAAAGATGGCAACAAACCTCACGTTTTCCATTGCAGTACACGCAGTCAGTCTAACATTGGTGGCAAAGGCAAAGTTGCCATATACTCCTTAAGCTCGCTACAATATTTGATAGGTTCCCTTTTGAGTAATTATACCAAACGAACTTTCTTAAAGGGATATTTCATTTCATTATATCGGTGTACTTAACCTTAAAACCTCCGTTTTTGTTAGGTTATGTAAATTTTTATAGTCACCCAGTAAATCATACTAAAACTGCCAAACGAACAGGTATGGATTTGAAAAATTGTGACTTGTTTTCAAAAAATGCCACCATACGACTTTCAGATCCATGATCGACTTGTCCTACAAATTCTTGAATTTTATAAAAGCCAAAACAAAATGGAGTGGAAAAAATGTTGGGAGTAAGACTCAAAGACAAGAAAAAGCTGGATAAGAGTACGTACTAAAACTGACGATTTATCAGTAAAAGTTTTCCCCAAAAAATCGTTTCATCAATAGATTTTCGTTATTGTAATTTAGTAGCGATTCGGTAGAGCTACTAATATTTTGCAAAAGACCATTTTTGTCTCGTTTTGAAATATCTACAACTCTCCTTCAAAATTTTATCTTGTATGATCAATAGAACAGAAAATATACAGACAATTTTACTACGAAAACTCGTCCTACAGGTCACGCTTAGCAACGTTTCAACTAATTTTCTATTTACAATTCTATATACTTGTTTCCATTCCATTGCATTTTTAGGGTCTGTTGGCAGCACTTCCATTAACAAAATTTATAAATTTCCATTTGAAATTTAACGAAAAATAAACGTACCTATTCCAGATAGACCGCCCCGTACTTATCGTTATAATTTAACGAGTCGTAACACGTTAAAGGTTATGAGGAACCTTTCCTCACCCAGAACATTAACAAGTAATAATTTCAAATGTCAACTATTATTAAATCTGAATGGTGAAAATCATATGTATTTGTTATTTTTTGATTACAACATAAAAAAGTAATTTAAAAAGTAACGAACTACTTTCATAGAGTAATGAACAATTATAATGAATTACCCTCAGGAAAAAATAATTTGTAATTGTAATGTATTACTTTTATGCTTGAGTGAGGAGTAATTGCATTGAATTATTTTCATAAAGTTATTGTTCTAATCACTAAGTACAGCTGGAATGTAAAAGGAGGGAAATGTTTTAATCACAAATGTAGAATATTAATAGGATTTTTGTTTAGCAACGTCATATAAGCCATGTTTTTATTTTCTTTTCTTTTCGAGTTGTTGGCCATTTATGCCATATTGGACATGTTGTGGATTATCGAAGAGGAGGTTTGAAAGAGTAATTTGTAACTTCCTCTGATTATTTGTTGTTGAAAAAGATCCAATAAAATCATTATTGACTCCTATTACACGGTTAACTAAATGCTTTATGTGTAGTAAAATGGAGGTATCCGGTTGAATAAAGTAATAAATTTGTATGTCTACATTTTCCAAAAAAAAAACATCAGCGTGTTTTTTTTTTCTGTGAGCTGAATATGTAAACTTATTGGTACAAATATTTGCCAATTTATCGTATCCAATATAGCTTATTTGGTGAATTTGCATTTTATATGTTGGAATATTTCCCTGCAATATTTATTGATGACAACTCGAAAAACCCCAAAAAGATTCGCCCGAAATCGACACAATTTCGAAACTGATGTCCAAAAGAAAATCGAATTATACGTGTAATATTTTTGCGGTGTCGTTTTAATAACCACGTCCGTGTCGATGTAGGCGCGACCGCAACTCCGGGCGAATTTCAATTTTTTCTTTTTATTCTTTTCTAGAACGAACGTTGACTGGGTCTCGTTTCACCGTACGTGTGCAGTTATTTTCATCATAATAGTGTTCCCTGTGTTTGTACATCTGATGACCTGCCGCAGATTAGAAACCTAATTTACTTCGTGGCGTAGGCAGGCGAACAATAAGTGCCCCGAAAACTGAAAAACGCCTCGAAATATAAATTGTTATTATCTTCAGACGAAGAGTTAACGCATGGCGGAAGAACGGTTACTTGGGTCAATTGAATAATTGTGTGGAACGAGTGTCAACTTATAAATCGGATTGAATGTCGATTTTTCTGTTGTTTTCAAAGTTTTCTTTGTAACGTAATCACGTAAAATTAATTAACGTCATTAATTGATTACGTGACGGATAAGTGACAAATACCTCAAAGTGATTTGGAAAGAAAGAGCAGTTGCTTTTTAACGAGTAGACATTGTAGTACTTTAAATCAAAACCAAAAAGCTTATAGATCTTACTTAAGTCCGTTTAGGAAAATCTAAATTGTTCGATGGTCTTAAGAGGATTAAAAACAATTAAAGCCAATTAAAAGTAAGCCACTTTTAAGATATTATAGAAGAATTTGTATTCTAGACTCTTCTAACGTTTCAAATTAAGAAATTGTTTATATATTTAACCTTAAAGCCATTCTGGTGTTCCAAATTTCTAAACAAACCTCTAAAGTTTTTCTTTGACATGATTCGAACTTCCTATTGTTGGAAATTATAACGAGAAAGCTTCCAATTACTTTCCTTGCAGTTCCTTTGTTGAGGGATTTCTCATGGAATTCTGGTCAAATAGCTACCTAAAATTGGAGTAAAAATAAGTCAACTGAAATGTTTCCTATCTTATTTCAGTGATAAAACTGTATCTACAGGCCATTTTTCATCGGCTTGTCTGCACGTTTATTCCGGGGTGCCACAAGGGTCTCATCTTGACCCCCTATTCTGCGACATCCATGTGAACGTTACATGTAGATGCTTCAAGTTCGCAAATGTTCTCATGTACTCCGATAATTCAAAAATCTTTTATACCGTGAGCAATTGGTCCGATTTTCTTCCTATCTAAAGCGACCTCGGCTGACTTTTCCAATATATTCCAAAAAATTCCACACGAGCTCCACGAAATTCCAATACAATTTAAAGAATAGTTGATACAAAATCAGTATCTCACGTTAACGATCTGGGAATCAATTTTAACAAGAAAATGTTATTTAAGTAACATGTAGACTATGTGGCGAATGAAGCAAATAAAATGAGATTCATCATGCGCATTCCTTTCGATTTAAAAACTGCCCTCTGCCCCCTTCGCTGTACATGACATACACGGTTGTTTTGGAATCCCCAATACAATACTTATATTGACTGTCTGGAGAAAATACAGAATAAATTTATTTATTAATAAAAATTCAGGCAACATAAAATCGATTTAATTTCCCTTGTCGATATAAGGGAAACCACGGACATCGTATTTATCTACAAAGTTCGTAATAACCTAATCAATTCAATTCTCATCAACGGAATGATTAATTACAACATACCATACTATAACACGCGAACTAATAATCGATTTTTCCTTGATTTCAGCAATATAAATTACTTTAACAATTCTCCTTTGTATAGATGGGTTACAACACACGATTCCCCATTAAATTTATTCGAGGTTGATATTTTTTCTTCTTCTCGAAGTACCTTTGGGAGATTTCAGTTATATTCTTTTTATAAATAATTCTATTTTTCAGGGAGTTCATAAAAAAGTGTGCTAAGAATGCATTAGAGGAATACCCATCGCTAAACCTTCTGATTATTTGAAAAATTGAATTTTGAAGCTTAAAAGCAATGGTATGACTATTAATTTTGTCACAAGTCAAAAGATCTTTTGTGAGATCTACGCCTTCTTCATTACGAACAGAAGTGTATAAGTTACAGACATCGAAAGAAACTAGTAGACAATTGCTAAGACAATTTAAGTCTTTTTTACGACCGCCCCTGTATCGGGATTGTTGCCATGCCGCTAGTTTTGTTGTGAAAAACAGTTAGAGATGACAGTAGAACAAAAGTCCTTGTGCGTCACTTCGTGCGTGTTCGTTACAATTTACGCGCCAAACTAGCAGCATGGCAACAATCCCGATACAGGGGAGGTCGTTACAATATACTCAATAAGGTCTATTGAGTTGTTAATAGCAAATTTTGGTTTAAAGTTAGTAAATTTAGATGAATGTTGCTATTGGTGTGTTGAAAACACTAAGTACTGGCCTGGATTTCGTGAAACTTAGAAGGTTCGTATAATCTAGGTGAAGTTGGTACTGGGTAATAAATTAAAGGGATAATTAAATTCAATGATGAAATCTGTATGACCTTTTAAAATGTTCGTTTTCCTAATGGAGTTATTGGAGGGGACTTCGTTGATACAGTCTTGTTTGTTAAAAATTACTATCAGACTATTAGATTATTCAAAATAATCATATTTCGATCCAGGTAGGGTACTGATGACAGCTTGAAACCCAAAGCAGCTCTAAGACAATGTAAAAAATATTACACACATATGCAATGGTCTTGTTTCTGCCTTTGGATCACCTAGATGTGTACACAGCCGCTAGACTCAATAAAATAAAAGTGTTGGGAACTTCTGTAAACCTTCTAAATTCAATTCCAAAGCCATTCTAGCCTCTCCTAAAGGAATCTGTAGTCTTTTTTGGCATAATTCAAACTTTCTAGTATTTAAAATCAAAACGAAAATGCTTCTAGATTCTATTTGAGCTCATTTGGGAAATTTTGGATGTTTTCTGTAGTCCTCGGAGAATAAAAAAAATTTGAGAATTCGTTAAACCCTCCAGATCAGATGTTCTGGCCATTTAACGTTCCAGAAGATCGAGGAATTTTTATTCCAAAGTCTTCGTAGTGTTTAAAATTAAAATAAAATGACTCGAAACGCCTGTAAACCTTCTAGATTTGACTTTGGAGCAAATTTTGTAATTTAAGCCTCCAAAATAACTTTCAGAATGTTTCTTTTATATATTTTAACTTGTTAGCGTTTAAAATCAAAATGCAAAAGTTCCACTCGAGTTCCAAAAATCTACTAGATTTAATTCTGAAGATATTCCGTTGACTTTTCAAAATTCTAAATCAGTGGCGTACCTACCGTGGTACCAGCCCTTATAGGAAGTCAATATTTTACTTGATTAAGGGCTTGGCAAAAATATCGAACACAGGCCCTGTTGCTGCCTAGTTACGCCACTGCCTCTAACCGTCAGTACAGGGGCACACCTGCACACCGAATCTGGGCTCGATACGCCACTGCCTCAATACAGCACATTTGATAGAACAACTCGTCTGAAAAAATAATAATAAATTTCCCTACAACAACAAGCAAATCTAATACGCGTTGAATAAAGCGAAGGTAATTATTGAGAAACCTCGTTTCCAACATTTGTTTAATACATGCGGTCTAAAATAAAGGCTTGTTTTGAATTTATGCAATATAAACACAGCTATAATTAGCCATCGCATGTTAAAAGTGTCTTAATTCACAATCGTTAAGGCAACAAAGAACTCACGTAAATCCTCGACATCAAATGGATTTTCACGTCGGTTTATCGTTAAATTAAAATATATTACTTAACATTTAAAAAATTAATGCTCGTTTCGTAACGTACGAGGCTGAGTCTTTCCGTTCGTTTAAAAATTTAATCTTTCATTTTTAATAATCAATGTGATTTATTAACGGTGTCAAAAATTTGAATAAACGAAATTACTCTATTTGAACACTGAAATGACATTGTTAACGTGAGTTTTCCTATTTAATATCACGACCTAAAGCGACTTCGGACTAAATTGAGTGAGATTGCACTTTATTTCTAAGGTTTCATTGGAGCAATTGTTTTGTTTATTAATAGAACTGAACCATAGCCCCAAGACTAACACCGTCATTGAAAACTATGTACAAATCCTGCTACCGAATTTATTACCAATTAAAATAATGATAATTTGCTTGGGACGTTAAAGTCAGTTCCTTTCCCCTAGAATGATCGCACCGTAAATCACAATTAAGATACATAATGTACAGTTTACATCTACGAGTATTATTTGTTTGTACGTGGAGGTATCAATGATAAAAACAAACTCTGATGCATTCGTACCGTAATTTGCTTTTGTTTAATCAGCTTTCTCGAGTTGAAGCAGGCACTTATAAAATTTTCCGAGGGCCCTCTTCGATAAATAAACTTCCTTATGCATATGCGGAACGTTTCCTCGAAACGCGCTGGGACTAAATGAAAATCTAAACAATCGAACCGGGAGATTGTTTTTAAGGACTTACAAAACGATAATAACGTTACAACGTAATCTGTGTAAGTTTAACGAATGCGCGTCGAAAACTGCAGGGGGATTAAACGAGAAACAGGCTTAATAGATTTCTCATATTTCATGCACATATTGTGTGTACATATTATGCATGCGCATGTGTGTGTGTACTTAAAATTTCCCAGCTTCATGTTACACGAAGACACAAATCCATGTTTTCTTTATCCCTCGCTTCCCACATCTGCAGCTTATTTCAGCGCACTAATTTACTTTAAATAAATTACCGTCGTGATTCTAATCTAAACAATGTTAAAGCCATTTTCTAAAAACAGGAATATGATTTACTTTAGAATCCCTTTAGTTCGTTCTGAATCGATTTTAAGTGTCTGAACTAGTTTTAGTACAAGAAATCTCCCATTTTGGAAGTGATCAAGAGAGTCACTGTACACAAATGATGATGACAGAGGTCATAACTGTGATGTTGAAGACTTCGAAAATATGCATAAAAATATGCAGGAAAGATTCACAAATATATGCATTAATTTGCATTTATATGCAACTTTGGCTATAAGTGTACAGAGCAGACTATTCATTCATCAATTATCAACCCTCTTTACTACGGCTGTGCCCCACGTTTTTTACAAATATTTGTTGGGCACCCTGTATGGGGTTATAAGTACGTATATGGCTAGGAAAAATTAGTTTATTCTTTATGGTGCGGTTTAAAGCCACGGTATATTAAAAAATTTTTTTACAATTACTACATTTATCAATTTATATAGATTTTCAAAAGCAGATTTTGCAAATTTATTTGCTTAATAAACACCCTTATTATTAATATGTCTAATAGTTTACTAGAAATGCCTAATATTTTATTAGAAATGCAATAAAAAAGTATAGTTCAATGATTTCCTTAATAATAATAAAAAAAGAAACAGCAAAATACATCTAAGTGTCTATCTATATTCTTGATATCAAAATTTTGTCTTTACTGTACAGAAATTTGTTTTATAAAAATGTTCCTGACTGTTAGTTGAAATGATATTTGAGTCGACATCATTATTTATTTAAATTTCATTGGAATTTCCACTTGTTACACATAACTTAAAATAAATGCTATATAAGCTTGATTTTTCCCCTAGAATTGTTATCAAATTTGGTGCAAGCTATAATTTTATCTTTTAATTGTTCTATGAGGTACCACTTAATTGTTATCATAACAATTCATAGTTAAATCCTTTTAAATCACAAATTTGTTTCTCATATGCAAAATATTATTTCTCAATCGCATTCGATCTGTGAAAGTCAAATTTAAAGTTCTATTTGGTAACTTCCTCTAAAAAATCGACTAGAAAATTAAAAGAATTGAACCAAGCTTATTAAAACTGGCTCAAGTGGCAAGGCCAATTCTGACAGTTCATGTGTGTATAACTGAATTCGTGGAGGTGCCCTTAGGAAAAATTTTATGTTACAAACTACTGTATTGAGCCAAGTACTGTGTGAAACTGGTCATAAGTGCACTTATACACTCACCCGCGTTTAGGTTATAGCTGTTAAGTGTCTGACAATTCATGTTGGTATTCGTGGAGGTGCCCTTAGGAACATTTTTATGTCAGAAACTACTGTATTGACACAAGTACCGTGTGAAATTGATCACAAGTAAGTACACTTATACATTCACCCACGTTTAGGTTATGGCCGCTAAGCGTTTAGGTTATGTGGTACATAGACATTGAACACAGAACAAGAATATCGATTTACACACATAGTGTGCCTGAAATAATCCAAATGATCTTAATTTTAACCTAAGGTACGAGATTTTCCTAGCCTAGCCTAAGTTGTCGAATTTAAACTTTCAAAGTCGGTCTTGGACTATATGGAATATAATTTATTATAGCGTTATTAAATGTTTATTGCTAAATAAACAATAAGCGACGTAACTGGTTTTCGAGTAATGACGTCATTGTATTTTTTAAATGAAAACTGCCATTTTTATTTCTTATCTTAGATTTATCATAGAATTGCCTACATGACCAATAGAATATCGAAATGTAACATACCAAAATTTTGGAAAAAAAATCTTTTGAAGAAATGTGTCAAAATTGACTAAGCCCCTTTACTGATAACCAAAATAAACAATTCTCTAGCTGTTTACAAAGGAAAAATGTCAGCGAGATACCAGTTATTGTTTTAGGACTATCTGTGTAAATTGGGTTTTGTTTTTAGTTATTTGCCTATATTGCGAAAGTGAAATTTAAATATTACCGTATAATCGGTTAATCAAAGTTCATTAGTATCGATAGGTTCATGAAAATAACTCCCACAGCTCCTGGGAAAAATGAAAAAAAATCTACGTCAAAAAGGGCACTTTCAGCAAAATGTTATATTTTTTAACAAAAACTACTGATTTGCTAAAATTAAAATTAGTTTTCCTCGTATGTCCTCTTACACTAATTTTTTTTTCAATCAGCATGATTACACGAGATCAAACCTTAGAAAAATCTGTATTTCAGATCTTTCTGCGCTCAATTTTTGAAATTTTGTTCAAAACTATTTTTATTCCAATTTAACTCTGATTTGGTTATATCAGGTTTTTATTGACGGGGTGCGATTGCCTCTTAAAAAGATTACGGTTATTAATTATTATTATTATTATTAAACCAGATAATAATAATGATAACTTTAGTTTATAATTCAAAAATTGCAACAAATTTTTTGCATGCAACATTTCTGTTACTTTTCTTGATACTAAAAAAAAAAAATTGTCAAAAGTACTAAATGTGATTACGTGTCAGCTAGCATTTATAGGAAGAGGAGCGTTATTTATCAGCTCTCAATTTTTGTCTGCCTTCAGGATTGATCACATATATGCGTCATGCGTCATGCGCCAAATTTAGTTTATAATTCTAAAATTGTAACAAACTTGCTGTATACAGCATTACTGTTTTTATTACTAAAAAATTTGTAAAAAAAGTGCTAAATGTATTCGAGTGTCATACCTCCTTTAGAGGAAGAGATGTGTCAATTTATGTCAATTTTTAGCTGTTTTCAGGATTGGTCACATATAAGTGCTATAATATGTGAATGTCAGTACGTAAGTGTCATAAGCTAGTAAAGTGCATTTTTGAGTCCAGTTCTACATGGACCAAAATAATAACAATAATACAATTTCAGTTTATAATTCTAAAACTGTAACAAATTTTCTGTATGTACCATTATTGTTTTCAGTACTAAAAAATTTGTAAAAATGGTACTAAAGGCAGATGATAATAATAATAAAGACTTAATTCTAAAATTGTAACACTTTTCTGTATTCAACATTATTGTCTTTAGAGCCAAAAAGTTTGTAAAAAAAAAAGTATTAAATATAGTCGAGTGTCAGACGCCCTTCAGAGTGTCAAAAAGAGTGTTAATTTTGTCAACTTCCCGCTACCTGCAGGATTGGCCATACAAATAGCCACAACATGCGTGCTCAATGCAGTGTCATAAGTCACCACAAGACGGAACATCCAAAAACCCTAAAAAGTCGCTAGATGCACAAAGTACCTATGAATTAGGGACAAATGATCCACCCCAAAATGACGTACTTTTGACACTTGACATGTCACTGCTTTGAATTTTATTTTAATGTAATAGATTATTAAATGCACTTTTCTAAATTTACTGGGCGATTTCTCTCATAAACAGTCTCAAAATGGCGAACGATTCCAGCAACAACCAACAAACGGCGAACAACAAATCAGGATGTCCCCTGCCATTGCGGTAAAGCCGACAACTCTGTCTTAAGCAACATAACCTCAATATTTTTATCCTTCAGCTCTAAAATTGGTAGCGGCCGTTACACGGCACACTCGCCTGTAAGGAGAATTTTTTTCTGAAGAAACAAGAAATGTCGGAAAATGTTGACTTCCGAGTGTAAAAAGTGTATACTGCGCAGGGTTCCTACTCGACTTGCAAATGAAGAAATTTTAATTTCGTTCTATTGGTTCAAAGGCACAGTTCGTGGGTTTCTTTTTCCATTTTATGTTTGTTGTGCATGCTAATGGAAGGTGGGTATTAGGTTCCCATAGGGGCGGGGAGGGGGGGTGATTTGTATTTCGGTGTGGCAAACGTGTGTCTAGAGAAGGTATTGGAGACTTACTTGTGGCGACCGGCAGGGGTGTATTCGAGGAGGCGAGCACGGATTCGATGATGTCCGAGGACATCGTCTTCGGATTGGAGTTACCCAAATCCTCCGCCCTGGGGAGCACCCCCGACAGCTTGCTGAAGACAGCGTGTAACTTGGAGTCTTTGGCGACCCCCTCTTCTTGAAAATTGCTACGAAACATCTTCCCCTCGATCTTCCTCTTCCCGTCTCAACCCTTCAGTGTATTACTGCTGCCTTCCCCGCCGGCTTGGGCGGCCTCTTCATCGCCTCGGGACTTCCTGCTGTCATCTAATTTAATGTTTTATAACAATTTTCAGTGCGGCGGCGGAGGCGGTGCTGCTACTTCGCCGGTCGCCGGTTGACAAAGAACTCGCAGCTCCCATCAGCTGATCGACCGGCAGCACCCGGCGCTCGCTCTTTCTGTCGTCCGTCTCTCTCCCTCCCTCGCCCAATCAGGACTCCTCCTCGTCTTTATGAACCCTCGGCCTGGCAACAGCCGTCAAAATCAGCTGTAACGATCGATGCGGCGCTATCACGGACGTACGTCCGCGTACGTCCGTCCTCTTCCGATACCGGCAGAGTCGATTTCCGATTTTACTTCGCGGGGGACATTTTGGACGGACGATTTTCGAATTTCGACCGTCACAGTCCAACAGTCGGACCTCCTGCTTCGCGTGCCGGCCGATTCACAGCCGCCACGGCCGATACTTGAACGGTTAGCTTCGATAATCGCGAACGTACACAAAGAACAAATAAACCGGCGTTTCACGAGGTCAAACCCGGGACGTACGTCTTAAGTCGATGCGCTCACGGCTTCCTGTGTAATGTGTATGTTACTTGCTTTCGGTGTCTCTTTTGTACCCCTTTTTTTTGTTTTGTTTTGTTTTGTTCAGGCCATCCGAAGTAAATCGAGTCCTTTACTTTATTATTAAAACGGTAAATGGAGTTTGAAGGTAAAAAAGACAAAGGAAATCAATAATTCTGATCGCGACGACACATTTCCATGCTACACCTGACCCGTTTGTTTCAAAAGTGTTATCATCATTACCGACAACATTTTATAATTTCCATAACATTGTCCCTGGAAGAGAAACTTTCAAGGCATATCGCGCCATCTGCGAACCCTCGGTATAAACTTTATTACTCTTCCAGAGACTGTAATACTTTTGCCAATAGAGAAACCTGTCATCAGACAACATCTAGGACAGAAAACTGATTGTTCATAGGTTTTTCTATTTCAAAATACAGTGTGTGCCCCTATAAAGTTCTACTGCTCTTAGAATATTGTAAAAAGTGATTATATTTAAGGTGAAATATACAGGTCGTGTAAAAAAATTAGGTAATGTCCCCTCTAAGTTCGGTTAATTTACAAATTTACGTGACATACAATAATGGTATACAATAATTTGTTATGATAATGGCACTTCAGTTCTCATATTTCAACGAATTTTGAAGTGATTTTTGAATTGTTTGATATTTTGGAAAGCTCAAAGATTCCCTTTGTTAATAATATGAGTTACATTATGATAATTCAAAATTTCAATAAACCACAGTAGGGAGAGGCACGACATGTCACGTAAATCTATGATAATCGCACTTCAGTTCTCATATTTCAACGAATTTTGAAGTGATTTTTGAATTGTTTGATATTTTGGAAAGCTCAAAGATTCCCTTTGTTAATAATATGAGTTACATTATGATAATTCTAAATTTCAATAAAGCACAGTAGGGAGAGACACGACATGTCACGTATATCTATGATAATCGCACTTCAGTTCTCATATTTCAAAGAATTTTGAAGTGATTTTTGAATTGTTTGATATTTTGGAAAGCTCAAAGATTCCCTTTGTTAATAATATGGGTTACATTATGATAATTCAAAATTTCAATAAACCACAGTAGGGAGAGACACGACATGTCACGTAAATCTAAGTGTGATAATCGCACTTCAGTTCTCATATTTCAACGAATTTTGAAGTGATTTTTGAATTGTTTGATATTTTGGAAAGCTCAAAGATTCCCTTTGTTAATAATATGAGTTACATTATGATAATTCAAAATTGCAATAAACCACAGTAGGGAGAGGCACGACATGTCACGTAAATCTATGATAATCGCACTTCAGTTCTCATATTTCAACGAATTTTGAAGTGATTTTTGAATTGTTTGATATTTTGGAAAGCTCAAAGATTCCCTTTGTTAATAATATGAGTTACATTATGATAATTCTAAATTTCAATAAAGCACAGTAGGGAGAGACACGACATGTCACGTAAATCTATGATAATCGCACTTCAGTTCTCATATTTCAAAGAATTTTGAAGTGATTTTTGAATTGTTTGATATTTTGGAAAGCTCAAAGATTCCCTTTGTTAATAATATGAGTTACATTATGATAATTCAAAATTTCAATAAACCACAGTAGGGAGAGACACGACATGTCACGTAAATCTAAGTGTGATAATCGCACTTCAGTTCTCATATTTCAACGAATTTTGAAGTGATTTTTGAATTGTTTGATATTTTGGAAAGCTCAAAGATTCCCTTTGTTAATAATATGAGTTACATTATGATAATTCAAAATTGCAATAAACCACAGTAGGGAGAGGCACGACATGTCACGTAAATCTATGATAATCGCACTTCAGTTCTCATATTTCAACGAATTTTGAAGTGATTTTGGAATTGTTTGATATTTTGGAAAGCTCAAAGATTCCCTTTGTTAATAATATGAGTTACATTATGATAATTCTAAATTTCAATAAAGCACAGTAGGGAGAGACACGACATGTCACGTAATTCTATGATAATCGCACTTCAGTTCTCATATTTCAAAGAATTTTGAAGTGATTTTTGAATTGTTTGATATTTTGGAAAGCTCAAAGATTCCCTTTGTTAATAATATGAGTTACATTATGATAATTCAAAATTTCAATAAACCACAGTAGGGAGAGACACGACATGTCACGTAAATCTAAGTGTGATAATCGCACTTCAGTTCTCATATTTCAACGAATTTTGAAGTGATTTTTGAATTGTTTGATATTTTGGAAAGCTCAAAGATTCCCTTTGTTAATAATATGAGTTACATTATGATAATTCAAAATTGCAATAAACCACAGTAGGGAGAGGCACGACATGTCACGTAAATCTATGATAATCGCACTTCAGTTCTCATATTTCAACGAATTTTGAAGTGATTTTTGAATTGTTTGATATTTTGGAAAGCTCAAAGATTCCCTTTGTTAATAATATGAGTTACATTATGATAATTCTAAATTTCAATAAAGCACAGTAGGGAGAGACACGACATGTCACGTAAATCTATGATAATCGCACTTCAGTTCTCATATTTCAAAGAATTTTGAAGTGATTTTTGAATTGTTTGATATTTTGGAAAGCTCAAAGATTCCCTTTGTTAATAATATGAGTTACATTATGATAATTCAAAATTTCAATAAACCACAGTAGGGAGAGACACGACATGTCACGTAAATCTAAGTGTGATAATCGCACTTCAGTTCTCATATTTCAACGAATTTTGAAGTGATTTTTGAATTGTTTGATATTTTGGAAAGCTCAAAGATTCCCTTTGTTAATAATATGAGTTACATTATGATAATTCAAAATTTCAATAAACCACAGTAGGGAGAGGCACGACATGTCACGTAATTCTATGATAATCGCACTTCAGTTCTCATATTTCAAAGAATTTTGAAGTGATTTTTGAATTGTTTGATATTTTGGAAAGCTCAAAGATTCCCTTTGTTAATAATATGAGTTACATTATGATAATTCAAAATTTCAATAAACCACAGTAGGGAGAGACACGACATGTCACGTAAATCTATGATAATCGCACTTCAGTTCTCATATTTCAACGAATTTTGAAGTGATTTTTGAATTGTTTGATATTTTGGAAAGCTCAAAGATTCCCTTTGTTAATAATATGAGTTACATTATGATAATTCAAAATTTCAATAAACCACAGTAGGGAGAGGCACGACATGTCACGTAATTCTATGATAATCGCACTTCAGTTCTCATATTTCAACGAATTTTGAAGTGATTTTTGAATTGTTTGATATTTTGGAAAGCTTAAAGATTCCCTTTGTTAATAATATGAGTTACATTATGATAATTCAAAATTTCAATAAACCACAGTAGGGAGAGACACGACATGTCACGTAAATCTATGATAATCGCACTTCAGTTCTCATATTTCAACGAATTTTGAAGTGATTTTTGAATTGTTTGATATTTTGGAAAGCTCAAAGATTCCCTTTGTTAATAATATGAGTTACATTATGATAATTCAAAATTTCAATAAACCACAGTAGGGAGAGGCACGACATGTCACGTAATTCTATGATAATCGCACTTCAGTTCTCATATTTCAACGAATTTTGAAGTGATTTTTGAATTGTTTGATATTTTGGAAAGCTTAAAGATTCCCTTTGTTAATAATATGAGTTACATTATGATAATTCAAAATTTCAATAAACCACAGTAGGGAGAGACACGACATGTCACGTAAATCTATGATAATCGCACTTCAGTTCTCATATTTCAACGAATTTTGAAGTGATTTTTGAATTGCTTGATATTTTGGAAAGCTCAAAGATTCCCTTTTTTAATAATATGAGTTACATTATGATAATTCAAAATTTCAATAAACCACAGTAGGGAGAGACACGACATGTCACGTAAATCTATGATAATCGCACTTCAGTTCTCATATTTCAACGAATTTTGAAGTGATTTTGGAATTGTTTGATATTTTGGAAAGCTTAAAGATTCCCTTTGTTAATAATATGAGTTACATTATGATAATTCAAAATTTCAATAAACCACAGTAGGGAGAGACACGACATGTCACGTAAATCTATGATAATCGCACTTCAGTTCTCATATTTCAACGAATTTTGAAGTGATTTTTGAATTGCTTGATATTTTGGAAAGCTCAAAGATTCCCTTTGTTAATAATATGAGTTACATTATGATAATTCAAAATTTCAATAAACCACAGTAGGGAGAGACACGACATGTCACGTAAATCTAAGTGTGATAATCGCACTTCAGTTCTCATATTTCAACGAATTTTGAAGTGATTTTGGAATTGTTTGATATTTTGGAAAGCTTAAAGATTCCCTTTGTTAATAATATGAGTTACATTATGATAATTCAAAATTTCAATAAACCACAGTAGGGAGAGACACGACATGTCACGTAAATCTATGGTAATCGCACTTCAGTTCTCATATTTCAACGAATTTTGAAGTGATTTTGGAATTGTTTGATATTTTGGAAAGCTCAAAGATTCCCTCTGTTAATAATATGAGTAACATTATGATAATTTAAAATTTCAATAAACCACAGTAGGGAGAGACACGACATGTCACGTAAATCTAAGTGCGATAATCGCACTTCAGTTCTCATATTTCAACGAATTTTGAAGTGATTTTTGAATTGTTTGATATTTTGGAAAGATCAAAGATTCCCTTTGTTAATAATATGAGTTACATTATGATAATTCAAAATTTCAATAAACCACAGTAGGGAGAGACACGACATGTCACGTAAATCTATGATAATCGCACTTCAGTTCTCATATTTCAACGAATTTTGAAGTGATTTTGGAATTGTTTGATATTTTGGAAAGCTCAAAGATTCCCTTTGTTAATAATATGAGTTACATTATGATAATTCAAAATTTCAATAAACCACAGTAGGGAGAGACACGACATGTCACGTAAATCTAAGTGTGATAATCGCACTTCAGTTCTCATATTTCAACGAATTTTGAAGTGATTTTTGAATTGTTTGATATTTTGGAAAGCTCAAAGATTCCCTTTGTTAATAATATGAGTTACATTATGATAATTCAAAATTGCAATAAACCACAGTAGGGAGAGGCACGACATGTCACGTAAATCTATGATAATCGCACTTCAGTTCTCATATTTCAACGAATTTTGAAGTGATTTTTGAATTGTTTGATATTTTGGAAAGCTCAAAGATTCCCTTTGTTAATAATATGAGTTACATTATGATAATTTAAAATTTCAATAAACCACAGTAGGGAGAGACACGACATGTCACGTAAATCTAAGTGCGATAATCGCACTTCAGTTCTCATATTTCAACGAATTTTGAAGTGATTTTTGAATTGTTTGATATTTTGGAAAGATCAAAGATTCCCTTTGTTAATAATATGAGTTACATTATGATAATTCAAAATTTCAATAAACCACAGTAGGGAGAGACACGACATGTCACGTAAATCTATGATAATCGCACTTCAGTTCTCATATTTCAACGAATTTTGAAGTGATTTTTGAATTGTTTGATATTTTGGAAAGCTCAAAGATTCCCTTTGTTAATAATATGGGTTACATTATGATAATTCAAAATTTCAATAAACCACAGTAGGGAGAGACACGACATGTCACGTAAATTTAAATCAAATTTACGTCACGTAAACACGAACAAAACAAAAAACCGTTATTTCATGTTCTAAAATTTAACTTTTGGCAATGTTATGAACAGAGAGGGGTAATACATTTTGTAATTTACCCACACTATAGATATTTTACATAATAATAATGAGATCAGATCAAATATAAAACATGAGAAGGTGAAATCTTCATTTATATATACTGCGTGATGAGATCCCATAGGACTGCCACATTTCCTTCGCAATAAAGTCGCCAACTAAGGGATTCTACGACAATGAGTATATTACAAATCAGAATTTTAATGGATTCCACTTAAATTGTTTGCTCGTTTAACGTATAAAACAGCTAAGTACCACACTGGTTAAGTACTTTTTCAGAGAATGATCAATGGTAAATTACGTTTCATGCAGTTTCAGAACAAATTAAAATATATTTTTAAGATAATTACCGCGACAATTTTTTTATTCATATTACCATTAAGTACCTTCGTTCAACTTAATTAAAGAGGGAATATCAGTTACATGACCAATCACGTGAAAACAATGGAATCGTCGATATGAAAAAATTACTCACTAGATAACCAGTAACGACCACCCATTATGGAATGACTCAGATTTATTTATCTCCGGGTATCGACATTCAAATTAATTTGTTTATTCCTTAACTCGCTGCTCAGTTGTGATATCCTAAAAATACAGGTAACTGATCGGATATTTACCAATCGAAAAGTTTCATTCTAAGGCTATTATTAACTAGGCCGATTAGAGATATTATTCCTGCATAGTACTTAATGTGGAGATAATCAGATGTGCAAATTTGGGTACAATTATCTATTTTCCTTCCATTTTCTTGTCATCATGATAAGTTTCATGATTGCTTTCTGTACGATTGTTTAGATTTTTGCTTTCCTTTCACCGCTTCTTATATTTCTTCTGACCATATTTTTAATCCCCTTTTCTTTCTAAACATTTTTACCCAGAACTTCACGTTGAGTTTTTTCTAATGGCTGTTTTATACTTGCCATAGTGTTTTATACATGCCATTCTTCATTTCTATCTCCCTTTATCTCTATGCGTTCTAATATTTGGTTTAATCTATTCTGGTAGAGGTTTATTACACTTTCGTCTCCAAGTAAATTCACTTTAAAGACTTCTCCATTTATTCTTCATCGTTGATGGTTTCCCATTTTCTATTTCTCAAGAGTTATTTCCCTCCAAATGTGATAATTTGTATGTCTGCTGTTTGTAGCATTGGTGGATATGTTTCTATGAAAGTTATGTGAGAAGCCACAGACAGATCATTGGTTAAATCTAAAAAATGTCTTACAATTGTCGTGTAAGTTGTCGAACGTTGTAGTAATGTGTAAATGTAATGACTGTACATAATGCAATCATTAATTGGGGGAACGTTATTGGCCCGATAGCTGTTTAGAGATGAATCAGATTTATCTCTCACTACCTCGCTGTAATCCTCGAATTACCTTATTTTTTTATTTCAAATTCGCCTATCGCCGTCTCCCTTGATAACCCATAAGAACCCTCTTGTGGATACTTCCACATGTGAATCCCTAGGCTAATACTTGGGACACAAATTACACAAAGTTTCTGACTCGAATCATAAACGATACACAACATATCAATTTATCTACATAACTAATAAAGTGGACTAACCAAATAGAGATCGCTTCGACTTTGAATGCATTTTAAAAGAATTTAAAAAGTTTCCCCCGACGTGGTGACACCTAACGTTTTGTGGACTTCACGAACCTAACCTCACTTTCGACATCTATCATATTTCAATTCAAATAAACCTCAAGTGTTTGTTTACCCCGCTATGGGTTCGAGCAGCTCCCAGTTCCAGGAGGTTTTCTCGCAGATCATAGCAGAGGAATCGGTGAACACTCTGATTTCCGAGGAAATCCGAAATCTGGATTACGACCAGTTCCAGGGTCTCTTGGGGGAGCTGAACTTGCTGTATATATCCCCGATCCCCTCGTGATCATTGGCTAATTCCTGATTTTCAGTGCGAAGGAACGTCTCGATTCAGACGGTAACCAGTTGGTGTTTGCTGTCAAGAAGGACTCGGACTCGACAATATTTTGGAGGGCTACAGTGCAGATAGCCTGCGTGAAGATCAATCCAAAGACGCAGAAAGTGGCAACTTTCAGGCTGCTCTCGCTGAACGACTTCATCAAGATATTCAAAACGCTCAAATGCCAGGTGAACGCCATACAACAGTGTGAGAGGTAAATACACTTAATTATGTATCTAAACTTAAAAATACTTTTCCCTGAAAGTAAATCCAAGTATCAAGCCCTCTGCAATCTAGTTTAAGCATGTCAACTGTTTATTTTTTAAAATAATTGTCATTTTTGACGTTTTGCTTTCTTTTCACTCTGACAGCAAATATCTTTCCTTGTTTTAGTACAAGTGAATCTGCTGTAGCTTCTGAAGACTTCACTATTTCTAAGTTCTTGGATTCTGTCAATCCGATTGCAGAGACTGACGGACAACCGAATGAATGCTGTATATGCTTCGAAAGGAAACAAGAGGTTATTTTGCCCTGTACTCACAGTTATTGTGGGATCTGTATAGAACAATGGTGAGGATTTATTTTGATCATCAAAACAGACTGGATGCTTATAATCTTAATATTTTCAGGACAAAATCAAATGGTTCTTGCCCGATATGCCGAGAGAAACTCGATAGTACAGATGACACGTGGGTGATGTCAGAGGTTCCAAAAGCAGAGGAAATAAGTAAGGAAATAAATGATAATCTCATGGAGTTGATGAATGAGAAGGTACATGACTGTAATCCTTCATAAGCTTTTAAACAAATTTATCCCATCGTGCCATTTTAGCATTCGGAGACAATTCTATCGAAAAAGTTGTTTATGTACTTAAATCTTATGGTTTTCCCTTTTTATGTGAATTTTACCATAAGAAATTGAGTACGTATAGATGTAGGTGATTCTTATAATTATCGATATTATACATGGGAGTTGAACTTCAAATCAAATTTATAAATTTATGTGAAAGGTGTTCCATTGAGTCTTTTAGTAGGTGTGAATGTGGAGGGCAGAACTAAGTGTTTCTAGACAATCGGAAATATATTTTGACTTGTCACAGCCAACTTAATGATATTCTTTTCGATTTAACACTCTTTTTATCTGTATGTATAGGCCAAATGTTATTTAATAAGATATTTAATAGGAAGTGACATGAATTTACATTTAAAACAAACGTATTTAAGGCTACTATAAATATTATGTCATTTTTGTTGAGATTTTTTAATTCACAACAGTTTGTTTTTGTAAAATACCCCATTGCATTTTAGTTGCATTAATATCTATTTTTTAGAAGTTTTGGACTTATGCAATGAGATTAGGTTAGAGTGTTGTTATTTTTATTTTGGATCTACTTTATTATACAGTTAAATTCACTTTTTATATGTGTATAAGCTCACTTTTTATAAAAATAATGGTGATTGTTATTAAATATTGCATATTTCCGCAAAATGTAATGCTTCAGCAATTAATAAAAACTGTTAATAGTTCAAATTCGAAGTTTCTTCAATCAAAGTTCCTTTCAAGAAATACTGCTTCTTAGAAGTTTTAAAATCATTGGACAAATTATCAAAGATTAATCTAGACACTTAATAAACACCACAAAATACAATTATTTATATAGGGATGAAGGGAAAGTCAACTTTTTGCAAAATAAACTATATATTATGTATGTTTAAATATAAACAGCACTAAATTATAAACATTTTATCACAAAGTAAAAAACCTCTCAATCTCATCTCAAGTAATTCCCCCATGTCAAAAATGATAAACAACAAAATCCACATTTACATCATTTTACATGTCACAACTGAAAAGGTTCAACATATAACATACTAAACTAACAACAAAAGATGTAATATTGGACTCATACAACATTAGCAATGTTAAATTTCTTGTAAAACTACATAAAAAATGTATGTGATGAATCTAACTCAATCAATCATTCGGAAAACACACTTATTTTACAGGGTATTAAAAACAACTAAGCTAAAAATATTCTGAAATTACATATTTCAGTAAAAAACAGTTAAACAAGCTTGATTCCTGAAATTAATTATTGGTCCTATAGTCTTTTTGTGTCATTAAAGTTTCCTTTTTTTTATCATGAGTTTCTTCCGTTTAGCTTCCTCCTCCTGTTTCATATCTTCCAAATCTTCCATTATACCTGCAAAAAATGTAATAGTAACAAATGCTTTTATAACAGTGAGTTTATTCTCCTTACCAATTTTGGTACTAATGACCTCCTCCCTCATTTGCTGGGCGAAAGTTGATTCCATATTGTCTATGTCGTCCTCGGTGTCCCTGTACTTACTCTTATCGTAACCAAAGATTTCTGAGATGTACTTAGAGTAATCGCCCTCGCCGTCACCATCATCTATGAAATCATCCATCTCTGAATCGTACTCATCGTCGTCATCGTCCAATATCCGACCTGGAATTCAAATTTCCAAATTATGTTCACAAATATAGGAATCATATTAGGTGTGAAGAAAATTCGTACGAATTTAGCAGTCTGTATGCAGTGAATTAAAAGAAAAAAGAAGTCATATTTAACTAAATTTACATTTTGTCCCTTTGTTTTACTCGTTTAGCAATTCACATTTTAAACTTTGGTTAAATTTATTCATTGGTTGAAATTTCTACTTACGTTTGTTTGGAATAGAAGGCTTCTTAAAGTTGCCTTCCCTACGTCTGACGTCAGGAGGTGGAAATTGCTTTGGCTTCATATCTCTTATTGGGGCTCTTCCTAGTTTGGAGTTTTCAGCCGGCATCTTTGATTTAATACTGTTTAATGCAGATGGTTTTCTTTGCGAATCAATACTATTCACAGGTCTATCACTTTCAGACGATCCATTCTTAGTTGGTGGATATTTTCGCTGAGCTTGATCCGTGGCTTTCGCTCTGATATCACCAGGTAAGAATTTTTTTTGAGGTTGCTCACTGTTGAGAGGATTCTTTAATTTGTTATCGATAGGTGGGGGCTTTTTCGGGATGGTGTTTCCTCTAATGTCCCCAGGTACATATTTTTTAGTATTTTTCTCTTCAGCAATCGCACTTGGTTTATACCTAGTATCACCTGGCAAATATCTCCTTTCCTCACCGTTTTTCGCTCTCACGTCTCCAGGTAAATATTTCTTAGGCGGGCTCTCTTGGGGCACTTTGGTGGATTTATTTTCATTAGATTTTGCCGCGGGTATTTTAAAATTTTTCGCATCGTCCTTACTCGTCTTACTGATTTTATTCCTATTTTCCAGACTGGAAGGTTTGCTAGGTTGGTCGACTTTAGAGCCATTGCTCTTCGGAGACTTCACCGACTGAGACCCTTTGGTGTCATAATCGCGCCATTTCTCTTCCCTCCTCTGCCGTGATTCCTTCTCACGCTCGAATTCCTTCTTTTGCTTCTTCGTCATCAGCACTGTATCGTCTTTCTCTTTCTTTTCTATCACGATCGGTTCATGTTGTTTCTTCTCAGCTATCTTCAACAATTCTGAAACATGAGAAATTGTAGGGACAGAAAATTGGAAAAGGAAGAGAATTTTGTGCACCTCCAAAAGTTACAAAGCTCTGCCATGTAATTAAAAACTGACAAAACAATATATTGGATGTGAATGTTGAAAGCGACCTAATTGAACTGAATCTTACTTAGCAATTATTATGTCTGAGCAAAGAATTTGTTTTACTTTGAGGTAATTTTATGCATATTTAATGAAGAAGGGCATCAAGTCAAGCTTGTCCTAATAATAATAATAATAATAATAATAATAAAAGTACTTTAATGGCATAAGTCAATTGTCCGAAGTCCTTCAGCATTTCATATAAAGTAGTGTTAACTGGTCTTTAAAAAAATTTACAATGTTAAAAAAAACATGAAATAGATAATTAGCATGATTTTGATTAACTCTGATTTTGAATCTACTCCCAAATAGTATTCAGTGGGTACTTTCTATGTGGTCTTCTTAGTTGCTAGTAGTGCACATGGGATTGATAATTCCGATGTTTTGTTGTACTAGTGAAACCTTCTTGAACAATTCCTTAATTCATACTTTAATTGGCTTGACAATAGATACTTTAATAGATAATAGAGTATTTGGTGGATTGCACAATGCATCGAAGAGGTGTCTGGTTTTTGTTACAGCTTGTAATAGGGTGGTTTCTGCAGTTTGTAACATTTTTATTGTAGGTCTGTGTTGTGGCTGCTGTGTATACAGGGTGGCAGTACTCAAACAAAGGTTGACCTATCTTTTACAAACATGCAATGCTGTCTTTTTACTTATTCCTTTATTCTTAAATGTCAGACTTCAGAAGTACTTCTTGTTACACATCTTTTTTTACACTAGTTGCATGCATCTTAAAATTTAGTTTGTGGTCCAGTTCAATACCTGGTACTTAACGCTGGTTTTGCAGGTGACATTTATGTTTGCTACTGTTAACTGGGTAGAACTGGGTGTTAGCTTGTAATTGAATGTGGTATACTAAGATTTGTAGAGATTGACCATCAATCTCCAGTTATTAAAGCATGTTAATGTTCTGTCCATAAGCTCTTACAGTGTTTTAACTGCTATTGAGAGTTTTGTTGTGGCTTAGTAGAGCAGTGTCATCAGTATACTGTAGAATTTGAAGATTACTGTAAAAAATTATAACTATAAATCATAGCAGTAGATATTATACAGTAAGGGTGATAGCAGTGATCCTTGTGAAATGCCTTGTTTGTTTCTGAGAAGTGGTCACTTGTGTTTACCTGTACTGGTCTTTTCTAGATTTTCCTGTATTATGGATTTTAGTATGTCCTCAGAGTTTCCCTAGGACTAATAACAGTGTAATTAAACAATAGCTTTTTACTTCAGAATGGTCTGGACTAGGCATTGGTATTGTAATTGTGGTAACCATGTTTCCATTCTGCTAGGAAATAATCATGATTTAGACAGTACTTATAAATTTTTCCTATATATTGATGAATCTCGTTACTCAATTTTCTCAAAATGTTTTTTGTTATGTGGTCATCACCTGCTGCGGTACTTTTTCCTTCACTTAATAGTTAAAAGTACAAGCCTTCCTATGTGTTCATATTTTATGACACACAGTATTCTGTGAAATAATTGTTGTACTCTTGTAGTTTTTTCTATTGTATTGTTGTTCATGGCTTTTTTTACAGCTGTTAATACTGGAGCCCATAATGATTCTTTAGATACCCTCATTAGTTGTTATAATTTTCCCAGTTTGTTCTGATGATGGAGATCTGGGGTATTTTTTTTTTGGACCTGACCTTTTTCCAAGCTCCAACATCGTCTCAGCAGATCCCTGAGCTTTTTCTATTTAGTTCCTTTTAATAGACTAGTTCAATATAATATTAAGTTTGTCGAGTATGCCAAAAATCAGATCATATAAAACCTTAAAAGAACAATTTAGTCTTACCAGCAAAATTCAATACAGGAGCTGCAGGCTTCGGTTTCGGCTTCAGGGCTTTCTCCTCCTTGTTAACCTTAGAATCACCCGGACCCCTTTCCGGCGCCCCATAATTTACACCGTCCTCATCTGCCTCGTCCTTCTTATCCCCGTGTTTCCTTTTTCTCTTATGGGGCAACAGTGCGTCCTCCTTCTCCTTCTCCAATGCCGCTTTCACCCTGTCCTTCGTGCTGCCCAGATTGGTACTCACTTTCTTCCTGTGCATGTCGAACTTCGGCTCGTCCGGCATCTTGCTGTATTTCTCCATCATCTTGTTGTAGAACGCGGACGCCTCCTGAGAGACGTAACCGTAATCGTCCTCGTCAGGCTGCAGAGGGCCTGCGAGGGTGACGGCGGTATTGTCCTTGTCAAATGCGTCGTCGATCACAGACTGGTTCGCAGATTTGGTTCTCTTGAGCATCACATTGACACGGCGAGTTGCCTTCCTATCCTATAAAGAGAGGTGCAAAAGGAAATGTCACAAACACAGAAACTACTCAGTATTTCTTATGGGTGATCAAACTTAATATAATTTGTAGTAAAACCACTTTTGTCTCAAAGTCCACCAAAGAGAGGTAGAACATTCGAGCTCTACAATGCATTATTGTTTCACATGTTCATATCATCACATAAAATTGAGATAGTTTAAACAAATTTAACCCGGTCCTCTATAATGTGTTTTAATAAAAATACAAGAATTAAACCGGTATCTTCAATGAATGTCAAAGGACTCATTTGCCTCAACCCCATAAATCTCAGCCTTGCAAAGAACAACTCCAACTCTTTATTGAAGTATTGAGAATTAACTTCTGGTAAAGTCACTTGATTGCTTGACAAGTTTCCGTGACAAGTAAATATGAAATTACTTGTGATCTTAGAGCTAACAACTCTTCTCTCTTCCTTTGCTCCTCCTCCTGCTTCTTCTTTTCTTCGGCCTCTTTCCTTGCCAGAAACTTCTTAATGTTCGCTGACAATTCATGGTTGTTCCTCTTCTGTTTCTTCGGTGGTTCAAATTTCGTGCTATAATATCGAACCTGAAACGATAGTGTAGAATAAAAGTTTTAAAAGCAATGCATTTGAAGTATGAAATTACAATATTGTGTCTGAATTAATTATTACAACGTACCCCGGTTTTACTGACACTTTGCTCGTTTTTTTGAGCAGTATGTAGCAACTTTCCAAAATCCATTGCGAAAAGTTTAATTGCCAACAATTAAATGCGAAAAACGAACGAAAATGAGATTTCATTCATCACATTTAGAAATTAGCCAAAATACGTATCTCCTTTCTGGAATAGTACTGAAATGTGACAAGCTGACAGTTCTCATACGACATGAAATTACCCTTCTACGGGCACAGAGCTAAGAACTGTAACCAATCAGCTAATTTGAATTTAGTACAAAACAGTACATATTTGTCAATGCTTACTTGTTCCGCGATGAATACAAACAGCGTCAAATTTGAAAGCCATTTCAAACACAGTTATGGACAACTTAGCTGACTTTGAGGGTTTAAGGCCGGCCTCGTCTCAGCAGTTCTTCGAAGCCCTATCCGACCACGAATTCCGCAATGTGTTAAGCGCCTGGTTCGAGGAGAAGGGAATCGTCTCCGACTTGAGGTCTCAAGTGCGTTTCAAGATGATCCACGTCTTAAAGAACACGACCATAGGCAAGGACATAACGAGGAAGACCTCTCAGTGCACAAGTCTATCGAAGCAAGCAGTAAATCTCATTGTGGCCGATCACCTGCTACGGAGCCAGTACCAGTACTCATTGTCCATATTCAGTACCGAGGCCTCCGTGATGAACATGTTCCCGGAGTATCCTAACCTGTTAAACGTTAAAGTATTCCATAGGGAGAACGTTCTTAAAATCCTTGATATGGTAGGCCTTCCTAAAGACAGCTGGATCAGCGACGGTGTACTTAAGATGTATTATGAGACTGAAGACGAGTCTTTGCTCATGTGTTTGTTCAGGTGGCTCAGCAAAAAGACTTTTTGGACAGGGGGAAGCGGAGTATTCAAGACGTTAGGTAAAAAATTGAGAACTCTTTCATAACAATTTCAATCTGAAATTGAAACTTTGAAAATATATTTGCTAACCACGGAGGTGATTCATTTTTCGAATGAGATCGGATTGACTGCAGTAATTAAAATTTTTAATTAACTATTACTGCACGATGTGTCTAAAAATCCTTGCTGCATTCAACTTTTTTAATTACAGATTTGACCGATGACCCCCTTTTGATAAAACAACTTGCGAACCTCCTCATAGAATATGACCTCACATTTGATAGCTACAAACGCATTTTGGACACTACAAAGAAATCATACAGGGCGGAAATGGCAACTCTCAAACATCACCATGCAGTGGAAGTTGCTGCTCTTCAAAATGAAGTAGCCACCCAAGAGAAGAAGGTAAAAGACTTGAATAAAGTAAGAAAGTCATTAGAACACAACCTAGATAGTATTTGTAAGGAATATGAAAGTTTAAAATGCCAAAAGTTAGATTTAAAACACACTGAAAGTATTCCAAAGGTGAACCACATGTGTGGAGTACCACATTGTACGGAAATGTGCAGACAACAATTAGATATCATAAAGAATCTCGACAAAGAAAACAAAGATCTGAAAAAACAAAACTTACAGCAAAAAGAAGAAATTTGTCGGATATCCAAAGAATATGATCACCTTAATAGACTTTTAAATGATTACAAGATCAAAATTGACTTTTTAACTTCTAGTATTTACAACAATAACACTGAGCCAGCAAATGATAACAGTAGTGATGTTAGCTCAGAAAGTATTACGGAAGAAATAATACGTGAGGCGAGATTAAGGCTAAAAATGTTGGAAGATGAGAATAAGCAAATCGAAGAGAAGTGTTTATCACGATTGAATAATTTGATATAGTTGTACAGGGAATGTTTTTTATTTTTATTTTTTAGTAAGTTTTGAAATTAGAAAATAGTGGGAAAGTTTTGTTCTATTTTAATTAAACATAAACAACCTTTGTACATGACAATTACAATATACTGTAATGGAGCTTAAAAGAGAAATATGTCTCAGCTACAGTATGAAATACCAATATTAACACATTTGAAAATATAAATAGTATAGGATTTAAAAATAAATATTTACTTATCTATCACTCATTTTTGGTTAAAAAATATATATAATTGCTGTTTACGAATTAGGTTATCATTAGACAACTCGCATTAAATTCACCCAAAAGCATAGAAGTAATTATATACATTTCAAACTAACCTATATGTATTATGCATTGTTTCTACAGTTTAGTTCAGCTAAAGGTTTTAGTTTTTTTAACTGTATCAGTCTTCCTCTTCTTAGAAACTTGAGATGCACCATTATCTTGATCATCATGGGTGCTTTCTGGAACCGTATTCTTAACCGGTAAATATTCCTTCATGTCCTCCCTCATAATATTGTGCAGTGTAGTCGAATTCATGCCCAATATTTCAGACCTTCTCTTTATACCTATGTCAGGGTAACGTTTCAGAGATTCTAATATATAAGGTACATAAATGAGCCTGTTTAGCCTCTGTCTTCGTACATTTCTGACTGTTTTATCTGTGTCACGAGACGCGAATAATTTCTTTTCCCAATTTACAATTGACTGAAAGGCAGGAGCTTCTGTACCGAACCTCTTCAGGAAGTGGTGTTGGAGCTGGGTGATGGTCAAATGGGTGTACTCTTTTTCATGATACCAGACGGCCACGACGATCATTTGTTCTCGGGTGAATTTACCTCTAGTGCCCATTGTTTAAATTGTTAGAAATATGAATCTGTACACCAACAAAGGTAGCTGATAGTCGACATAACCTCAATCAATTGTAAACAAGCTATCTGGAGGTTCTGTGCTACGCGATGTTTGCAAAAGATGTTGACGATGTCAGATCAAGACGTCTACATATTTAAGTTTTATGAGTATTTAATTTAAGTTCCGTGAGGAGTGCTCCGTGATGAAAAATTAATTCAGTACTTTTCGTTTTCGGTGGTACGATCCGACCCGGTGGAGGTTTTCCTTCGTTCAGGTTTCGTAATGGAGGTGTCCGCGTGTGAATCTCCATCGGTCCCGAGGGTTTGACGGTTCGATCCACGACGTGGGCGAAGCATTCGCGCGACCATCCGAAAATAGAATTGTTAAAAAAAAAGAGGTCGTTCTCGGGACACGCGTCAAAAATGCAATAAGATACAACAAATTCCCGTCTCTCGTTCGCGATAGATCGAAAAGAGTGGACGTCCTATAGTTATAGTTTGTCAGCTGTCACCGCCGGACACCGGAAGTAAATAGGACGGGTGTGAGGATGTCCGAGGACGGTTTCCCGGACGGCGCCCCCGAGGAGCCCCTAATGGAGGTCCGGATCAGGACCCTCATGGGGACGACGTTCTACGTCAAAGTCTCCGCCACGGAGACGATAGCTGATATCAAGAAGAAAATCTACAGAATCGAGGGTGAGCATTGGTTTAATTATAGAAACGGGTTCTTAATGTTTAATTCGGCTTTGAGCGGTTCTCTGGCAGCTCTAGTTGTTTCCTTGCCAACACCGCACTAGAACTGTCATTTATTTCGCATTAACATAAACAATTTATGAGTCATTCGGGTTTGATTTAAGGATCATTACAAAATTAATCATTTACTATGTAATGCCTAGAATTAACAACATCCTACTATAAAGTAGCCCCACCTCGGTTCATTTCCATAATATTAATCACTTCCAGAACCATCTATAACCATTTCAAATGGTATGCACGTTTGGAACACTTTTCAAATCAAGTTTGGAACACATATGATGCTGTAAAAGTACCTTAGAGACGAGCCTTACAAGCTTTTTAAACAAATTAAAAATTACGTCTGCTCCAGCAAGCAGAAAATCATGTTCTTTCTAATAGCTCTCATATTATTTTCCACTTTTATTATTGATACTATTGTTAGCATAGGTACACAAATGGGTGACTAGAATAATGTGTCTGCAACGTGTTTTCAGCTCGCTGCAGAAGACATATTAGACGTAATTTTAAATATGATCACTTCATACTCCTAGGGCTTCTGGAAAAGTTTCCCGAATTCTAGAAGGATACATGAAGGAACAGAATTGTTCCACCTGTTGTGTAATTGAAGGAACTAATAAGCTTCTGGGAGGTTCGAGATACTTTGAAGGGTCAGAAATTATTTATATCCGATTTTATAGGGTCTGACCCTGGACTAGAGCACTTGGAAGTAATTCTGGTCTACATTGTCACATGGTCAGTACTAACATGAATGAATTAAAAATACTTGTGTACAGGTATTTATATGAAAAATTGGACGGATCTTGAATGTTTTTAAACATCCCTAGTCTTCTAGAAAGTCTAATAAGATCTGGAAGAACCGACCCGTTTCAAAATTTGAAAATTCTGGAGTTCTAAACAATTTAAGTCTAAAAGTACATACAGACATTCAACAGTTGCAGCAGTTTTTCTATACAATATAGTAACATATGGCGTTTGTTATGATGTCTTATATATCAATCAGTTAAAATATTAACCAAAAAAAATACATACCCACAATTAAAAAGTATTTAGACAGCACACCTTTGTTCCTATTAAACTATTTTTATTTGTTCCCAGGTATTCCGATCTATCAGCAGAACTTGATATTCCAGTCTAGCGAACTGCAGGACGCCACCCATTTGGGCGATGCTGGGATTAAAAACGGTTCGATTTTGACGCTCGTCGCTGCGATGAGGGGGGGGCCGATCTCCACTAAACGGTTATCTGTCACTTGCGAACACCACGTCATGCTCAAGGAACTGAAGGAGCTTTTAGAGCACACGAAGTATGTAAATTCAGAATTGTTACTTGTGTTAAGACTGTTGAATATTTATTTTCGTCGTGACAAGTGGAAGTTACATAAATATAGTTATTTATGTGATTCTTTTTCAATAGGTTGGAATATAGGTAAAATTTCCTGCTCTGGCCTGGATGGAATTCCCAACTTCTTAAGAAATTGTGTTTCCACCCTAGCAAATCGATTGAGTGCTTTAATCTTTCTCTTAGAACTTACGTTTTCTATTCGCCGGAAGGTAAGTTACATGCTGCCAATCCATAAAACAGGCAATAAATGTAACTCATAAGGGCACTATGCCCAATTTGATCTTATATATGATGTGATTTATCTACAATGTAGTCACTTGATAGAAATCATGGTGGCTTTATGCCAATCTTTTACTAAACATAAACAGAGCAATTTGTAATTGAATTCTTTGGAAACTTTTGACAAGCTGGGTACAGAATTTCAGTGATTCTTTGATAGATTGGGTAATGAACACTTTGACTGGATACTCCATTAAGTCATCTTTCCAAAAATGTTCATAAAGTAATCGTTAATTCTGGTGTTCCTTGGTATCACTTGTTACAATTGTGCCTAGCTCTGTACTTCTGCTATCAACATTTTTTCTGGTATGGTTATGTTGATGACACTTATCTTTATTGTTTTATATTTTTATTTTGGGAATTGTTGAGTCATAGGGTTTCCATTGTAACCTATTGATTGTATTATACTGTCACAAACATCTAACATACCCAGAGCTTGGTACAGCAAACATATATAGAGAAAGAGAAGTGAGAGTTCTCCAATATTTTGTTTATGTTAATTATAGTATGTCTCTTGTTTTTATATTTATTTTCATATATTTCTCTTTTTTTATTTATTGTCTTTATTTTATTCTCTTTTCTTTTTTATCTTTCTTTTGAATTTATCTTTTCTCCTTGTAATATAGTATCGTCTAGATGTACTCCTATGTAATCTTGTACTTCTCATACTTCTCTCAGGGTTTGAAAATATAAATTTGAAAATAATCATATGTATATATCAATATATCGTCATCTTGGTATTTTTTATTTAATGGTTATTTGTTCTACAATTAATAAAATACTAATCAAGAATACATACAATCTCCTATGCAGAAGTAGAGCGGTCTCACACCATATCCATTCTACATTGCAAACTTCAGTTGCAGCTGCCTGCTTTTCATCAAAATATTTAAACAGAAAAAAGTTTGGTTACTTTGTCACACCTCAATCGTTTCCTTAATTGTGATTGTATCAAGTCGAATAACCTACCCATTACTACATTTAAATGGTTATATTTACCTATATAGTAAATGGTCCATGGGTGTACCCATAGATAAATGAATAAATGTGAACCTTGCAATACTGTACGCTTCGCTATTATTTCTCCAGAGACGAGATCGTTCCGGGATCGAAGGTCTCTGTCCTGGTGTTCAAGGAGGGCGATGTCATTAGCCTACTGCGGGTGATCGAGAACGAGGACGGTTCATACTCGCCGTACAGCGAGAAGCCAATCTCCCCGCCCTTCAAGCCGTCTAGGAAGGAGTGCCGTACCGGGCTGCTGGAGAGATTCTCCGAGAACAGCGATATGATGACGAAGATTGCGAATCTCAGGAAGAGGATGGAGGAGGTGAACTTGAAGAAACAAGGGAGCAACGGTAAGGGATTGTCAGCAGACGTTTTGTGAAAGGAGATAAATGAATGATGGTTTTTAACTCATGATTATTAGGAAAAGAGTTACCGGTGTCAAGGATTTGGGATATTTATCATCAGGCCATGCAGTACTACCAACATTCTCAATGTCTAATGGGTGACTGTTTATTTGAGTCTAATTGGTTGGTTTGCATTGCCAATCCTCCTTTTATTGTTCTTTAGACCCGGGATAATATTATAGTAAATGCATCATTGTTTATTTTTCTCCTTCGAAATGCAGCGATAGGGTTTTACTGTCAAACTACAATTGGTTATTGAGAGCTTACCAAATTTTAATTCCCATGTTTTTAAGTATTATATTTCATAGGTTTTAACTGATTTTTTTATTGTGTAGGCAACAAAATGTTTTCGGAGAATCCCTGCACAGACGAACCGTCCACTAGTTCGGGTAGTAATAAAAATAGTTCAGTGTCTTATAAACTTCTCAGTCAATGTGAGAACGATTCGTTGGATAGCATCGATCTGAAAGTCTGCGAAAGGAATTTTGAGGAGGAGAACGAAGAGGAAATTGCTTTGAAAGATAAGCACAGGTAATTACAGTTTCTTATTTGTTTCCAGTGAAATTTTTCACCTGTTTTGTGTTTAATTGATTCGTTGGTAAGCGATTTTAAGACTTGAACTGAAGCTGTGCAGTTCAAATACTCAAAATACTGTTTTACATTGTTGGTTAATTGTAATCTTTGCTGCTTTATTTACGTGCTTATATTACACTACTCATGAAGTTTTAAAGACTCGTCAAAGCTATGTAGTATGCACTAAAGAGTATCTACCAATCCTGAAACAACTTTTTACTATATATGGTGGCTGAAAGATAGCTTATAGTTAAAATAAAGACAGATCTTTGTTGTTATCGATAAAGAGTATAGGAGTAAAGCTTAAATGTGTACTGAATGATATATTAAAACATTTTAGTTCTAACAATTTCTCATTACAAGAAACAGTATTGATTCGCTTTTGCTCCTGGTGCTACTATGAAGTACTTTTGAAAGAGGTATTGCACTTGATATATTCCAAGTCTCAGGAAATTCCCCATTTTAAAGGGATGCATTAATGATATCTAACATACTGTCTGCAGTCACAAAACACATCTTTCAGAACTTCCAGTTCATCACTATTCACATTTTTTGTTCTTTTGCTTTCCACCAATAAATTGTGACTGGTTAAACTTTTTCATAGAAATTTTTCAAATCTTTTTGTCTTTTTGAGAATTTTATTCCTCCCAACTATCCTTGCCCTAATACTTACCTCTACTGCATTGTTTATTTGTATTACAGCACTACTTTTTGTCCACAGGTCAAAATTATTTAGATTGCCCCGGACCAAGTCAAAATCCCTCTACAGTGAATCAAAAGGTGCATACAGTCACACGAAGCACAGCTACACTAGGATCCACAAGAAGGTGCAGGACTCAGGGCCGAAAGCGACGAGCGAAGAGGAGAAACCCGCGGAACTACCCGAGGGATCGACGACGAATTGCGCCGGATCGACCATGCAGACGAGCAACCGCATCCACCTGACGAGGCTGGTGTTGTCCGAGACTCCTGACCGGCCGAAAAGCACCACCGACAGCATAGAGCTGGAGGAGAACGCACAGGACCTGTGGGAAATACATGAACCGGCCTCGGAGCGCCTCAAGCACAGCGCGACGTGTAAGGTGGGAATGATGAAGCGTAGGACGAGCCATCCGGATGCCTCGAAGGGGGAGATCGGCGGCAATTTCGAGGTTTGCTCTAGGAATTTTTATCACATGCCTCAGCTAGTCTCTTCCCCACCTCAAGATCATGACTTGTGCGACTATTACTTCACCGAATCGAACCGTTCCCCTTTGTACGGCCGAACTAGTTCGGAAGAAGCCAAAACTTCGAGCGATATTAAGGACAACGGTTACGGCTTTTTGACAGAATATTCCAGTATTCAACGGTTGAAGAACAAGTGCGAAAATTTGTTTTCCGTGCCGAAACCGAGCATAGATGAACTGTATGGTTACCTCGGCTGCTCAGCCGGCGAGCACAACGGCAAAGAACCTGAAGAGAAGAAAAATGAAAAACCATCAGAGCTGCCACCGATTATAAAGAAAAAGTCGAGATGCAACGAGTGTAATAAACGGTTGAATATCACAAACATGTACAACTGCAGGTGCGGCAAATTGTTCTGTTCGCAGCACAGGTACTCTGAGGTGCATGGCTGCACTTACGACTACAAACTGGAAGGTCGTAAGATGCTCGAGAGACAGAATCCGCTGGTTACAGCCGAGAAAGTTACTAAAATATAAATGACGAGTACCTGTATTGAGTTTTGGAATAAAGAAATATATGCTGTACTGTCGATAAATATAACATTTACATTTTTTGAGCTTTATTTTAATTAGGTCTTGGTAATAACCAGATATATTTTGTACTTTTGTTAGCTATGCTATTACAATAAATACATTAATCACCTGTACTGATTCAATAGGCAATGTGTAAAACATTAGTGCTTACCTTCTTCGTTTCAATTTAGTCAGTAAGTAAAGGGGAAATGATATCTGTTCGGAGGAGAAAAAAAAATCGAAAATTTTCTTAACAAATGTATTAGGTGTAAATAATCCTTTCGTCATCATGCATAATCACACCTACTTTTTACTTGCTAAGATTATACCATCATACTTCTGCTGGAACCACTTCATCGCATCCTCTTTAGTTAGACGATGAGAGAATCCAACTTTTCCCCTCTTTGCTCGCCTATGGGCCACGTTAAAGCCGGGACGGCCTAGGACCACGTAGAAATCTAACCCGTAGATTCCAATGCTTGGGTCATACTTTATACCCAAGTCGATATGCTCTTGGATACCAAATCCAAAATTACCAGAAGCTAAAAAAATGCATTATTAAGGTTAACAGGTTCATTAATTTTTAACTAAGGATGGTTGATTAAATTTATTTTGTAGAGAGAGGAACGAAGGCTTTATCTACAAACTTCACGACCAGCCACAGATAGCTCTCAGATTATATAGGAAACGTGGACCACCTCCTAATTATTGAATAGAAAAGGAAGAATTTCCCATTTCCACTTAGTCTGTAAATTTTTATTCCAATACCTGAAAAGTTGTCCCTCCTCAGTTCGTATTCCCTAACTTTCAGCCCCCTCTCCAGAATTTCTTCAGCTTTGGCGCCCCTAACCGTGCAGTGGACTGCGATCTTCTCATTACGTCTGATACCGAAAGATCTGACGGTGTACCTGGCTTTGGAGAAAACAGGTTGTTGACCAGTCAGCTGTTCTAATACCTAAAACGTGAGTTATTTAACAAGGATACTTAGACGAAATGTTGGCGATATTACCTTAGCAGCTCTGGTAAGCCTGTCACCGGATTCCCCTACGCAAATATTCAAGCACAATTTTCGGATGTGCAGTTCTCGCATAGGATTTTTAGTCTTGTCTTTGACTTCTCTCTTTTCTTTCTTCTCCTTCGCTACCGGCTAAAAACATAGGAAATAATTTGAAAGGGAAACAGGCACATAATAAACTTCATAATTTGAGGTTACATGACTATACTTAGCCATTATTGATCTACAGCTACAAATACTGCTATAAAAATCTTTTCGAGACATCTATATGAACCGCAGTAAGATAAATATACAATTAAATCTACTTATAACTCGGATGTTTAAAGAATATTAGATTTTTGCAAAGAGCAACAACTCACCGCCATCTTCGTAACGTGAAAGAACACGAAAGTACGATGGAACGACAGAATTGAAGGAAAGATTTGTTCCTTTAAATGTTCAGAGTTCACTCTGTCATACTATCACTAAAATTTGGGAAAAATAGCTTTGGATTAATCAAAATTTGGACTACATATTTTTCAAAGAGAAAACTTCTATTTCTGCAGTCAAAAAATTAACCACTTTGATTTGTCACCTTAATTTTGAAAATGGTAAGTTCTCATGAAGTCAAATATCAAGAGACCTAACCTGGCGAGACTGTCAAACTCGACGACCACCGTGCGAACACGAGGAAATACGTATCTTTGTATTAGGATAATAAGAGTAGTGAAGAGGTTGATAGGTGATGTCGGAACCTGAACTGCGGGTGGTCTACATACAGGGGTATTGTCAAGCTTCATATACGACCATTGCATTTATATTTAGGCTGTGAGGCCATTTTTGCCATTTATTTCTATATTTATCATTTCTTACTTCATGATTCATTGAACGTGAGTCAGTTGAGCGTCGTCTAGAGGACAGATCTTTTTAGGTGTATGTAACAATGAACCTTTTAGCTGGATAGGTTCTCTCGCTCTTGGCGTTGGTACCTATCTCTTTTGATATTGCTAGGGTGCTTGACGTCGGCCGTTTGAACGACAGATAATTCGCCAATAGTTGAATCGTCGTCGGTCATTTCGTCAATAAATAACAACTACATACCTCCTGTGATCTTCTGTTATCCTATCCGAGTGGTGAGGTGCAAACATGAGCTTGTTTCTCTTGCTCTCGATCTCCTTGAAAACCGTTAAGTTAAAAAGAAAAAAGAAGAAACATTTGAAAAAAGGAGATGCGATTAGCGGAAGGTTCATCTAAACAACAAATTACATATTTATATTCAATTTCCACATTCCCTACAGATTAATAGAAAAATAACTTACTTTTTTCCAGTTCATCCAATTTTTCTGCCCACCAGGAATAGCATTCATCGGTAGAAAATTTTTTCTTAATTCCTCACTACGTTCCAGGTAGGAAACTGGCACTTTCTTAAAGAAATACTCACATTTCCATATCTCTTTTCATTTCGTAACGCCATGTTTTATTGTGAAAATTGAGATTGACAAGTAAAGGTACTATCGTCTTCTGTGCTACAACCACAAAACATTGCTACACCAATTGCAAAGAACAAAATTATCCAAACGAACGACTTAAATATATTAAACTGAATTTTTTACATCACTTCAAGAATCAGCCCCAAGGTAACTAATCAGGTTGAACCTGGCGAACATCGAGATGATCGTAAGATGAACGTGTTCAATTCGCTTGGTACATGTTTTCATTTATTGAGTAACAACACACATTTAAAACACACAGTATCATAAAATATAGATGTACTCTTCAAATATAATTTCAATTTAATTTCACATTCCTAGCGTTTAGCTACAAATCTTTCTGTTTTTATAAAAAATAAAATCGTAATGCGCAGAATTCGAAAGAGTCTTTCCATTCAAACAAAATAGCTAATATATATATATATAGTGTGAGGGTACTTTATAAAAATCTTTAGAAAAATAGTTTAAAAAAAACTAAAGCTAATTGAGGTACAGAATGGTTAAATATCAGATTCATTTAGGTAAAAAACTTCGTTCTAGAGTAGAAAAAGTTGTTCGTTCATTGACCTACCTTTGATATCCTAAAGTAATCTAATACTTTTAACAAAACTTAATGAGAATGCACACATTGTATTGGTGAGGAGGTGTTTCGGTTCAAATACATTTTCAAGGGGAGTTCAACCCTCAACCCTCACCAGCCACTGTCCCAAATTCTATGCGGCGTGGATGGACTTAAACAACAACAAAATTAATAGTCTTAACATAATAATCTAATAAAAATTTAAAAAGAAAACAAAACAAAAAGTGTCTCCTAAGTGGCAGTGTTGAAAATTTTCGAACTAATGCGAGGGTACCGAAACAACCGGATTTTTCTTCGATACAATCAAGTTTACAAATGCGAGAGAAACCCGATCGTCTCTTTCACCCTCTCGGCAAAACGTGAAAACAAAATTTCTTCCTCCGCGTGCTGGTCTTGTGAATTTCTGGCTTAATTATTTTTAACGGCAGCCGAAGCACCACTCACCTTAGCGATATCGACGCCCGTCAAATTCTTGACGAGCAATGGCACTTTGTTAACGATTTCCAGTATTTCGCCAGTTAATTTAGCGGCGCCGACTTCTCCGCTGCCTGTAGAGACCATCGTTATCTTCTTGGCCTGAGACAGCGGGGCTGCAACTTCAGCAGCAACCTACAAAATCCATTACAATCGTTAACATCGAGATGATGGAAACTTAATTTAGGGAATAACAGTTTTCGTAATGATGTTTACACTTCCTAGGGGAGTGCAGAGGCAATTGGGATCCAAGTTGGAGTTTAAAGAGTATTTATTTTAGGCTATATTAGGTAAGTGTTTACGAGCAGAAATTGCTTGCTCTCTTCTGGTGGCAGGAATTTAGTTGATACTGTTAGGTTCCCACAGATTGTTGACTACGTCAAAGGTGGCAATTACGTTAAATAAGAAAAAGAGTATCCTATCCCTAGCCCTTAGCCTAAAAGGCTTCAAATATTCCACTTATATACTTTATTTCTTACAACTCAATTTGAAAGATTTCATCGTTAGACTCATGAGACCATCTTCAGGCCATACAAAAATATGTAATAAATTAGAACCAAGGAAAAACCCAATAAATGTTGAATGGAAGACATTTTGATTTCAGTACAGTTATCAGCTGTCTTTTGTGAAGACATTCATGAGTATTACGATATTAATTCGAATGTCAGCACTATGACTTCCATTCCGCCATTTCTTCCACCTTCCGAACTTCCCCAGCCAACCCCAAGACCCGGACCGCACCTTTGGTAAGATGTCGACCAGCATGTCGATCATAGCGGCCTCCTTGTACTCCTTCCAGGCGTCCGCCTTCTTCGCCATCTGCTCAGCCTCGGCCTTCGCCTTCATCGCGATGGCGTACGCCTCCGCCTCGCCCTTGAGACGCAGCGCCTCGGACTCGGCCTGCGCCTCGAGCAGCACCCGCTTGTTGTTCGCCTCGGCGATTTTCTCCAGCCTGAACTTCTCGGCCTCGGCCGGCCTGCGGATCATCGCCTCCAGCTCGCGCTCCTTCCTCGCGATCTCCTGCTCCTGGACCGCGATCTGCTGCGTCCTCTCCACCACCTAAGGGAAACGGATCGGAAAACGGAACGCGTGAACGTCTCTCCCGTACGGAAACCGAGGCGGTTTTACCTGTATCTGCATCTCCTCCTCCTTGATCCTCTGCTTCGTCTTCGCGACCTGGAGCTCGTACGCGAGCTCGGCCTCGGCGTTCTTCGTCTGGATCTCCATGTCGTAGGCGGCCTTCTTCAGCTCGAAGTCCCTGCGTGCCTTGGCTATCTCGGTGTCGTTGAGGAATACCGAGGCCATCCTCTGCTCGTCGGCGATCGCCTCCTTGATCGTCGCCTCAGCCCTCGCCTCGGCCTCGCCGATCCTCGCGTCCCTCTTCACTTCCGCCGTGCGAGCCATGCCGAGGCTCTTCAGGTAACCCTGAGGAGGAAGAATGACATTAGGGAACGCTCGATCCTCGAACGAAGGACGAAGGTGGGACAAGGCAGCAGTGGGTTCCGTGTATTTCGAAGCAACAGGATTGTGTGGAAAGACTAGAAGGGAAATTCGTTAGAAGTAAAGCTTCTGTGGAATAAATAGGATTTCCCTCCTTTATTTAAAAAAAATGCATTGAAAGTATATTTGTTCCAAAAGTATCTTATAACACGAAATGTATGCTTCATTCAGCTTTATAACGAAGCGACTATTCTAAGTAACCAGGTAAGTGTTATGCTAATATGGCTGATATAATTGGCGTTCGGTCTATTGTTGAGCGTAACGCTTATAAGGGTTGGATTGAAAAATTGTAAGGTCAAGTCTAAGGAAGTTTTGTGTTCCACAAAATGACTTTTATAGAGAGCATAGAGAATACGAATTTACAACGGCTTACATAACAAAGTAATTATCGGGTAAATATAACACATGTTAAACGTGGTAAAATAAATATTCTTCTTAAATTTATGCATCTGTCTTTTGCTGTATAAGTATGGTGTAAGTGTTACGGTCAATAATGTATTTCAAGTAAAAAGGCATGTCAAATGGTGTTATTGTTAATAGTGAGGTGTACCTTCTCTAGAGAAACATGAAATGATCCTCACGTCAAAAAGGATTAGCGGCCATTGTCACCGTAGGGGGGGTCGTTGAAGATATCGGCAAATCCCCACACCACCAGCCTTCGTTCGAAACCGGTAAATTCTTTTATGATACCTACTTACCCTAACATCCTTAAGAGCATTTGCATAAGTCATCTCATTTTTCGATAGGTAAGGTATGTACTTAATTACTTATCATACATACGAACAAGGTATGTCTATCAAACACAGGTAAAAGAATCACAATTTTACGTACTGGTACTATTGTACATTTAATCCCAATGAACATATTTGGGATCAGGTTAAATTAAATATTAGGGCACAAACACCACACCAAATCTTTATAGAAGTGTTATAAGCAGTCTTAAGCAGTATCCCCAAAATAAGGATATGTACAAATTTTATGTATAATTGTGACTAAAGGTGAAAGTACCCATATATAACTCTTTTTAGAGTTTTCGTGGTGAATTCAACCGTGAAATAAACAAGAGTAATAAAATATTATCCGAAATAGTCCACATTTACCTTACCTGCCATTCCCTGAAGTTTACTTCATAGACATAATTAAATTCACCATTTTTGTTAAAAAATAGAGGTACTAGAAATTACTCCAAAAACCATTGGTCTCGATTAATTGCTACTAAAATGTCTCGAAAGGCACCAGCTTGGCCAAAATGTTCAAAAATGGCCAATTGGTGTTATAAAGCTAGCCAAGCATCAACAAATGTCCTGCTGAGATCCGAAAAATGGGTGCTGAGCGGTTTAAAAATTTCCGAAAAATCACTGGAACTAAAAGCGTTACTTTCCGGAACTAACGAACTTAACGGTATCGTTTTGATACAAAGAAGCCAATGCTGCCGTGTCGAAGTGTTAAATTACTACTGGAACACTCTGTACAGTTTGTTTCCCTATGCGTTCTCTGGAGGCTGGACATTTGAGCCTGTTGAACACAATAACTGAACAGCTCAAAAGTTGAAATTATGGAACAATATTCGCATGGCCAATGTCCACCCTTTCGTCAGTTAAAGCACTTTCCCCTTTGATTCGTTAAATAATAGTACCTAACTTCTTACTACTGAACTGTTATTACGTTGTGTTAACACCGTGCATGGTCAATCCGACAAACACACGTCAGTGCGACTTTTGCTGTTAAATGAACGTCTTGAATCTGATTTACGTTAAAATTTCTATTAGTAAATTTCTATCTATCACATGGACTGTTTACTATGAAAGCGAAACAAGTCCACTTTTACCCTGAGCAGATTTTTAAAGATTTGCATTTCAGTGGATAGAAAAACGCCGATGCGGTCTACCAACTCGGCAAGAATGTAAAATGTACGTTGGTTCGCTTGGTGATTAAGTTAAATTTCGTTTAAAACGATTAAATTTAACGAATTGTACTCATCAAAATTAAAATTATACCGCAGCTCGGATGGGTGAATATCACATTAAGCAATTAGTAGTATTTTGGCGCCAATTTCATACTAAACAGTCCATAAAGCCGAAAGCAACCGAAGCCGGAATCGATAAATAACTTCATTTCGACTTATCGAATCCTTATGGAAACATTTAACAAACAGTAGAGCTGGACCGAAATCTCCAAAACGGCCGTTACAAAGTCGAAACCTCCTTAATACAACTTTTGAACCAAAAGAGGTGACAATGGAGTTGAGACATTAAAACAAACCTTCAGAAGCTCCGACCTCATTACTCATTTTTACGTTTTGCTTTACGGTTGCTTTTCCTCGAGCGCTAATTAGTGTTCGTTATGATTCCACGAATACTCGAGAAAAATCGGGAAATCCGGTCAAGTGTGAAGAGAGCTCGCGTGCCAGTCACGGCCAAGGCTGCATTCCACCATTCCTCGCGAAGAATTGAAATTTTATGGGATCAGAGAAGTTTTCTTTGAGGATTTCGGTGATAAAACACTTTGGATAAGTTTTCCTACGTTGTTTTCTCTGAATTATTAATGAATTATTTACATATTCAGGTAAGGTAGATATTTGGAAGGCAACGGGGAGTCGGTGCTAACAGTACCATAAATCACCCTTCAGCTAGATGTCTGGACGGGGTCGTATCGCTAAAATTAAAACTATGTAAAGTCTTTCCAGACTGAATTGGTCCAGTTGAAAAAAAAAGCAATAAGATTTAATAACCAACCTACCGACACACAAAGACCGAGATACCGATCCATAGGCGTGCCATATTTAAAGAAATATTTAAGATCGTTACTCACTCTGTCGACGAAACTTTATGACGGGGTTCAAGTAGTGGAAACATTATTTTTGAGTTGATATTTTGACATAAAAGTTAGTAATATAACAAAATAACTGAAATAAGTAACTAAACAAATAAAGTTCAAAAAATTTCCTTGTCCGGCGAAGACCACGAGGAGGTATGAGTAAACTTTGCTTGGATAGGAAATATGATTGGTATAGTTATTAGGGGAGATGCTCGTTAGTTGCTAGCAAGATAAATGCAAGTTAATTTAAAAGGCAAAACGAAAAAAAGTAAGTGTAACTAATGCAAGATAAACAGCAACTGGAAATAAAGCATAAATAAGTAAAATAAAGCAGTATAAAGCATTTTTAATAATATTTTATAATTTTTATTACCAAATATACGGGGGGAAGGTTAAACGGTACATTACATGAATACTCTGCATTTGTATAGGGTAAAAACGTATTTTTTAAATGCACTCGGTATAAAGTCGGTTAATTTTTTTGTTTTTTAACTGAACCAACTCTTACTGGAAGGCCCAGAATACCTTTTAGAAATCAAGGAAGTTCTGTTGAACATGACTATTATTTAATTTGTTACTGACATGATAACTGAAGTTTCCACATTATTTTTCCTACTGCCATAAAATATTCAACACTGTTTCATTTTTGGGCATTCTGTTCCTTGTGGGGATTAAAGCAAACCATGTATTTATCTATGAACTAAGTATAAGAGGTTACGGCTTCATAACGTTCATCTGGACGTCCAGCTCGTTAAGAAAAAGGTTACGAAACGGAACTAAAACAGCACAACTCCAAATAACATACCTTTGCGACCTGTCGTAGCAACCCGAAATGAAAAAAATACAGAAAGAGGGTATATAAAAAATACTTTCTAAAAATCAGGCTATCGAATGTATTAAAAAGTAAAAAATAATTTGTTTCGCTCGACTAATTCTGTATATATCGTTGATTAATTAAGAACTTCACGGTGTTTACTGAAAGCAGAATGAAATTCGAGGAAAATGAACTCGACAAATTACAGCTATGTAGTAGGTATAATATACACTTGGCGATGAAATGCCGCAGCGGAAAGATGAAAGTAAAGACCCTGAAGTCATCATGCAGTCGATTTTATAATCACTATCATTATGTTGTTAACGGGGTACTGAGCCATTGGAACTACGAAAAACTACGAGAATAATACCAAATTCACTTTACAATATCGCTAAACTCATATTAGAGTATGCCTCAACTACTCAGTACCACCCTTGACTTTAGCACCACTTTTTTAAAGCAAGGGGATCCTTTGCCTTCGGTTCTCTTTTATTTAGTACTAGAAAACTGTATTAGAAAGGCTAAGTTAACAGAACTGGGTTCGTCAAACTGCAATTACTATGAGATACAGAATTTCTAAATAGTTCCTGAGGCTACCTTGACAGTACGTCTCGATATGAGTGTGTACACTGCTTTGAAGAAACAATGGAGAAAAGTTCTACATCGAAGAGGACAAGAATCGAGGAACAGGAGTAGCATTATAAAACAACAGTATTCCCATGTATTTCCAATGTTATTGCAAAGACTGGTAAATGATGCTATTACTCCTAAATATGAGGAAGAATGTGCAGAAGTCATGGGTACTATCGATGATCATGAAGTAATTCTTTGAAAGCTTGCATCTACTAATACAAATGATTCAGGACGTGTTTACAGTTTAAGTACTAAAATTGTTAAAAAATACCAGGTACTATGGGCTTGGGGTAAAAATTCTTCATAAACCAGAATCACAAATGGGAATCAATGAAATTCTGCGGTGTTTGAAATAAATCAAGAGGAAACTATCCAGGATATCTTTGGCTCTTCAATTATAGACCTGCATCAACTTATAAAATAAAGCGTCTAGTCCAAAATCTGTGCACGATGAACCCTCCTACCGATAAAGAAGAAGAAGGAAGAGGATTGATAGATCTGACACAAGAAAATAATTTGGCGCACAAGAAAAAAAAAAGAAGACAAGAGGAAACTATCGTCTGCATAAAGGCCGGATCTGCTGTAGCATCTGTGGCAAGTGGGTGTGTGGCATACGCAACAAAGGTTTAAAGAATTCGTTATATAAATGCGAGATATTGTCACAACCACGAGATTTCAACAACTCTAAACAAAACAAGAAACGAGATCACGGCTCAAGCCAAGATAGAATTATGTAAACTTTTATAAACGCGCTGACTATCAAGGTGCGAAATGTTTCGATAAACGACACACCTTATAGCAACAAGCGCAGAGAACACAAAACATATACCATTATAAATAGAAAGAGGAAAGGCGAGAGGGACATGATTGTCCAGACCGTTGGGGGAAGACAGAGAGTGGCCGGTCTGAGAAGATACTCTGCCGGCGAAAAGACCGAGAAAAACCTACTGCCCCGAAGATGCTCTCTGACCCGCCTCGCGCTGTGGAAATCGGAAGGTCCAGACAACAGCCCTCTATTATAGAGCAAGAAAGATATTCTATCTATAGAGATAATATCTAGCGATCTATTATAGAGTTTTCTCTATATAGAGACCCCTCAAAATGTTCAATGTGTGTAACTCCGCTCTACAGTACATGGGAAGGGGCATCGATGATAGAGATCTGGCTAGAAACATGAAGTTTTGCAGTTTGATTTCGAAGTAATTTGGAAGTTTGATGCCAGTCAAATTAGTATCTCACTGCCATCCAAATAGAGGAAAATCTGACAGAAGTAACGAATTTTACGTGTATTCAAAAGTAGTTAGGGAAACTTTTTCTTCCCATTTAATGACAGCCTGTTTCGAAAAAGTATTTTCATATATTATTTTTTACTTTTTAGTGTCATCAAACGTTGTAACTCATCGATCCAAAAATTCCAACCAAATCTTCACTCAAAGCCGTGATTTTTGAGTTACAAAATTCGACGTCATACAAGAACCAAACAAAATCAAATAAAACCCTATCGTGTATCACCAAAACGCTTCGCTCACCTCCTCATCCCTGATGTCCTTCAACGTGTACGACACGACCGTGATGCCCATGTTGACGAGATCGGAGGAGGCGACCTCGAACACCTGCTTGCTGAACTTCTTGCGGTCCTTGTAGATCTCCTCGACGGTCATCGAGCCCATGATCGCCCTCTGGTGTCCCTCGAGGGTCACGAGGGCTATGTGCTGGATCTCCGACTCGGACTTGCCCAGGAACTGCTCGCAGGCGGCGAGGAGCATCTCCTCGTTCTGGCCCTGGATCTTCACCTGGGGCGGGTTAGAAGGTTACATGGTTTTGCGGAAGGGGGAGTTCGCTTTCGTTACCTGTGCTATCCCCGTCACGGATATCGGCACCCCCTGGCTGGTGTAGACCGTCGGGCTGTCGACGATCAGGGTCATCGTGTTCAGAGAGATCCTGTCGGGAAATTCTTAATTGTATTATGGACCGCTTATATCCAAAACTTATTCACCAACAAGCAGGCTTTAGGCCAAGAAAACCTTGTACAGGCACATACTGAATATTAATTTATACAAGACGGATTTGGTACCTGCGTATGGTACCAAGACGCCCTTGAGAATCTGTAATACACTATTGAATTACAATCTTACAGAAATGACAGATTAACTGCTATGTAATAGGCGCTACTTCGTTGTGATGAATGTAAAAATTCAGGTGGAATACACATAGAAATGATCTACTTCAGTATCATACTATACCAGTTCCATACTGTATACCAATGACCAACCAATACACCTTCAAGCACACTATTTCATATATACCGACGATCTCGACGTTGCGGTGCAGGAAAAAACGCTTAAAAACATTGAAACTAAGCTGGAGGAAGTACTACAAATGTTATCAAACTAAGGTAAATTAAACATTGCAGTATGACAAGTTTCTGAATACATTTTTTTGTACTAGTTAGGTTTCTAGTATGAAAATATCTTCTAAATTGAACGTATGATTATATATTAAAAACACAATCTCCAAGCTACAGCTACAATAGCAAAATTTGTATTACCATACATTAAGTTGTTTTCATTCAGCCTTACAAAAAACTACAGTGAATCTTTTAGAACCATTAAGAATTTACCCAGTTCACTCGTTATAACACACTGAATGAAATTTTATTTATCAAAATTAAACGCACAACAAAAGAACAAAAGTATGTTTTTAGGATCTTGAAATTCCAAGTGAAAGTTTTAAAAAACAAAGGAGTTATGCTTGATAAAATATGGTCAGTTCAAAAAGTAAATCTGATCAATCTGCTTTTAACTATTGGTAAAAACCGTAAGGGATTCTTAAACAGTTGGATGCAGAGTAAGAAATTGGTGGCTGCGCCTGTGCACTCGCCAAAATGTAGATATGGCGAATGCGCTGGTGATGAATAATTTTTACTGATGCTGTGATACAAGTCCAGAAGGCATAGACAGACTTTTTTGAAAATATCAAATGTAGTTCGTTACGCTACTTCGAAATTGTCGCAATGATGTTTCTATAGTTGGTTTAAGCTCTGTAAACTGATTGGACGTGTACATATCATGAAATATTTAAATAGGGTGATGTTTTAAATAAATTATCATATTGTTTGTAGTTCAAAAACTTGAAAAAATGCTCTACGTTCTCATTTCAATAATGGCTTAGTTTACAGTGTTTTTATGGTACATAAAATTTAACAGCAGACGGACCAAAAACCTTTTGTTCAAAATGGATTAAAGATGATAAAAAACCAAAATATAGGCAAACCTGAGCTTTTGCGTTTTTTTTAAACAACAAAAATTAAAAAAATAAGTCGTTTTTCGTTTTTTCACCATAGCGTGAAAATTATTGACGAAAATGCAATACATCATACATACGATTTGTAGAGAATTGAAAGACCTTCAAAATGAGCTTTTTTAAAAGGTAATGGGAACATTTTTCACCGAGAAAACTTGGAAAAACCCTGCAAATGGGCCCTTTTTCAAAACTTCACAACTTTGCCCAGTATACAGCTGAAGCGCTAATTTTGGGTGAAATGTTAGGTTATTATATCTTCCTTATGCATGCCAAAGTTGGATGCTGTCGGATAAATAGTTTTTGCATAATTACGTTATTAACAATATACATCGAAGTCTTGCGAAAATCGGCGTATTAACTGAGATGGGCCGATTTTAATTTTTGAAACTGTTTTTGAAAGAGGACATCAAAACCTACAACTTGGCTATCTTCGATTTTCATATACGTTTGGAGAAAAGCAATTTCGTATTTCGAGCTGAGTGGTATGGGCTTGAAGCAGCCACTCAAACGTCAGTAAAGCCAGTCAAACGGTGCTGATAGCAAAAATAATTTAAGGAAAATATTACCAGATCTACTATATTTCCACTTGAAAGAAACTAGCCCATTTCCAGAAATTATTAAGCACCTCCTGATACTACTATTTTCCTCACTTCAATTCTGACGGTCACATTAAATAAACGCATGATTGCATCATTTGTCAAATTAAACCCACCATGAATTTAGATTTCTGAACTTTTTGGCTCGTTACAGTAACAACAAATTAAAGTTATGACATTGACTTGGAAATTTTTTAAATTTCAGTTATGAAATAAGCGACACATACAAATTAAATGAGCACACTAGGAATGAACTTCAATTCTCTGAACATCTGCACAACATAACTTCCTAGACGTGACACATATTGGTATTCTTACGTCGGGGCTGTACGACAGATGATATTTATGACTGAAAGGTTTTATTTTTGCTTATGTAAGGCCTAAATTAGAACATGCGTGGTTCGAGACAAGAAAAACCAAATGATTTTCTAACAAATGGAAATGAAACTTTCCAAGGTACAAATGATATTGACTAATAGTCCATGAGCCCATCTCTTGAAAAATATTCCCAATTACCTCACCTACATGTGCGACAATTTAGGTAGAGAGCGTATTTTTTTCGGGACCTCTGGAAAATACATTCATTTGGTGCGAAAAAAACATTTTCGATCTAAGCACAGTTCCTTCCTTAATCGGAAGTTTTCTTTATCAAAAATATCAAAAAAATTTTTTTTAGCGTCTAAAAGGACAAGTCTGTACACTCTGTATAAATAAAACTTATATAAAATATTGAAGATGAGGTAATCAAAAATATTTTTCAGTGTGCTCATGGGCTATAACCGTTAAAAGATAGAATGTGGATAATTTCTGGCAGTTTTGATACACTACATCTCGAAAACGGTTGACATTCGCATAAGAAGTTAAATCATTTTACTCAGCCTCAAAACAAAACTACCCTCGAGACTTCAACCAATAATATTGAGACACCCTGTATTTTGTGTAAAAAGAGACACAACATAATGCCAAGCTGATTCCATATAGTCCTATGATAATTTAACTTCAAACGAATTTGAAATAAAATATGGCAACAGTCAAATTATATATATTACATACATAAGTTCAGTTTGTATTTCATATTTCGTACATATAATTACTTAAAATAGTTGCTGCAGCAATTTGATGATTTGGTTTGCATGTTGCATAAGTAGACTTGTTTTTAATACATGTTCAGTAAATTCATCAGTAAACGATTCTGTGTTCTGAATAAGTGAAAGTGTTTAACATGGCGGTTTCCTTTTTATATTTTATAATAAACATTATAATGATCCCATGTCTTTCCGATAATCGTTGTACGGATATACCAGGTGAGCTGTAATTGCATGCAAGAAGTTACTGCAATTAACTATTCGATTGCTTTTCAGTAAAAGTAGAAAACGGTGTTTTATCGAAGTATCGCGTAATCGTTAATTTTCAGCCTTCCATCGTGACGATTGTGAAATTATCATTTTCCAATTGTTACCAAATACCCCGCGTTTATTTTCGAAAAGAAATCCGGTTCACACTTTCGTCTGATATAATTAACAGGTGCCGAAATTTAAAATTTTATAATCACAAGTACTGAACGCCGCCTTTCTAATGGACGGAATAAAAACAAATATCCGTACGGCTCCCATGAAGATGAGCACATCGCTTCAAGTTTACGCAACTTATCGAAAGCAATTCCGCGTTATCATTAACTGCTCAATACGGAAATCGGAGGGTATTACGAAATTCCATTTTTCACATACGATCGAAAATGTCACTCCTGATACCACTAACGGCCGATGATGAATCACTTAATTGCTTAACGGGACCGTTAAAAAATAACCGAACATGCAACAAGTGAAAAAACCTACACATAACTTGCTTCGACTCCATTTACGCTTTAAAATTGGAAAGGAGCTAAATGGCCACGCAAAATACCTCTTAACGATTCCACATTTCCTGTACCCGACGACACGGAATTTATTATTAAACTTGGCGATGCGTTTCATTACTATTTTATTACTACTTTAATTACCATTCATTAGTATTAAATGTGAACGTTCAGGGGGCAAATTAACAGGAAGCGCTTCGAAATTCTAACCTTTAAATCCCAGGATAGGCCGAGGCAGTTGTGAGAGCGAAAATGGTGAAACTTACGTCACACCTTAATAGAAACAAATTGAAGCGCTTTACAGTTCAGGATTAAAGATGCAGCAAATGAGTTGGTAAATAATTACTAGTTGTTTCCACACAATTTTCCCTTACCTTTGTATTCTCTGTATAGAAGGCCATACGAATGCCCTGCCGCCTGGTATTAGAAGGGGTTTACTGTAGCAGCATCCTGTAACAAACATGTAAGATTTTAATTCAAAACTTAGTAGATAACAGATACAATACGTTTTATTTATGTAATACTTATAAATGTATTTAATTCATATTAGGTATGAAAGGCCCGTGGACTGCTGCAATTCTGCATTGACAAGGTATGCATATCATGCAAGGCGACTATACATGCGGACGTCACCTGGAGGTCTCTATGAAGGTCAGATAGATTACATCTTAATAAAATCTAGTAGAAGAATCTAGAACAATAGTGATAATTCACCATAAGTGAGCAGAGCTCCGTATAAAACTGAGCAGATCGTAGCCTAGTAAAACTTTCAGAAACTTTTGGGGCCTTAAACATAACGAAAATTTCAAATCAAAGGCTAAGGTAGAAAATTCCAAAATAAATTCACATACGCAACGAATCATTGTGGAACAAAACAAAAACGGGACTGCTAGAAGTGGCTTCACAAACTGAAGTTACAGTGGAACAGTAACAATTAACGCCATAGGGCTTAGAATCTCCTAACGGACCTACCTTGCGAATTTCATGTGAAAAATCGAATTTCTTGTGAAAAATCAAAGCTTCACTTTTTGAGGCCGAAAAATAGGAAGGTAAACCCCTTGCTATTTTCTCCAAAAACAGGAAACAATTGATTTCCGAAATTAGGGTGCCAATCGAAAGGGGATGCTTCCCTGATGCCGGGAGTGAAGGAATTTCTTTCCTACGACCTTTCTTTTCCGAGATATGGAAGGTAGAATTGAGGGGAATTTTCTTTTTGGAAAAACCGCGATATTTCGAAAACCGTTTAGCCTATCGAGTTGAAATTAACGCCATAGAGCTTAGAATCTCCTAACGGATCTACCCTGCGAGTTTCATGTGAAAATTCAAAGGTTCACTTTTTGAGGCCGAAAAATAGGAAGGTAAACCCCTTGCTATTTTCTCCAAAAACAGGAAACAATTGATTTTCGAAATTAGGGTGCCAATCGAAAGGGGATGCTTCCCTGATGCCGGGAGTGAAGGAATTTCTTTCCTACGACCTTTCTTTTCCGAGATATGGAAGGTAGAATTGAGGGGAATTTTCTTTTTGGAAAAACCGCGATATTTCGAAAACCGTTTAGCCTATCGAGTTGAAATTAACGCCATAGAGCTTAGAATCTCCTAACGGATCTACCCTGCGAGTTTCATGTGAAAATTCAAAGGTTCACTTTTTGAGGCCGAAAAATAGGAAGGTAAACCCCTTGCTATTTTCTCCAAAAACAGGAAACAATTGATTTTCGAAATTAGGGTGCCAATGGAAAGGGGATGCTTCCCTGATGCGGGGAGTGAAGGAATTTCTTACCTACGACCTTTCCTTTCCGAGATATGGAAGGTAGAATTGAGGGGAATTTTCTTTTTGGAAAAAACCGCGATATTTCGAAAACCGTTTGGCCTATCGAGTTGAAATTAACGCCATAGAGCTTAGAATCTCCTAACAGATCTACCCTGCGAGTTTCATGTGAAAATTCAAAGGTTCACTTTTTGAGGCCGAAAAATAGGAAGGTAAACCCCTTGCTATTTTCTCCAAAAACAGGAAACAATTGATTTCCGAAATTAGGGTGCCAATCGAAAGGGGATGCTTCCCTGATGCCGGGAGTGAAGGAATTTCTTTCCTACGACCTTTCTTTTCCGAGATATGGAAGGTAGAATTGAGGGGAATTTTCTTTTTGGAAAAACCGCGATATTTCGAAAACCGTTTAGCCTATCGAGTTGAAATTAACGCCATAGAGCTTAGAATCTCCTAACGGATCTACCCTGCGAGTTTCATGTGAAAATTCAAAGGTTCACTTTTTGAGGCCGAAAAATAGGAAGGTAAACCCCTTGCTATTTTCTCCAAAAACAGGAAACAATTGATTTTCGAAATTAGGGTGCCAATCGAAAGGGGATGCTTCCCTGATGCGGGGAGTGAAGGAATTTCTTACCTACGACCTTTCCTTTCCGAGATATGGAAGGTAGAATTGAGGGGAATTTTCTTTTTGGAAAAACCGCGATATTTCGAAAACCGTTTGGCCTATCGAGTTGAAATTAACGCCATAGAGCTTAGAATCTCCTAACGGATCTACCCTGCGAGTTTCATGTGAAAATTCAAAGGTTCACTTTTTGAGGCCGAAAAATAGGAAGGTAAACCCCTTGCTATTTTCTCCAAAAACAGGAAACAATTGATTTCCGAAATTAGGGTGCCAATCGAAAGGGGATGCTTCCCTGATGCCGGGAGTGAAGGAATTTCTTTCCTACGACCTTTCCTTTCCGAGATATGGAAGGTAGAATTGAGGGGAATTTTCTTTTTGGAAAAACCGCGATATTTCGAAAACCGTTTGGCCTATCGAGTTGAAATTAACGCCATAGAGCTTAGAATCTCCTAACGGATCTACCCTGCGAGTTTCATGTGAAAATTCAAAGGTTCACTTTTTGAGGCCGAAAAATAGGAAGGTAAACCCCTTGCTATTTTCTCCAAAAACAGGAAACAATTGATTTCCGAAATTAGGGTGCCAATCGAAAGGGGATGCTTCCCTGATGCCGGGAGTGAAGGAATTTCTTTCCTACGACCTTTCTTTTCCGAGATATGGAAGGTAGAATTGAGGGGAATTTTCTTTTTGGAAAAACCGCGATATTTCGAAAACCGTTTAGCCTATCGAGTTGAAATTAACGCCATAGAGCTTAGAATCTCCTAACGGATCTACCCTGCGAGTTTCATGTGAAAATTCAAAGGTTCACTTTTTGAGGCCGAAAAATAGGAAGGTAAACCCCTTGCTATTTTCTCCAAAAACAGGAAACAATTGATTTTCGAAATTAGGGTGCCAATGGAAAGGGGATGCTTCCCTGATGCGGGGAGTGAAGGAATTTCTTTCCTACGACCTTTCCTTTCCGAGATATGGAAGGTAGAATTGAGGGGAATTTTCTTTTTGGAAAAACCGCGATATTTCGAAAACCGTTTGGCCTATCGAGTTGAAATTAACGCCATAGAGCTTAGAATCTCCTAACGGATCTACCCTGCGAGTTTCATGTGAAAATTCAAAGGTTCACTTTTTGAGGCCGAAAAATAGGAAGGTAAACCCCTTGCTATTTTCTCCAAAAACAGGAAACAATTGATTTCCGAAATTAGGGTGCCAATCGAAAGGGGATGCTTCCCTGATGCGGGGAGTGAAGGAATTTCTTACCTACGACCTTTCCTTTCCGAGATATGGAAGGTAGAATTGAGGGGAATTTTCTTTTTGGAAAAACCGCGATATTTCGAAAACCGTTTAGCCTATCGAGTTGAAATTAACGCCATAGAGCTTAGAATCTCCTAACGGATCTACCCTGCGAGTTTCATGTGAAAATTCAAAGGTTCACTTTTTGAGGCCGAAAAATAGGAAGGTAAACCCCTTGCTATTTTCTCCAAAAACAGGAAACAATTGATTTTCGAAATTAGGGTGCCAATCGAAAGGGGATGCTTCCCTGATGCGGGGAGTGAAGGAATTTCTTACCTACGACCTTTCCTTTCCGAGATATGGAAGGTAGAATTGAGGGGAATTTTCTTTTTGGAAAAACCGCGATATTTCGAAAACCGTTTGGCCTATCGAGTTGAAATTAACGCCATAGAGCTTAGAATCTCCTAACGGATCTACCCTGCGAGTTTCATGTGAAAATTCAAAGGTTCACTTTTTGAGGCCGAAAAATAGGAAGGTAAACCCCTTGCTATTTTCTCCAAAAACAGGAAACAATTGATTTCCGAAATTAGGGTGCCAATCGAAAGGGGATGCTTCCCTGATGCCGGGAGTGAAGGAATTTCTTTCCTACGACCTTTCTTTTCCGAGATATGGAAGGTAGAATTGAGGGGAATTTTCTTTTTGGAAAAACCGCGATATTTCGAAAACCGTTTAGCCTATCGAGTTGAAATTAACGCCATAGAGCTTAGAATCTCCTAACGGATCTACCCTGCGAGTTTCATGTGAAAATTCAAAGGTTCACTTTTTGAGGCCGAAAAATAGGAAGGTAAACCCCTTGCTATTTTCTCCAAAAACAGGAAACAATTGATTTTCGAAATTAGGGTGCCAATGGAAAGGGGATGCTTCCCTGATGCGGGGAGTGAAGGAATTTCTTTCCTACGACCTTTCCTTTCCGAGATATGGAAGGTAGAATTGAGGGGAATTTTCTTTTTGGAAAAACCGCGATATTTCGAAAACCGTTTGGCCTATCGAGTTGAAATTAACGCCATAGAGCTTAGAATCTCCTAACGGATCTACCCTGCGAGTTTCATGTGAAAATTCAAAGGTTCACTTTTTGAGGCCGAAAAATAGGAAGGTAAACCCCTTGCTATTTTCTCCAAAAACAGGAAACAATTGATTTCCGAAATTAGGGTGCCAATCGAAAGGGGATGCTTCCCTGATGCGGGGAGTGAAGGAATTTCTTACCTACGACCTTTCCTTTCCGAGATATGGAAGGTAGAATTGAGGGGAATTTTCTTTTTGGAAAAACCGCGATATTTCGAAAACCGTTTAGCCTATCGAGTTGAAATTAACGCCATAGAGCTTAGAATCTCCTAACGGATCTACCCTGCGAGTTTCATGTGAAAATTCAAAGGTTCACTTTTTGAGGCCGAAAAATAGGAAGGTAAACCCCTTGCTATTTTCTCCAAAAACAGGAAACAATTGATTTTCGAAATTAGGGTGCCAATGGAAAGGGGATGCTTCCCTGATGCGGGGAGTGAAGGAATTTCTTACCTACGACCTTTCCTTTCCGAGATATGGAAGGTAGAATTGAGGGGAATTTTCTTTTTGGAAAAAACCGCGATATTTCGAAAACCGTTTGGCCTATCGAGTTGAAATTAACGCCATAGAGCTTAGAATCTCCTAACAGATCTACCCTGCGAGTTTCATGTGAAAATTCAAAGGTTCACTTTTTGAGGCCGAAAAATAGGAAGGTAAACCCCTTGCTATTTTCTCCAAAAACAGGAAACAATTGATTTCCGAAATTAGGGTGCCAATCGAAAGGGGATGCTTCCCTGATGCCGGGAGTGAAGGAATTTCTTTCCTACGACCTTTCTTTTCCGAGATATGGAAGGTAGAATTGAGGGGAATTTTCTTTTTGGAAAAACCGCGATATTTCGAAAACCGTTTAGCCTATCGAGTTGAAATTAACGCCATAGAGCTTAGAATCTCCTAACGGATCTACCCTGCGAGTTTCATGTGAAAATTCAAAGGTTCACTTTTTGAGGCCGAAAAATAGGAAGGTAAACCCCTTGCTATTTTCTCCAAAAACAGGAAACAATTGATTTTCGAAATTAGGGTGCCAATCGAAAGGGGATGCTTCCCTGATGCGGGGAGTGAAGGAATTTCTTACCTACGACCTTTCCTTTCCGAGATATGGAAGGTAGAATTGAGGGGAATTTTCTTTTTGGAAAAACCGCGATATTTCGAAAACCGTTTGGCCTATCGAGTTGAAATTAACGCCATAGAGCTTAGAATCTCCTAACGGATCTACCCTGCGAGTTTCATGTGAAAATTCAAAGGTTCACTTTTTGAGGCCGAAAAATAGGAAGGTAAACCCCTTGCTATTTTCTCCAAAAACAGGAAACAATTGATTTCCGAAATTAGGGTGCCAATCGAAAGGGGATGCTTCCCTGATGCCGGGAGTGAAGGAATTTCTTTCCTACGACCTTTCCTTTCCGAGATATGGAAGGTAGAATTGAGGGGAATTTTCTTTTTGGAAAAACCGCGATATTTCGAAAACAGTTTGGCCTATCGAGTTGAAATTAACGCCATAGAGCTTAGAATCTCCTAACGGATCTACCCTGCGAGTTTCATGTGAAAATTCAAAGGTTCACTTTTTGAGGCCGAAAAATAGGAAGGTAAACCCCTTGCTATTTTCTCCAAAAACAGGAAACAATTGATTTTCGAAATTAGGGTGCCAATGGAAAGGGGATGCTTCCCTGATGCGGGGAGTGAAGGAATTTCTTTCCTACGACCTTTCCTTTCCGAGATATGGAAGGTAGAATTGAGGGGAATTTTCTTTTTGGAAAAACCGCGATATTTCGAAAACCGTTTGGCCTATCGAGTTGAAATTAACGCCATAGAGCTTAGAATCTCCTAACGGATCTACCCTGCGAGTTTCATGTGAAAATTCAAAGGTTCACTTTTTGAGGCCGAAAAATAGGAAGGTAAACCCCTTGCTATTTTCTCCAAAAACAGGAAACAATTGATTTTCGAAATTAGGGTGCCAATGGAAAGGGGATGCTTCCCTGATGCGGGGAGTGAAGGAATTTCTTTCCTACGACCTTTCCTTTCCGAGATATGGAAGGTAGAATTGAGGGGAATTTTCTTTTTGGAAAAACCGCGATATTTCGAAAACCGTTTGGCCTATCGAGTTGAAATTAACGCCATAGAGCTTAGAATCTCCTAACGGATCTACCCTGCGAGTTTCATGTGAAAATTCAAAGGTTCACTTTTTGAGGCCGAAAAATAGGAAGGTAAACCCCTTGCTATTTTCTCCAAAAACAGGAAACAATTGATTTTCGAAATTAGGGTGCCAATGGAAAGGGGATGCTTCCCTGATGCGGGGAGTGAAGGAATTTCTTACCTACGACCTTTCCTTTCCGAGATATGGAAGGTAGAATTGAGGGGAATTTTCTTTTTGGAAAAAACCGCGATATTTCGAAAACCGTTTGGCCTATCGAGTTGAAATTAACGCCATAGAGCTTAGAATCTCCTAACAGATCTACCCTGCGAGTTTCATGTGAAAATTCAAAGGTTCACTTTTTGAGGCCGAAAAATAGGAAGGTAAACCCCTTGCTATTTTCTCCAAAAACAGGAAACAATTGATTTCCGAAATTAGGGTGCCAATCGAAAGGGGATGCTTCCCTGATGCGGGGAGTGAAGGAATTTCTTACCTACGACCTTTCCTTTCCGAGATATGGAAGGTAGAATTGAGGGGAATTTTCTTTTTGGAAAAACCGCGATATTTCGAAAACCGTTTGGCCTATCGAGTTGAAATTAACGCCATAGAGCTTAGAATCTCCTAACGGATCTACCCTGCGAGTTTCATGTGAAAATTCAAAGGTTCACTTTTTGAGGCCGAAAAATAGGAAGGTAAACCCCTTGCTATTTTCTCCAAAAACAGGAAACAATTGATTTCCGAAATTAGGGTGCCAATCGAAAGGGGATGCTTCCCTGATGCCGGGAGTGAAGGAATTTCTTTCCTACGACCTTTCCTTTCCGAGATATGGAAGGTAGAATTGAGGGGAATTTTCTTTTTGGAAAAACCGCGATATTTCGAAAACAGTTTGGCCTATCGAGTTGAAATTAACGCCATAGAGCTTAGAATCTCCTAACGGACCTACCCTGCAAGTTTCATGTGGAAATTCAAAGGTTCACTTTTAGCGATTCAAGCGACCTTCAAGCGATTATCATGAAATTTTGTTATAAATGGTTTTCGTGTTATTAATTTTGTGTTAACTCTCCGCCAGATGGCACTGCAGTCTATAAACTTTTATGGTCGTAATGTTAATTAGTACAAACTGGTATTTGAGCAAAGAAGAAAGTGTCGTCAATTTTTCCAATAATTGACTGCTGGCATGTATCAGTATATGATAAGCGAATGACTCAATTACATTCTTTATTTGAATCGTATTGTAATCTTACTCACTTTTAAATAAATAATATTTATGCATTTAATGAATAAAAATTATTTTGTTATACGAACTACATTCATAGTTTACGTTTCTACAAGATCTGGAAAAAATAGGATTTCGGAGGTTATCATACATTTTACAGATTTCTTCAATCAATGTAGACATTAAAGAAAAGTTAAAGAAAACATACGATTTAAAACTAACAATAAATCTTATTTATTTAATACAATATTAACGTGTCATTTTACGCCGTTCAAAAAGCCTTGATTAACTGATTAATTGATTGATCAGCGATTAACAGTGATGAAGGTACCGGGCCATAGACAGAGACACGGGAATCAAATATAAAACAACAATTTAGACCGTAATTTAATCATTAAATACAATTCTCATATAATGCATTTTCATAAATACGTACGATAGACTGAATTTTACGAGAGCGTTCAGGTCTACGCTTCCAAGAAATTCCTCGACAATTCCGGGAAGAACTCCATAAGGAGAAAATTCACGAAATCGCCAGAACGGCCTGCAATGCAAGAATTCTCCTGAAATTCTGAGAAACCTACTAGCAGGTGTTTTGAAGGGGATCGGCTCGAAACGAACATAAAGGGAGATGGACTATTTACGCCTAGTGAAACGTAATAAAGGAGTTATTCAAAGAAATGATCGTACGTTAAATTAACTCACGAAAAACGTTGCAGCAGTACTGTGATTGTTTATGTTAATCTCGTATTATGAAAACATTTTAGGATTAGGGCAAAAGATAAGGTAATTGGTGGGGACCAAGACAGGTTTGAAAATAATTATGACAAATAACCACGTCGTCTACAGTCGTAAAATTCAAATTTATCATTTTTTCTTTTTTCGTAACATGGATCTATGATATTTACTGCATTTGCTACCTTAGACCTGGTAGCACTGGCCCAATCAGGGATGAGAAAATCGAACATCGAGATCGATATGTCGAGCCTTCGACTCCTGCTTCAAACTTTATTTTCGTGAACAAAAACTTCCTTTACTTGCGTGTGTAATATAATATGCCATTAAAGCGCGATAAATATGTTTTGATGTTTAGAAAGCGATTTAATAGATAAAAGTAATTATTTTTCTGAGTTATTATGCTCTATATATACAGCATCGTAGTTGCCGAGAGCCTAAAAAGGCGGTTTTTAATATTCACCGAATTTAATTTGAGAAGACGATCTTTATAGTTGGATATCAAAACGAAAGACGCCAATTTTAATAAATTTGCTCTTCAGTATAGAAATATAAAACGGGCGTACGCGGCCATTTGACCTTTTTAATACCATTTGCCAGTGTGACCTGGTCCGCTATAGACACTTCAATTATTTAGTTATGACGAAAGTCACTAGAGTAACGAAATGTGGTCACGCCACTGAACCGTTAATAAACAAATTGACAATTGCCCTTGGGCGAGGTCGTTCCGCATTTAACCATTCAAACGCCAAAGGATCGATTACGTCACTTGAAAACCATGCAAAACGACCTACGAGCAAACTACAGAAACCCCAAAGAGACCCAAAGGGTCCCGAGGACCCTAACCACATTTCTAGGTTATGATTCGTCTCTCCCTTACCTGAGACCACGAGCGCCTCGTTCGGTCCGCACGTGACGAAGCCCCAAGTCATGGTGCCTCCGGACGACCCGTCTGGTACGCGCGTTTATTATTCGCTTCGATCCCCGGTACCGGCACGGTAAACCCAAAATAAAATAAAAACTTTTTGTTACACCCAAAAAAACGACAGCAGAGGCGCCACGGACGAGTCTCACACTACTGACTAGCGATGGCGCTGTGCGCGCGCGTCGGCGATCGCCGATTGATTGACGCCGCCCGCGCCATGGGCGGCGCACGCGGGGAGCGAGTCGAATCAATTATTTATTATTAATGAAGAGAGAAGGGGCTTTATGAGGGCAATCTAGACGTGAGGTTCTTCGCCTCTAACACGCCACTTCAGCGAGGCGACTGCTTTGTACAGTCCGTTTGATGTACAACTCCCTCCAGAGGGGATATAAGAAACTACCAACCCTTTTACGACCGCATAACCCTTGAATAATACGAAAGTCGCTTCCGGGCATACGTTCATTGCGGCTTACCGCACATATAGTCCGGGAAAAAGTACATATCTTTTTTATCGAATATCTAGCCTGAAAATAAGAACTCTTTTAGTAAAAGAGGATAGTATTAGTGTACTAAAAAAATTAATTTTATCTTTAGGGACCTAGCAGTTTTTGAAAAAAAAAACAGAATTTTCCTTCCAAGCGAATTTTTATACTCGTGAGTTATTTTTACGAGCGTAATGAAGTGCGGCTATTAAACTAAACCGTAATATTCAATTTTCACTGGAAAACGTGGAAATTTAATTGAAAAAGGGATTAAAAACAAAGAGGATTACCACATTCGCCATATTCAAATTGTATTGATTAGGCTAAAAAGAGATTTGATAGTCACTGAACGACCGACATGACATGAACCAATTGATAACTGTTCTAAGAGATTAAATGGAAAGTTGCTTTCTACAGTCATCCATTTTTAATTTTTTTTGTACATGCAGGAACATTGTTATAATGCGTGTAAAAGTAACTTTTTAATAAAAAATAATCTCAGAAATGAGAATGAGGTACAAAAAATCTGTGCTGAGTGAGTTAATAAGGGGAAAAATGTATCGTGGAAATAATTACGGAAAGGTAAGAAAAAACACCCACCTCACAAATATTAGCACTCCAAGTGAGGTCAAATTTTGCACCAAATTTATGTAATTTGGCCTTTTCATAATACAAATGCATTTAAAGGAGTGTAGATTACAATAAAGCTAATTCTACGTGAGTAAAATGAAAGTTTGTTGGAAACCTGCATGAGGAAAATTTAACTTTAGTGTGTAATCAGTTGTTGCTTTATGACGTTTCTAAAAAAAAACAGGCTCACCAAACAACCTAATCCAATGTTGTTTTTCGGGAAATTCCATGCAGCCAGCTGTATATATTCTGTATATAACAACATTTGTTGCCCTTATCAACTGCCACTGTGAAACAATTGTGTCAGCTTAGCTAAATTTCTTAACATCGACAGAATATACTGACAACAAACGAGATTACTACTATAATAAGCTATCTTACTCATAAGTACAGAGTAACACCAACAACCAATATGGATGTCAATTGTTAAATAAGTTAACATGTCGTTCCATGTGCAACAAGTCCTTATTGTGACCATCATTATTTTTCAGGTAAGAAAACAATATTGCCTACTCATATTTAGTTACCTCCCTATGCCAATGATACATATATGCCATATGGTGTGACCGTTTTCTCCGTTTGGAAGTCAAAACGATAATACAGATATTGGTCTTTTATAGGTTAAATTCAAATTGAATAATATTTATGACCAAGTTAAAGCCAATCTCCTGAATTCGAAAGTAATTAATGATTTCATTCGTACAAAAGAAGAATCTGTTTTTTTACTCTGTTATCCATTCTCACAGGAAAACCATTAGTTAAATAATAGATCTACAGGGGTCGCCACTCTCTCAATACCCTAACTGCCACTAAGGGCTGCTAAGAACCAGGGGACGGTCTTACCAACGTTCCGTTTGAACTGGTTATCAAATCCATCAACGATTATTGGAACGAGGTCAAAGAAGTTTGTAAATTCACCCAGGATAAGTTCAATTCAAGTTTATAGTCAGAAATTGGGCAAACATAAACACTTTTTTTCTTAGACACTTTTTCGAAAAATGCGCCCCTTTAGAGTTATAAGCAATTATATTGCGAAAAAATAGAGCAAAAATGACCCTTTTCAAAAATTCATATCTCACCTCCTATTCACACTATCTGGCCATTCTTTCGCGGAAAATATTCGTTGGGTCTTGTACTTTGAGCCAATGTTATTTTTTCGTAGACATACTTTTACGTCATTTTGAAATTTGTTCTTGCATTTTTATAAAATATTTAGTTTTTGCTTGAGGGGGTAAAAAGTTTTATTTTAGCTTGAGTGTTTTAAATATGTTTTTAGCTTGGACTGGGACGAAGAGGAAATTCACCTCAAATATATGAAGCCAAAGAGTCATAAAATACGGTCTCGATTAAAGTTAGGAAATGTACCTCTAACAAGTACAGCTCAAGACATAATTTTACCCTTTTCCCAATAGAAGGTTTCTCCGCCCATTAGTTTTCTTTTATTACTTTTATCACTTTTGGTTACTTTCCGATGCCAAAAATATCGTGCAATCGTAAAAAAAGTGACACGCTTCCACGTCTTCGTGAAAACCAATCGAAAAAAGAGTCCACTCATCGAACTAATGGACATGCCACAAGGCCAATCCATTATCTTCGTTAAATAAACATATCGTAGAAAATAAAAGAAGGCCATCTCGCGGTCGATAATTCCATTGGCCCAGTTTCCCAATACGAGACGAGGGAGAAACTTAGGGAAAAAATCCACGAAAACCACCATAAGAGAGAAAAAGAGAGAAAATGTGAGACAGGTCGACGAGGACATAGGGAACGTTTACGGCATAAACATTAACTTTAATGGGTCAAAAGGGGGGTTCAAATGTGTGCAATTCCGCTGCGCAAATCTGCCTACTGTTCGCAATCGATAAAAGATTATCGTGAAGGTAGGGCAGGGTGATATCGGCGGAAAGTGGGACAATCGGGCCTAATTCTCTAGTCATAATGGAAGGGTGAGGCGAAGGGCTCTTTTGTTGATTCCATTTCCACAACCCTTCGGTACAAATTACGACCCTTATTAATCCCCAAGATCTAGTGATGGCGTTATCTACAATTTCGTGGAGGATTTTAGAATTCATGAATTCAATAAAGCTTCCAATTTTTTCTAAAACTTCCAGAAGCCCTCCAACAAAACTCTATTTATGTTTAAACTTTTTCTAAAGTCTCTTGGGCACTCTATGGACTTTTGGGAGTGATCTTCTAGAATATAACATGATTTTTTGAAATTCTTTAAATTGTTTAGATAGGCATGAAGAGTAATGGATGCACTATTTAGAATCATATTAGAACTATTAGTACTATTTCCCAGAGAAGTTTTTATGTGAAAACCATGTTACGGTCCTGTCCTTTAGATTCAAGAGATGAAATTCAAAGTCTCTCGTATTTTACTTAATAGCCAGTTGGCATCTGCTAGGTACTTCTTTATTGGCGCCAAAAATTTAGTTAATTTGCAATAACTTCCGACTTGTTTAGTCAATTTAAGTCAAATTTGAAACCCTGACGAACTGAGGTAAAATCCATCTTCCTAGAAAAATTGAAATCAAAGCAATGGAACTTGTGGTGGCAACTGGATTGGGAAGATGTCGAACAAAGATAAATTTTAAGAGTTTTTTAACAACCTGCGATTGGTCTGAGGGGACTTTGCTGCGGTCATTTTGGGAAACTACTGGAATAAATAAGAATGATTTACTAGTCAGCAAGACGACATATTCTTTTCAATGATTGGGTGAATAATATGACGCATAGCGCGTTTATTGGTCTGGTGCTAAAAGTCACAAGAATTAAGTTGGGAATTGTTAGATTTCCAAATGTGGTAGACGTGGTAATTGGGGCGAAAGAAAAAAAGAAGAGGAAAAGTAGGCTGGAATTGGAGTTTTGACTCTCGATGGCTGGAAGAGTGGAAATTAGTTGTGCAATTAGTTTAAATTTGTTTGAAATTAGTTGGAAAAGCTAGTGAAATAGCCCTTAAAGTGACTTCAAATTTGAAACCTCTTTTAAGAGTGCTACAATCTGGGGGTACGTGAATTCCCCTCTCTTCGGGGTCTGTGCTGTGCTTCTAAACACAGTTTCATTCCGAATCTTCGATGGAAAGGGCGAATCCCTAACATAGGTGCAGTGGCGCCTTTTACAAACCCTGGCCAGGTATGACTCATTATTTTATGTCGACTTATTGTAACGTTTCACTATCAGTTAAGGGGCATTTGATAATTAATTAAGTGCTTGTTTGTGCTGATACTTTATTTCTGGACATTTGACGATTAGTTAAGTTTAGTTAAGACAATACTGCTTCCAGAAATTTGATAAGTAATTCAATCTCGTGAAATTGAACACTGTGGTTTACTATTTTTTCAAACACGACCCACTATTTAGTTATCAGAAAGGGTGCTCATAGTTCTAACTGGTCGAACTGTAATTAGTAAGAAATATTCATAACAACCCATAATAATACCACAGAAATTGCACTCAATTACCACAATTTCGTTTTAATTTGTTTTTGGTCGCATCAGTTTCATCATCACACGAAACTTAACCCAACGAGATTACATACCCAGCGTTCTTGTATCATGCATGGATGTACTGGCAGCAAGGAAAAAATCATAAAGTATCTTGTAATTTCCCGAATATCTTAATAATTCCTTGTTGGAGTCTTTACGAATTTTCCACACTATAAAAGTTCTTCCAGGACAAGTCACACTTGCGGCTCTGTCGAATTTTAAAGGTTTCCAGGTACATCCCTTCGCGTGTCATATATTTCGGTTTCGTGTCGATTTATTTTCATCCCCGGAGACATTTGAAATTTCTCAAGCACGCAAACTGAATACGGAGGAGCCCGCAACTAGGTCGTGACCATCGTATAATAAAGAAGAAGAAGGTAAGGATTTTAACGGTCGTTTAAACCTTCGCATGTCGTTTACATTCGACGTGACAAATCATATGGCATTATGGATAAGGTGAGTGCATAGGAATCGAACACGTGATCGTTATAACGATGGGCCGATGTACAATTAAGACCGAAATGTTACTGAGTAAATTTTTATTTTTGAGCGCTGAAGCGTTAACGAAAACGAAAGTACGTATGTAGTTGCTACATTCCGTAACAATTCACCGACTGTTTGTTTTATTAATTGTTCGATTTTTCGACCTTTATCATTTTTTCTATCTCTTACAATCTCAATTGTGTCCACTTATAAAACTGCATTTATATTTAATTAGTTAGAAAGTAGAGGTATCGAATCGATTTTCGTAATAATAAACCGTAATCTAAATATTATTCTTTAATTGGTTTGTTAGCCGTAACGAGTGCCGATAAATTAATTAGATCTGCGTGAACGGTGGTGGTCACCGTATAGAAAGGTGCCGGGGATTTATTAAAAACTGGTGTATATCGTACTTTTCGTATGTAAATTGTATATAAAATACCTGATGGTAACGGTGCACTCGATGAATGAGAAAGTTGCAAAGATTAGCATGTTTAATAATGGGAGGTAATTTGTAATTATCACTGAATTGATAACGATTTGAAAGCACAAAGGGAAATTTCCATCCTAGAGACCTCATTTGAATGGATAAATTGGGCAAAGGTGAATCCTAACTCGAAATTGAAAAGATCACTTGGACAAATTGTGTCACTTTTTCCATGAACATCCAATAAAACGTTGCCTGAGGAAAACTGAGAGCAGTTCCCAAGACTATGAACTGTTAGTAATGGTATTACCAATTTTTGAAAATGTTAAGGCAACGAGGAACGTTTGTATTTTCGAAATTTTGGAAGGTAATGGCCTGAAACGTACTAAACTCCTCAAATGTGATTAAGTTATTATCCCTGTGTAGTGTCAATGAAATTAGAGTTAAATCAGAGTTGCAGTACTTTTCAATTTGTTTTTTTGGAAATGACAAAAGACAGGTACAAACGAAAATTCATATGCATGTTTAAAAAAGTTCGAAAATTTACTTAACATTCTTTAAATGTACTTTAGTCAATACCAATTTGGATTTTCAACTGAATTTAAGTGGCAGTATTTTTTAAGAATTCTTAAAATTTTATTTCGAGTTTATCCTGGTGAAACAAACGTCCTATTTCAAAAATTTTGTTATTGAATGAGTGGAGACTTACCGAACTTGTAAAGTGTACTTCAGTTAACAATTGAAAGGAGCACACAAGAAGAATTCTTCTGTGGAGTGTATATGATTTGAGGGATTAGCAATTAAGGCTATTAATCAATACTGTGATAAGACGAGAACAGCCTTATAATGACAGACTGATTCTTACATCTAATTCAATCGAAAAAATAATTGGATTCTAGAAGTGATTTATTCTTGCTGCGTATTGCAGGCGTACCAAACTGGAAACTTCCATGGCCATAATCGTAACAATGAGTAAACCTTAAGTATGATTTTGCATAAGTAAATATGGTGCATGTGCATAAAAGCAGGGAATGTGAAAACTACATACAGTACGTCGCATTTTATTTGAGACAAAATTACAATAAACTTGGTACAAGACATCCTAATAAAAGGTCATAAATTATCTGTTGAATGGGGAAAGGTGAAGTGCTTTATGGCCGATTAGGAGATGGTTTCGAATGGTCATCTGGGATATTTGGACCGTACCGGAATTTTTAAATGATCACAGACAAATTAATCTTTTCCATACCATGGAAAAAATTTAAAATCATCTCCTTTTCTCTTTTTTTGCATATGGTGTCTAAGCCATTGCGATGCAGGCTCTATGTCGTCGACTTCTTCCAAGCCTTCCTCACCTAATTCTGGTCCTTCGCCATACTCCATAGCTTCATCCACTATTATTGGTTCATCTGAACCTGGTTCTTGATTTATTTCAAGTTCTTTGCTTACCCAGGGCAGCTACATTTTAAAAATTATGAAACGAACACTTGTCATGATCAGAGTAAAATGAATTTATTTCAATACACCACTTCTTTAATATATTTTCTTTCCCTATCTCACCCACCATTAAGGCAATTTTACCTCGTTATTATGTAACTTAAATTTGCACCATGACTCATCAATGAGAATAAGTTCTTTCTAAGTTTATAAGCTTTTGAAGCCCCTTTTGTTGTATAAGTACTCTAGGTCCATTTAATATATGTAAAGACCCTGTCACTACGAGCGAATAATTTTTAAGCCTCTTCATCTTCTTCGGTTATAATATTTTACAATCGGGGTCCGGGTAACACGTACCACAATTCGAGTCTCAAACAACTTGTGTCGTTAGATCCCTGTTTGTGCCACGCCGGGAAACTCGTAGGGATGCAACCTTCCCGAGTCCCCGAGAGGCTCAACCGTCCCCACGTTGGCCCAGTCCGGGGCGCCACCCCGGACGCAGGCCCCTCGCCCGTCCTGCATTCTCCCGGAATACCGTCGATCTCTCGTCGAATTCGCCGTTTCAGTCGAAACGGAATCGCCGAGGAAGTGTCGTCCGCTCGTCGTCGAGCAAAGGAAACCGAACGAGCACGTAAGAGAAGAGAGAACGGACCGAATAGTATCGCGGGCGAGAGAGAGACGGCGAAGGCGAGGAAAACACAAGACCGCAACACCTGCCGCACCAGAAAGATCGCGGACATGGACGCGGACGTTCCGAAAATAGGGACGGAAACGACGGCGGCCGGTGCGACCTTTTGAGCGCCCTTCGTTGTTCCTCAGTCCGACGCATTTTTCCGGGAGTTCCGGGAGTTCGGGAGTCCCGCGGACGGCATGGCATGTTAGAGGTGGTGCCAGTGGACGTTTCGAACTTTTTGGCAGGTAAGTCACTTTCAGATAAACACGGAAGTTTTGCAATGGGCAGATCGGTATTCCGATTCTTGGGAAATAATCCACCCATGATTATTCACACTTACTCTTCTGTATACAGAATAACCAGAACTTACCCTCACAGTAACTCATATATAAAAGGATGTCCTTTACCTAACCTAGGTACAAACATTTTTTAATCTGAAATCTGTTCTGTTACATTTTCCTGTTAAGGAAAGCTAGAGTAAAATAAATATAATCCACCCATGATTATACATACTTACTCTTACGTACACAGAATAACCAGAACTCACCCTCACAACAACTCATATATAAAAGGGTGTCCTTTACCTAACCTAGGTACAAACATTTTTTAATCTGAAATCTGTTCTGTTACATTTTCCTGTTAAGGAAAGTTAGAGTAAAATAAATATAATCCACCCTTGATTATACATACTTACTCTTACGTATACAGAATAACCAGAACTCACCCCCACAATAACTCATATATAAAAGGGTGTCCTTTACCTAACCTAGGTACAAACATTTTTTAATCTGAAATCTCTTCTGTTACATAGAGTAAAATAAATAACTGATTTAATTTTAACGCCGATTACTAACCTGCACTCATATCACGTTTTCGATTATCGAAATTGTAACGATTACACATAAAATAAATGTATTATAAAATGAAATTAAACAATCTTATTCCAAGGAGCAAATAGGTTTCACGTAATTTTTGTTTCAAATATTTGATTAATTGAATACACTTTCATTATTTAATATTTTCTACTTAGATGTTTTATGGCAGTTGAATCCGGACACTAATTAAATACTATACGTATTCAGATAATTAAAATAATTAAAATTTAATACTGTTAAAATCCTAGAACGATAATTATATATATCTTAATTACTCCATAAACATTTTAAAAAATATAAAAAAAATGCCCATTTACTACGAAAGTGTAGTTGTCATTATGCCAAATTTAGTTTTTACACAAAAAAAAACTTGTTTTAAGTTAATATGGGGTAACGTTCAGTTTAGCTTGAAGAAGTTTTGCATAACACAACCAAAATGCTTATATTATGTTGTGCATGTTTTAAGAAAGTTATGTTTTACTGGAATATTCTAGAATAGAAGCACAAAATAATTGGTAGCGTGTCATACACTATATATTACTATCCTGTCTAAATTACATTCTAAGGCATTTCAGACCAAGGCAATACTAGGATATTCTATGAGCAAAACTCTTTCCTAGATTCAAATCCCCTAAGAATTACCCTATTTGTGGCACAGATAAACTCTTGATTCTAGCATACTGCTGCTACGAACTAGTAAATGAATTCCTCCTCTCTTGATGAAATGACTTTTACTAAATAAGAAGATTCTTTCATTAGTATACCTTACTATTTGTCATGACATATTACAGACTATATAGTACTGTTTCAGGCTTGAGTTAATGTGAGTTATATACCCTCGCACATTCTAGTTACCAACTCTACTGCAAATCCTTCTACTGGAATGTTATATAATCTGAGCTCTTTTATAGATTACAGTGCTATCTTTTGAAAACTAACATATTTTTGCACAGATGAATTCTTGATTCTAGTACACTGTACCTACTAACTGGTGTCTAAAACCTTCTGCTGTGCTACTGCAATTGGAACAATAGAATAGAAGAAACTTGTAGAATAAGACAGTTTACAACGGACATCTTTCTGGCACATATGAATTTTTGACTCTAGCACGCTTTCGTAAGGGTTAGGTCATTCTGCTGGGATACTGTAAAGTAACAAGATTCTATCCTTAATGTAACTATCCTGTCCAAATTATATTGCAGCGTATCCCATATCCGATTAACTTCTCTAGTACATTCTAGTTACTAACTCTAGTGCAGGTCCTCCCACTAAGATATTCTAGAGTGTGACCTTTTTTGTAGATTTCAATGCTGTCTCCTGAGAACTAGCATATTTCACACATAACTCTATCACACCCTAGCTCCTAGCTAATGGATGCAACGTTCTGCCCGAATACTCGATAATACCAAGATTCTAAGTCCCAGTATGTAGTAGGTAACAGTACCCTTGAGAATGAGCAAATCTCAGACACATAATGATTAGCTACGAATTAGTAACTGGATTCTTCTGCTCGTGTACTGGAGAGTTAAATGAATTAAACCTTAGTGTATTATAAACCTTAGTCTAGCACGTCATAGTCCAGATTTTACAGCACTATCTAAGTATCTAAGTTATATTCCAGGTCCGAACATTCCTTTAGATCCTAGTTACTGACTATACAGCAGATCCTTCCACAAGGATACCTTAGAGTTTAGAAGCTGAACTCTTTTCCAAATTATAGTACTGTCGTGTGAGAACTAATTTCTACCAGGTACATTTGAATTAAAGATTATAGCACTATAGGTACTAGTGTCTAGATCTTGGATTTATATAGCGTCAAGTGTTATTTCTTTCACTATAACTTGTATACCATTGTGAAACTTACAAACTACCTACGATCAATTATCTCGTGTGATCAAATAAATTTAACGTCAAATTGGCTTGAATATGAAAACTGCGTGTTAATCAGGAATGTTTCATGTACAAAAACCTGCTTGAAATTATTTTTAAGGTATAAACAAAATTTAGAATTTGATATGTTAATAAGGTTTATTTAAAAGTTTCTAAAACATTTTCGAAATGATTTCAAGTATTATTAAAGATCTGGAAAATTTCGAACAACACTTATTGCTTTTATGTTGGCTAATAAAATATCAGAAATTCCATTAGTTTGGTAAACAAAATGAAAGTACAGCGGAAACCAGGATTGAATTACTCAAATGGGTATAATCGATGGAACAAACGACACTATTCTGTGCGCATTCAATAAAACCAATTATTCAAATAATTTCCTTCTTTTACGTGACAATTTTCTCAAGTTGCCTCCTTACGAAAACATCTGAATAAATTAAGAAAATTATACATGGAGAGTTAATGTACACGCATATACTGATATTATGGTGATTTTTAATTAATACACATATGGTACATTTCCATCGAATTACCATATAAAAAGGTTGTTAAAACGTACATTGTCCTGCAGTTAATTTTCTAACGCATTTAAAATCGCTTATATCGATTGGACGTCTCTCGAATTTGCTTTCTAGATTTCTTCCACTGAATCCCTAAAAGCTGTCATCCAGATCAATTTTCCGGCATTAACGTACATTCACACGGTGTAATAATTCCAACTCGAAACTGCCTCCTTGTTAGGACTTCGTCTGAAAGAATCTTCCGCGATTGAAACTCCCATCGCCGGAGAAAGTCTCGAAACCGTTAAATTCTATCAATACCTACATACCTAATAATAACGATAATAAAATAACAGATACATGTCGCTGCGGTTAAATTTCCAAACACACACAATTTCGCGGCCTGGAAAAAAACGGTTAATTAGCGAAGTAACTAACGTAATTACTCCTGTTATTATCTAATCGATGGCAGGTTTCGAAAATGTGTATAAGGTCGTGCCGCGAATTATATCAATCAAATGACACGAATTCGATCGAACCGAAGGTCGCTAATACGATCGAGATTTTGTTGAAAGGGGAAAAGATTGAGAATCGTCGTACTCGAGACGCTCATGGAAGTTATGCGCAACAAAGCCTGGGAGAAATTACAACAATGACTAGCCTCGTTGATTAGTAGAGAGAGGATTAAGAGGCTGGTGATTGGAAGCGTCAGAAGTATCAGTGACTCTTCAAGGGACAGCCAATTGAGGCGTTTTTCGGTAATTTAGAACAGAGGTGTCCACTAGGATTGAGAGAGATAGAGAAGTGACAGATACAACCCACCATAAACGGGCCCTAATGAGCTGATAGTCGGAATATTAATATGCATGCCGTTTCCGTACAACACGCAAAGGGTCGGACTCAGAAAGCGAGTTGAACTCTTGCCGAGGAGAAGCTATGAAAAGCAATTACCTAGTACTTGTATAATTGTAAATAGGTACTAATTTACAGACTTTGTAAATACTAAAATGATTTCTATATTTACTAGCAATTCTAGCGTCTTTTATACATGAATGGTTAATGAAAAGTATACGTAACGTTATGTTTCAAAATAAATTTATTTCGTTAAATTAAAAAAAAGCACTGGGTTGGGTCCATTTATGGCATTTTCCCTTCACACTTTTCCAGGCTCTCTGGAATCCAGGCTTCTCTGGATCGAGACGCACTATCTAATGGAAAATCTCTATAAAAATTCTGATGCGATTTTTGATAATGTTATATTTTTTGAATTTTACAAAACTTTGCCCACACATGACGCATAAAATGGTGTTATAAATTTTGAAAACCCCAAATAAATCCCCCCATTTAGTATCGTAATCTTGCCCCCTTCTGATTCCATTACGCACAGGTTATTAAAAAAATGTGGAAATGAAAATCGTTTCAAGTCAAAATTGACAATCAGAACTGGAATAACTCTGTAAAATCTTTTACCCATACAAAGCACACTAGTACAGTCACTCACGGACCACATAGTATTAACCTTAAAGTGGAAATTTATAGATTTTTCTAAAATGACGTCAAGATTTTGTGGTAATCACTCAGTTACTGGCCCTATTTTTACCTGATCATAACGACGCATCGGGTATATTTTTCTTGAAAGGATGAAGGATAATACGTTAATTCGCAATCATCCTTACACTTACTAGTTACTGGACACAATTACTTAACTACTTGTAGAGGATTTTGTGTACTAAATATTTAGAAACAGGTAAAAACATTTTTGGTATGCTCGTATATGTTTCATATATGAAATAATAAAATTCTAAAATCTCAAACACGTCGAACTAAAATCATATTAATTCAACCCTGGATTTTCTGACTAAAAATGCCCCAAGAGACGAGCGGTAATAGCTTTATGGGTGCCAAAAATTACCGGTACCACCGATAAAGCGTTTGCTCTCGGGAGCTCGGGAAACACGGTTACTGGACACCCTTGATTTAGAAAGTTTTTAGCTTGTTATCTTCAGGTATATAATTTAATCTCGTTATTATTGTTTGTACTAACATTTCCGGGTGTACTTGGAGATAAGAAGGATATAATGGATGTGGAAAACGTGGTTAAAGGCATGGAAATGAAGTTACCTCATTTTATAGGTCTGAAGTTTTTAAAGCCTCAGTAGATAGAAACTTTGGAAGTTTCGAGGATTGCTGCAAATTGTAGAGTATTTTCTGCCAGCAAATCCATTCACCACTTTTATTGTCATTACAGAAACTTTGAAGCTATTTTAATGACCTGCGTTGTAACTGAACTACTTTATTTCTTTCTATTATTTCCACTTATACAAGCACAATTTGCGGCCAGAATGAACACGTCGTTTCAGACTTAATCTGTTTTTCAGCGACTTATGCAGCTTGTGCGGTGAATGAAAAGTGTGGAAAACTCTTTGAAAGGCGGTTCCCTCGTTTTCTACGCTACCTCGCTATTATCCTCGCTTGTTTGGACTGGAGGACGTCCAAGTTCTCGTATTTTTCAATTCCGCAATCCCGTCAGAATTTGGCATGGTTTCAGGGCAGGAGAAATGCGGTAAAATACACATAAGTGGAGAAAAATGCTGGATTTGAGGGATTTCCTGCCCGAGCGCATTGCAGCAGAACGAGAAATGGAATAACGAGCGGCCACAAAAAAATATTACGCATATCTTTCAACCTTACGAGCTGTAAATACCGTGAGAGATTTCTTTTAGGTTACTTTTTTCTCGATGTTTTTGTTGTGAACATAACATCGATTTGAAGCCATAACTCCGTGTTTAACAAACGATGTAAGCTATATTTAGATTTTATGTCTTGTTTCGTTATTGGGACTGCGTTACATATGTATGCGCGCGCCAAAGGTAGAAAATAATAAAAATTAAATAAACATTTACCTAATTTTTTTCAGACAGACAGACAGAGTCGGATTTGCTTCGATCTCTAAATTTTTCCCGAGTGTAATTATGTTAAGCAATTCTTTTTTACATCATACAGTATTAATTATACACATATGTCGCATATAACGCATAGATTAAAATTAACAATATGCTTTATAAATACAAGGTTTAAGTCGTAGACTCCGTTAATGCAGAAAAGTGCCGTTAAAATTTTTTTCAAAGTTATTAGCAGGAATTTCCTCATTAGCAAAGGAAGTGAATTCATTCTCACCTGGGATGCCCCGAGAATTGATTAGATACGTTTTTGGTTCCACAGTAATTGAATTTACAGAGATGATATTATATTCACGCTTAATTAACTCGCTTTAAGCGCAGGTAGTGAGGGAATTTGCGGATATCTTCTACCATACCCCTACGGTCACAATGGCCACTAATCCTTTTTGGCCACTAAAAATTCTCGATTCTCTTTTAAGAGAAAATTACAGTCTATTAAATTCTCTTCAAGGAAATATTCCTGGTTTTCTCAACATTTTGAGTGACTTCTGGCATTATTTCCGTGTGAGACAATCTAACAACGGACCTGACTAATTAAGATTGTCAAATGTACCGTCCGTCGTATACGCAAAAAAATATAAACAATATATCTTTCCACCGAGTTTTAGCACATTAGGCCAGACCGTACTTTAAGTCGTCATTTTTCTGGTTTTTAAATTTTCTATAAATTTGCTTCAATGTTTTTTAAACTTTAAATATTTATGTTAGTGTCGAATAATGTATTTTAAAATTTGATAAAAATTTGGCTAAATATTCTATGAGGAGCATTTTATACGTCCTGGATTCTTCATTAATTTTTTTAACCTTCTGTATTTATTTCATTGTCGAATGTATGTAACAGGATTTAATAACATTTTGCCAGATATTCCCTGAAGGGCACTTTCCTCTTGTCGTTTTTCGATTTTTTGAAAATTTCTCAAAATCCTTCAAAGGTTTTTTTTAAAATTCTATTGTCTGATATGTATAATATAGGTTAATAACATTTTTGGCTAAATCTTCCCGGAAGGGCATTTAAACTTCGGTCGTTTTTCGGATTTTTTCTCCAAAAATGTTTTTAAATATACTGATATACTGACTATTGCTAAGCTATAAATTACTATAAATTACTCAAAGTTTATAGTTTATATCTATTCGAGAAGCATCTCAGAATGAAAGCGACAAAAATAAAATTCTTCCCTATTTTTCATCCCCCATCTAAGCGGAAATTCGAAGCTATAATATTTTTCTGAACCATCGTGGAACCTGAGCTATAAGCGTGTTACATTTAAAGTATCTATTAAGACACCGCTAGAGTAAATTTCATCCCCCTTTCTTCCCTATTTGTCATCCCTTCTGCAAATGAAATTCGGAACTATTATAGCTGTAGCTATTATAGCTGTATGAATTGTGCTAAATAAATTTGATCCCCCCTGCCAGGGAAATTCAAAATTTTAAAATCTTGGAACACTCGGGGGTCTAAGCTATAAACGTGTAGGACATACGCTTGCTTTATACTTATGTTAGATACTATGTGTTACTACTCTTTCCTCAACATAATAAAAGCATAAATGAGGACAGAAAAAGTAGTTTCGTCGGTACTCCTGTACCTTCAAACTCAAGGAATATTTGAAACTTCCTTCAATTCTACTAACTGATTTTTCAGAAATTGTATGAGTGTATAAATGGACTAAAGCGGAAATAACGTTCTTTTTTAAATCGTGGACTTAAAATTTTCGTTATGAATGATCACGAATCTGGAGCAACTAACCATTAGCCACACTTTAACAACAAATCTTTATGAAATGGGACGCAATAACGACGCTTAATCTATTGAACAGTTGCAATTCATCAATATAACTGTTCTTATAAGATCGCGTTTTGCTGGGAACTTTCTTCGTTTTAACAAAGTTAACAGAACGGATATTCAAAAGGATCAAAAGTAGCAAAAAATTATCGAGAGGGAAATCCCTTTCAGAATAATGTTTTTTTCGAGTCAATAGGAAAAATTAAATCAACCATTCAATCAAAAGAATAGTAAACGATAAACTATGAAAAGATGGTTGACATGTGAAGGATCTAGGGGGTGAAATAATTGAGATTTGATCGTTATTGAGACGCTACTGTTAAAATATAAACTAAAAATGTTACTTTGAAAAATCATTACATTTTTGGCTACTAACTTCAAACTGAAAAATGAAGAATGAGTTAGAATCCAATGGTTGGTTGGTGTTCAGGTAATTTTGGAAAACAATGGACTTCATCGAAGATAAAATGATCAGTTAGTAGGTCAATTTTTGGTCATTAGGGATGTTTAGATTTAATTGAACATATGAACAAACGAGGACAATGAAATTTGTCGAAAATCACTAAATCCCAAGTGTTAAAGTGCCAGAGAGAGTCTGCCATCGCGTTTATTAATGGAACTTGAGTGTAAATCGAAAGTCCAACCGCATTAATTAAAGAAACCATCCTTTCTCACACATTCATTCCATATCCGCGCAATATTGTAACAATAATCTCCATCAGCCATGGTAGTTTACATAGTGCGAATCCTCGCATTTAGATTGTTACTTAGAAAGTCCCGCGCTTCCGACGTTATAATAACACTTGCGACGAAAATAAAAATTCGCTGCGAGCCAACAGTGTGCGGAGAAGTACCGGGGATACCAGCGATAGATAAATTAATGGACATAGTCGATTATCCATTATAAACAATTACACTCCGTGGTTTAACAAAGTAATCAAGGGCGATTAAAACGTAATGTTTAATGGCCCCGCGAGGTAAATAACACCTGGAAGAAGTTAAACGACCTCGATCTAGGGATTTTTTCCTGCGCTATCCCCCCTGGATTACGTCCGTGGGAAATTCCGTATAGTCATTGTTTAATAAAACCACACTTTAACCGATGAAATATGTCATTGTTTGAGAGGTGAGAATCGAAATGAGTAACAATTTCATTAATCGCAAGTTGTGCTTAGAGTTATCGTTGCAGAACTTCTGTTGCATCATGTTTATCGCGGCGAAGATGATTAATAATGCCAGAGGAAATCACGGTGATGCGTAGATTAGTGGCTGTTAAAAGTAAATTTCGCTGTCGCTCGATAGATGGCGAGGTTCGGCCTCGGTGGTTTCCATGACACACTCCATTTTCCAAAACGGACCAAATCAACCAATCGTAAGTATTGTGGGCTTCGACTTTGAGTTTATTCGCTTGATTTATCCTGCTTTTGGTGTAGAAAGGCTTGGCGAAGTGTTTCCATTCTAGGTTACCTCAAACAATTTCGAAACATTGTAACTACATCTTCAGATGTCTGCAATCCATGGAAACTTTAGACTGACTTTGTAACATACTCACCAATATACATTGCCTTGCTATGTATGCTTGCATATGTATGTTGCCTTGCTATACTAACTTTTCATCAAAGATATAATTCAAACATTGTATCCATAGTACTGTTTGTAGCTGCATCCTTTCTCTGATTGCTTTATTCCTACGTGACTTTATGATTTGCTGTATAATACTTCAGCTGAAAGCAGTTAATGATTCATATTTTTGTTCATGATCCGTACGCCATAACTGGTTCTATTAATATTTTAAATTTACTCTTCTTCTTTTGGTTTATCAATTGGTTGTTCCACAGCGTTTGATGTATTGCATGGTTCCTTCCTCCATTTTCTACATGATGTCCCTATCATCGCTTCTATCTTCACAGATTGCATTCCTTAGGTATTCGTAATTCGTCTCAGTTCTCATCTATATTTTGCCCTTTGCTCCCTATAACGACGAAATGCGTTTTTTTTCTATGTATCTATCTAAACCTCATTTATTATATTCTTGTATGTCATATCTTGCTGGTCTTCTGCCAACACCATCTGCTCGTCTGCGAAGGGAATGGCATGAGGTTATCCAGCATCAAGGCGTATTCCTATCGGACTTACTTTTTAATCCATTTTCAGAGTTGCTTCAGGTAAACTTTAAATAGGGCGTAGGAGAGACAGTATCCCAGTTCCACGCTTTTTGTTGGCGTGAAAGGAGCAGACGTCTAGTTTCAAACCTTAATCATGGCATGACTTTATAAATGGTTTTTATTGCATTTGTGTACACTTTACTGATCCCCGATTCTTCTAGTGTAGCCCAGGTCTTCTGAAGCCATATACTGATATACTCCTTTTGACTGATATTTTTCTGCTAGATGTTTCAAGGTTGATATATCACACAGAATCTTCCTTGTCTAAAGCCTTCTATTTCCCAATTTTGCTATCTCCTTTTCTATTCTAGTCATCAGAATTTCTCCCCATGTTCCTTCGATCAATTCATCCTTCCATCAGTTCATCCTTCCACCAGAAGTTTCTGGATCGCTTCTTCTTTGATCTCAATGCTTCCAGTCGCAGCTTTATGCAGTTTTTGTTGTAAGGTTTCATACATTTCTTGAGCCGTTCCAGATATCTTCTTTTAACTTATGAGCCAGCTGCATCGTACAGAGGAAGCTGGTGGATTCATTTCTTAATCTATTCAGGTTATACGTTTCCCTCCTCAGAGAATTTTTCTTTGTTAATCTATGTTATAACTTTGTTATAACTTTGTTATCTTGGATTGTCATATATGTTTGGAGAAAAATTCAAAAAATGGACTCGAACATTGCGCGAAATGCGCGATTGCGCATTTCGAACTGAGTGGTTGGGGCTTCAAGCAGCATAAAACAGTAGACTTGCGCCGCCTGGTGTTAAATTTTATCTACCAAAACACCTCTTTTTGCTCTATAAACTGGGCTATAGGCGTAGTTCATTCTTGTTTTAACTAAGAAAATATTTGACCTTCCAGAATTTCATTCATTCACTCTATAACAATTCGAAATGTCCTTACGAGTAGTCACCCTGTATGACGACGGTTTTTAGTATCGATTCGCATGTTTAATAACTCGCCTAATTAGCGACAGATGTGTTTCTGCGAAGTCGGACGAGTGCTCCTAATTAGCGTTATTTTGCAATTCGATAGGATAACAATTGGACGTAAGTAAACAATATTTAGAGATAAATATGTAATTACGACAAAGATTTCCTTAAATTAAGGATGTTATTCAAATTCACGGAGAAGACCTTGTATCGAAAGATATTATTAGCGACTTTAGTGGCTACTTAAGTCGGATCAGACGTGTGCAAACGTTTGGAGTTCGTGTCTATAATGGAAAGGTACTGAAATGGTGAGGAAAATATGGAAGAGCGATCGGTGGAAGAGATTTCTTAGTTACGAAATTTATGGAGAGTGTGTTGATTTTTTTGGCAATTTTCGACCAATAAATTCTATGAGTCTTCATAGTTTGCTCTTATTTTGACCAATAAATGGTAAAAGTGTTTAATGTTTGGTTTGACATAGCGTTTCATTGGCTCCAGAGACTTTGAGACTACTCCTGGAAATATATTGTACTATTCTGAACCAGAAAATAATGGAAGTCGGCTAGCCTTCAATTTGCCAAGACTTTCGATTGGTTAAATTCCATGAATCTTCACTGTGTTATCTCTTCACATTGACTATAGTTATTTTGAACCATGTTTAGAAACATTTTGCGTTCATTTTAGCGAATTAATTGCAAAAGTGCATAGTTTTTGAGCCCAAGGTTGAAGAAATATCTTCAACTAATCTCAACCAGAGAATAATAAGAGTTGGCTAATCTCTAGTTTGACTAAGTAATCTTTCGACGACCTAATGAAGACCCTATAAGGGCGTTCCAAGGAATACTATCATTCGTCACAAGTCTGTCATTTTGAAATTTTAACGTAAATGATTACAAACTAAAAATAAATCCCACAGTTAGACGAAATATGTGAATTGTGTGAAATTCCTGAATTATTCAAAGCAATTTTAGGTGACTTTTCGTTAGTAGATCTGCAATTTGTACGTGTGCGGTTTCCATACTTTTACAAATGCCAAGGAATCACGTTTTATATGAACATTCTTAAATTGCTCTTATTTCACTTGACGTGCCCGTTGAGCTGATTGTCACGTCCAGTTTTTCGAACGATTTTTTAACACGAATCGCTTTTGGTTTAAAATTTTGCTAAGTAACATTTATTCAGAAATAAAGTATGTGCATGAAAAGTTTAAATGTTTACTCATTTCGAGATCCTTCGCTGGATATGAATCCTATACCTGCACAGTAATCGTTACAAGCACAACTGTGTCAGTATGTTATTCTTAATTCAAGATGTTTCCCAATAATTGTTTGACGTTTATATATAGAAGTTGTGGCATATTACGACTGGGTTAATTTAGAAAGCTTGTTCTTAGTCATAGAGGAACCTAAATATCGAAGGTATACTGCGAAAACTGTCCCGAGTACAGACAGTTTAGTCAGTTTTGAGATATTCTAATTATAAAGTTTGGGTGTCAATATCGATTCGTAGCAGTCAGTTGGTCTTCTAATTCTGGTCTACTCTTTATTGGGCTTAGTTTATTATACCATTCCAAAGGGTACAATATACAGAGAGATCGTTTGTTTTCGCAGTGTACCCTCGATATGTATGTTGCATTTAATTTTGTTTTTAAAATGCCAGTTACGTGTAAAAGCTTGGTAAATGTGTTTTGACTGGTGAGTTGACATTTATCAATGCTCGGCACTCTGTGGGGTAACAGCGCATGTTTAGGAAGAGTCTTATGAAGTGTGAGAGATTCATAGTGCAGAAACGGATCGCCAGTAGTTATTTTTATCGAAAACGATATGTTGACATTCCCATGTATTTGTAATTATAATGTTTTACCTCTATCAAAACAACGCAGAAGTAAGTGTAGGAAAAATAGGACGCATATTCAACTCGAGGGAAAAACTCTTTTTACCACCGAAATATAAAGCTGCAAAATTTGAACATGGGTTTAAAAGGTTCCACATCCAATTTAATCTTTAAATCTCAAGAATTTCAAACTAAAAATAGAGGAAATTTTAAGAAAAAATGCGTACTAAAACTTAATTTTCTTTATTTAAGGTTTCGTTTAACTTTCCTGATAGAATCTCGTCTTAAATTTTTGTATGCAATTCTTTTTTTTTCTCGACGTGTAATTCTTATAAAGAAGCTGAAGCACGAAATAACTATCCGTCTATGGAATTTTCTGTTGACTCGCCGGAAATGATATTTGCACCCTCCCCTCACACGTAAGAGCCCACTTGTAACGTTACACGTACTATCCGATTTGCGTCGTAAATCCCATCAAGCGTTCCGCAATCCCTATTGCATACATCATTATAATAATGCATAATAATACGGAAATGTAATAAACCCTGCCACCGGTCCGGAGATCGTAAAATTATGTAATCGAAGTCATGATCTGTTTATGCGTACGTAACTAGATAATGCGCGTAATTAAAAACGAAATACCTGTCTCGGAATCCTTGCCAATGTCATTCGTTTTGATGGAGATCGTTTTATGAGCGGAATTATTTTAATTCACAGTTCCACGGAGTTGCGTAACGTCGAAGGAATCGAAAACGACGGGCGAGTGGCGGTCGATTATGAACGGTCCGATTTAGATTCGGTCACGTGTATTTTAATCCGAGGGAAAGGGTCGAAAAATGGAAAGTAAAATCTGTCCAAACTCCATTAAGAAAGTCTCTTCATAGTCGCAGAGTTGTTTCTTCTCGATGTGTGCGAATATCCCGCGATCACACTCTCGTGTTGTAAGTAATGTTTCATCATAAGGACGAAACTGATGTTTTTTTTGGTGTATTTTAGATTGAGGTACCCGTAAATCTGCAAGTACACCACCGATAACAATCTTACCTGGGAGTGCTGCGTAAATTAAAATAATAAGAGGTTTGAAACAAAAATGGAAAATGAATAAGCCAAATTATATTTTGTGTTTTATCGTTTCCTAATTTTTCTAGTATATGTCATGCTATGTAGGGGTGTAGGGTATAACCCTTTTTATATCATTAAGTCCTTTAGTCAGTTTGCCAGGAACTGAATTTTATCAACCTGATGCAGACTTTCTAAAGAACTGATGAACTTTGGTGGATTATCCAGAAATCAGTCTAACTTTCAACCAAAAATGTGTCAAAAATGACCCGAATTTGTACTAATTCCAGAAGTTTTTTCAAAAAAAATCAGATGAAATTGAGTCAACTATACATTTCGTAGCTTCTGTCCTAGAAACTGATATTCTGGTCAATTCCCAGAAACTAAGATTACAACTAAGGAACATCTATGATTCATTTGAAATTATAAATATGAACCAAATATTCCTTTTGCAGTCGTTAACACGTTTTTCCTTATGAATTTTCTTGTGATGATTCATGATTCAGACTGGATGAGACGAAGTATCTCCATTTTGTGGAGAGTCTCCCAACTTTTTATCAAAAACATGACCCTTACATTAGTTGTGCAAACCAAATTTAGCACAGTTTTCCAAAATGTTACGAACGCTAGTCATTAACTCAAATTAATTTTATCTTTCATCAACATAGTTCAAAGATTTTCAAAGATTTTGTTGAATAATTCAAGATCCTTATCCATTCTCTAGCTAGAAACCGAAAACTACCTAAATTCGGTAGTTTTTGGAAAAGTTGCTTTTCCTTGGAAAGTCTAATTTATTAATCTCGTCAACTATTATTTACTTATACTTTACTTTAAAGTTAAGTAAAGTTACTTAAACAACAACTCGGGTAGCTAAAGCAATGAGTGCCATTTCTCTGTACTAAATTGTGGGTCATGGTTGAAAGTAATCAACAATTTAATGTTTCACGTGATGTAATCATTAATAGACACTACCAAAAGAAATGAATACTTATTTACCACAAAACACAAAAACAAGAACAACTCTTAGGTTAGACAAATAACCTAACCTAACCTAACCTATCCAAACCAACCCGTTAAATTTCGCAAGTGTTATAATGATCAGTTAAACAGCTTTTCAATAAGTGTCGCTGCACTTTTATTCAAGGGACTGTATATTGATTGCCCCAACATTCCATAATTCCCCCAAAAACCTTCAGGACTTCATATACCGTTATGAAAATATCTGGGTAACAAGAAGACCTTCGAAAAAGTCTCTGCCGATCCAAAATTCAATAAATTCTCCAAATGGAGACTAAAAATGCAACTAGAGCTGTTCCTTTCAGAAATATTATAATTGAACCCATTTTATTATAGATTTTCAAGTTGTTTTCCGGTTAATGTGAAGCACGAAGAAATATAACAAGATCCTGTAATCCAGTCAATAAATTTTTATGGTACTCAGCTATTTTCATGATTGGTTACAAATCCTTCCAGAAATAATTTACGAAATTATAAAATGTTATCGGGATTCTTAGACGTGCCAAAAATGTTTCTAAAAATATTTCAAAATCTTAAAATCATCCGGAGTTGTAGATGTTTCTGTAGCAAATTAAGGAAATGGCTTTATTTTGACAAAACCTGATAACAATGCTGAATCCAATAATATCTTGAAGTTCCGCCAGACATCTTCAGAATTCGAGAAAATTTTATGACAGAAAGCTCTCGAAAATTTAGGAAAATCCATATTACTCCAGGAATTAGAAAATCCTCTCAAATTGTTTACAAAATTCCTTTAAAAATGCTGATCCTTTTTGGTGTAGTATAATAAAAGCGGAGTATATAGAAATATTACAGAATCTTTTAATCTTGTCAAGACAATTTTAGGGTAATCAGGCATTTTCCAGGAGAACTAGAATTTTTTCATAAATAATTTGGTAGCTTATACAAATTCAGCAGGTCTCTTAGATAATGATGAACTTTTCTAGCAGTATATTAGAATCTTAAAATTTTGCGGGACGTTTGTAATAGAAAATTTATGAAATATTTTTGACGAATACCCTAAGATCCTGTAGTTTCCATATATGTGAATTCCTCCTTATTCAGGATTCCGCGAATCCTCGTTTGGGCTTGTAGAAATGTGGTTTGAATTGTCCCTTTTAGAACTGGTATAATTGAATTTCTAATAATTTTTGATTCGATTCCAATGTGTGCTTTTGCAAAGTCACATATCCCAACTGTCGAAGCGGTTGCCATTTCCTACTTGTCACACGAAAAACCCTTCGATCGCGCTACATATCCTTTTGTCCTCGCGCCCTATTTGCCCGACGGAACGTAAATATTTACCTCTATAGTTTGCAAAGCTTCCATACGGAGTTCATTTGATATTCCATTAGGCATGGCGGCGCCTCGCCAGCCACAGATTTAATTCGATTAACCCGCCGATGCGTCGTCCTGAACACGGACGCGGAAGGAAAATGATACGAAGAATGGAGGATAACTGGAAAATGAAGGGTTCGATGTAACAATCATTTAGTTAATAGCTATACATATTGACAAAATAAGGCTCGTGGTCGGCAGAAGAAAACCAACTAAGATGGTTTGGTCATATGTGGAGAATTGAAGACATATACAAGGATAATAGATGAATCAAGGAAAGCATGGGTGGACGAACTTGGTTGGGCATTTGAAATGGTAGGAATGACACTACAAGAAATGCTGCTGCGAGCAAATTTTGTGGGAAGAGGAGACGAGACCTTTGGCAATGCCTAAAGTTAGGAAATTTAACGAGTTTGAATAAGTAAAAATGTTTCTCACTGAATGTCAAGATAAGAACGACATTGTTTTTGGTATAAGAGGACAGTGTTAATGTATTAGGACAAGGAGACAAGAAACTAATAGGACAGGAACTAGAACAGGAAGGAAGAAGAAGAACAGGAAGGACAAGAAATAAATGATAAATGCCATGACAAATACTCATGACACTTTAAGCTTTCTTCTTCGCCATTCTCTTCCTTCTAATCTGGTTGTTGGAAAAGGTAAATTATTTACATCTTTGGATATCATACAAGGTGAATAAAACGTGAAAAGATATGAAACATTTTTATTTAGGTTCAAATATACAAGTAAGTCAAATAAGTCACAAAAAATGCATATTTCAAATTGTAATCAATATCAAGTGTTCATAATTCACGTTTATTATGTATACATCATGATAAAATTTAAAAACATCATTTACAACCTTGGAGTATAATCGAATGAAATCGATCGTACAAAGTTATATCTATCAATTTGCTTTGGCTTTAAGTCTCGCACTTTGTTTCATATGCATGTTTTATTTAGTTTATTTACCACTCCTTATTGTCCTTTGATGTTTAGAAGCAGTATTAATTTTGAGCTAAAGTTCAGATTGAAAATTTTGAAGCACATCCACGAACTGATGAATATTTGGGTAATAATATTAAAAGTTACCTGTGAAATGACTCGCATGCATTTGTAGAGCGCTGTAAAGACCTACAAGCCCATCTTCATTGATGTAATTTTCTTCTAAATAGTCACAGGATTTTTGTAATTTTTCATAAAGCTAAAACCTGTAACTATAAAACAAAATATTTAGACTAAAGGGTCTATAAGTGCTTCTGGAATTTTAAACCGCAAAAATTGCTCAAACCTAAAGGTTTAAAGGCGTTTCAACTAATTCATTTTAAATTTAAAGGTTGCAAAGAGTCTAGACTGAAAACTCCTGGTTCTTTTAAACCGTTAAACAGCTGAAAGTGTTTTAACATCTAATCTAGAAGGTTTAAGGACATTTCAATCCATTTCATTCTCCAAGGATCAGGGACAATACCTAGATATGCCTTAATGGTCGTAGATGGGTTCTGGAAGCTATCTTAATATAATTTCATAAAATAAGCAGTCTGAATCATGCTAAGTTTAGAAGTTTGGAAGGCCAGAATGTTTAAAATTAGTTGTAGTCCTGTGAACAGTACTCCTCCGGGCCCTCAATTAAATCAGTAAATAACTAATTTACGTACGCCTATGTAAATACCTGGCATCTAAGTTGTAGCATAGACATACTACAATAGAAACCATTGAATTAGATTAACCTAGAAAAAAGTGTCTTGTTAATTTTTTTTCAAAATTATCCGTTAGGTGCCTCATTTTGGACGCGAGACGCTTTATTACTTTCGCGCATGTTTCTACAATCGGTAAATATTTACCCGGCGTTATATAAATATTTAAGACACTTGTTCAAATCGAATGTGCAAATTATACAAACAGCGTGTACCCGAATAATAATAATTCGGATTATCGTAAATAGTCTTGAACTTACTTTACTTCGTCGGATGTTTATCGGAAAACGGATCTGTTTGTGTCCAGTCCGTCTGGTGGTTATTTTGAAAAACGTCAAATGAATTATGGGGCCGTATGGAGTGTGAGAGCGAAGTACTCCGAAGGCGCGCGATAAATAAACGAAATGTGTTTCCTACAAGTAAATCAAACGCGACCTGGTAAACGGGAAAATGCTCAAAGATTTGTACAAGTATGTATATGAGAAAACGTGTTGTGATGCCTTGAAATGTAAATGTAGCACGACTTAGTACAATGAGAAGTTTTCGTTGGCTAGGAATGAAAGTGCTACATTGGAAGTAGCCAATGAAATTGCTTAGAAACTAATTTTTTTATCAATTTTCGTTGTTTTTGCTATTTTTCCAGTAAGAAAAATGAGTTTTTCGATAAGTAAACATACGTATCAAGTGTTAAATATAATTTTGAGACTTTGTTTCTTTTTATACCTTTTCCTAAAATGAATAGTTTCCAGTATCTGAGCGAAAATTAAAGTAAAAAAAAAAAGAAAATTTGGGAGTTTTTCACAATTTGTTTAATACAAAGCTAAGTTTCCTTTTTGAACTTGGTACATAGTGTTCGACTATTTTAGAGCCTTTTAATTAAAAATCAGCTCAGCTATCCGATCGACCCGAATATAAATTTTTACTACAGATCTCGCTTGGGCTATTTGTTATCATGGAACGTTACTTGGTAGTTAATGCATAAAATAAATAGGCAAGTAAATGCCATTTCCAATCCCCTTTGGACATGTCACGTTGTGCGTAGAGCGTAATGCGCCTTTGAGATCGGTCCCCTGCGCACTTCGTCACGGTTCTCCGCCTCATCAGTGCGCCGTAGATTAAACGTTAATGTGACAAAAAGGCGTCCATTCACTGAAAACCCTCTCGCGTGAATTTTCGCCTGTCGGTCACGTAGTCTATCAGATAAACGACTTCTTTTCTCCTAGGAAGGAATTTTAACGGACTTTGTTATTGTTTTCTGCCTTAACGGTCACCATAATTTCGATCCTGGAAACTGTCGGGCGGGTCCGCGGAACGAATTTGGAAAATAATCGGTTCCGATGAATGGGCCACAATTAAGGCCCGGGCGATTTCGATCAAGGAGTAAATTAGGTTTTGTGAAGTGTTTTTAAAGTGTAATCTCGAGAGGAAAACGAGTAATTACTATGGAATTCTGGGGGAAATTTAAATATAGACGAGAAGATAATTCCTCCAAGAACTCATGCGTTGTCTGATATAGTAAATATCTGCCCTGCCCTCTCTAAAAGAAAAAGATATACAAAAATTTTTAGACCACGGTTTTATTAAGTCGACAATGTATAAACTGGATATATTTTATTAGTGTCACCTGATGAACGCCAATTTAGTGTTTAAGCTTGAATTCAATATACTCTAAACATGATTTATTTTCATCTTAATATGACCTACCTTCCGGTACGGCGCGATAACGCCTCATTAGCATAAGCCGTAATAAAAATAATTGTAAACCCATCTAGTGAGTGGTCGCTATAAAGAGCATAAATATGTGGTTCTGGCTTTTATGATTTATTTGATTAGAAACACCCATACGGTTATATTATTTATCACTATTATTAAGTCGCTTCATTACCACAATCACAACACTTTTATGCACACGTGCCCTGGCTTAAAGACCAAAGTAGCATTGACTTATAGATCAAGCAAATTAGACCAAAGTCGACTGGAATAACTAAATTAATAAATACAGCACGGATCGACTTGCAGTCATAGTAATTTGTGATTAGGCTATGTCATAACTTTTTGGAGACACCCTGTATAATGTAAATATGCCTATAGCTAGAACACCTAACCTTAAATTTATGGAATTGAGTTATGTTATCATTTGACATAAGAAATTGAATGTTATGTTCTCAGTGATCAAAGGTAAACTATAAATTGTTATTAAAATTACTTGTCAGTTTATTAATTAACGCTAATTATTAAAAAAAATCACAAATATAATTGCTGTTTTCACAAGATATGACTTACAGCAATGAATTAATTTGATACAATTAAATTAAAGTCTGTTGACCGATAATCTAAACTCGAAAGGAATTCTCCTAATGGGTCTTCCCCCTTTTTAGTGTTCCTTATAAAAGTAGTGGATATTCCAGGAAAAAATTCCTCCCATAGTTCCACGTGGGTCGAGAGACACCTGCTCAGAATTCTTAGAATTCGAATATTATGGCTATTTCCAGAAAACTTCCTCCGGTTCTGCGAACATCGGTGTTGTTTACCTTCTCTACTATTCCTGTTATGAATTTTTGTCGATCCTGAGAAATTCTAGAGATTCTAGGAAGAAATGTGGGACGAGAGGTTCCCCTGAATTCCTAATGGCGCCGTTAAAGTGTTATGCTCAATACGGGCAATATTTTCCTGGATACAGAGACTGACTGGACGTAAAAAAATTGCAATTTCCACATTTATTCATTGTTGCCTTTTATAGGAGCAAAATAATCCTTGTTTTCAATGCTTAGTTGCTTTAAGCAAGCTGGTCAGTTTAGAGGTGGGACAGCAGCTCCCACAATCCATTTATTAGAAAATTGGATATGAAGGTAGTTTTAAATATTTAATGTGAAATAGAGAGGTGCTTCATCATCTTGTGAAAACAGACGTGTCACGGCTAAGAGCTAACTGCTCCTCTATGGAGGTATACTTAATACTAATATTTGCTTATTACTTACTTTCCATATTGGGTATATTAAAAATTTTAATCTTGAAACAAATGATAACTTTTCCTTTGCAACCTTTCGAGAAAGATAATTCCCGGCCAATCAGGAGCCTAGGACGCTTATTATATTATTATTTAATTATATTAAATTTATTGTGCAGTGCGAATGGGCCTATTATTATTAAACTGTAGTTTATGGCTTCCAGATGTGTCTGGATGAAATTCAAACAGCCAGCCATGGATCACGAAAGTCTAGGCTTTAGCTATGCAAATGTGAGTATGCTGATCATGTTAAGATGAAGGTCATGAGATTGTAGACAGTAAATATGAAGAATGAGCCTATTCAATATTGTTTATATGCAGGTCGTAAGATTCTAAACTGTAGGTATGCATATCATAAGACTGAAGGCTGTAAATATGCAAGACTGCATACCCAAAGTTTAGTTATCATATAATTTGAACCATGTCAATCATGAGATTAAAGACAGTAAATGTGGATAATACAATATTCAATACCGTAGATTACACAGTCATGGGATTCTATATTCTACCTGTGCCGTCATGACACTGAACGCTCTTAATATGAAGGCATAAGTATGCTGTGACTTAAGACTGCATATATTGTATGTAGATTATCCCTTTTGAAGATGTTGTTCATAAACTTCTAAACAATAAATGTGTAGAATGCGGGGCTAAGTACTAGAAATATGCTGCTCATGAGATTCTGCACTGTAACCATTAATTGTAGATATTCATATGATGATGAAGAGATTGAAGATTAAATATGCAGAATTATACATTTCGCGCATTTGCTATGAGAAGGTCATAACTCAACACATTAATATTTAAATATCTACTGTACTTCCCTGTTATTAATAAATACCATTTAGATCGCTTTAAATCGTCATTTAACACCGAGCTTATTGAACATAATTGCGTTTTATTGCTCTCACGTAAAAATAATTTTGTAGTTATGAGTTCCTAGCAGTAAATGAGCGATATATAGGTTACGATGATCCAGATCGTCGGTCTTATGATACAAATCATAAATATATAGACCACGGGACTCTATACTGTAAATATGCATATAATGAGACTGAGGATGTAATTGCTGATCATGAAATTTAAGCTATCGTTCATTTAATTCCGCAATATCATAATTCAAAATTGAAAATGTTGAGTTATTGGCACATTAAAAATCTTGAAGCCCCTGGTGTATTGTTAGCTCTGAGCTTCCCGTTATTTGCTATAGATATCATTAGGAGTTCCTATATGATATAGGGTATGATATTCTAGGTTATAAAGATGCAGCCCATGAGTTTCAGTATGTAAGTAGGCATACGGCTCTTGATGTTCCAAATTTTCTTCCCAAACCTTTCCCAGGAAGCATATTATTTTTATTAAATGACTAAGTTATGACTTCCCCAGAATCAAAGAAATTCTTATTAGTAACTTCGGAACTGATTACGTGATAAGTGGCCATGAATCATCAGGACAGAATTGTGAGGAAGTTCTCATGTTAATTTAATTTAAATTCACGTGACTGGTTTCAGCTCAACCGCCATCATCAGACATACAGAATTATCGATAGAAGAATATTAGTAATGGCGATGAGGTCTTGACCTAAAAGTATTAAATTTAGTTTGGAGTGAAGAAATATGTTTTCTTACATTATTATCTCCGTGAAGATAAATGTGTGAAAAATATCATAAATAATATCTCAATTCAGGATGGAAAGCCCCGCGAGCACGAAGTGTAGTTGTAACACGTCAGACCGTCAATGACTTGAATAATCGAGCAGCAAATCGAACTCCTCATTTGATTGAACCGCGATACCTAATCCAGTAGTACTTTTTTCTCGCCCTTTCTTACAATATCATCCGCGTTGAATCGCAAGAAGAGCCATCCCATTAAATCCGAGGCGCGCGCAACGAGGAAAAAACCGATCCTCCGACTGTTATTCTAAAAGAAAACCTATAATTCCTGTCCGACGATATGTCCGAGCGAAAAGCTGTAAGTCATCTTCTCGCATACACACGGAGAATTTAATTCTCTCGTTCTCTCTTTCGCTCTCCTCATCATCATCATCGTCCGAATCATCGCGATGTACCCCGCGAGACACGTGCAATTACATCAAAACCCGGTAATTTACCTGCGGAGAGGAAAAAAGAGAGTACGAAAAGATCCCGGGCAAAAAAGTGGTCAAGAAGAACGAAAACTCGCAAAAGTAATTTAGCCTTACTGTGCTGAGTAAGAAGAGAGAGAGAAGATACATCTTGACAAGTCACGGTCGCGTATCCTATTCTTCATGGGAATTTCACTTATATAACAATTAAAGGAGTTATCTTCGGATCTAAGTGTGCCTCTTACCGCACGTTTTTGCGCGAAAACAATCGGCGACGATGTGGAATGCATGTGTGGGAACATTCCGTCCTTCCTTATGATAATTTACGTGAAGTCACATTTGGACCGAGATTCGGTAGCTCTTCTGCCGCTCTTGCCTAATCGGATTGACGCCAGATGCAACTGCGAGATGACACAGTTCACAAGAGTGGTTTATTTATTTGAGAAATGGGGAGTCAATCGTAATAGCATCTGCGGAATCTCATTCATGATTTTAGTCATTAGGAAGAGTCAGTTAATTTAAAAAGTAGATCCATTAGTATGTGAGTGGCAAATTTTGACAGCTCCATTTTCAAAGAACTTATTACCCTTTGTTACTTTCTTTCTTCCATTCTTTGTTTGTTCCTTCCTTCCTTCCTTCCTTCCTTTCTTCCTTCCTTCCTTCCTTCCTTCCTTCCTTCCTTCCTTCCCTCCTTCCTTCCTTCCCTCCTTCCTTCCTTCCTTCCTTCCTTCCTTCCTTTCTTCCTTCCTTTCTTTCTTCCTTCCTTCCTTCCTTCCTTCCTTCCTTCCTTCCTTCCTTCCTTCCTTCCTTCCTTCCTTCCTTCCTTCCTTCCTCTCTTTCTTTTTTTCTTTCTTACCCACATTACATTATGTATATGGAGTTTCGTCAAAAGCTATGGCATGGCTATGGATGTAATCTACATGTTGACTATATGTCGAAATTTCAATCTAAATTCAGATCCTCCCCTTCAGTTTATTGCCTTCAGCATTATACCCTGTCCAGCACCGTTGAAATAGGATTTGTGGCATGTGGATCGATGGTTTAAAGTTTCTTGATTGAGACGTATATAAAGTTTCTAAAGCTCGTACTGTAAGTTAGGATTACTTTGATCCAATTTTTACCAAAAATCTGTTTATCGCCAGTTCTAATCGAGTTCGTAAAATGCCAAGGAAAGTTGCAACTACGTCGTTCGTTCAATAGGTACGTAGGTATTTAGTATTTTAATAAATGGAGTGGTTGCAGGCATTCTCGGTTCGTATTCAATAAAGCGGACGTCGTGATTTGCGAATCTCGATACCGGCGCACCGGTCCGCTCTCGAATGAAAGAAAAAAATACTATTACAAACATCGGATAGCTCAATTACGGACTTTTTTCCCCTCTCTTTACCGGACAAATTACCGGATCGTCGACTCCTCTCTTTTTCCTATTCTATTCTCGTTTCGAGTACAATACGCGAGGGTTTTTTGCTCCTCTCTTCGTTACGGTTCTCCTCGAGCCATCGGGAATATCGCGATGAACAAGGAACACCCACGGAGGACGGAATCGATTTTTCGAAAAAAAAATCCGAAACAATCGATCAGGACGGGAGTTTCGAATGGGACGACCCCGGGGTACGAGACGTTCCACTAATTCGCACAATGGGCCGTGACGCGCTGCGCCAGTTTTCTCGTACGCATGAGCAGACGTCGACTGGTGACGGTGCAATTTGCACCTTTTGTCGAAAGATTGTATAGGTCAAATCTTGCAATACAACGCACTTGTAAATCAGCTGAAAGGGTAAAACTTTCATGGCAAAGTCACATTGTGGGAATGTGAAGGGATACACAAGGTGTCGTGGAATGTATGGACAACCCTTAAAGGATTGCAAAGTACATTCAAAAATTACATCAAATTATATAAAAATTTTCCTAATGGGGCTTCTTAACGAGAAATGCACTGTCAAAAATAGGATACAACATCTTCCTTAATTTCTTGTATCTTTATTATCCCATAGGGGTTGGTATACTGGTTGCTGGCACCTTGGCTTAGTGTCGTGTGTCGGCACCAGGCTTAACTAGCCTTGCACCCCAAATTTGCCCTCGTCAAAGATAAGATCTGGTCATGACAGTAGAGGACTGTTATATATTGCACCCTGTTATATGATATTGCACTGTTTAAATATCTGTTTTCCATGTTTTATCACGTTGAATATATTTTGAAATTGTAGCACATTTAAAAAGATAGAGAATGATGGAAGTAGTGCCAATCCTTCGTCTGGATTTCATTGAATAGGGGATTTACCATATCCCCTTTTGACATGGTGTAATGGAAAATAAAATGGACTGTATGCGAATTGAAGATCAAAACGCTGCTTGATATTTTTTCCGGTAGGTGTAATCCGGTTCCTGTAGGCTATGGGGCCGGCCTGCAAGAAGAATCGTAAGCAGGAAGCGAGTGCCAAGGCTCTGAAGTGCCGGGGAAAATCGCGCTCGGACGTAAGACACGTGCATGGCGGAGTTTGACAACGCAAAGCGAGCATGCGCGACAAAGACAATGGAAATGTGACACGATAACAATGACTTTATATTATTACTCATTAAAACGAGAATTCCACTTGAGCACACAGTAGGTTTGTTAAAGTCAAGATGGCAAATATTGAAATATATTAATGTGAACAATGTCGAGAAAGCAGTAATTATTATTGTTGCATGTTGTACGTTACACAACTTGAAATGTGTTAATCATGATACAGGGAATGAAATCGACAATGTGGAAGATGATATTAAAGAAGTTATAATGGAACCAATTTTATATAATAATCAACCACAAATGAAAAGAAGTTAAATTGTGTTACAAATAAATCCGACATATACGTAATACTGTTTAAAATGTCTACAGTTAGCTCTTATAAGCCCCAAGGTACATTTAAAAAACAAGAATTGGCTCTTTGCAAAGATCAGCAGAAAAACGTACCTATTCGTTGCCCCTTCAAGCGTCGTATCCTTTATCTTATTTCTATTTAAAATTAGTGCCATCTTTACTCGTATTTTTGTTCATTTTACTCTTGAATCATTTTAGCGATTGTCCACATCTAAATTTCCAAAGTTTTTAAGGATTTTCTATAGTTTTCCAGTAACTGTTCCCTTAGGAGATTATACAGAATTTGGGTATACAGGTTGAGTAAAGTTGTTCCTTACAGTAACTGCTTTCTGGATTGCATGCATCAGATTCTCCGCCTGACATGGCTGAACGTTAATAGTTTTAGGTGTCTGAGGTAATGCTGCATCAATGATCAGTGGTGGAATTGATTTATGTTCGTCTTCTAAAATTTCATCAATATCGTCCATTTTAGTAAAGTATGGAGGACTCGGCAGGCCTTCGCAGTTCGTTTCTGCCTTTGTATGGCTTTCAAATACACAATACAAGTTCCTTATCTCCTACATTATTGCCCGTGTAAAACCTTCTGCGTTTCATTATTGTACTACATCGAATCAAACAGTGTTTGTTATAATTTTCGTCTGAAAACTCTGCATTGTATTTCTTCTTTAACGTGAGAAATAATAATGTTGCCTCAAGGTCCAGCTGTGTGGGTTTCTTTGTTTTCCAGGTACATTCTGGTATATTGCTTTGCCTGAAATCTGAAAAGCACGGGATTTGCAAATTTGCAGTACCTTGGTCGAGCATGACACTAAAGGTTCATATCATTCTAAGTTAGGTTAGGTTCTAAAGCCTTCTAAATCAACACGAATTTCACATTCTAAGCCCATTCCTGTACCTTTGTATCCAGAAATATTGCATTTAAGATCGATATCGAAACCACGCTAAAAGACATGGAATTATAGGTTATTAAATGGATGGATTCAGCAATATTGCTCATGCCCAAAAAATTTTCGATTTAGTATGTCTTTGGCCATTGGTTTAAAATATTTATAAGCCTATGCGCGCTACGTCATCGTTGCTTCGCTAAAATAAATGGATTTCATCACCAGAAAATTGCTCCAGTTTTTATAATAGTTAGATGGCAGAATCAATGATCATCAAAAACTTATTTGTAGGTTTACGAATACAGATGTTTATAATACTATATCTTCTTTTACGAGCCACATTCTAAAATAACTTCGCTTTCGTAAAAATTTACATATTTATGACAAAAATAACACACCAATTTTATGGAAATCCTGGAAATTCTAATCACTTCAAATAACCCTCATGTTTCCGTCTTGTGTGATTAATCGCTCCTTAATAACAACTTAATTATAAATTCTCTCTTATTGCATTTCTGCATTATCTTAACATCACCAACTCGGATATTCTCACGTAAAGTGTGTAGAACGTGTATTTTTATTTTTACTTCTATTTATTTTACATATAATACTTTTGACGATTAAACTACGATAGGTAAGGTTAAATGTTTTAGTACTCGTCGGGTCGCTGTACTCATCTATTGGACGAAGAAACAAATCGTACTGGACTTGGAGCTTGTTTTTCTCTTAGTACGAGACCCACCTTAGAGGTGGAAGGATGGTCTTTGGAAACATTTTTACTTAATTTTTTGATTGGTAGTTGGTTGAAGCATTACTAATATTTGGCTTCTTATACTTGAAAGAAGACGAATTAAAGCTAGCATCACAGGGTGGCATAACAGGGTTAGGGTGTCATTTGGGCTATATGCTTTGTATGGTATTTATATGCTCATATATTTTGGGACACCTTGTGCACTTTTTGCCTGCTTATTTTTTAATTCAGCTTGTTTTTCATTTGACAGGTGTAACAGTGAAATTTATTACAAATAGGAGGAATTTGTTGTAGAGGCGGCTGGGACATACTTCAAAGTAATTTTAATTAGCAATTTTTTACTTTTACACCGCAGAAAACGTAATTAAACCATAGACACCGTTATCGCGAAGTAACTAAAAATTAAAGCGTGGGTTGTAAACGTCCGGCAAACTTTGGTTCACACCGAAATTTGCCGGAAGTACCGCACACCCACGTCGCCATTGTTGGTTACCTTGGTAATAAAGCCATCTTTAAAAAATTTTTGGTATATTATTATTTAACGAAATGGCGAGAAATGGTTTACTCACATGTGGTACATGAAATTCAATATCATACTATCTAAAAAGCACATCGAATTAACTCTTTATGGTCTAGAACTATATTGCGAGGTTTGCACTACCTAACGTATATCTCTTGCCTTGACTTGTTGAACTGTTATTATCCAATGAGCGATCGAGATTTACTTCTAGATGAGCTAAACTGTTTTTCCTCTCGATGCCTCTCACTTCTACTCCCGACATTTCCCGTGTCATTAACGGCGCTGTTTCGCTTTCGCTCTCCGAAAACGCCCAATCGAGATTAGGCGTGTGCATGTGTTAAAATAACGCTTTGGGGTAAACCGTCGTCTCCCACGATATTCGAGTTTATGTAAAAAGTGTCGGTGTGTTGCAAGAGCGGGAAAAGGCTCGGCTCGCGTTCTCGCGGATGATTACGTCTTAGAGGAAGGGAATCGATGTATCGATCGCGGGCCTGAATCGTTTTCAGCGAGGAATCCGATACGGTTTCACAGAAACGGCGGTGGAATCACTGAAGCTACGAGGACGGATTTAATTTGTCTTTGTGCGATGGGGATTGTGCAAACTGCCGAAAATTTGAGTGGATTTGGAGGTGCTGAACCTTGATGGAATCCGAAATATTCTTCGAAAGTTACAAGTAGCACAACGAAAATTTGATATGACGAGCTGTGTACACGTTAGGTGATGAAAGGGTTGTTGTATAAACGTGTAAACTTTTGGCATAGCGTAGAGCCTCTTTCGCCCTATACAGCCATCATCAGTACTCTGCACATCCAAGTGGCGAAATACAAGATCAGACCATAAAACTTGTAGTAAGCTTAACAAACTGTTGTTACTAAGTGTTATATTAAACTGCTACTTCAGACACATTTTATGTGAAATTGAAAATTGTTGACAAAAATTGTTGAAAATTGAGAATTGAAAACGACCACGCCAACCCACTGTTGAGGGCCTGCCGTAACGAATCTTGGTTGAAAAATGAAAAGACTCCATAACCTCGAGATACCAGAAGGAATGTAGAGTGCAAACATACTGGGGAATCTCCTTTCACCCTCTCTTACAATGTAAAACAGGTTTCATCCACTTCTGAATTACATCTCAAGTATTTGAAATATTTTCTAAATGTCGCTTTATGAAACCATTTTTTTTAATAAGTAACGCTTTCTTCGCTGTTTAAACTTTACTTTTTTGCTCCCATTAGTAACATGAGCCATATATGACCTTTAACGATCTACGTACATATATAGGTAGTAAATAAAATTTATAATTCATTTATGTGTTTACCAAGTACAAAAATATTATGTCATACATTATTTCATCCGTAGAAAATATAACCAGTAACGCCCTGATTAAATTTGAGCCATGTTTAATTAAATTTAAATTTAAGTCTAAATTACACAGCATAGCAGCGTGTACACTTACACTTATTCATTAAGGAATAACATATGTTTAACGATAGATTACTTCGATATCAAAAAGCTGCTCATCGCAGGTGCATATGAAACGTTACCACACGCGTCTGTGGTTATTAAGGAACTTTTTGTTGTACGTAGCAGGACTAACTTGTGTGAAAAGTGGCGACAAACCGTAAACAAACTGTAACTCCCGATGTAATCTCATATTTTATAAATTACAATTTGAAACATGTAACGTTATTACCGACTTACCTAAACAAAACAACATACACATACATACGAATTACGCAACGTAAGTAACAAAACAGGTCGGTAATTTGTCCGCACCGACGACAATATAATAATAATAACATTGCTTTTATCAAGAATTCCTTTGCGCATTCGTAGCATAACAGGGCAAAAAGAGACTGCGACTCGATTCCATAATTTTTTTTCACTGTCTTTTCACTTTAGAAAGGTTTCAGTTCGGAGGAAACAATCACTTTTTGAATACCAGACTGTGACACGTTACGAAAGTAGGCACCTGCATTAAAGTGTCAGATTCTTGTAAGTCCGAGCTTTACGTAACAGCGCAGCGCGAATAATTTCTTATCATTAATGTTCCCATTAGAGGCGACGATGAATGAACGCTATCTCCCCTAATAAATTCCAACGACTCCAGGAAGTATGTTACATAACTCGAGGAGGAAAACCTCAGTTTTTCCCAACGTATCATCTTCCATCACCAGCGCGAAATTTATCGCAGATAAATTGATATTTAAATATGCAGTTTGCGCAGTTCTTCCAAGTGTTATCGTGTATGACGTCCACTCCGTTAACCATAAATAATAACAATTAACCTTTGGAGATATGAGGCGTTTAATAGTTAAACTCGTACGAAGTACGCACTGACGGAGAATGGAGAACTCGAAAGTGTTAATTCATATTTCACTAAATATACGTCGGAGATAAAAGGAATGAGACCGTTAGACTCGAATGGGGAACTTTCAAAGCTGAAATGGAATTTTAAATGGGAAACTCATAATTACCTTGTATGAAATTTAGTGTAATTGGAATCAGTTGAATTATTGAAGGTTAGAAAATTGGACACTTTCCCATTTCAGTTTTCTAATGTGCGAGATACTAAAATGGTTCGTACCAATATGATCGTAATATCCAAATTTTTAATTAAAAATATCCGTAAGTGGTTTTATTGATACGCCACTGGAATAATTCGTTACTGAGTAAAGTAACGAAAATTGCTTTAAATAGTGACGACAATTAAAGCAAGTTGTGTAATAGTCTCTGATGCTTCATTTTTTCAAAAAAGATCTGTACGATTATTCCATACGAATTAATTACATATTTGTACTACAGATTAAAAAATATTACACCATTTTTAAAAAAAATCCGGAGGTGCACCAAATAAAAAATATTAGGAAGGATTTTAGAAATTTTATGAGGTGATAATTTTGACCAATTAAGCATTTGCAAATTATAATTACAAATTAATGGAATAAAATGGTTGAAAAGAGACAAATACACATACTTGCCAACTATACAAGTTTACGTACACAAAGAAAAGGGATTCCATAAAAGTACCAACAGATTGTGCTGTTGTGCCAAAACATGTTGAAGGAAAACATTCAACTATCTTACGCAGCAAACAGCAGGGATATATTGAAGCTTCCCACTGCTTAAAAATGTTTGTAGTGATGTATTCAATAATCCTATTCCCAAAAAAGCCCTAAGGGAATTTATTCAACCATTCCATTCACCAAAAGACACTTGTAGGAATTTATTTAACCACCGCATTTCCACCAAAAACTAGTGTAGAAATTTATTCAACCATTCTGTTTCCCAAAAAGCTATTATAAAATTTATTCAACAATTCCCCTCTCCAAAATCCTTATAGAGTTTATTTAACCAACCCACTCTCCCAAAAATGTTGCAGAAGATTATTTAATTATTTTACTCCCCCAAAAATATCCTTGAAAGAACTTATTTAACCAGGTTAGTGCCCAAAAAACCATTGTAGAATTTATTCAATCGTCCCATCCCACAAAAAACCCCAGTAGGAATTTCCCCTCATTCACCATAAAACCGTTGTATAAATTTATTCAACCTTTCTATTCTCTAAAAAAGTTACAAAAGTTATTCAAATGCCTGTGTAGTATTAAATACAACACAAATGTATTGATTTCTCCTTATGTTAGGCGTTCTAATGTCGTGGGTTCTTAATATGAAGAATTTATTGGAAGAATTCATGGATTTTCCATCAAATTTTCCAAACTTTCAGAAAAAAAGATGGTACAAAACAGTACAGAGTATTATATGCATCATAGTTTCGCAATTCGCAAAAATATTAGTTAAAAATAAAAAGAAAATCCGATTCGGATTTTCGCTACGCCAAAATGCATGTAGATAGCTTTGAATACAATCAAACATATCGTAAAGGTTTTGCAGAGGGCCGGGTACGATTTTTGTTCCCCAGAAATCAAAATGGCTTGCGATTTAATTACATAAGTTTTCAAAAAGTATTTGCTTGCCGTCTTTTCATTAACTGAAAGTTGAATTAAAAATTTTCTTAAAATAAGTGACAAAGTTCATGAAAAATCCTACGTTTTATAGAAGTTCTTAGGTGCTCTCAAAGCAGTTATGACTATTTTAATATTGTACCAAAGGAAAAGTACCAAAATAGTCAAATCAAATTGATGATTTTTTTTGCACCTTTTCTTAAAACACTCATTACTGTAGTTCATATAGTTGAAAATTTTTCTTATGGTAGGTGGGTTTTTGTAGTGATATCAATTTATTGAAATATGGTTGTTTTTATTACTTTATTTTAAAACTTATACTTTAAATCAGAGTACCATATCTATGAATAAAGTCCATAAAATTATTGTTCAGGACCTTCATTTGGATCTTTTATACGTTTTTTCAACGATCTGAACCAAAGCTACAAGTGTTTTAAGAAAAGATGCAAAAAGACGTCAATTTGCTTTTACTATTTTGGTACTTTTCATTTACTACATTATTAAAATCATCATAACTTTGAAATGAAATATTCGTATTAAAAATTTTTTTGAAAAATGTCAAACAAATGAATAAAAATACAAAATCATCGTTTTCAAGTTCGTGTAAAATTGGAAAATGTTCGTTCGTTCGAAAAATTAGCAATATGTTATCCATGCTTTGATTTGCCAAGAAAATGTCCTCCGAGATACTTCGAGGAGTGAGAAATCTGCTGGGGGTTGAAGGGGTGATTTTGGGAAATCGTAATTTGCCTATATGGTCAGCAATAAATTAGCAATAAAATATGACGTTTAGTAAACGTTTGCATCTTCATTGGTTCCGGAGATACGGGTGTGGATGACCTGACTTAAGTATTAAGCCAGATTATCCCCTTTATCTCGGAAAGGGGTGGAGCAATAAAACAGTTTTTAGAGTAATAAATTAGCAATAAAATATAGTGCTATAAAGAATGCAGACTTATGAAATGGATGATCTGGCTTAATAGACGTAAATATGTATATCTTTTATCATATTTTCCTTCCATCCTTCAAGCGCATTCAAAGAATAACAGTAAGTTGCAAATGTGGTGAACGTTGGCGCGCTCGCCTCCTCCCGTCTACTTTGGCTCTTCAGGTATTCATCATTGGGCACATTTATCCGTCCCTGGATCTGCATATCATCCGAGACGATCGCATCCGCCCCGATTTAATTCGCCGGGCACGTTTCGAGAAGTGGAAAATGTCCCCGGTCAAGTGGAATGGCCATCATTTTATTACGTAGCTCTATTACACTTCCTCTCCAGAGGTCGTCCTTGAAGGAAGAAGTGCACGACCATCATACACACACTAATATAATAAGTATGAACTCACGCGCTCGTTAAGTTTGAGAAAAAGAAAGAAGTCCGTCGGTAAAAGTATCAAATGATGTAAGGGAGCGAATAAATCTCGGAGATAACTTCATTTCGATTTGAGGGAATTTTAATGGTCTTTTGTCGATGGAATCTCTCGCGAGGTTTCTGTCCGCGTTTCAGCAACAAGTCGCAGGTGAAATTTACGATGCGGACGTATTACCGTAAATTATATCTGGATTGATGGGCTCCCGGGGAATTTGAGGTAAATACACTTTGCTTATAATTTTTCTCCGTAAAAAACAAAGCAAACGAATATGTAGCTACTTCAAGCGATTATTGTCCCATCTGCTGGAAATGAGAAATCCTGTAATTCGAACAGACTTACATTTTTGACACCTTTTGTGGAGTTATTGCACAAATTCCTGGACAAAGGGAGGTTTGCTTTCGTTTTAAAGGAGATATCGCCACATATTTTGGCTGGTATAACGATTGTTGCTGATAACTGCAGTACCAAATTACCTACACGTAGTTGTCACAAGACCATAGATAAGTCAATTGAGGCTCAATAGGCTCCGCCTCAGTATTTTACCTCAGCATTTAAAATACTGACTTCTCTGAAACACTGAGTTCTCAAAAATCAAAACCTGAAGTTGATGACATTCAATTATAACAAATTAAGTTAACTAAACACTAACTTTATAACAACCTATTTTGGTCGATTTCTGAAGGCTTCCATCAAAACCTACAGTTGATAACATTCAGTTATAACAAATTGAGTTAACTAAACACTAACTTTTATCAACCCATTTTGGTTGATTTCTGAAGGTTTCTTCTGCCTTAAACCCAATTGTAGGTATGCCGTTTACTCTTAGTTTGACTAAACTCAGCTAGTATAAGCAATTCTGTACATTTTAATTGGACCTAATTGGCTAGATTTATTAAATCACAGGGGTCTTACATTGCAGTAAATTCTCTAAAGTCCTCACTTGGTCTATTTTTCTACGTTCTCTCAACATCAACCCTATAGCACTAATGCTGCATACTTTTGATTAAAGTTAACTAGGTTCAAAGATTGTTCGTTGCTGGTGTTATTAAACGATGTTTACCCTTTGTTACAACTTTGTTATAATTTAACTAAACTCAGTTCAGTTCAGTCTCAGTTGGACCCAATCTGTTCGTTGCTAGAGTTACTAAACCAAGTTCAGTTAAATCAACTTTATACCACACAAGTGGGTTTCAAATACAGTAATTTTTGAACTCAGCGTTTGGTATATTTCTCAACGTCTTCTCAGCCTTTGATCTAATTGGACGTGTACAGTTCGGTCTTGGATGAACTGAACTTCGCTCAGTTGCTTAAGCAACTTGATTAGTTGTAACTAGCACTTGTTTATGATTTAATTAAATTGGGCTTATCTAAGTACAGCTTGAGCGGCTCTTGTTCAACGGGCCCTTGAATACTTCCATTTTTAATTCCTGCTTATAATTGCAGTTAACATTCCTTTTTTGGTTTAACTGAACTCAGTACAGTTCAACTAAACAGTTTGGTAGGTTTTAAATTGGTCCCAACTACTGGTCGCGTCTAACAGGGTTAAGTTAAACACATCTCCAACTGCATATATATAATGGGCACTTGTTCAATGATGCCTTTGAATATTTCCATTTTTAATCCTTTCTTCCTTGGTCGATTTTTTAAGACTCCTTCAGCCTTACACTTGGATCTACGTTGTGAAGTTTCACTCTTGGTTTAACTGAACTAAGTGCAGTTCCGTTAGGCAATTTCATAGGTTTTAATTGGTCCCACCTACTGTCGATAGCTAAAGCAACTAAAGTGAGTTCTATTGAACACACCTTCTGGTGTTCAGTAGCTAAACAGTTTTGTGCCTTAATTGAATCCACTACTATTGGATACTAGAATTACCAGTAACGCTATGTTCATTTACGTGTACAGTATTATATTGCACAAATTGGCCATAGAATACCTACTGTGATTAGGCCTTAAATCCGATTTGGGTACACTGGATTTACTCTTGGAGTAACTGAACTCAGTTAAGTTACTTAAGCAATATTGTAGGTTTGGTTGAAATTTAATTGAACGCAGTTTCAGCTATACCGGTACAACCGAGTTTTGGGGTTTGGCAATGTTTACACCCCCTTTCATTTGGTCGACTATGCCCCTTACTTTGGGGGGTTTAATGAACAGAGCAATTTCCTCAGTTCGGCTAAACGGGGTTCAACTGAACTCCACGTGTACAACGTGACCTTAGGACGTATTAATTTTTAAACCCCCATTTGGTCCGTTTCTCACGGCCTCCGCTTCCTCCTGCTTCTCTCGCTTCGCCGTTCTCGCCTCTTTTCCGCGTTATTCCGACTTTTTGCCCGGAGACCGTTTGTCAGGATTACGTCGAATTGTTTACGTGAAAGTGCGACTGTTACGGTCCCGTCCGATGTAAATTCTCTTGTTTGGCGTCCAGATAAAAATCTCTCCCTCGGAACACAGCAGAACAGATAATATTCTACGATATGGCCTGTCTCGCATGCACACACTCGCGCTCATACATACGCGAGCTATTCCTAATATAATAAATATGTCCGATGGCCAAGTGGAATGCCAGTAAATATAGCGGAGGATCGAAGACGCGGAGGTAAAGGAATGGAAAGTTGTGTCTTAGGTTTTAGGAGTTGTGGCTATTGTCTGTGGGTAATTTCGTTTTGCTTGTGATGGTGTTATTTATGACGTACTATGTTAATGGTGTTGTAGAGGTGTTCCGGAGTTTCGTGGGCAGTCAAACCTACATACGATTTATGAACGTTGAAGCGTCAAGTAGATTTTTGGAAATTATTGATGTGTCGTTTTTGTCTCTAGGAAGGCTTGATCGTTACTGTTCATGACAGTCCATCATCATTTTTCATGAAACAGGTCAACGTTTCCTGAAGGTACTTTTCATACTGTTTCATAGCATGACGAGTAGTGCATTTTGTCCATTCTAACCATTTCTTGATTATATTTTCCTCATTGCTTCTTCATGGACAGACCAATCTCGTCTTCTCTGGCGATCATTCGCACTGCGTACAAATGCGTTATCAATGGAGTGGCAAACGCTATGCTGGTGCCAAATTTTTCAAAAAGTAATGTTTTGGACATGAAAATTTCATATCCCACATTTTGATCAGTTAACCACTCTTGAATACCTGAATATCTGCATTTCCCCAAAAACTATTTGGAGTTTTTGTTAGCAACAAAGTCTCTAGTACCCAACATTACTTCCCATAGGCAAGGCATCGTTCTTCTTCGAGTAAATCAAAAGATTCACTCATTTCGAACTGTTCTCGATATAGTGACATCTAGTGCATTCGCAGAGCTTCAAGAATCCAAATACTATGACTAAACACGAAGACAGGCAAAGAGAGAAATTCAGTGATCAGCAGTTAAGGGAATTAAAACCCGAAATAGACGCGCGGCAAAGTTCTTACATATTAATTTGAATTTGGAAGATGAAAGTGAGGAGCGTCTAGATAAAATAAGGACCAATTTGTAAATTAAAAGTCAATTGAAGAACCAATTGGAATACCCAGGAAAAATAAAAATGATGAAGCTATCACTAATGAAATAATTACCAGAATTAGTCTAGAAAACTTGGTCACATGGTCTGCTATGAATGTTCCAGCAACAATCCGAGGTAAGAAAACCTACAATTGTGAGCAGTTCAATGCTCTTTCTAATTCTAAATATGCCACTGATGTGATTAGAACTACCCTTGCTGTAAAAAAGTGCTTGAAGCCATATATTTACCTACATGATAGTGACATCGAAACTTATGGTAAGTTATATAAACTGTAAGTTTGTAGTAGTCATAGTATAGCTATTTGAGAGCCAAACCCCAAGAGAGGAGGTTAACCCAGGTTAACAGATCCCATGAAATCTACCAGGAAAATAAAAGATGAAATGAAAGACTGGGCATTTCCAAACCTACTCCCCGCTATAGTCGATATATGTGACGTCACAGGATCACGTGTGACCAATTTTGTTTTACTTCCACTGTACTTGAGTAGCTCATTATTGGCCACCTCCCACGAGAGATTGAACCACATGCACGTCCACAGATGGCGTGTCGTTGGGATTTCTTAAATTCTTCAGCTCGACGACGATTTCCTTACTTCGCAAGATAAAAATTCCTTTTCCTCGTTCGTCCTCTACGGTCGTTTTCCTTTTGAAGATGCTGCATTCACTTTCACTACGAGTGATTGGTCTATGTCGTGACTTACGGGATAATTGGGGACTTGTCTTCTTCCTCTCTTTGTAACACAAAAAATAAATTATATAGACAGTTGCGTTAAACACTAACTGTTTTTTTTTTTTGAGTCAGTAAAGGAAGCTTCGAGTCGAGTCGAAGTAAAACAGCTGCGTCAGATTTTTATACACGACATCTCCGCCACTCCCTCTCGATATAAGAATTTTCCTATTTATTTCGAGGCGCTCCTATCGCGTCTTACTTTACGCCGCTTTTCTTCGTTCTTTCTTGTTTTTAGTGTGTATCCTCGTTTCGTCGAGCCGCAAGAAAAATAATCGTGGCGTGTTCCGAAGTATGTCACGGTACGTGCGACTGTTCGGTTAGGTAAAGTAAAATGGTCTCGTGTAATTAACACGTCCCGCGGATGGTAATTAAGGAACTTAACGGAGATCGTAAGTGAACGACAGAAGAGTTCAGGAACCGAAAAGGAGGGATTAACTACGAGAACAAAGTGCCTGCGATTTTCACGATGGGCGTAGAGTTGAAAGTTGCAGTAAAAATCTTAAATAACGGGTAAACAAAAATAATCAGACCCGATGGAAGTAAAATAACATACACTCGGCGTTTCATTCATAAATGACCGATTATTTACTTGCCAATATACGGATATAGGCGTGGGGGAAAGTGGATGAAAAATGGCTGACATGGTAGAAAACAATATATGAGTATCAATAATAGCAATAGCTAATAATCAATTAGCAATTAATAAAGATTACCAGATGGTTTTAAAATTTAATAGCATTTTTTTTTATTGTAGTTAATTTTATTAATATTACTTTACTAGCTCATATCCCGACTTCTTCCACCTCGCCCCTTTATTCCACATCATATGAAAGTGAAATTTGGAAAAAATTCTGGATCATGTGAAACCTAATCTGTAACCATAACAACTTTCCAGTTTGTAGCTATTTAGTATAAATACCACCCCCTTTTCCACCCCTTAACAAGCGAGGAGTATCCAATTTAAGTTAATCAGTTGAAAATCTGGGGGAAAGTTTCACATTTTGAGTTTCCAAGACGTTGTGCTAGATTTGTAATTAGCACGTATATAATATACTTTCATATACAGTTACCCTCTTCGTTGTTGGTAAAATAATATTCTCGTGAATAGACTAATAAAAAAAAATTGAAACATTTAGATCAGTTAGGGAAAATGTAGTCAAAACATTTTCAAAATCAATTTGGGTAGCAAAGCTAATTTCGTTCAATTTTCAGTCCATCTTTTGAGGTTAGGTCGAAAGCAAAATCAATTCTAACTTCAGATTGGAACTCAGGGTTCAAAATACAGCGATCTGAATCCAATTTTCAATCAATTAGGGCCAATCTCCATTAAAAACGACTCGTTACTTTCTCGTCACTTTTGCCAGGGCGAAACTCTCCTTCGCACGTTCCACCTTAACCGAGTTAGCACCCCCAACGACGATGATAGAGCGATAAAGTTCTGACGTATTTTAGCATTTGCAATTTTATTAAAATTGGAAGTGTTCATCTCTCGTAAATTCATGAATTTTCGAAACGTCTATCGCGTGGGCACGGTATTATCTTAAGGGGGGACATACATGTAAAACGCACAAACTGAGGTCATGATTTAGCGTGATTTTAAGAATGAAATTTATTTAGGAAGATTTATCAAGTATATAGGCTTTGAACACTGTATATTGAAGTATAAGAAACTGCCATGGATGTGTTGATCATAAAACAAAATGGCGGAGATATCAGCATTCTTCGAAATCGTCTCAAAACGGATGCAGGCGATCTGCGGCTGTTCTACAGATTTCCCACGTGAACTTGCAACATTTTGATAGAAGGGAATTTGGTAAACAATACTAGAGCTTGAATATGAACCTAAGAACCAATAAAACTAACGAAAATTTATAACAAATACATGTAAATTTTCAAAAAGTGTCATTTTTTGGTCAAAATTTCGTATTTGACCCACTTTTTCTCAAGTTTCTGAGTTGAAATTTATCGAACATGTTGGTTCATATTCTAGGTATTGCAATATCATGGGTGTCCTGAGATTTGCAGATAGGTAGGATGATTATTTTTTGAGTTATCACGCCCGCAGTCTCAAAAAATGATATTTCGAGAAAAACGCGCTTAAAGTTTGGATACACAAAACTGTACGACAATCAAGTTACAGACTAATCGGCAATTATTTTACTACAAGGCAGTACAATCCAAATTAAAATATGAGGGAAAGATGCTCGGAGCGTCGATTCAAAGAGTCGAGAATGGGGATAAGGGATAATAATGCTAGCGCGTCTCAAGGGCGCGCGCAGATATGGTGACCGCGCAACTCATATTACGTTATAATTTGAAAACTACTTAAGATATCGTTCTGAAATTTTTCTGGCATATTCTGCATAACATTTGGGATATTTTAAGCCAATAGAAAAATCGATTTTTACATGTATGTCCTCCCTTAAAGGCGTTTTTGCTCTACGCGTACAAAAACAAAACCTACGCGTGCGGAGCCAAATCTCTTAGGTCCTGGAATCAATCGGGGAGATATTGGAAGCACCGGGACCGATTGAGTGAACGATGGGAACTTGGGACGAAATTTCTGTTGGAAATTTGGATTTTCCGTTATGCGTGATGAGTACAAACAAGCTGTTTTCGGGCATTGAGAAATTTGCAAGATTGCCATTTTGGAATTACCATTTGGAATTTTGGGAGTAGATTTTAGAACCTTGTTGTTTCCTCGGGTTCTTTCCTTCTACAGTCCTTCTGTTCTGAACGTAGATTTTTAGAATCTGATGGTGCCCTCAAGTACTTCCTGCGTTAAAGGCATTTATTCCATTTGTAACGCTCAAGACCATCTCTAAGAAAAACCCATGTTAATCTCCCTACTCATTTTCTTACACGTCTATTATCCTCTATCGTGTAGCTGTAATGACCGCATGATTAATATCATCTATTAATAATACTCGCTTGTATCACATCATCGCGATATGTGATTCAATGGGTAGATAATTCCTTTGAATTAACTTTTCCTTGGTACATTCATGATCCGGTGGTCCCCGGAAGGCACCCGGTTGCAGCATTAACGCGGCACCTCTCTCGTTATTGATCAATAGCATCACATCATCTCTTCTCTCTCGGTCTTTCTCTCTTTCCTTCGCGGCCTTGAACTTGGCTTTCGTTTCGCCACTATCCTAGTTTCGATGATGACGCTTAACAATCTTTACATAACGGAAAAAAGTGAACAAATAAGCTGTGTTACTTTTTCTAATGCATGTGGACGGTAGACGTTTCCTAAGATTTCCTCTGCTAAGAGCGTATGTAAGGACATGCAGATATTTTGTGTTTATAGTGCGTTTAGGAACAATTTTATCAAATTTACAGCATACTATTAAACCTGAAAGATCGAAAAATCCGTAAGTTCTGTTAGAGATGATTTTGCGAATTTTAAAATAAATCGCACGTTTAAAATATTCTATGGGGACTAAAAAGAGAGAGACGTGGGTAGAAAAGAAGAAGCTGCAATGAACATTCTCAGAGGAAATTTCCAGATTTCAAAGTTTTGTCACTTTAATCCAGAAATTTCTGTGAAACAAGTCCAGAACGTTTCCTACTGATAAGTCCAGAGATTTTTAAAATTTGATCAATTTGAAGCTCGAATGAACTCTACTTAACACATCTAGGGAAATCTCTGGACGACTCTTCCTGGTTCTAAATAGTCTCTATCGATTCCTAAAACTTTCTCATTTAAAGATTTTTTAATTTCGGGAATTAAAAGCTTCCTACGGGGCACTCCTTAAAGGAGTTGTAGGTTCTGGAATCAAGGAAGTGTGTCCTTGTTACGAAAACATGTTTGTAATTGCTGTTTGCTACACATTTAACGACAGAAGTCAATTACACAAATTGGTTACGTTAAATAGTCAATAAAACACTAATTAACAATATATATACGCTTTTAAGTCATTTTACGAGCTTTTCTCGAAATGTAATCGGCGAAATGGCGTCAGACACATTCTTCCATGTTTCCTTATCACACGAATCCTCTGTGAGAATCTCTATTTATAAAAGTGGTGTAATTATCTTGACGATAACCCGTTAATGTTAAATGCGAATATAAATTTTTTCTGTTATTATTTAGTTAGATCGTTTAAAGGTGCTGATTAAATATTTAAAAACAAACACTCTCATTATCACCGTTGGTTACGTATTATCTACCAGTACCAACTCAAAATAGCATACATACCTGCTCACTAGCTCGGTTGTAGTGCTGATAAAATAGTGCGAAATGAGGAAATGGCTAAGATAAATTCGGGTAATAGTCACAGAATCCGTGAGTAATGAACGTCATTATAGTGAACGCGGATCCGTGGTGAGTAATGAACGAAAAATCGCCACTTATGAACGGAGTTCAATTGTTCGAAGGCAAGTCGAAAGAAAGGTTATCTGTGGTGAGTAATGAAAGTGACTTGTCAACATACTTGTTGATTAATATTGCCACTAATTTTCCACAATTTCGATTATTACACTGTACCCGATATTTAGGGATAGATGTAGGCACATATGTAATAACATAAATTATGCGTCATATAAATGTATGATTGCACTAATTTCTTATTGTTTATAACGTAAATCGCAGTCAACACGTGAAACTTGTATGTTCGAATGAATGAATTTTATCCACTTAACTCGTGTTTTGGCTAAGTGTATTACATATTTATAATCGCAAAACATTTGTAAGTTTTCTATGATGAATTTGTGCCAAGTAGAGATGCCCTCCAATTTTTTCGCTTTTCCTTGGAACTAGTTTTATTGGCACTAATTCTGACACTCAATAGTGTCCATTCAGCTCTGTAACAACTCGCTCACAGTTCAATTTAAGAAGCAATAAAAAAGTTATAAACACATTAACTTCTCCACCACATGAAGACATGATGACTCAATGAAGGAACTGTGGAAAATTTTCCAGCGCAATTCTGTTCGATTCTAAAGTGAATGACGGAGTGCTAACGTGATAAATATGGTCGTAGAATTAAAGATCATCCATGATCATGTCAGTCTCTGTTTGAAGCTGTAAGATAAACACGAATAGAAAATATTTGCACTATTTGCACCTACTAAGACCATTAAAAAGATGAACATTAGTGCAAGATTGGCTGAAGAAACTGGAACTGGTAACAATTTTCTTAATGCAATTATACCCCCTTAGAAAGGGTACCAGTTCACATTAAAATTGTCAGATTTCCTTAAGAAACCCTCTAATTTCTTCAGAGAATAAGTAATTCGTTAGGAGTAAACGTTATTTTATCTCTTTCAGAAGGATAATTGCTTTATCAAAAACTGTCACAAATTTCTTAAATATTCCCCATTTTCCCTTAAAACCTTTCAATATCGTGAGTTTCAAACCTTTATTAAAACAATTGCAATCCTTTTATTAACTTCATTATGGAAACTCTGAAACATTTTACAAGATGTCATCGTGGAAATTCCTAATTTTCTTTGAAAATGTTACAACTTCTGTTTCAAATCTCACATCTTTCTTAACATAATCGTAACTCCTTTCGTAGAATACTTATTTGTCATAGGAAAGCCTAGAATCTTCTATAGGTTCTGAAAACTTTCCAGTGTGCCTAAGCACTTGTTGCCCCCGTTTATACGACACGCCAAGTGACAAGTGCTTAGTAAATTATATTGCTTGTCGCTCACTGGATTCACTTGTCGCTTAGTGAATAACATCGACTTTCTTCACGTGCGCTTGCGCTTTCACCAATACCGGTGATTGAAAATATAAGTACCATGTACCTTTTCAATAACCGCTAAACTAAGCATTAATTTGTAAACGCAAATTATTAGTGCAAGTGACTAAACATTAGCTATTAAGTAGGTGTAAACTTACCAATTTTCAGAGGATCCAAAGATCTTTATAGAAAAATTCAGATCGTGCTGGAAATTAATGAATTTTGCAGAATTCAAAAGATGCTGTGCTTTTAATACAAAAGTTCACCACTTTTCAAAATCTAGAAGGTCAAGTGTTAGTGATAGAAAAAGTTATAACATGAAAGTAACATAAGTGACAAAATATGTCACCCAAACTAATCTGTAAACGTTTGCTGGTTTTGTGTGTGGTTTGCATTGTGACACTTATTAGAAATTAATCTTATTTTAAGATGTGAGCCGCGCTATGTCAAAATTGGTTAAGGGTTAAATGCCATTTTTGTCTTACCTTGAAAACTTTAAACATTGTATGTTTAACCTGCTGTCTAATCTATATCGACTCCCATAAGTTATTTCGACTGATACTCGCTGAAAGGCTCTTTGCCCTTGTGAATTTTCAGTCTTTCTAAGTCTTCTCCAAAACGACTCCACATATTATTACTAAACTTATATCTAACTTTATATCTATATCTTTATATCTATCTTAAATCATTTCAAAACGCGTTCTGAGAGGCACTTTACTTCTGAACATTTTGTTTTCTTCTTAATTTTCTTAAAAACGATTTCACTAGATTATTGCATATTTCGTGATTTCACTTAGATATTTAATGCTATTATTTTTTGTTTAAAACAATTTTTTAACACCGCCATAAAGGGTGCTTTAATTTTCTCCTAAACGGCTTTAACGATTTATTTAAAACCTCTCAATTGAGTTAACAATTCAATACTCATAACTTTTATATAAGATTTGTTTTTCTAATGTCGCCCTAAAGGGCATTTTACTCTTGAAGATTTTTAGCTTTCCCTAATTTTTTCCTAAACGGCTTTAGAAAGCCAATTGGTTTTGCTATTCAGTACCCATAACTTCTATTTAAAACATTTTTTTGTGAAATAGCCCTAAACGGCAGTTTACTCGTGAGAATTTCCTGACAGCTTGAAAACGTATATAGAAAACACGCTTCTTATGAGAACGTTATACTATGCATACTTAAATTTTATTTACTAGTTTCGGCTTAATCGACCTAGTCGTAAGTGCCTCTTAAAATCCTGTCCTGCCCTCATAAAATGACTTAATTGTACTTTAGAAAAACTTATGGCACTTTTTATTTGCCGTTATAAGGCCTTTTTCAGTAATTTCTGATATGAAAGGCCGACTTAACGTCCTTAAAAGAATTTCAGATTGAACCTATTCTCTCCTTGCAGGACGTAATGTGCCTGAGTTGCAACCGCTTCTGGACAGCCCTACAGGTAATATGGAGCCTCGTCTACGTCATCTTCGGCGCTATCCAGCTGATGGCCGGCATTTTCTTCACGATCTCGGTACCTGAGCTACATCTGTACAGCATCCTCTTCGCCGGTTCGTGGGTAAGGGAACGGCAATCTGTATTCGTGTGTGAACGCTCCTTCCGGTGATCCTTCTTTCTTTTTTCACCTCCTCGGAGTCGTTAGATGTAATTAGGGACGAGTCGACTTCTAAACGGAGGATAAATCATCCGGACCGTCCGCTAGAGGTTACTTCTCTCGCTTTACAGGCCGTGATAAATAATTGATTTTAATGGGTGTAGTAATCGAATTGCATGCATGCTGATGCGATTGCGCTAATGTGTGCCGATTTTTCAGGGGATTTATTAGGAAATGCGGTCGAGGAATTTTAATTGATGCCGAGCAGAAGTGTCTTTCTAGGGAAATATCGCGTGGACCATATCAAGTTAATTAACAGACCCTATTGAACTTTTACAACAAGAATTAAATAAGTAGAAAATAAGGGCAGAAAATCATCTTACGAACGTGTCACTCATACCCATTTTTAATGTACACCAGGTGGCAAAATAACAGGAAGTTTTCTGGTTAAAGGATAATATTAGTCCTATACTGATGTGTACTGGTCTGCGCTAGTCTGTATTGAGATTTATGTAAAGTATTAATGGCCTTTTCTACTTCACGTACTTATGCATTTTAGCCATGTACATAATATAGAATAATAGAGATGGAACACGCACAAACAATTATAGAAAAAAGCGTACTTAACACCAGACGTAACCTCTAGGCAAGCTCTACCAGCACGAATGCAAACAATTTATGGGACCATGCTGGAGGGTCTCGGAAGGGCCCCTCGTGTATTGACTCCGTCTTTACAATTTAGCAAATCATAGAGAATCCCATGGGTTTACCCTCGAAACACACACAATCTTTGTAAATTATACCAAAGCTTTTAATACATGTTATAGAAATAGTTATAGAAACTAAACCATACAAAGTTACTAAACCAGTATACATCAATCAAGGTTGCTGTCTATCGCCTCTACTCTTTAACTTGTAGCAAACCAATACCGGAAAAGAAAAGCACCCAAATGGATTCACTCCAGGGCACAAGAGACCTCAAAACCCTACTGTTTGGAGATAATCCTAGCAATATCAGTGGACAACTTACAGACAGCAGTACATCTCCTTAACACCATAGTCAAAGAACTACTACTAGTACTACTAAACAGTTACTAAACCAGTGTATATCAATCAAGGTTGCTGTCTATCGTCTCTAGTCTTTAACTTGTACCAAACCAATACTGGAAAAGAAAAGCACCCAAATGGATTCACTTTAGGGCAGAAGAGACCTCAAACCCCTACTGTTTGGAGATGATGAGGCAAACCTTGCAATATCAGTGGACAACTTACAGAAAGCAGTACATCTCCTTAACACCATAGTCAAAGAACTACTACCAGTACTACTAAACAGTTACTAAACCAGTATATATCAATCAAGGTTGCTGTCTATGGCCTCTAGTCTTTAACATGTACCAAACAAATTCTGGAAAAGAAAAGCACCCAAATGGATTCACTCTAGGGCAGAAGAGACCTCAAAACCCTACTGTTTGGAGATGATCAGGCAATCCTAGCAATGTCAGTGGACAACTTACAGACAGCAATACATTACCTTAACACCATGGTTAAAGAACATAATTGTGTAATATCCAAAAACAAAAATTTAGAGGAAAAGACACAATAAGATAGATGGAAAGTAAATGTCTAGAACAAGTTAATCGTTTATAAAATATCTGGACTACGACATAACATATCGATTTAATTCAATTTTTTTTGATAAGAGGTTTTATAACCTTAAACAGGGGAAGGACTATTGTTGCCTTAAGGGAAGTAATTAACATGCAGGTGATATTTTTGGCGTTAATACACTAGATGAAATAGCTTCCTAAGGATGCTTTTTGAGGATGAATGCAGTATAATTGACTGTTACCCCTTCTGCGGCCCTGGAGCTTCTTTCATTTATTCTTAATGATGACTGCGCTATTAAATATTTGCCAGCATCATAGACGTAACATGCGGATATGCCGTCATCATAGCCGTAACAGATTTTAATATAATTGAGTAATACAATGAAAATCATATTTACATTATTAGAAGTGGTAATAATAGGGCATGATTCTATAAATAATCTTTAACAAAAACTGAGTGTAATGAATTATTGTTAGCTACATGTTTGCGTTGTAATATTCTTTTTTTAATGTATTGCTTTGTTTCATCAATGTAATCTTTTTCAGGTATGCAATAATGTAAGTAGCACTGCTTCAATTTTTTTCCATTGTTAAACATTCACCCATTGGACAATATATTTGCTTTTATATCTTCTTATTGTGTGTGAATATAGAAGAATTAAAGATGAACAACATTATGTCAACTAAATCACCGAGAAGAGTTGTTGTTAATTAATAGATAGATAATATGTATAAAGTTCAAATTATATTTTTTTATTAAGTTGATTAGTTAAATAGAATTAAATAATTATTTTGAACATTACGTCTTAACTAAAGGACGAAAAGTCGAGGAATTGTAATTTCTTCTTGGTCGTTTTATTGGGGATCATCGAGAATTCAACACTCTTTTACTCAGGATCTCAGACTCTCTGAATGTAATTACCGCTTGGCTGAGCGTTACAACATTTACGACGGGCTTGTAATCTATTCTCTTCGCTTTATTAGTACTTTCAACACCCCAAAAAACGCATATCTTCTTCCCATCTACCTCATAAAACGGCCACACTTTTTAGGACCTCATTTAAGTTACACAAACATTTCCTGCAACAAAAATTTGAAAGTTTCTTGCTGCTTCAATTCGCTCCTTTGGAAGTTCTCGTTTTCTGTCACTCTCTTTATTTTCCTTCTACTTTCAGAATATAGTGATAGGAATATCCGGCGGGATGGTGGCCTGTATAAGCGTGTTGTCCCGTAAACGTCAGGAGGTGCTGCTTTACATGGCGATCTCGATTTTGACGGTGAATTGCATCAATATCGTCCTGGTCGAGTACCTCTTCTACGTCGTCGACATGCAGAAAATATTGGACAGTTACAAGAATCACGTGCTCATCGATTACGGTAAGTTGATTGATTATAGGATCAAAATGTGCACTAAAGGTTTCATTATTATTGCGACATACACTGATCGGAGCAGTTTCTATTAATAAGATTTCAGTGTCGATCAACGATGTTGAATTATTTTCAACGTATTGCTGTGACTGAAAACTGTGCCTGAAAATGAAAAAAATCCTGGACGAAATGCCAAGATTTCCACATATTCTTTCCACACGTTTCCAAATTACAATTTCGTAAAAATATTTCCAGGAAAAGTGTGAATTTCAGTGGTGGAATAGATACGGAGGCGCATATTCGACTTGCTCATAATACACTGAAATACAAGCTTTTCATGACTTATAATTTCACTACATTTGTGATATGGAGAATCGACTAATGATTACATTGCATATGTTCAAGTCAAATATGCTGTCTTGATTTTGTTTAAAGAAAAGCCTGTCATATTTCACTTAAAATAACGATTCTCACAAATTACTTGGTAATTCTTGTCTAGCAAAAAGGTTTCATTATTTTCTCTATTTATTTTTTGACAACTCTGGCTATTAGGAATTATAAGTAGTTTGCATTTAGTTGAAAACATGTGATTATTTTATAATTTGAAATTATGCAATTACACAAAGACTGCTACCTGCTATTAAAAATTATCTCAGGTATGAAAATCAAAAAATTCATAACGATCAAAATACAAGCGAGTAAAAGACTTGCCAATTATTTTTGAAAAGAAAATAGGTAGGTGATACAATTACTATTACATTTAACCTTTCGATAATTTCAATCATTATAGTATCATGATTTTTTTTTAATATTTGACAGCTGGTAGTACGTCGTCAGTTTATGTAATTAAACTATTCCTTCAAGACATTTTTGACCTTTGGAATGTAGTTTATCTTATATGGACCCCGCTGTCCTGGGTGATTGAAGTAAAGATTACAATGCTGTAACAATTAAAGATACAGGAATCATGGGCTGAAAGTTGTGGTACTTCTTTACTTCAAATTTTTGGAAAAATCGATGGCACCGCGCCTCTCTTCTATGTTTCTTTTGTTAATTTTTAATTACTGCCATTCGATAAATTGTTCAGTGATGTATAACTAAGGCTAAAAGAAATGAACCCATTTATAACGCAGAGCTCAATGGTATTTATACATAATATATGGCGAAAGTCGGTTTTGGTGAAGGCGCCATATTATTGCGAATGCGACTCAGGTGCATATAAGTGTCGTTCGTGCGTATTGATACAGCAATCACTATTAATATTTATTCAATATCAATATTCATTAGTTATGAGAAAACATCCTGTGTTTTTAATTTCGTTTGTAAAAAACTTATGTTCATTGTATTAAAACGACAATCCTGTACATAATCACTTGCTTTGAAGTACATTTCAAACTTTTCCCGGAATTTTCACTTCTCATATGCCGTTCAGCCGTTTACCTGACAAAAGACGGTGTAAACACAATTTAAACGCTATTGTCCTCGGAATACTCTTCAATTGTTCTTCAGGGTTCACCAAGTTTATTGACAACGTGCTGTGAAAATGCTTCCGCGGTGCATCTAATTTAAAATAATAGGAAACATCGGGTTAAATTAGTTATTTTATTGTGCATCAAAGCATTTTTGAGTAAGTTTGACATGCTCGAACCAAGACCAAATGTAATTACAAATATTACATGAACGCAAGTTTCGAAGCCTTAAGCGATTTCGCATGCGGCGCAACTTATTGTTTAAATCAGTACATGAGGAAATTGGCCAAGTCAGTGAATTAAAACGCTATAATCCACGCAAAGAAGTCAAATTTAATTGTAAAATATAACAGACTGGTGATAAGTCAATATGTACATACCTATTCTCTCATCAGTCATGTTTTAAATATATCATGCATTCAATGAAGTGCGTATTGAGTAATGTAATGCTTACAACCATTATGAAATTTCATTTTGTCCATTGCCTTTCCTCAATGTGCCCGCAATAGAGAGGTTTGCATTGCAATTTGGCGAGATTTCTAAGTAAGCAATGTCGTAAGGTCTATAAATAAATTATGGCCTGTACATTTTGAAGCACAGCCTGCTAAAGTTGTCTGATAGTTATTGGATATTTTAAATCATTTCGAATCTCTCCGACCGACGACTTGAGTACTAAAGACACCGTCTAAGTACGCTACAACATCTTCACGGAATTAATGAGTCGTGGACTTTCTTTCATATCAATAGACACTCTCAAGTTGAAGTTACCTTAAGAGCACTTTAGGGTGCGATATCATTTTCATACTCATTGCAAAGTTTCCTTTCAGCTACGGCGAGCTCTTTGAGATTACATCTCATTGAGTGATGTTGGGCACAGGTGAAAATAAGATGAAAATGTAAATTGTTTTAAATTTGAAAATTCAGGTCAGTAATTGAAAGGAGCGCTCACGATATAAACGGAGAGAGATTTAATTAAAATAACGTTGTTATACGACTGTGGTTTAAAAGTTATTTCAGTTTTTGTTCTCTTTGTTTTCTAAAATCGCCTATTGATCCCAATATGAGAATGTTAAAATAAGGAGGTAATCTAAATATTCGTGTTATGCTACGATGGAACCAGTATTAATTAAACTACTTTTTCTAATGTAATTTCGGTTTCATTTCAACCAAATTTGTTACTATGACATTGTGTTTTATCAGAAGGTTTTACTGGGAGTAACCTCCTCATCTAAAATTTAAACTTGATAAAATATCTCTTTCTGCCTCCTTTTAAGATAATTGCTTCTACTAGTATATGGTAAATCGTGGTTTTGTATCCAATTCTAAATCTTGGCATACCATTTATAGTTGTTCAAGGAAGAGGAAGATCCTCTTTGACTAAAATAGCCAAATCGTCTACAAAATAGAACCCTGAGGGACCACTGTATCTAATTCTAGCATTACTTTACCGAAACCTCTTATGAAACTGCCCGAGATGGAATCTTTTATAATATTTAGGGACACCTTTCTTCTTTATTGCTGAAACAAATAGTTTCTATGATGGCACATCAAATGCGTTATTTATATTTAGGATTATCAAAGAACACCTTTTGAATTAAGTTATTGCTTTCATATTACTTGTTCAGAGAACTTATTAAACAGGTCGTGATGTAGGCATATACTTCATCTATGTTCTTAGCTTTCGATATGAGATGTGTTCTAGCGATTTTCCAGTGTTTTGGCAACATTGATTTAGGGGTAGTTCATTATCCAGATCAAGGAGCACATCGGGAATAACTGTACAGGCTTTTACTACAGCCTCTAGGAGAAATTAGGGAATATTGTTACTTTCATGACTTTCAATATATTTAGTTAAGATGTTATATCCTTCTCAAGTTCTCAAATAATTTATTATAAAAATTCTAATGATGTTTTTGGATGTTTTAATGGCATTAGTTAGTTCTTTAGTTGCTTCTTTTATTCTTCTACTAATTTCTAGATATAGTATGTATTTATTTGTGTATCAAGGTCTGAAAATAATATGACACAAACCGACAATTCAATGTAGGTAAATAAAAGCGTTTACTTCCACAGAACCGACACACTTTTGAGTAATGCAATTTCGTGCTATCGTATTGTAGCCCAGTTTATATAGTTTTTGTTTTGGTAGATTATATTTAATAGCAGACCAAAAAACTCTCTTTATAATGGATCAAAGATGATAAAAACCCAAAATATAGACATATTTGAGCTTTTACGTTCTATTAAGCAATAAAAACTTAAAAAAAACTGTCATTTTTTCGTTTTTTCACCGTAGCGTGAAATCTACTGACGGAAATGCAATACATTGTATAGACGATTTGTAGATAATTAAAAGACCATAAAATGAGTGTTTCTAAAAGGTGATCGGTGCATTTTTCATCGAGAAAACTTGAAAAAACTCTTAACCCTTTTTCAAAAATTCACAGCCTTGCCCAGTTTAAAGCTGAAACGCTGATTTTGTGTAAAATGTTAGGCTGTTATGTCCACTTTAAGCATGCAAAAGTTGGATGCTGATGGATGTATAGTTTTTGCACAATTACGTTATTAGCAATATACACCGAAATCTTGCAAAATTCGGGCTATTAACTAAGATGGGCCGATTTTAATTTTTCAAACTGTTTTTGAAAGAGGACATCGAAATCTACAACTTGGCTATCTTCGATTTGCATATAATTTTGGAGAAAAGTGCGGAAAATGGCTTCGAACATTGCGCGAAACGCGTGATTTCTCATTTCGAGCTGAGTGGTGCCTGCTTGGCATTATTTAATATATGTGCGATCAATATTTACAAAATCATAAACCAAAAACTATGTTTTACAATTTTTTTTGGGTTAGTCTAAAGCCCGCCGGACAAGATGCATTCTTTTGGTGGGTGATTGCATGGAAAAAGGCATGGTAACTATCAAAACCAGAGAAAACTTGCAGCAAAATAAGCACACGCTCTATTCGCGGAAATATGCAGCAATTTGTGTCCGGTGTCCGGCGGGCTAAAGTCACTGAATAGCAAATTATCATTTGACTTATAAACTAACAGGTTGTAGCGTTTTGATTTTCGTTTCCGCGCCGATCGGAATCGAATTGTGTATTTTCGAAAGGGAAACCAAGGTACCTCCGCACCTGTACAAACAGGTGCCTCCCTCGGCCAGAGAGAGGAATCTTTCACGAAACCGGCTGTAATATAATCGCTCGAAATATTTACAAAGGTCATCCCGGCCCAGGTAAAAACGTGATTCCGATTCACACAAACAACAACAACAACACCATCGACAGCAACCAGACGAAATACACCCGTCGAACCGACAGCCACGCCACGCCGCGTCGCGCTCGAACTTTCGACTTTACGTACTTAAGTACCTGGTGCGCGTCGTTCTCTACGGACCCATTACGATTTAAATGCTGTTGGATTTTCGCACTTTTCGCAGCCTGCCTGGTGACGAGGATCGCGACCGGAGTCCTGCTGGCCGTCTCGTTCGTCGACAGTCAGCTGCTCTTCTGCTCGATGCAGTCGACTCCCGGGGGCAAGCACAGGGGGAAGAAGGTCCGCGGCTCGCACGAGCAGGTCTCCGACATCGAATACATCATACCGAGGGTAAGTGCGCACCTTCTATCATAACCTGACTCAGATCCGAACGTGCCCATGCTTCACTTAGAGGGTAAGTCGACTATCCTATCCCGATCCTAACAGCCTCGCAATTACCTCAAGTTGTTGAAGTGTCACTTTCGTATAACCGTATCAAATCGAAGATAAGTTATGTAATGATTTATGATTCCCGGCGATTTTCCGCGAATTAATTCTAATTGATCGCCGCATCCGCATAACAATTCGAATTTCAAGGTTACCAACGGATTTAAACGGCGCATCGAACAGACATCACCACTGACGATGGCGATTAGGATCCTGTAGCTCGTTAAAATCCTCTCGTAGTATTTCGGCATAAATTTACTTTCTCTCTTATGTCACGCGACCCGCCTCAACTTCATACGAAAACACGTGAAAAGGTTCTTCGGGTGACGGAATGTTACCCGTCGACATTTTTGGAGGAATCCCCGACAAGCAGAGCCATAAATAACGTAGAAATCGGTGTAGGATATGCAGTAAGCGTCCTACATTAGTGGAATAATGCGTTTAAATCGAAAAGAATGCCGGGGAAACGTCAAACAAATGGATTCGAGTTTTAAAAGGAAAACTTGTTGCGGTATCTAATCATAATTTTAGTCATTTGTGTCCTCGTCGTGACGTCACCGGTGTGGTTTTTAACACTAATCTTGCTTTATTTTATATAAGTATAGACAATAGTATTCTTGTTTTCTGGCGACTGACTCAGTTATAATCAACCCCCAGCAAAAGTCGCTAAAAGTGCTGTACCCTTTGTACCCTTTACAGTTCCTTTATGCGGCAGAAACTTATGACTTCTCAAGAAAATCCAAAGAAATTTTATTGCTACGCTGCTAACACCCCCATAAAACACAGTGAAGGGTGAGGTTTGGTTCCTGGGACAGGGACAGGGTTGGATTGGCAAAAAATTTATGAACCACCTGTATAGTATTTTTTTAAAGAACTAGCTGAGACACAAAAGCGATTTTGAAATTTATTGGAACTTGTATTGTAGCTGGTAGCTATTATGTATTACTAAGTTTACATTATTGACACAAATATAGATAGAACTCTTGAGGCAGTACTTTAACGAAACCGTTATAAATAACTTTAATGCAAGTAAAGTTTTGTGCATTTCAACCCTACCTTAATATTGAATCAAATTCTAATAGAAAACAAATTCATGGGTACTTTAATAAAACAGTAATAAATAACTTTTAGTAGTTTCTCAAAAATGGAGTTTTGATCAACTTTTTGCATGTTTTTAAAATTTAGCGTTAAACAGACATATTTTTGTAACATTTCAAACACAATTTAATACTATTGAAACAAGTTTAGATAGCAAGCTCAAACTTTGTTGGTACTTTAATAAAATGGTACTAAAGAACTTCGAGGAGTTTTGTCATAATTGAAGTTTCCATAAAATTTTCGTGAATGTTTATTGCAAACAGATTTTTGAAACATTTCAAGCCAAAGTTCCTATTATTAAAGTTCCAGTAGAAGCGTCGAACTTCAACAAACACTTAAATGAATGCGTCCTTGGTAACATTGAGAAGTGTGACAAGAACTGGAGTTTAATACAAATTTTTATGAATTGTTTTTAAAGCATAACATTATATAAGCAAATTTTCGTAACGTTTCAAACCCAAGTTCATATTATTGAAAAACATTCAGATATACTCCTCAAACTTTTTCAGTGCTACAACGAAGCCGTAGTAAATAATTTCAAAAATTTTATCAAAATTGGAGTTTCAATGATTTTTTTGAGAATTTATAAAGATTAGCATCATATAACCAGTTGCTAGTAATATTTCAAATGGAACTTCAGTAATCTTGGAATCTTAGAATAACCGTAGAAGGTTTCATTAAAGTTTGAGTTTAAAGTAGGTTTTTTTTGTCATCACATTTAGTAACCGTTTATTGTTTCTACTCTGTCAAAACTTCCGCCACTTCAACCCTAAAATCTCTAATCCTTTTAATTTTACTCCTATTTTACAACAATAGGCCGAACGCCGATCGAATTGCCCTTGCTATTGGATCTATTCTATTCTGCCTTTATCTGCTTTCTTCGGACATTCACTACGGTAGAAAGGCGACTGAAGCATACTTTGAGTTAAAAATTATAAACTGAAGTATATCTGAATCACAGAATTTTGAATATCAGCTCAAGTACACTTAAATTTCTGTCAATAGTTTCAGTCAGCTGTAATGTTTCTTGACAGGAACATTTATGAAATTTACTCAATCCACAATGAGTTAAATCGAGTACATTTCTTTCTATTGGCTAAATTTTATAATATTGTATTAAGCGGTTACGCTCAACAATAGACCGAGCGCCCCGAATCTGTTACCGATATCTCACTACTTCGTACAGTCATAAGGGCGCTACGGTATAAAGATGAGTGAAGCAGTATAATCTCAAATTTTCACATACGGTTTATATTGAATCGATTTCAATTTCAATCGAAATCGATTTTATCAAATGAGGGAATTTCGAACATAGGCTTGTCGCTAAAAAAAGTATTTATTGCGACACCATTTATACTGAATTAATCTTTGTACGTTTTTTAGTCTAATCTCTCTCTAATCTCTCCTCGATTTTTTCCGCATACTTTTCCTTTCAACTAAATTAAATCTATTCCGTTTATGTAGGACGCATTGTTCCTAATAAAACTTGTAAAAATGCAACGATATCCTCATGGCCACCACGTCCTCGATAACTGTACAGTAATAAATGCAAAACTCACTTTACCGATTACCATTCATATTTCGGTGATTCCCTCGTATGTATTGGGGTTACGCCTGTACATACCATAGAAAACAATTCTATTGAGCAAGAGCGATTAACATTTCAACGGCTCCTCAAGGTTCGCCGTGTCACGTGACACACGCGAGCGTACTTAGATAGTCTATAGATGTATAAAGTCGAGGGTCGCCATTTTGGGGCTGTTTTTAGTGGGGGAAACATAAATCATAAAGTGTATAGATGTCATTCCTCTACTTTTCCCACTAGGGTTCGCTCCAAAATGGCGACTGAATGTCGTATTTTTTATATCGAGTAACCCTACTTCCATCCTACTGGCGCTTTGACATTTCACGAAAATCCTCCCCAAACCGTAAGTGGTTAAATTTAAACGAGACATTAATAATTCCATTACGGCCCCGTGCGTTATTCCGATATGTGGGATTTTTCGTATCCATTTAGATTACATATTTGTATGGCCCCGGGGCGGGAAATCGGATTAAAAATCAACGTACGGCGTGTATATTATTTAACGGCTAAACTGTGCGAAATCGCGCGTTACGCAACGATTCTTTTTTATTTATTAAGTAATCGGGCGTGAATTAGCACACGCGCTCCGTACTTACATGCCTGTATGCCCGACATTGTTTTTAGGCAGATTTTGCCACACACGAACACGAAACCGAATTTTTCCTATGATCGATTGTTCTTGTATCTTGATAAGTCGCTGGAGAAAATGTCGCTGTTATAGGTCGTTCTTGAAGCAGGCAAGCGAGGGAATTATTTTGGATTGTTCATTTTATCTTCATTTACGACGACAACGGAACTATTATCATTTAGGGAAAGTACGAGGAATGTGTGAAGGGCATAAATAAATTCACTTGAAATTTTGAAAACATGTACGTTAAAGCGCAAAAAAATGTAAAGATATGTACAGTTTTCGACAAAAATCGAAGAATTACTGAATCTGATAGCAGGTGAATTCGTCGCTTTATTTTCGGGTGCTAGAATTTTAGTCATAGATGAATAATAACCGAAGGTGATAATAACATCCTATTATCATTCCCAATTCCTTATGTAAATACAGTTGACATTGAAAAGTACATGTGGTATCTACACGTAACGTTTTAATGCCTGTTATATGATGTCCGTTGGGTTTTTGATTTCCTCTTACTACATAAAGATGTGTCATGCTAAAATGAACCGTTTTTAGTGAATAAAATAGAGGTAGAAAAAAGGCGAAACAGGAAAATAAAAGAAAGCAACAAAAAGGGATATCGTGGAATGGTCTCATTTTTATTCAATGAAGCATTGGAATTTCATAATCTGTTCGTTAGAATAAACAGAATATCCCTGTTCTTCAAATTCTATATGGTACTTTTTCCTTTACAATTCACGTAGACATTAAAAATTCATCACTATTTGAACAAAACATAAATATTTCTGTCACTGAGTACTTATCACTTACCTTAGGGTTCCTGTTCTCCATATGCAATGCACGTTTCTTCTTCATTGACGTCAATGCTCAACTCCTTTAAATATGTAATGAATGAACATTATTTGGAAAAGCCTTGAACGTTCACTACCCTATTGTATAACTCTGAACCATTGGAAGTCCAAGAAGGAGACGTCAGTTGTGAGAGGAGTCGCAATCACAATAGCACTGAACCACAAAGTACCACAGCACGCACTCGAATAATCTGTCAGATTATTAATCATAAGCAACTAATTAAAAAGGTTAATAAAACAATTGTTTCTTAATCAAAATAGAAGCCTTTCTTTCTGTCACTACGAGTAGGCATGTACGAAACATTTTACTAACATAAACAATAGAATTCGAATTCAATTTTGTTCTTTAACACAGAATTCAGCCCAAATAACGCATCCCCTATCATTTTAAGCAACAGTTTGACTTTGTATGTTACTGTAGGTCTCGTCTCCATAAGTATCACCCGTACGAGTCCTTCTGGGGACTTGGATCCTTCTTATAGATTTTAAAGTCCCGTACTCTTTGGGTATAGTTCGTTGCCCCATAATAATTAAAGTCATATTGCAAAATCAGAAAGAATTTTATACCTAAATACAATGTAATTTCTAATTATAAAATCGATAACGGAGATCCTTAGAGAACCAATGCGGTGTAAAGTCCAGTTAAATATAAAATGTTGCATGTGCTAATTACATGGTGAAATTCTAGTAATAGTTCACACTGGTGAACTTAAAATCGTTGATAAATGGTTGGTAATTGATGAACAATCGTATTTAGTACATAGGTGTGAAGAGTTGTAGATAGACGTCACTGCTGTACTAATGATGACTACATAACTACTATTATATTGCCTTAACTTCAAAATCCTGAGAGTAACGTCAGTGGCTGCCATTCCTCTTACTTACTCTAATAGATTTTTGCTCTTTCAAAACCTTGAAGCCCTTTGTTATTGGTGCTAACAGCACCAATAATATAAAACTTTCTAAATTGCGACCAACTTAATGTGCATAGTAAAGGACGTATAGTAAAGTAGTCGCTCTTGCTAATTTGGTATTGGTGATTTTGTTGGTAATCTTAGTAGTGGGTCTAGGGTTGCCCTTGGTTTCTAGAAATTTGTGCATCCCTGATCTTAACCGATAAGACCATTAAGCAAGCTTGAGTGAATTCTCATGGTTTTCTTCTGAAACGTCGGGTAACAATTGCTTTTCCTACTTAGTATGCAATGCTACGCATTGCAATATCGCTCATTGTCTTAAATATGAATCCATATGTATCCATTACTTCCAGCCGAAGAACACGAAGGGTCGCGACCACACCGTCTACGATGCGTACGCCCAAAGTTGGGTCTTCGAGGGCAACGAGAACAACAACGCGGGATGCTCGAACGCACATACCCCGCCCTACTTCGGGGTCCTACAAAACGGCGGGACGCCCAAGAAGGCGGACGGGAAGGAGGCGAAGGCGCCCAAAGAAACGGTAAGGAGAAAGGGTTTTCCCCTACGTTGGACTGGAACAAACCCAGAATCGTTCCTTGTTCGTAAGGTTTGTTCCAACACGTACCTGCCTGAGTTAATTCGGATTGAGGTAGAACGTGCTCAGACGTATTTTGGTGTTCCAGCAAATGTTGAATTGATCCCTGGGTTAGTAGTTGTCATGCAATATCCGAAAAACTACTTCGGATCGATTCAGGGATGGTGGAATCAGTTCTTGGTTCTGGGTTGAAACTAATAGGCACTGTTGAGTAACACGTTACTTTACGTCGCCTTACTGCCTTTACTGTAGCATTTAATATTGTCCCAATGTTATTTCAAATAATTTCCTGTGTCAGATAAAAGAGAACGGCCACGTGATCGATAAGCCGGTCGTGCACGTCGAGGAGGCGTCCGACGACAGCACGAGCAACAGCGATAGGAAGCTGTGCTACATGAAGAGCTTCTCCAGGTCCCAGTCGCCGATGGTGCTGTCTGCGAGCTCGTCCCAGATCAGCCTCAACCAATCGCCGCACCATCAGCCGATCTACGAGTACCTCGAGAAGCTCACCGAGCCCGCCATCTACCGGTCGAGGCTCGACACCGTGCTGAGCAACGAGTCGAGGTAGGGTTAGGCAGTAGTACTATAGATTGTGACACGGGATTAATCGCTATCGATTTAATAGCTGTTGGTTTCATGCAGTTACCTCATGCTCATGCTCATTAGCTCTGTTATGGGTAAACGTTTTTAGTTCCTGTGGTTTACCGCTCGGTGTCGTTGTTGCAGGTCTCAGTATGAAACGCCTCAGATTTCGAGGCGGGGCGAGATCTCGAGCCCGATAGCGGAGAAGGTGCAGTACGCGTCGCTGATGAAGGAGCTCCAGAAGGCGATAGTGAGCAAGAAGGAGCCGCCGAGCTCGACGTCGACGTCCTCGTCGCCCGAGCAGACCAGCAGCAGCAACGTCAACAACAAGAACGGCAACGGCGGCAGCAGCAGCGGCGACGACGCGGACTTCTCGAAGGAGCTCGAGGCCGCCCTCCAGCTGATCCAGGACCTCGAGAGCCCGAACACGATCGACACGCCCTCCGACACGAAATCGCCGCTGGACACCTTCAAACCGTCCGGTAAGGCGTGCGTGATCGTCCACCCGCCCCCCTCCGACTCCCAAAGCACGTCCGGGTACAGTTCCCCGAGCACGACGTCCAGCATAAACAGCACCACCTCCTTTTCCATACACAACAACAACTCCACCACCACGGTGATCTCCCTCTACTCCACCCCGAACCGAACCAAAGCCCGATCCGTCACCCTGGTCAGGATTACCGGAGGGGATGAGGCGATCCCCCACGACGCTTCAGAAAAGGAGGACGCCTCCTCGACGATCGACGCGCGCAGAGAGAAGCCCACGGGCTGGAAGTTGAACTCGCTGCTGCGCAGGAAGAAATCGAACGTCCTCCCCAAACTGGCGCCGGAACTAGAGGGCGCTATCGTTAAGTCGGAGAGTCTCGCGTATCTTAGCGATGTCGAACTGTTGGCTAGGCATCAGCGCAACCAAGAGCTCCAAAGGGTAAGGATCAGTCGACCGTGGGGAATGTGGTGATGGTGTTGGTGGTGGATACCGTGAAATTCTGGTGCCTTGACCCTTTAAACCCCGTATCCGTGGAAGAATTCTTTTCACTCTATATTTGTAAACTCGGATGGATTGCTCGAAAATGAAGTCTGGTCTGATTTTCGAGAAATCTACCGGCAACCGTAAACTAACCTGTTTATGTATACGCAACTGCATTAGGAAACTTGTAGTAGGTACAGTACTTTCAAGTAAACAGAAACCGTCTTGTAATAATTTCATCCATTGCTTCTTCTCTTTCTTTCTCGCTCTTTTTCTTTCGCCATTGCGCTTCTCGCGGTTTCAGCCAATTTGAAAGTGCTGTATTCGTATATCAGGCATGATCAATCCAGTTGACTTGAACACTTAAACTTCTTGACTTGGAGGAATCTTGTAATTCAGAAGTTCCAGCGTACCTTAGGTGAGGACAGGGACAAGGAAATAAGTGTTTGTGTTGGAAATCGAATGAGGCAAACACTGAGGTGTTCATTAAGGGCAAATCAATTTAAAAAAAAATTTCCAGAATGTTCCAAGAAGTTCATAGTTCTTGCTATTTATCAGTGTCAGTGCGCAACTGCGCCTTTTAAACTTAAATTTGCAATTTATAAACTACTGTTTTGACCATCTCCGAGTAGGTAACCCACGTTTCAACGACGTGCTACAAATGACTTTTGTATTAATGTGGTAAATAAATTTTCACTTCATTCATTTTAATCACGTTAAAACAAAGGAAAAACTTACTCATTAGATAGCCATTAACGACCACCCATTAGTAATGAATCAGATTAATCTATCTCTCGGTATTAGCCTTCTAATTACTTTATTTATTCCTTGATTGACTACTCCATTTTGATATCCTAAAAATACGTGTAATTTGTCTGATATTTGCTAATGGGAAATTTTAATTCTATGGCTATTATGGGATAGGCCGGTTGGAGATATTACACGTTCATAGTACTTCATACAGTGCCATCAAATATTTTATATGTAACAGATATTTTCTTAATATTTTGATGAGTTCTCTCTATCCTCCCATTTTGTCGCACTACATATGGGACACCCTGTATATACTACATATAACGAAAACACGATTTGTATTGTAAACACGATAGAAGGCGCAGTTTTTAAGTAATAGTTTGAGTAAATATCTCAGTTAAGTTCGTTAATGAGCCAAATCGTCCCAGTGAAAACAAAATGGCGGCCTGACAAATTAAATAACAATTCGTAAGTTCTTTGTTTTGCATCTGGTGCAGAAATGTTATAAAGCTTTTAAGTAGAGCTTAAAATGCCCTTTAAAGCTTTTTGTGCCATACTGTAAATGGCAGAAGTAAAATTCTATAGATGCCATTGGCTGAAATGGCATAGCTTGACAAACCTCATGTTAAGACAACTTTTACATTTTATAGCAAAGCCACTTTAAGTTCACCGTAAACTCACTTTTTAATATCTCGCCTCCCATACTTTAGAATGTAACTTCAAATGACGTCAACATACGACGAGTACTCTCATACAAACTTGTTGCTTTATTAATAAAAGGTTTAGGTAACGAAGCGTCACCTCCTTTCTTCCTTCTTTCGCTCCTATCTATTCTTAACTTCGACTTCAATCGTAGATATGTAAACTCATCAGGCTTAAGTCGACGAAGTTTAATTTCCCCTTTTCTGTTTGTTTCCAGGAAATCGAGAAAAAGGTGTTCCAACAGCTCGGAGTGCCAAGGATGGCAAGGACTGAATCGAACTGTTAGAAAGTTAATTTAGACTCCTCACATCTTAGAAACGAATAAGCCTCAACCAAAAAGTTCAAGATAGTCACGTTTAAAACTTTTTCGATATGTTAAAGGAAATTTGTAAGGTAGCGCTGCTGGTCGGCAGAACGTCCAATTCCATATCTTATTCTGATTGATTGATTATTAAATTTTTTTGTAATTTATTCTATGTATTTTTCCAATGCTATTCGTATTTGTATAATTATATCATGTACATATTGTTGTTATAAACATATAGTTTATTATTGCAATTCTATTGTAAATATTTCAATGAGCTCCCTTTTATAAATATTTTTTTGAGAAGGCGCAAAGTTTTATTTTCATCACCTACTTAAGTGATAGGTATACTGCTCGCCACGAAAGAAAAGCTGATGTGGGTTATGGGCGGATTCATAGTTTACTACATGCAGCTAAGTAAAGTCAGTCAAAGATGGCGTGAAGACCTGATCTGAAAATATTGTATTTTGAGATTTTTTGATAAAATTTCAATTTTTAGCGAAAGTATAGCTTCAACCATGAAGTATGTAGGTAAGGATGGAAGGTACTATGGTAAATATTTACTTCTTGATTTTCGCATGGTTTTCAACAGGGATTGTAACGACTGTAGGGCTCATTTTATACTGACCAATTAACTCACGAAGGGAACGGGGAAGTAAGAAAGATGGATGGTAAGAACCGAAGAAATATGTCGCGTCAGAGACAGAATGGCAACGTGTGGCATGATAATACCCACATCTTTGTCACGGTTATTCAAGAAATTGTTGTGTGATTGGATTCATTGCAACGTTGCCAAGTGTCGTCGGAAGTACTGACAATCGAGACAAAAGAAAATTATGCCCAACTGTGCGTTTGTGTAATGCAATGGAATAAATCGATCTTCGTGTTCTTTTCAGATATTGGCTATCGTCACAGCTACGCTTGCTTCATTAGGCGCTGCACAGAGGGGTTCATTGGACAATACTCCTACCACTTTCTTAGGTTAACAAGCCAGGAGTATCTTCTTCTACTTGTAGTTCAAGTACTCGATATCTATTAGAATTTCTTAAGACATGACTGAGCTATTGGAGATTACTTTCTTTCGTAGTCTGTATAACTTTTGTTTAGCAGTTCATCGGTCTAAAAACTTCATCATTTAATCCTTGGCACACATGGATACGAAGATGCAGGTTTTCTTTACATTACTCAGCTAGTAGCTAAAGAGAGAATCGGCGAGTATGTAGCAATTTTCTAGTACGGGGTAAAAGTAATCTTCGGAAAGTATCGCTGCTACAAGAGTTTTAGCTGAATTTGGCGCGTTATCAGTATTGCTGCAATGATTAGACAGGTAGCAGTCATGTTGAGGAACAGGTATGACTCGAAGCGAAAAATTGTAACATTTGCGACGTTGTCACATGTTAATTTCCTAATGAAGCTACGGGAAATGTAGACGTAATGACAGGCAACAGGTTTTTTGGTGTAGTCATTGTTGAATGTATGGACGTGTATATGTTTCCTTATGCTCCCCACAATGAATCACAAATTTTCCAGAATAGATGTCTATTTCCTAACGTTTCGGCCCTTCTTTGGGACATCATCAAGGATGATATTCCTTTTTGTTATACAACGATTATTTATATGCAATTTTTAAAAATATTCTTTGGTACATGCATGCTTGCGTTTGGAAGACGAAATATGCATCGAGGCAGAACAACTATGTAGTAAAATGTGTTTTAAAAAAATACTGTGTGTTGCTATATTATGTGTGCAGAAATAAGAAGCCATCAAGAGAAATGAAACAACTAGGCAGCAGGGGTCACGTACCTAATTATGTGTAATGTTGATTTGAAAGATGCGTAATTAGGAAACCGGATGAGCTAAGTTGGTGACGACGCCAAGAGAGTTTTGCTGTACGGTACCTTGGTGAAAGCATCGCATCCTCCGCCGCTGTCCGCGGGTAGGATCGCGCTCATCGACGACGCCGGTACCTGTAAAAACTCACCTTTTACTCGGCTGGCGGTCGGTACCATTGCCCTCCCACCTCTCGAGGCAGATCCTTCTTATTCCTCACTGGTTCAGTAGAAACGCCGACTTCGTTCGCAGAAGACGTGCGCCTCCGGCTCTCTTCAGGGATGACCTCGCAGGTCACCACCCTCGACGGTCTACCGAAGCAGTTCGTGACCGCGATGCGTACCCTATTCGATATCATGGATGACAAACGGATCGGTTTCGTGGATTTCGCCGATATAGAGAACAGGTGGCAAGAGGGGGAGGACAAGGGGCTGCCGAAGGGGGTCGTGGAGAGCCTGAGGAAAGTCACCCCGCCGAACGGTAAGAGGAGCGAGGAGGCGCGCGGAGAATCGAGGCACGTCAATGACATGCATACCTATTGACCGACGACGGTCTTGTTATTGTTGCACAAACTGGAACACCCATACATTAAGAATGAAAGTATGTGTTTGGGAACTCGTGTCAGTCGGAGGACGTTGTGCCATTTCTTTATCTGTTCGTTAAATCGTAAAAGCAAACGATTTGTTTATTCCGCGATATTGATGGATGTGGCACGTTTTTTAAATTAACGGTCAGTTTCTAAACGGTCATAGGAAAGCGATGAGAAGACGATACCACTTTCGATGAACCTACGCACCTTATAATCACTATAAGACTGTAGCCCAGTTTATAGAATTTTTTTGTAAATAAAATTTAACAGCAGATGGACCAAAAAAATTCGTTCAAGATGAATCAAAGATGATAAAAACCCAAAATCTAAACAAATCTGAGCTTTTGCGTTTTTTTTAACCATAAAAATTTAAAAAATGGGCCATTTTCCCGTTTTTCCACCATAGCGTGAAAATTATTGAGCGAAATGGAATAGATCATATGGACGACTTGTAGAGAATTAAAAGACCTTAAAAATGAGCTTTTCTAAAAGGTGATCGGAGCACTATTTACCAAGAAAACTCGGAAAACCCTTCAACGTGGACCCTTTTTCCAAAATTCACAGCTTTGCCCAGAAAAATAATATTGGCAGTGAAGTATTAAACTCATGTGACAATATTCGCCCAGTATTTAAATTTGTAACTCGCTCTTCTCATTTAATAATTCCATCTATAATTCAGGCCTGCTCTCCTTCGAACGCTTCTGCGCCGGCCTGAAGATCTCCCTCCTCAGGAGCCAGGTGGAGTCCCGCAGGGACGGCCCCGCCAAGCCGCCGGCGGACGTGGGCGGCATGAAGGCGAGCCGCCCGCCGTCCGCGCCGCTGCTCGACCTCGACGCCGCCCCCGGCAACCCGCAGAAGCCGTCGTGGGTCGCGATCCGCCCGAACAACGTCATCTGCCCCCAGCAGAGGGCGCTCTCGATGCCGCAGCTGATGGGGAAGGAGACGGGCGTCGCCGGCAACGCGGGGGAGAACCCCGACGGCCCCCAGCAGCAGCCGCAGAAACCCGTGCTCTATGGACCCCCGAAGCCCCCGAGGAGCGCCATCGGGCTCGAGAGGACGACGGTGACAGGTACGCTACTTACTACCCATTCATTCCCCAGAGGTTGTAAGATCGGTATGCTCATATATTTACAAACGTCATAATGCGGGTGTTACTCTCAAACTGGAATACTCGCCCTATACATGATGTGATCCTAATTTGTTCCAATTCTACCAGTTTTTTTCTCTTCCCTCAGGTAACATGGACAGAGCGGAGATCCGCACCGCGCTCCAGAACTGGCAGAAGGTCCAGATGATGACGGAGCACTCAGAAGCGCAGAAAACCGCCCCGCAACCTCCATACGGCCCTCCCGCCGGGGGCGGCCTCCTCCGGACGGCGGGCGGAAGGAGCATGGGGGACGGGAAGGCGTCGACGACGCAGAACGACGCCCAGCAGGCGGCGACGGGCGTGACGGCACAGCCTCCGCCTCAATACCAGAAGAAGCCCAACGGCAGGAGACGGGAGCCGAGGAGGCACACCCTGCAAAACGGGATAGACTACAGCATGCTGAAGAGAATGAAGCAGATCGAGCAGGAAAAGGAGGTGCTCGTCCAGGGGCTCGCCGCCGTCGAGAAGGCGAGAGACTGGTACCTGAAGCAGATCAGCTGTGTGCAGGAGAAGATGAAGTACCTCGGAAGGATGGGACATGTGGTAAAGTTCCTCCACAACTTTTCCTAACAGATATCCGCATTCAAACCATCTAAAAATTCTAGCATCTCCAATCACCAATTATCTAACCAAACTTATCTCTTCCCTCAGGATCACTGGTCGGAGGCGCAGCAGGAGAGGCTGGAGCTCCAGAGGGCGCGAGTGCTTGAAGTGAACAGACACCTGACCGCCCTGACGGAGAGCTGGGAGAGGGGCGGACTGCCCCTGCATATGAACCTAGCTGTGCACCATTACCCTCAACCGCAACAGCCCACGCACGAGATCAACGATCGGTTGAAGAGGCAGAATAGGCTTCTAACGGAGGTAAGGACGGAGTGATGCTTATATACTAATAGTGTATACTAGTCGTTGCCCGTCGCGGCTTCGCTCGCTCATTCAAGAGTTATAGTTGGAATGAGAATGAAATACAATGTTCAATAGGGAATTGCTGCGGAAATGTCACTTTCTCATTTTTACAGCAACTTTCAAACGTCTTCGTCTGGTAGCAATAATGAGGTGTTGTGTATATTGTTTTGGTATCACAATCACATATTTCTAGCGTCGTTTTCAAGCTCTATCAAGGGGGATGTTAATATAGATCGTTGGGAGGAAACGGGGATCAAAATTGACAAAAATCTGACTACATGGTTTGTGGTGAAATATGGTGTGTGTGATAGAAAACTCAAAATATTTGAAAAACTACTGCATATGCTGAATCGCCTATATTGATGAAATATTCAAATATGCCTTTATTTTCCATATTTTCCCCTACTTATTAGAAATATGTTGTTTCCTTTAGGAAGTGAGTAAGAAGAGCGAGAGGATTTCAGCGTTGGAGAGGGAGAAGACGAATTTAATTCAACTGCTGCAGTTTAGGTCGGCTCAGCAGAACCGCAATGGCCCCCAGGAGGAGGCGGTGTTTTAGCAATGGCAACAATAGCTTATTTTTATTTTTTGAATGCAATAGTATATTTACGAATGAAACGTTTGTGATCACATTGTGACCTTTATGTTACCTAAATTTTATCAGCTCGTTGAACTTTATAGAGGATTTTATGCTTGGTGCCATTCGAAAATCACAAATTCACCTTTTTTATATGGAATAAAATTTTATATTTTTAATAGGATCGATACGTGTTTTATTTATTCGTCCTATCCTGTTTATGTGTAGGACGATTATTACTCCCGATAACCGTTTCACCTGTTTGGTTCGTATTGATACAAACCTAACTTGTTTACCGCTTTCGAATAACAAATCACGTTTATGATTCTTCAAATATCGATCCGTCTACGCACTTAAAATCGTATTTAACAGACACTTCTCGTGTCAGTCCCTTCATTTACAATAAACACCAGCACTAGGCGAAAATGTCTTCCGAAGAGATCAAAATTTCAAAGGGCAACTTCGAGATGATCCAACCGATCGTTTTCGTCACGAGAATCTTCGGCTTGTGCCCGGTTTATTACCAAAATTGTGGGCACTCTTACGTCGTGCGATGGTCGAAATTCTGGGTTGGGTACGGTTTTGTTTCATCAGCGATTTTAGGTAAAGTTTCAGGGACATTTCCTTATTTACCAAGCAGCCTATCTGTATCTTTCAGCTACGTTAACCATCTTAGGCTTGTTAGTCGAGGCACAAGACATAACTGAAGCCGAGGACGATTTGAAGAAAACCGTCCTCAACATCAGCGACATGTCGATCGTTTTAATCAACTTGATATTTTGCATCTTAATGACGCCGTCCAAATTGAAAGCCTTAAGGAAAGTATTTGTCATATTCAACGAGGTAACTAACCACTCCCACCACTGCACCCCTGCAACTTTCCTTCTCTTCCAGATCGAAAATCTTGTAATCATCAAAAACCTTAAACTGCACCGAAGAAATTCTATCGTCTGGATTACATCGTTCCTTTCAACTTTCGCTTTGATCTACATCTACGACACCTTGATCTGACACTTGTACTTGGAAAAGATAGACAGTTTAACTAAGTACTTGGAACAATATTTAGCTGTTTATCTTCTGAACCTCGTCATGCTCAACGAGATATTGTTGTATGGCCACATGGTTTACTTCACGAGGATAAGGATTAAAAGTATGAACGACTTCATTGAAAACACCTCCATGGAGAACGTCGCCGTGGTGTCAGAGTTTAAGAATGGGGAATTCAACATTCTAGGGATGGGAGAGCGGAATACCATGAGTAAGAACGAAAAGTGAAAGATTCGTAATATTACTGCAACTCTTCCGTTTCTTCCACAGTTAAAGTACTGAGAGATCTGATGAAGTGTCACCGAAAAATCTACGAAATCGTCAACATCGTAAACAACACATCCGCCTTCGGTATAGCGGTAAGGTGTAACGACCATCATTGTTAATCGGATGTAATTACTGTCATTACAGATAATAATGCTGTGTATATTACTGCGGTTAACCGTTTCGCCTTATTTCTTCCTGTACGAGGTCGACAAAGGAGGCAGTGTTGTATTCGCTGTTTTACAACTGGTATGGATCCTGGCGTATTTGGGGAAATTTTTCGTGCTGTTGGAGTCATGTCAAAAGTGCATGGACGAGGTTAAAGAAACTTAGCAAACTCTATAAAAATTCATAAATATCGATTCTAGGGACTGAGGACTAAAACCAAGATCTTGAACCTTCTTTTAGAGGACTTGCCATACGAAGTTAAACAGACGGTAAGTTAGGATTGTGATATCTCAAAGCGATGGTAACAAGACTAATATTATTTTACGATCGAGAAGTGCTATGTTACTATATGATGGTTACTAATCTAAATCTGGAAGGAGGAAAGCAATTGCAACTTATTGACTACTGTAACCCACCATTTTGCAACCTTTTAGGTCGTAAGGTATCTGCAACAGATATTTCTACGTTAAGACTTAATATTTTTCACGAGTAATGTGAACCCTGAACAAAGACACTATTTATAAGATTTTGAAAAGTGAGTAAGCCAGGAAATAAAAGCTTCAAGTGCCATACTTCCCTTTACAGCATTAAAATTTATTTGATTTGGGGTCCAGTAAAATGTTCAAACACATGCCTGTTGCTGCGTTGGTCTTGGTTATGTAAGTGACGAATGATGTAAGGGAAAGAGGAATGGGAGCTTTCATTTTAAGAAAAATCAGGATATTTCGAAAACTGTTTGGCCTGGCGAGTAGCAATTCACGCTGTAGCCTTAGAACTTTCTAAGGGGTCTAAGGGTTCTAAGGGGTTTCTAAGACATGATTCAGACTGTAGTATTTGAAATCAAAACGAAGACGCCTCCAGATTCTACTTAGGTCATTTAGAAAAATTTGAACGTTTTATATGGTCCTCTGAGGATGTATAGCTTGCTTTGAAACTTCCTTAAGCCTTCTAGATTACATGGTTAAGACACTTTTGGCGTATAAAATTGTTTTTGCCGTTCTTACAATTCCCTAACATTTTCTATCTATACCATTCTTCGAAAATCTATACGATATCAGCATCGATAATCTACATTCGATCTACATTTCTTTATACTCAAATATAAATACTATTTCAGTACCGCATATGACAATTGGTGGACATGGGAGAAGGAGGTATCTCCATGTAAAAACCTGCCCTATAAATTCTATACACCTACTAAAAGTTCCGAAATTACTGACGACTGCTGTGTTTCAGCTAATGGAATTCACCACGCAAGTTAACTACTGCGAGATCAAATTCAACGTTAGCGGTTTATTCAACATTGACCGGTCGATATTAGTAACAGTAAGTTGAGAAAATTCACTGTTTTATTGCTTTTAATAGCGTTTTAAGTTTGTAGCTACCATAACCACGTACATCGTCATCGTGTTCCAAATAAACCATAATTAAGGAATGAATTCACTTTAGAAACATAGCGTCACAGGCCAATGGATAGACCATTAGAGCGTGACAAAAGTAGCAGTACATTTTCCGACGTCCTGAAGTGTGTTACAAGGGAAAAAATTAAGTGTGGATAAAATTTGAACAATAGAACTTGTTGAACAACGTCATGGAAATGAGTTTTCCGTCTGTTGGGTGGAAATTAATGGGAAAACGGTATAAGGTCTAATCGGCAGAGCTGTAGATAATTGGGAAACAAGTAGAGTTGTGATAGTTTGAATTTAATTGATTTTTTTGCTATGAAACTGAAAGAACAACGAATAATTGCTTTTTTATAAACGGTTGATAGTTGCATACTTAAATACTTTCATATTAACTGAATTGGTACGACTCTGCCTTTACTTACAATTTTTCATAGTTGTTTATACATATTCGGAGCAACAAATTCATGTTCATCATCAAATTCAAACACATCATGTTACTATTTATCTTCACGCAGTAGAGGAAAAATTTCCACACGTCTTCAACAATTTCTCTTGTTTAGAGGAACAACCTAGTTCATTTGTGTTCAAAGTTCCACAACACCTCAAGAAGTCATCGAAAAATCTGCTGCTATTTTTGTCAACCCATGCCTTTACGTTTCCTCTAACAATTAGACACTACGGATTTTCCATATTTTTCATTTATGTACCCCATCCTTCCTCTGCGACGCCATTGGTTGCATCGTTCCCGTCTTATCGCGAGCGTATCTCCTCTCATTTCCAAGTACGCCTCTGTCAAACGTCAAAATGGTGCAAAAACATCACGTCCAGGGCTACGAAAACTTCAAAAGTTTCATGGAAAACCTAAAGGCCGGAGATGATCCGGTCTACGTTTACTTCACTGGATCCAAAAAGGCGGACGGAGAAAGTTGGTGCGAAGACTGCAAGAACGGTGAGTTTTCTAGTGATTTTTTGAGGTTATGTAGTTGTCATAATACCATGGGCTTGTAAAGCATAGACGCCGCTGGTGTTACAGGTGGAAGAGAGGGTCAGAATGAAATGAAGTAGCCTATTGTAGCCTAAGGTGACCAACCCTCAAAATTTCATCGTTTCTTAGTTCCTTTAATTTTCTCTGTTTTGTAATATTTGCAATCTAAATGAGCTGCAATTCCTTTTAAAATACAATCAGCGACATATGCTGTTGATAAATTATTATATTCAATAAACAGTTCATCTTCGTCATAGTCATCGTTGAATATTTAAACTTGTACTTTTAAATTATTTCAAATGGGTTCTATTACCACGTCTAAAAGGGGTTATGGACCATAGATTTTTCAAAGTTTGTGCCAATGGTAACTGAACATACACTCTCAGGTGTCTATATGAACCATGACGTCGCTTGTACTTAGATGTGCTTTATCTTCTAGAGACTCTTATAGATGATCTTGCATTTCGTATTTGGGGTCAGAAAGTCCAGAAATTAGTAATATGCAAATAGGAGAGTAATCCCAAAAGGAAAATCCCCTATTTTTCCAACGTAAAAACCGTTCCTTTTTGGTGACATTTATATAATTTCAGACTTTGAACATTTGTCCATTTTCTCCATAATCGCCACTTCAGTCGATCCATTTGTATAGATATTGTGACAGTTTCAACATACCCTTACGCCATGTTCCTGAGCTAGCGTGATCCTTTCCTTTCACCACGTCAAATATTGCCAATGGTTACTTTAAGTTATGGAAGAGTGACGAACTGCTTATTCCCTTGCTCAATATTTCTCTTCTCTGCTTCTGAATTGCCTGAAGTTTCTGAAGAATTTGATACTGAAGATGATATATCTCAAAAGTATAAAGAAAATTCTGTCTTTTCTAACAGATGCAATCTACTGTCGTCTATAAACTTTGACCAAACTGTGAACAGATTTATCAAAAATTTCATATGGATTTTAGCCTGTTGTAAGGAATAAAGGAAAGAAAAACCTAAAATAATACTCTCCATTGAACACATTGATTATCTAAGTTCGACTAAATCATAACATTTACCTTAGCAATCTACCCATGAATTTAGGCTCATTGCTTCCTTAGACCATCCTAGATAGTAATATTGAAGTTGCCCAGAAAAGCATATGAATTAACAAATGCCTTGATTTCCTTTGGTTGTTCACTTACAAATTCCAATATAAATTGTCAATAAACAAACCCACCCCAAAGACACCTGTTTTCGGCTGCAGACTGGCTGTCTCTACAGATTTTTAAATAGAAAAGTCGATTGTAACACACCACCAAAAACTTTCCGACACTTGGCCCAAACACCTTTTTTGCGCCTTTGTCGGAAACTTAACTAGGTAATAAAAATAATTTCAAACAACTTCTGAAGGGATATTTTTACTACCTGTTTATTGGTTGGCTTCTGGTAGGGAAGCAAAGAAGGATTTATGTAGAGATTCCTAAGGTTTTTGGCGGCACAAGTGGAATTGTCTTTACTGTGGAGCGTATCCACCAAAATATATGAAGTTAAGAGAAATAAAAAGGACAAGGCACTTGTGTTCCAGGCGTTTTACGGGCAAGGTTTTTTTTTGCTTTTGCTGCGCTTATAGCATTAGACGAAACTTCGCATTTTGGAAATTCTGGAAAATCTGCCCCTTTAACCAAGTTAATTTTCCTTTGCAGCATGGCCCGTTGTGGAACAGGAAGTGGAAAAGGCGGACGCGAACGCACATTTCGTCTACGTCGAGGTCGGCGATAGGGCGACGTAAGACTCTCTAATTTCAAAATCAAAGCGGAACCAAACTTGCATCATAGAACGCCATTAAAATGCTATACTTGCACTAATTTTTCAGGTGGAAAGACATGAAATGCCCTTTCAGGACCGACCCTGACACGAAACTGATGGTCATACCTACTCTGCTGAAATGGAAGTGCCCCCAGAAATTAGAACTGGACCAGTGCGGGAAAGCCGAATTGGTGTCCATGATTTTCGAACGTGATGATGAATAGGATTGTACAAAATACGGTTTTAATATTGAAATCCAAGATAACTTTTATTCCTGTGTAGGAGGATGCGCATCATTTCACATTCGTAATAACTAATAGATTAGGATTAAGATAAATAATAATTATAACAGATAATGGTTTAATTTCATTGAAAACACGCAATAAATGTTCATTCATGATAGCGAGGGATTTAAAATAAAAATGTTCTTTTATAAATGTAATTTACATAAGTATTGTTGCGTTTTGATTGAAATCATTTGATTCAAATATGTGCCGAGTCATATTTTAAACGATGACAATGATTTTACAGCAAACAGATCCTTAATCTAAATATTACTCTTTTTGAAATTTATCTACTAGATAAAAAATGACAGTGGTGGGGAAATGAGAGTTTTTTCCGTTTACTCCAAATTTGTTTGTACTAAGAACGAAAAGTCTGGCCCTTAAATTACCCTCAGGTTTCAAAATAAAGCATTAAATAATCATAAATTCTTACAAATACATTTGTATTTACAAATACAAAAATTCTCGAAATATACACGATATAATGGTAAGTAAAGTAAAATTCGAAAGTATAAATGACAACTTTACCCTGTAACACTTGTAACTGTGAAATGTTGGTAGCTTTAAAAATCTTGTACCTAAGACACAAGAAGATGAAATAATAATTAACAACTAAAAACAGGAAAGGTTCAGGGGTTATACTAAATAATTAACAACCAACAAATAGAAAATAGGGCTAGTATCTAATAATCCTATAGGCCTAATCGCTTCAATTTCCTCATTTTTTGTGGTTAGAATTTATAATCAAATAAAGATGTAATTTACTTCGAAGGAGAATTACTATTATTATTATTATTATATACAACTGTTTAATATCAAAATTACTAAACCCGTTTCGACCAATCCTATTGCGCCTACACCACTATAAATTTGTAATTATTGGGTGCACGAATTATTGTATGAACTCATAATTGTCTTAGTTACTGGTTGTTAATTATTATTAGTTGTACAAACCAAGCATTATAAGGCAGAAAATAAATCATTCATCTATAAGCCTGATAGAATTCTATTCCTTAACGATCATCTCCATGTTACGCTCATGTCTCGCTATCTATACCCACCTCTGGCCCATTCTTGCCATTAGATGAGTTGCGCAAAAGGGAATTCCATATATTTAGTAACCATCGCCGGCGCGACGTTCACTGGTTTACATGAGAAGTGTTCTGTCACCATTGGGACTGTTACGAGTAGGAAAAATGGTCCAGAAACACAAGCTGAGGGGTCACGAAGAGTTCTCCAAGTTCGTCGAGAACATCCCCAAGGATAAATTGGTGCACTTCTACTTCTCCGGCACCATCAAGCCGGATACCGGGAAGAATTGGTGCTCCTACTGCGAAAAAGGTACGAAATTATAGGAAATGTCATTACGTAGAAATATGAGGCAGTTACGAGGGAGCTTGAGAAGTTTCAATGGATGCGCAGAAGTCAAGCAACACTTTATACACGCTGTTTTTAAGGGATTGTTGCTTTAATTTTTATTTGTTCACAGCATGGCCAGTGGTAGAAAAGGAACTGGAGAACGTTGATCCAGACTCGGATTTCGTCTACGTTGAAGTTGGGGAGTTCCTCGAGTAAGAACAAAATTAATCATTATTCATGGCAAGCACGTTAAGTACACGGTCTGTTCAAAAAAAATTAAAAACCAATTCAGATTGTCTAGATGGAATAAGCTCCAATGAAAGTTCACTTGCAGTTATCAGAATGTCGAATTCTGTTTTAGGAAAATTCTTCGTGAACTTTTCTTTTGCTTATATAAATGGCTCGAGAAGAAAAATACAAATAAGTTCACTGTTTCGGGAAAATTTTATTCTATTTATTGGTGACAACCTTTTCGTTGCTAAATTGGGCACTCACATTAACTTGCCCATAGAAATTCTATTTGTTGTCATAGAAATGGTAAATTGAGTTCTTGGTTAAGAAAACTCTCTACAAACTTTCCCTCAACCAACTCTGTTCTAGTTGCAAAGATGGGAGCACAAGTGCACAAGCACAAATTATTGGAACCAAATAAGACTGATCGTTGTATTAGTTACGTGAGTAAATAGAATAAGCTATAATGAAGCTTAACTTTACTTCGTAATACCTTATAGATCAAGCTCATAATTTAACTTCCTATTATTATTTTTAGTGTTCTTAGTTTTTTTTTTAAAGAAAATTCATGACGAACCTTTCTCCAATAACCTTTATTTGTTTCTGATACAAGCAATATGAGGGCTCAATTTGACAACAACAAAATATATAAACCTGATTTGTTATATTTGATGTGAAAAAATGGGCTTGGTTCACTAGGTTGAATTTAAATCATATTTTATAGTTATCTTTAATGTTAGTCCAAAAGACGTTCTAAGTACCATTAAATTACCAGTTAATTAAATATCACGTTTTTTAAATCAGCTAAGATTAGCCTAATTAGCTAATGTGGGCCGTTATCACTTCCTATTGGCTGACATCACCTCTAATTTTTCCAAATCGATTTTTAGAGCATTTCCGGTTATCAAAAAATTTGGAAAAAATTTAGCGGTTATTAGAGCCTATTCTTGCATTTACTTATCTAGAATTCAGTTCGGAATTGGTTTCTAGAAGATGTTGGAACAGACTAATAAAGCACTGGGTGCAGATGACATCCTAAGTGGGTTAACTGTAATCTGCACCTACAGAACTGTTACCGAAGCTATTACTTTTCAAGAAAAAATGTAAAACACTTAAATATTAGTTTTTAAACGAAAAACCACATCGCTTATCACACCCTTAATACTCAAAAACCGATGAACCGTCAATATTACCATTCACAAAATGACCACAAAGGCGATAGTTACTTTCTTCAACCTAGTTATTTATCACATTGTCCTCAAGTAATAATAAACTATTTTCAGGTGGAAAGATAAACAATTTCCGTTCAGGATTGACCCAAAGACTAAACTCCGGGTATTACCGACGCTGCTCAGATGGAACACCCCCAGGAGGCTCGAAGGTGAACAGTGCGAGAACAAAGATTTAGTTACAATGCTTTTGACTGAAGACGAGTGAAAACATGTGATTATAACATTTAGGTTGTAGAAGAAAGGAACCAATAAATTTGTATCTACTCTTTGCTTACGTATGTAAAGTGGTGTAGTTTAATTAATCAAAGGATAAACACCTCGAGAACAGGGCGAGAACCATAAAAAACTCGTAATACAATTTTTTATTCATTAAAAAAAAAATAACCTACACTAAACAATGTTGTCATTTATGCTTGTGTTCATTGAATTATATCCATGAATCCACGATTGATCAACAAGAACTGTACCATCACAAGTAATAAGTTATACAATAACTAAACCCTTTATTCTGACAAAAATTACTAGTAATAAACCCTTGGAACTGATATTCAATGCAGCGAAAATAATCGACAGTAATAAAGTACACAATTAATTTACATCTTACTGGAAACAGTTCCTTAGCATTTTCCTTCGACGTCCTGCTGATTATTGTTTTCGCCTTCGGTGCTTCCGGATGACCCCAGAGCGTTTATCTCCTTCAGTTCTTCGTCGGTGGGTAAAATATTCAGTTTGTTCAATGGTAATGTCAGCTGGACGAAATATTGCAGTTTCTTGCTGCGTAACAAACTGTAGGAGTTGTCAAACGTAACAACATCTGAAAAGAAAATCAATGTACATCTCAATGTTACAGCTCCATGTATCTAAAACTCGCAAAGGGTGAAGTATTGAAAATAGTGTTGTACTGCATACTACGCTACACTGTTATATGTAGTTTGGGCAATGATTTTTATTTATGCTTCTAGTGAATGTGGTGAATTTATGTAAAAACCTGAAAGTATGTACATTTGGCTGGAGACTCGCAGGCTAAAACGCCAGTTTCGTCCATCTGATGCGACGCTATACGTTTATGGCGGATCACAGGTGATTCGTTGCCGTGTTCATCGATGAGAGTTATACCAAACTTAATGTCGTGCGCATCAGTTTTGAAATCCCACCTAGAAACAATTATTTCGTAATAATTTCAATAGAGTATTTGCTTTGAATAAACCCCAAACTGATCCCAATTACCAACTAATGTAATGCAATCATTGGTCACTAAACACACTTTCACACCTTCCAAAGTAAAATTTCTCTTAATATACTGACCGTAAGAAACAGCCTTCTTCTTCCACGTTGTACTCCAATACTAACTTATCGCCCTTCTTTATCACAGTTGACACATATTCCTTCTTCGCGTTCTCCGGCGTTTCCATGTTCCTCAAGTACATAGATTTCGGTACCTTTCCACCCATCTTCACCTGGAAACGAACATCGAATTAATTCTAAGAGGAACCTACGTTACGTCTATGTAAAAGAATCTACAAAGTTTGAGACTTTTAGCCCCATTATCTAAGCATCACAATTCATATTTAGGACCTAGGTAGCAGTGATATTCGTTGATATTTACAATCGTGGTATATCTAGGGTTTCCGTCTGGATCGGTCAAGGTACCCCCGAAGTGTTTGGGCAGGTTCTCCGGGGTTATATTCGTTAAAATGGCCGCCTTCCACTTCTTTCGGTCGCTTTTGAAGATCTGTATTTTACCCAGGGTGTATTCGTTCAGGAATTTCTTCACCACGTTGAAGGCTATGGCGAATACCCTCGGCGCTAAAAGTTAGTAAAACGAGTTACAAATGACCAGTGCGCAAGCTTCGAAAAATTCGTAAAACTTTTATTTACCGTTAATTATATAACAGGCCTTTAGTATTTCGGGGTAATTAGCCTCGTACATTTGGATCAACGATATTACGAGTTCGGCGGCTGTAAACAAAGACTCATTAGCATAGTTAGATCATTATTTATCGGATGGTGTAAATAGAGTGATTAAGGAGTTAATTGTCCGTACCTGGCCTCCAGGCGTACTGACGCAAATTGAATCCCTCCATGTCGAATATGACGACCACTTGATTTTCCCCCGTCTCCGCTGCCATGGCGAGGTTCTTCTCCAGGATTTTGATCGTCATCCTGATGCAGTCCTGCCTGGATGCGGACAGGATCAGACCAACTGGGTCGAAGCCGGCGAATGGGACAATTATCACTGGAAGCGCATGTATGGATTTCATATAATGTAAGGCCAAGAAAGTAAGTACTTCTGAATTTAGGCTACGTACACTTAGCTTAGATAGATATACGTGCTATTAGTAAATGAAAATAGATAATAGATACACGTCCAATTTGACTACACGTACTAATAGAGTTGTTTCTCTTGTATTCTATGATGTTGGTTTTCATTTTTCTTTTACCTTTACGTGGGTTGGGGTTATCCACGCCATTTTCTATGAGGCAAGTCCATTTTTCCTGAATTTATCTTGTATGTCCAGTGGATTTTCCATTTTTCGTTGGCTTAAAGATTTTAGTATCATTTTCATACTAACCGTGACATACGTATGTTTGGTAATGGATTTTTTTAAACTCGTGTAGTATATTATACCTATGAGCATTTTTTATTTTATGATCAAATACTGTAAATACACTTCAAGATTCTTATTTTTCTATTATCTATCTAATTCTGTCTATCTACCTATCTATTTCTATCTAATTTAATAATCCATTATTTTTTTCAAAAACGTCCCGTATTTCAATTTTCAAAATATCAGTAGCAAATCAAAAAAGGGAATTTCCCGAATGATCAGTAAGAAAAAATTCCAAATAGTTTATTGTTGCCAAATATGAAAGAGGTTGTTGCATAAAAACTTTCAGAGATATTAAATTTTGAAAAATTACCAAATTTTTTTTAAAAAATGGCGATATTTCGAAAAATACTGAAGTTGGTGTATTAAAATTTATTTAAATACCGAAAACACGTTGACTCTTCATATCCTGTGAGGTTCAACCCACAATTCAAAAGTTCAATTTTTGATCCCAAAAACAAGGTCTACTTCCGGAATTTTCAAGAAACGTCCCAAAATTCGAATTTCAAAATTTCATTCACAAACGAAAGGAGGGTTCCTACATAATTTCCTGGTACTCAGTGCTGATGGAGCAGCTTTCATCTTGCGATTTGGGTACACAAAAACTAGGCACGCTGTATAAGTAACAAGGTTTATATATGGATAAAGTTTGTAGGTAAAGTTTTCCCGGATAGGACAAGGTGCACACTACCAAGAAAGTAAGGATACTTTTGATTTGTTTTGAGTTTCTTTCACATGTGGTAAGTCTTCTGATCAAAACAATTTAATGATTTTTCATTGCTAATATTTCTGTGTTTTCAAGTATTCAAAAAATATCGATGAGGCCATACGTTTTGTGACATTTTACCTGGAGCCCCGTCTTTGTCATACCCGCAGGTACCGCTTGGATGGTAAAGCACCAGAGCTTCAGGCGGCTTCCAGTCTTTCAAGGCGCCATCTACCTCCCATTGCTGCCTCCATTTCATCGACTAAAAAGATGTCATTAAGAACATTTCCTCAGTAAAAGTTAGACCAATTTTTACCTGGCGCAACATCTTTTCCGCCGCTTCTGGGTTCCAGGACCTCGCTAAGAAAGGTAAGAATATTAAAAGAAACAATTTGCAGATTGCTTTAACGTGGGAAATTCTAAGGGTTTCCAAGCACTTTTCTCATGGAAACAAATGTAAGTGAACATGACGTTAGTAGTGCAGGAAACTTTGGGTGCAGAACATCCTCCTAGGTACTCATTGTAATAGATAAATAAATCCTAATTTCAACAGATTAATGAATAAAAAGGTGGTTTATAAACAAGTTAAAACAAGCTTTTACCTTGGTTGCTCTTAATCGGCGAATAATTACTAATCTTATACAATATTTTTTCTCACTTTCTTCATTTTTCTTCGTTTTAAACCTTTATTACTAACCTCTCAGCCATCGTAGCAGAAAATGATCATCATGATGTGGTTGAAGAACGTCAGATACGCTACGCCTGAACTGAAACCATAAAATTGCCCCATTTTATAACGTTACAAGTTATAATAATGTTTCATAAGGTGCGGAAGAGATTCTGTTCTTCTGCTCAGATTGTATGGAAAATGCCAGAACACAAAAACAAATATCTAAGCGAATAAAAACAACTTTCAAGCTTTAGTCACTCTCATACTGTTACTGAATAATTTCCTAGATCCATACACTACCAGTCTCGATTTTTTCTCACGCCGGTCGCGTTATGTAATATTTCCACTTATAACACAATCGATTTAACCTGAATTTGCACCAAAACGACACTAGCTTCGCTTTTACTAAAAGCAAAGAGAACGGCACTCGTGGTACGAGAGAGCATTTCGGCTTAAAAAACTTTCTCGGATCAGAGAGGCCATTAGAAACGAGATGTTTGATATTTTCGATTCGATGTGAGTGAAACTTGAGGCAAAAGTGCTAAAAGGTAAGTTGATGCCTTGCATGCAAAGTGAATTATTCACGTACAGAACAATAATAAATAATTTATAACTGTGTCTACTGAGGTAACAGCCCAACAGTTTTGAAGACCTAATTTTAATACATTGTTTATTAAATACAGATTTGAGTTTAATCTGTCCTTTACTTTTCCTTGATATTATATAACGCAGGAAAACTACGCATCTCCATTTTTAATAGGGATTTCGGATCGGAATTCTTTTGAACATTCACAATTACATAAGGACGCACCTCTAATAGAAATTTCGGCTAAAATTCGATACACGATGTATCGGAAAGTTTTAGACCCGGAAGTGCAGGTAGGCGGAACACGAAATTAAGAAAAATTATTCGTAACGATTTTAGAAGGATCGAATGGGTACGGTTTAAATACGCCTGGAAGGAGAAAAAGAGAGAGAGAAAGCACGAGAGATGTTATTAAAATCTAATTTTACAACAGGAGAAATACAATAATTGACAGCGTTATTGCCTTGTTACACGAGAACGCCACCGGTAAATTAAAGTACATGTTCGATAAGTCAGAAAAAAATTCTTCGAAAACGCAACTTTGATAATATTCTACAATACATTTGAAACAAGCTTTATTACAATACGTAGAAAGTTTCAAGTGATTGCTACAGCGCCTTTTTGGGTAATAACCCCAACTAACCTAACCTAACCATATATTTGAGTAAAACTCTATCAATGAAGTAAAGCTTATGTTTCACAAGCCATATAAGATTTTTGGAAAGCCCATTTTCGATGAATTTCTGTAGGATGTTTGGAACAAGTTTTGTTATAAAATATCGAGAGTTTCAAGTGGTTGCAGCGATAATTTTCTGAGTTACTACCCTATGTTTCACCAGAAAGTTGCCGGTAACGAAAAACATGTTCCACAAGCCATGAAATAATTTTTGAAAACTTAATTTTGATGAAATGTTTGAAGTAAGTCTTATTGTAATATGTAGAAAATTTTAAGTGATTACAACAACTACAGCAACAACTTTAAGACTCATGAGATGTTTTACCAAAACTGAATGAGTAAAGTATATATTCCACAAGTCATAGAAATTTGTTTGAAACCTCAATTTTGATGAAATTCTATAAAACTTCCGAAACAAGCCTCATTGTATAACGTGTACCAAGTTTCTAGTGATTAAAACAAGAACTTGCTGAGTTATGGTCTTACGTTTCACTAATAAAGTCGGTAAAGTACATATTTCTCAAATCTTTTTTTTTTTAATTTTTGTATACCTAATTTCGATAAAATTTTGCTAGATTACTGTGGTATATTAAAAGTTTCAAGTGATCACAACTTTCTGAGTTATGACCTTATGTTTAACCAGAAAGCCATCACTAAAGTAAAGTGACAAGTCACAGAAAATTTTTTGAACACTCAGTTTGGATAAAATTCTATAAAATTTTTGAAGCAAGTTTCATTACAATATATATAGAAAGTTTCAGGTGATTATCACTATAACTTTCTGAGTTGTAACTTAATATTTGACTAAAACCCCATCAGAGAAGTGAAGTACATATTTCACAAGTCGTAGAAACCGTTTGGAGAACCCAATTTCCATAAAATTTGATAGATTGTTTGAAATAGGTCTTATTGTAATACGTAGTGATTTTCAAGTGAATACAATAACTGATTTTTGAGTTATTACCTAATGTTTTAGCAAAACGCCATCGGTAAAGTAAAGCACATGCTCTAAAAGTCACAAAAAAATTTTTAAAGCCCCAATTTTCACGAAACACTATATAGTGTTAGAAATGGGTCTCGTCATAATATGTAGGAAGTTTCAAGTAATTAAAGCAACAAGTTTTTGATTTATGGCGTTAGTTTCAGGAAAGAAGTCAGTAAGGTAATGCACAAATTTCAAGTCGTAGAAAAGCAACAGTGAAAAAAGCACGTTTCACAAGTCTTCAGTAGGTTTTTTGGAAGCTTAAATTCAATGAAACTCTGTAAGTCGTTTAAAGTAGGTTTCGTTGTGATATGCACAAAGTTTCTAGTGATTACAATAAAAAGATTCTGAGGAATGGCCTAGTGTGCCTCAGAACGTCATGAGTCAAGGAAAGTACCTCTTTTCCGAGGCATAAAAAATTTTGGAAGCTTCATTTCAATAAAATTCTGTTTAAACTCAGAACACTATTGCTGAAGTACAATATATGTTCCTTAAATATGAAGCACTGGAAGCCTAATTCATTACAAACGAAACACATTTGTATACGTGTAATTTTAGTTACAATGTCTTATTTTGCACCAAGTTATCTGTAGTTTTAACTATGCCTCGATTTTTTAGAGGCACCCTGTATATATACTGATAAGTCTATCTGGACCAGAATGAATAAAATGTAATAACTATATTGCGCGGCTCGATCGAAATCAATTCGATTACCGGCAACGAATCGAAAGTGTAACAAGAACTTCGATCTGTCGCAACGACAGAATATCTAATTCATTTTTGTCTCTGGCGCAGGTTGAGCAACTCCCGGTCTTTCGCCATTTTCGACGGGTCGTCGGCCTAATCTACGAGATATCGTTCTCATTGGGACGAAAACCTCACCAAAATATCGAATCTTTACCTTCGAAATTATCGTTTCGAAACAAGAGCCGAAGGATTATTGCGCTTGCAAAACGTACGCAAACACACGCGCGCGCGCGCATACGCCGGTTGCGTTTTGAAACTCGAGTTGCCCAATTCGGTTTTTTTTCTCTTGTCTTTTCCAGAACCGTCAGAAAGCATCACCTTGAGTTATGTGTGTCGGGTAATACGAGGTGTTTACAGGGTGTTACCTGTTAATTGAGGACGGTTTATTAATTCCATTAATTGTTACTAACGAAAGATGCGTAAATACCGTAAATGAATTGTTATGTAACAAACGTATTACACTCGAAGTGAGGCTATCGCATTAGCACATATGTAGGTATACTTTGCCGCTAATTGCCAAAGAATTCTACCTTTACGCACTTTTTTTTACTTCTTCACGCATATTAGTTAAGCTCCAATTTCTATTAATTTAATTGAATCAATACATCTATGATATATAACTGAATCCCCATAAGTGACTCTAAATATTCCAAAGATATTGTTATAATCTGTGAGTTTTAACACTACATAATGTTATCTTCCTATAGGTTGTAATTAAACTTATCCAAACATTATTTGGTTTTTACTACTCAAGCGGCAGGGGTCGTGACTAACAGGACATAAACGACTCTTTTGCAGTATATTTCGAACAGCTACTTGAATGGTCCGCACTTTATAAATTTAATCAACAGTAATAGCCTTATTGAACATAATTATTTACAGAACTACTCTGAGTAGATATAAAATGCATTATTTTAATTATTTTCATCTCCATTTGTAATTAAATCTATATCACAATACTGTCAATTTACTTGATAATAATTAATAGTATACTCCCAATATTATAACTGATAAAATCCAACCTTGTACGTTCACCCTCCCTTGGGATTTTCGAGGTATTGCTTTTAGAAGCTAGTTAGAAAGAGACGACGCTTTTCGACTTCGTCGGTATGCAACATACAATACACATACGATGTTATCATTTAGTTGGTTTCTACATGATGGTTACAAAGTTATAAGGGCAATAGAGAATGTCGTGCAACTTGTTAATCATGGGATTTTAACTGACATCCTGTTGGTTAAACGTAAGGCCATAACTCAGAAAGTGTAATAGTGAAGCTTGTTGCAAATTTCCCACAGAAATCCATTGATTTCATAGGATTTCTAGGACTCGTGCAACATATGCTTATTTTACTGATGGTGTTTTGGTAATACATAAGGTCATAATTCAGAAACTTGTTATTGTAGTCACTTCAAACTTTCTACATATTACAAAGAGATTTACTTTAATTATTTTACAGAATTTCATCGAATATAAATTTTCAAAAAAATTTCTATGACTTGTGGCACATGTGCAATACTGTACTTGCCAAATATAGGGCTATAACTCGAAACGTTGTTACTGTAATATCTTAAAACTTTTGATGTATTACAATAACACTTACATTAAATATTTTACAGAATTTTATCCAATACGAGCTTCCAATCAATTTTCTGTGACTTGTGGAACATACTGTACTAATAGTTTTACTGTACTAATGGTGTACTAGTCAAGTATAAGGTCATAACTCCGAAGGCTGTTTCTATAACCAATTAAAACTTTATGCATACTACAATGACACTTACTACAACTATTTAATAGAATTCAATCAAAATTAAATTTTCAAAGAATTTTCTAAGACTTATTTCGCTGATGCAGTTACAATCATGCATAAGGTCATAACTCGGAAAGTCGTTTCTATAAACATTCTATATAACTTTCTGCATATTACAGCTAGACTTACTTCAAACATTTAACAGAATTTTGTTAGAGTTTTCAAAAAGTTTTCTATGACTTGTGGAACTGGTACTTTACTTTATTGTTGTCAAATGTAAGGTCGTAACCTAGAAATCTGTACTCTGTACTGTAATCATTTTCTACATACTACAATGAGACTTATCTCAAACTTATTAAAAAAGTTTTTTGAAAATGAAGATTTAAAAATTTTCTGACTTGTTGAACGAGTGCTGTACATTGCTGATGGCGCTGTAGTCAAACATAAGGTCATAACTAAACAGAAGCATTTAGGCAAATTACACACTTTGTATATATTCTGTAAATGCTTAAAATCGTGCATATTTTTGTCCAAAAACTTCCAAAAAGATAAGTCATATTTTTAATATTCCCTGCATGATATTGCATACTTTCTCTGATCTATCACTATAGTAAAATTTAGGGATAACCTTGTATTTTTAAGAGAAAGAGATGGCATTAAAATGCGCATATTTGAAACATTCTTGACGCATTTTTCCGCCTATTAATAATGGGGCTGCCCGGACCTTAAGTAAATTGCCTGAAAAATCGTTGTATTTTTCTTCTTCAATCCAAAAAATGATCCTAAACACTTGAAGTTGCAACTATACAGTCATTCATAATTCATTTAAGTTGTCACATTCTGAAAGCATAATGGAAGGAGAAGAATGCGAAACTTGTTAATCACATCGAAATTAATTTTCAGAACATTTTCTAACACTTGTGAAATATGTATTTTACTTCAATGACAATTAAACACACCCATAACTCAGGAAATTATTGTTAAAATCACACGAAGCTTTCAACATATTTTAATAAAACTTCTTTTTAACAAACTACAGAGCTTCATGGTAATTAAACCTGAAAAATTCTTATTATTTATTTTACAACATATATTTAGTAAATTGCTCTGGTAGATGCGAAACTGTTGAGCAATAAACGCTATTATTGTTATTTTCCGTGCTAATTTACTCGGCTTCAAAAATATGAAATGGAACACTTCGGTACTATTCGGCTACTGATTTACAAATCTGCTCGATGTGGCAATGTATTTAAAGTAAATCCGACTTGCTCATGTAGATATACGCAATCCTTATCTATGTCGATTTGAGAGTTAGGGAAATGTCAAGGCTCGTTGTACAAATCCGCCAAATAATTAGCACTTGGTGCTCGAGAGATTTCAAACAATACTTTTATTACTACTATGGAATTATATTCGAATGGGAATTTTAACGAAAAAATATTATGTAGATACGTACTCTTTCACGAGAGGGTCAATTTCGATAATTCAATTCTAACCAATTAAAAATCCTGTTTATTGCCAAATTTACATTAGCCATTAAAGATATGCAAATTAATGAAGTTAGTCAAAAATGTCTTTCCGCCTTAGCTTCACGATTTAAAGTTCAGTCATTAAACAACGATTATTGTATAAATTCTGTTGATATCATTTACTTGGTTAATAATTTGACGTACTTGTTGGGAAGACCAAATGTAAGTAATTATGTTGCATCAAATGCGTTACGAATAGACTAAACAGGTTACTTGTTAATATTTTATAAACAGATTGCCTTGATAAAGCGGAAATCAGTACAAAAATTAATTATGGTGTGTGTTACATACTAATAGTTTATAGGATAGACAATTAGTTCCTGCATTTAATTAAATTGAATTATAACTTTCCAATATTAATAATTTGGGACCGAAGGAAAGTTCGTAGTTACACATAAACTTAATGTGTAAAGAGGACAACTGAGAACGTTTTGATTTCATTAACAGGATTCACTCGAGTAAAGTACTTTCAGTTTTACTGTTGTAGCAGCTCCCAAAATAATTTGGGCACTTAAATTTTCAAGATTTTTCTACACTCTGCGAGGATAAATTCTGGAGAAAATAACAACTACTCCAAGGGAAAATATTCCTACAGGTATTAAATTTCGATATTGGAACCAGTTTTCAGTTGTTTGGTTGAGGTCGCTATGGAAACCACAGTATTTGTTCTATTTTAATAAAATATCTTCTTTTAAATAGTTTTTGGTTTCATAAAATTTCTTTCTAAAAGACGCAACAGGTTTTTCTGTAGGTCCTATAGGTAATTCGTTGGGATTATTAAAACACATGCAATCAGTTTGAAATTAATTTTTTTGTAATTTAAATCGAGATTGGCGATCAAATAATAAAATTACTATTCGATGTACGTATCGAAATTATTTCCATTTTTATTGATTTGGCGTTCGACAATTCACCGTGTTTACAAACGAATCGATTCACGTGGCGATCATCGATAAAACGCGAAATCGACCCTAATCAACCTTGGACAAAAAACAATAAAACCCATTAACAAATAAATCACCTTTACCTTCATCAAAGCGAACCTCTGGACGTCATCCAGGGTGATAGCTTGCCGGGGCATCTTTCTGGTGACCGACTCCAGAGACACGAACTACAAAGACTTGCAACTGAACTTATCTGCAGTGAATAGCAGTAGAACCGCTCGCAGGATCGGATCAGCTGCGACTGGACGCAGCGCGGACGGTGGAATATCCGCGGTTCGATGGTTTACCGGTTCACCTTCGGACGGTAAACGAGGAGACACGGCGAAATTGTGGAACTTATGGGATTGTAAAATCGAGAGCTTCGTTAGTCCGGGCCCTACAGGGCAAACAATCAATCTAATTGTTGCTGATTAGTCCGTAACGGTTGTATTGAAGCAGGAACGCCATGGACGGTGACAACAACGCAACAACCAGCTTTCTTACAGAAAATATACCAGAAATACGCTATAAACCTTATAACCATCAAACCGTTAAACCTTGTCAATAAGACAGTTATTAATTTACCACCGAAGCAACTAAAACAAGAACATATTGTCCAACAGATTGAATTTTGCAATAACAACGAATAAAATTCCCTAATTAAATGTTATTTCCAGACATCAATTTGGCGCGATAAAACACACTGACAATCGTCGACCAATTAGTCGCATTAACAGCTTCTCAAAAATCTTGAAAACAGTTTTACACAGTCTTGCACCGTACACCAAGAGACCGTTTTGGCGATAACTTTGATGCCATGATGAAACGCAGTGACGATGCAGTACAGTGACAGGATTTATCGATTTTGCTGCCTAAAACCTACAACTTGAACCTATAGACTACTAGAGCACAGTGACATCATTGAGCGACGTAGTGACAACGCAGTATAATGGTTGTATAATATACGTCAATCAGTGTAACGTTACAGGACAATAACACAACCGTGACGTTTAATGAATGAATAATGCAATTTTAAGCAATTTAACGTCTTGATTTAGTAATTTATTAAGTCTAGAGACTATTTTGACAATTACAGTTATTCCAAGGGGCAATTTAGTGACAAAGCAGTGATGAAAATTTTACAGTCGAAATGTAGTGACGCGTCGGTCACTGTGACAGTGACGATATCTTTATGAGCATTTTTCGGCTTTTTCTCATAGCCAATACACTTAAACCTGCACACTACTTTGGCGATTATAGTCACGTAAGGGACGCTGTAATGACCACGTGGTCTGATACGTGTATACAAATTCGTCCGAATTTACAATTTTCATAACCTTAACTCAAACATAAATATTGTTATGGCGGTAACAATGAAAATCTAGTGTAGTGCCCATGCGTAGGAATGGTACAATCATTTGTAGAGCGTGAAACAAAATGATTTTATTCGTTGCACTAAATATCTGCATTTCTCAATTTTACCAAAAATCCAGGCGAACTAATATTGCAATATTCATTGAGAATTGGCGTGATGATTGACGTCACGCTCTTCTGCAAATAAATACAGGAAACTTTTACTGAAATCCATCAAACAACTTATTTTTTAATGTAATCAAAAATGCTTATCAAAATTTCAACACAACATACAATTTCTTCAATTTGAATACATCGTTAGGGCTTCTACGACCTTCCCTTGTGGATATATTCAATTTTTTACACGCTTTACGAGTATTGAAAACATCATTATTGCAGAAACAAACTCCATTCCTCCAACTGCATCTTCTCCATCTCAATTACTCACTCGTGTGTAAGTCTACAGCGTTTTAACTGTTGTTGTATATCTCCGGCTCTTTGAATTTGATCAGTCGAAACTCTCCTACGAACGTTAATAGGAACAGGGTAATAGAAAACGCCATTATCCACTCGAAGGACGTACTTATTAAGTGGAATTTGTAACCACCGTCTTTTTCCGACCATTTAGTTACGTCACTACCTAAAAAACATTAATTAGTACTCTTACGATATAAATGAGGATAATTAAACTAAAAACTTGTCGAAATAAGCATAAAACTTTTTTTCAAATAGAATGTTTGTTGGATTAAGCTTTAATCTTATCCTAAAAAGTTAATTAAACACAAGGTAAATAAATTCGTTACATTATTAAAGACTTCAAATTTTCGATACCTTTGAATTGAGATGCGGCGATCATTCCGAACGCATTACACATTATGTAGGATAATATACACACACTGCAAAAAAGGCAACGCATCACAATTATCGATTTTTTTCCTAAAGCGGGGAAAACTTCCAAGGACACGACTATCTGAAACAGAATATGACAATTGTATCACACACAGAACCTATACGATATTATATACATGCAAATCGCACCTCGAAAGACCAAAGGAAGTTTTACACAACTGCGACGTTTTTCCACGAGAAAGATACATTTATTCAGAGGGCTTGATTCAGACCACTCCTATTCTTTTGTTCCTATCTCGATAATGGTGCGTTATGCAAAAGAACAAATGGGTTTATTGCGGAAAAGTGTGGTGCAGCGGCATGGTGTTGGGTGAAAGTGTAAAATTGTTTTCGAGGACCACTATATTTTTAAATTACTTGTTATTTATAAGATATTAATACCTATTAGCACTGCATTACCGGCTCTGATAATTATACTCATTATACCTCCTTAAAATTGCATTACAAAACGGTGCGCAGTTGGTGTCAATTTGGGTAATATTTTGATAGGTATGCAGGTTGATAGGAAAAATACTGTATGTATTATACGTCGCATTTTATTTGAGAGAAAATTACAGTAAACTTGGTACAAGACACCTTAATAAAAGGTCATAAATTATCTGCTGAATGGAGAAAGGTGAAGTGCTTTATTGTCGGTTAGGAGATGGTTTCGAATGGTCGTCTGGGATATTTGGACCGTACTGGAATTTTTCAATGATCAGACAAATTTATCTTTTCTACACCATGAAAACAATTTAAAATCACCTCCTTTTCTCTTTTTGGCATATGGTGTCTAGGCCATTGCGATGCAGGTTCTATGTCGTCGACTTCTTACAATTCTTCCTCACCTAATTCTCCTCCTTCGCCATACTTCATATTCTCATCCACTGCTATCTCTTCATCTGAACCTGCTTCTTGATTTATTTCTAGTTCACTGTTTAATCAAGGCCGCCACGTTTTAAAAATCATGAAACTAGCACTTGTTAAGATCAGAGTAAAATGAATTTATTTTAATACACCATTTCTTTAAATATATTTTCAGTTCCTGTCTTGCCTGCCGTTAAGGCGTTGACCTCGTTAATTATGTAATTTAAATTTAGACCACGAGTTATGAATGAGGATGTCTCTTCCTAAGTTGAAGCCCCTATTGTTTTCTAATTACTCTAACAATTTTCAAGCCTCTTCATCTTCTTCGTTTATAATCTTTTACAGTCGGGGTCGGGGTAACACGTACCACAATTCGATTCTCAAATAAAATGCGACGAATTATACTAATGACTCGTCATCTCTGTGTATTTTCCCAACTCTTTGTGCATTTCCCTACTCACCTGCAGAACTCCATAGACAGCTATACCGCCGAAGCACAGGTTCGCCCCCAGCAGATGCACGGCGACCGCCTTCGTCTCCTGGAAATTGCCGACGATGAGCAACCCGAACGTCGCGACGAGCCCCAGGATCAACCCGGCGCCGTTTATCCTCCTCACTTTCGATTTGAAGTTGCAGCTGTCGCACAGCATCTGTATGTGCCTGTACCTCACGTAGAACACGAAGAGTACGACCATGGCGCCGATCGTCAACATCATCCCGAAGATGCAGCTCGTCGGTGCCCAGTTGCCAGTGTCGCTGATGTACGGTAATATGGGGCTCACCTCGTTGTTCGTAACTGCCATGGAGTACCTTGAAAAGAAGTTGCTTGATGATGCCGAGCTTTTGGGGTACTTTCAGAGGTAAAAAGGGTGTTTGTGAGGCTGTTTTTTGGTCGAGATCAAACAAACCTTTGTTGCTTTACCGACCTTAGTGACACTGAAAGCTGTAATGGTCACATTTATATAACAATTTCTATCCTATTCAGCTCCTCTTCAGAGAAGACCAAAATTATTTGTGATTAGTATTAAAAATATTGTATGAAACATCTCCTAATTAGATATGATTCTTCGTCAAAATGGGTAAGAAGTTGATCCTTTTTTTTTAGATATCTCTCACCTCAGTAACTCTCGTAATTAGAGAGATCTCAATTAGAAGTCTTTAAGTTGATGGGCAACGTGAGAGCGTCTCTATTGTTATGTATGAGGCAATAAGTGTAGCTTGTTAACCTTACTGAAGCTGGTAGCTGCCCTGAGCCTTGTTCACTGTACTAAAGCTGGTCGCTGTCCTGAAGCTGGTTAACGGCCTTCAGGCTTAGCAGGCCTTAGGCAATTGCTGGTTGCTTGGAAGCTGGTTGGAGCTTGTAGTGATAGTGTTGGATACCCCTTAACTAGCATATATCGTCAGGTACAATAAAGGTGTTTCTCTTAATTATATTAGTTTTTGATTGTATCTATAGAGACTGTCTATTCCAGGTGAGATGTATATAAACCTGCATTTCTTTAACAATCCTAGCATTTTCACAATCTAGTATAATTGGTATAACAAACTTCTTTGAAATATCTGGAACATACATCTTGACTATAATCTGTGTCTGGAATAGATTTAGATAAGTTGTAATGAATCAAAGTAATTTTTAAGAAACCTGAGAAACATTAAAGCACCAAAAAAGGGTTTCCATGGGTTTCAAGGAGTTATAGACAGCCTAAGGTACTTTAGACCAAACTTTTCAACGAAGTGGTTGAATGGTGGAAAACCTGAAGTATTTTTTTTTATGATTTTCCTATCTTGTTTTTAGTCCTGAACCTTGTATGTATTTTATAAAGTGTATATATTCACTTTTCTGTCCCTTTTATTTTTCTAAACCTGAGCTGCCACCTAGCGCACCCCTCAGGGATATTTCGGACCCCCGATATCTTTATCGGAATTTATAAAAACCTAAAAAAATCCAGACGATATGAAAACGCTTGAATTTTTTGGAAAATCTCGAAAATAATGTTAATTTGTATTTCTTAATGAAAATCGATTAAGTTTCTATGTATTTTTAAATTTGAACCATCGCAGGTAATTTAATCCCATTTTGACATTATCATGGTAATTTTGTTCCCACAAATGAAACGGTGAAACTTTCCTAACGGCGTAGACATCATTTTATCCGGAAAAATTCAATATCGACTGTAATGAAATAGGTAATTGCGTGTTTATTTAACTACGATAACGGAACTGATAAGGACTGCAATTAGAAAGGTCGGCTTTGCTTGTATTTTTTGTGTATTATAGTTTTCTGTGTATTTACAATAATATGTATTTGTCCTGTAAAGTGATACTCAGTTGCTGGATAAAAAACACTTCAATAATCCGTGCAAACGTTTGAAGACCAATGAAATAACTAAAACGGACTTAAAATTAATTAGCCAAAAGGGATTATCGAAAATAACACAGTACTTTTATTCAAAGTATTGTACTTCGAATTCCTTCTTACTTTCCAATAGAATTAACAGCGCTTTTATTTTTGTTTATACAATATTTAAATAAATAATTTATGGTGTTCCTTTTATAAAAGCCAAATGAACTATTGCTGTAGCACTTCCCTAACGAAAAATGAAATGACTTCTCTGATCAAAAGATTAATCCCAATGGTCATCGTAGGGAGATATCCCACAAATCCTTCAATCGACCATGGCCCGTAACACGCCCGGTTTAAAGCAGCTAAATTCTTTTATGGTACTTACTTGTTCAAACATCCTTACGGACATTTCCAAAAGTCATTACACTGTTCGCTAGATAAAGTATACTCTATAAACCGCATCCTTCTTAATGGAGAAATTTTCAATTTGTAGTAAATTAACCCATCCATTGAAATTTTTAATTTTTTGGATGCTCTATGAAATGTCACGTACGTGTACTAAATTGTGTCATAAAATGCACTTACGTGGTAATGAACGTAAACGGGAACCAGACAGCGACGAATATGGGCAGCAGGTAAACGTGGGTGCATTCCATGATTTTCCTGAATTTCCCGCAGCGCTCCGGTCTCGTCCTACATTTCCGATGGGAATGGGGAAGGATGGGGGGAAGGAATATTTATATTCCGTTCATCCTGCTAATCTAAAATCCATAACGTACCTGTATTAACTAATTACGATGATACTACATTGTCGTAGAAATGTACGGGTAGCTATTTCATGTCGATTAGTTAAAAGTTTATTGCTTTAATATATATTTGATATGATATTCCAAACATGTTTTTGATCATAATCCTAACAAATTTTCACCAAACGTTAGTGTCACTTCATCTTGTCAAAGTGAAATTAAAAATACCTCAAACAAGGCTTCATAATGAAATTGAATGGTTTTCATGTAATATTTCATCAAACTAAATAAAGTTGTATTCAGGTACATACTTACATGAATTTTAACACCTCTTGAACACATACTTAAATTTGAGAAATGACAGCTTATGACATTGCCATACCATGCTTTTAGAAAAAATATAATTATGAAGCAGACTCCGGTTCTATGACCAAATTTCAATTTGGTAATTCCAATAATTTTCGAGATACGACGATTCTTTTGAAAACTTAAAACTCGCAATTCGATAGTTAAATATCTCGAAAAGTATACCGCAAAATATCTGGAATAAAGCATTTTTTCCATACTAGCATCATAGAAATTTGCTTTTCATATGCGAGTGAAATTTTCGAGTGCTGATTTTGAAAAATTCTTGGAAAAATATTACAAGTTCGGCAATGGTCTTTCTTTGCTATTTAAATTTTAGTATAAATACTAGGGAAATATTGGGATATTTTGGAAAAATTCACCCATTTTTCAAACACTTCAGTGTTGAACATGAAAGATTTTACAGCGAAAATAATTTCATTTCGTATCTGAAGTTTGGCATCTCAGGAATCCTTCCCACAATTCCAATGAATAAAATCAAGTTGCGATTCCAAATTTTCATACCAGGATAACAGAAGAGCGAGTAGGTGTAGAGATAGCGAGCGCTATGTCTGGGGGGTTGTAGGTTTAAATTCGGTTGTGGCACACATATTAATTCTTGATACAAACTCCGTACTAAAATATTCTTAAACTCCTCTGTAAAGGAAGTCAGAACTCGTAGTAGGAATTATATAATGGTTTTTGTATGCCAGTTTACACTTTGTCGGCTAGATGGCGCCAACATTTCATTATGTGCTGTCAAACAGTTGGCTAAATTTTCATTGGTTGTTTAGGTCACGTGATGGCGGCAGCCATGTTTTGTTTACATTTGCAATTACCTGTTGTTTACCAGTTTGTTCTTCTATAATGTTTTTAAACTACCTTTCATTATAAATTTACTTAGTAATTACACTAATGTAAAGTTCTGACTAAATTTCCAGAATTGCTCAGTAACAAACCCACAATCAATCTGTCAGGACAATTAGTACGCTATTAATTAGTTTAAATCTGACCAACCCATACAGATTGCTGTTATGTTTGCAAGTTTAAATACAACTCTCTAGAGGGCGCTTTCAAATAACACCAGTTATATTATAAAACGGACCAAAGCTCGAGAATTACACGAAAAAAACTTGATAGTGTCTGCATTATAAGTCAATTTAAACCCTATCAGAGTGTTGGGTTAATTGATTATTGTAATAATTTACTGGTGTACATGCAACTCGACGTACAGAGCGCACGTCACTTCTTCACCTACTCGGTCCTCTGTTATCCTGGTACCAAAATGCGAATCGGTTCTCGTGTTTTAAAGGCAGGCATGAGCGTTTTCGCCGTGGGTAGCAAAACAATCAATCTTTCAAATGTAGCGAGTTTCATCGTAAAGTTGGAATATTTGTACTTTTGGCAATTTTTGAAAATGTTCCAAAATTAAATTAAAATTTTGACCCCAAGTGGAGAAAGTAGATTCATCCCTTGATACTAAAATGTAAGGGGAATTTTTCGAATGAGGTTTATTTTTCGAGATATTGTCACGAACACGAGACTTCGACGACCACAAACAATAAACAACGATTTAGTACATGGTTTATTGATTGGTGGTTTATTGAAATTTTGAATTATCATAATGTAACTCATATTATTAACAAAGGGAATCTTTGAGCTTTCCAAAATATCAAACAATTCAAAAATCACTTCAAAATTCGTTGAAATATGAGAACTGAAGTGCGATTATCATAGATTTACGTGACATGTCGTGTCTCTCCCTACTGTGGTTTATTGAAATTTTGAATTATCACAATATAACTCATATTATTAACAAAGCGAATCTTTGAGCTTTCCAAAATATCAAACAATTCAAAAATCACTTCAAAATTCGTTGAAATATGAGAACTGAAGTGCGATTATCATAGATTTACGTGACATGTCGTGTCTCTCCCTACTGTGGTTTATTGAAATTTTGAATTATCATAATGTAACTCATATTATTAACAAAGGGAATCTTTGAGCTTTCCAAAATATCAAACAATTCAAAAATCACTTCAAAATTCGTTGAAATATGAGAACTGAAGTGCGATTATCATAGATTTACGTGACATGTCGTGTCTCTCCCTACTGTGGTTTATTGAAATTTTGAATTATCACAATATAACTCATATTATTAACAAAGCGAATCTTTGAGCTTTCCAAAATATCAAACAATTCAAAAATCACTTCAAAATTCGTTGAAATATGAGAACTGAAGTGCGATTATCATAGATTTACGTGACATGTCGTGTCTCTCCCTACTGTGGTTTATTGAAATTTTGAATTATCACAATATAACTCATATTATTAACAAAGCGAATCTTTGAGCTTTCCAAAATATCAAACAATTCAAAAATCACTTCAAAATTCGTTGAAATATGAGAACTGAAGTGCGATTATCATAGATTTACGTGACATGTCGTGTCTCTCCCTACTGTGGTTTATTGAAATTTTGAATTATCATAATGTAACTCATATTATTAACAAAGGGAATCTTTGAGCTTTCCAAAATATCAAACAATTCAAAAATCACTTCAAAATTCGTTGAAATATGAGAACTGAAGTGCGATTATCATAGATTTACGTGACATGTCGTGTCTCTCCCTACTGTGGTTTATTGAAATTTTGAATTATCACAATATAACTCATATTATTAACAAAGCGAATCTTTGAGCTTTCCAAAATATCAAACAATTCAAAAATCACTTCAAAATTCGTTGAAATATGAGAACTGAAGTGCGATTATCATAGATTTACGTGACATGTCGTGTCTCTCCCTACTGTGGTTTATTGAAATTTTGAATTATCATAATGTAACTCATATTATTAACAAAGGGAATCTTTGAGCTTTCCAAAATATCAAACAATTCCAAAATCACTTCAAAATTCGTTGAAATATGAGAACTGAAGTGCGATTATCGCACTTAGATTTACGTGACATGTCGTGTCTCTCCCTACTGTGGTTTATTGAAATTTTGAATTATCATAATGTAACTCATATTATTAACAAAGGGAATCTTTGAGCTTTCCAAAATATCAAACAATTCAAAAATCACTTCAAAATTCGTTGAAATATAAGAACTGAAGTGCGATTATCATAGATTTACGTGACATGTCGTGTCTCTCCCTACTGTGGTTTATTGAAATTTTGAATTATCATAATGTAACTCATATTGTTAACAAAGGGAATCTTTGAGCTTTCCAAAAAATCAAACAATTCAAAAATCACTTCAAAATTCGTTGAAATATGAGAACTGAAGTGCGATTATCATAGATTTACGTGACATGTCGTGTCTCTCCCAACTGTGGTTTATTGAAATTTTGAATTATCATAATGTAACTCATATTATTAACAAAGGGAATCTTTGAGCTTTCCAAAATATCAAACAATTCCAAAATCACTTCAAAATTCGTTGAAATATGAGAACTGAAGTGCGATTATCGCACTTAGATTTACGTGACATGTCGTGTCTCTCCCTACTGTGGTTTATTGAAATTTTGAATTATCATAATGTAACTCATATTATTAACAAAGGGAATCTTTGAGCTTTCCAAAATATCAAACAATTCCAAAATCACTTCAAAATTCGTTGAAATATGAGAACTGAAGTGCGATTATCGCACTTAGATTTACGTGACATGTCGTGTCTCTCCCTACTGTGGTTTATTGAAATTTTGAATTATCATAATGTAACTCATATTATTAACAAAGGGAATCTTTGAGCTTTCCAAAATATCAAACAATTCAAAAATCACTTCAAAATTCGTTGAAATATAAGAACTGAAGTGCGATTATCATAGATTTACGTGACATGTCGTGTCTCTCCCTACTGTGGTTTATTGAAATTTTGAATTATCATAATGTAACTCATATTGTTAACAAAGGGAATCTTTGAGCTTTCCAAAAAATCAAACAATTCAAAAATCACTTCAAAATTCGTTGAAATATGAGAACTGAAGTGCGATTATCATAGATTTACGTGACATGTCGTGTCTCTCCCTACTGTGGTTTATTGAAATTTTGAATTATCATAATGTAACTCATATTATTAACAAAGGGAATCTTTGAGCTTTCCAAAATATCAAACAATTCCAAAATCACTTCAAAATTCGTTGAAATATGAGAACTGAAGTGCGATTATCGCACTTAGATTTACGTGACATGTCGTGTCTCTCCCTACTGTGGTTTATTGAAATTTTGAATTATCACAATATAACTCATATTATTAACAAAGCGAATCTTTGAGCTTTCCAAAATATCAAACAATTCAAAAATCACTTCAAAATTCGTTGAAATATGAGAACTGAAGTGCGATTATCATAGATTTACGTGACATGTCGTGTCTCTCCCTACTGTGGTTTATTGAAATTTTGAATTATCACAATATAACTCATATTATTAACAAAGCGAATCTTTGAGCTTTCCAAAATATCAAACAATTCAAAAATCACTTCAAAATTCGTTGAAATATGAGAACTGAAGTGCGATTATCATAGATTTACGTGACATGTCGTGTCTCTCCCTACTGTGGTTTATTGAAATTTTGAATTATCACAATATAACTCATATTATTAACAAAGCGAATCTTTGAGCTTTCCAAAATATCAAACAATTCAAAAATCACTTCAAAATTCGTTGAAATATGAGAACTGAAGTGCGATTATCATAGATTTACGTGACATGTCGTGTCTCTCCCTACTGTGGTTTATTGAAATTTTGAATTATCATAATGTAACTCATATTATTAACAAAGGGAATCTTTGAGCTTTCCAAAATATCAAACAATTCCAAAATCACTTCAAAATTCGTTGAAATATGAGAACTGAAGTGCGATTATCGCACTTAGATTTACGTGACATGTCGTGTCTCTCCCTACTGTGGTTTATTGAAATTTTGAATTATCATAATGTAACTCATATTATTAACAAAGGGAATCTTTGAGCTTTCCAAAATATCAAACAATTCAAAAATCACTTCAAAATTCGTTGAAATATAAGAACTGAAGTGCGATTATCATAGATTTACGTGACATGTCGTGTCTCTCCCTACTGTGGTTTATTGAAATTTTGAATTATCATAATGTAACTCATATTGTTAACAAAGGGAATCTTTGAGCTTTCCAAAAAATCAAACAATTCAAAAATCACTTCAAAATTCGTTGAAATATGAGAACTGAAGTGCGATTATCATAGATTTACGTGACATGTCGTGTCTCTCCCTACTGTGGTTTATTGAAATTTTGAATTATCATAATGTAACTCATATTATTAACAAAGGGAATCTTTGAGCTTTCCAAAATATCAAACAATTCAAAAATCACTTCAAAATTCGTTGAAATATGAGAACTGAAGTGCGATTATCATAGATTTACGTGACATGTCGTGTCTCTCCCTACTGTGGTTTATTGAAATTTTGAATTATCACAATATAACTCATATTATTAACAAAGCGAATCTTTGAGCTTTCCAAAATATCAAACAATTCAAAAATCACTTCAAAATTCGTTGAAATATGAGAACTGAAGTGCGATTATCATAGATTTACGTGACATGTCGTGTCTCTCCCTACTGTGGTTTATTGAAATTTTGAATTATCATAATGTAACTCATATTATTAACAAAGGGAATCTTTGAGCTTTCCAAAATATCAAACAATTCAAAAATCACTTCAAAATTCGTTGAAATATGAGAACTGAAGTGCGATTATCATAGATTTACGTGACATGTCGTGTCTCTCCCTACTGTGGTTTATTGAAATTTTGAATTATCACAATATAACTCATATTATTAACAAAGCGAATCTTTGAGCTTTCCAAAATATCAAACAATTCAAAAATCACTTCAAAATTCGTTGAAATATGAGAACTGAAGTGCGATTATCATAGATTTACGTGACATGTCGTGTCTCTCCCTACTGTGGTTTATTGAAATTTTGAATTATCATAATGTAACTCATATTATTAACAAAGGGAATCTTTGAGCTTTCCAAAATATCAAACAATTCAAAAATCACTTCAAAATTCGTTGAAATATGAGAACTGAAGTGCGATTATCATAGATTTACGTGACATGTCGTGTCTCTCCCTACTGTGGTTTATTGAAATTTTGAATTATCACAATATAACTCATATTATTAACAAAGCGAATCTTTGAGCTTTCCAAAATATCAAACAATTCAAAAATCACTTCAAAATTCGTTGAAATATGAGAACTGAAGTGCGATTATCATAGATTTACGTGACATGTCGTGTCTCTCCCTACTGTGGTTTATTGAAATTTTGAATTATCATAATGTAACTCATATTATTAACAAAGGGAATCTTTGAGCTTTCCAAAATATCAAACAATTCCAAAATCACTTCAAAATTCGTTGAAATATGAGAACTGAAGTGCGATTATCGCACTTAGATTTACGTGACATGTCGTGTCTCTCCCTACTGTGGTTTATTGAAATTTTGAATTATCATAATGTAACTCATATTATTAACAAAGGGAATCTTTGAGCTTTCCAAAATATCAAACAATTCAAAAATCACTTCAAAATTCGTTGAAATATAAGAACTGAAGTGCGATTATCATAGATTTACGTGACATGTCGTGTCTCTCCCTACTGTGGTTTATTGAAATTTTGAATTATCATAATGTAACTCATATTATTAACAAAGGGAATCTTTGAGCTTTCCAAAATATCAAACAATTCAAAAATCACTTCAAAATTCGTTGAAATATAAGAACTGAAGTGCGATTATCATAGATTTACGTGACATGTCGTGTCTCTCCCTACTGTGGTTTATTGAAATTTTGAATTATCATAATGTAACTCATATTGTTAACAAAGGGAATCTTTGAGCTTTCCAAAAAATCAAACAATTCAAAAATCACTTCAAAATTCGTTGAAATATGAGAACTGAAGTGCGATTATCATAGATTTACGTGACATGTCGTGTCTCTCCCAACTGTGGTTTATTGAAATTTTGAATTATCATAATGTAACTCATATTATTAACAAAGGGAATCTTTGAGCTTTCCAAAATATCAAACAATTCCAAAATCACTTCAAAATTCGTTGAAATATGAGAACTGAAGTGCGATTATCGCACTTAGATTTACGTGACATGTCGTGTCTCTCCCTACTGTGGTTTATTGAAATTTTGAATTATCATAATGTAACTCATATTATTAACAAAGGGAATCTTTGAGCTTTCCAAAATATCAAACAATTCCAAAATCACTTCAAAATTCGTTGAAATATGAGAACTGAAGTGCGATTATCGCACTTAGATTTACGTGACATGTCGTGTCTCTCCCTACTGTGGTTTATTGAAATTTTGAATTATCATAATGTAACTCATATTATTAACAAAGGGAATCTTTGAGCTTTCCAAAATATCAAACAATTCAAAAATCACTTCAAAATTCGTTGAAATATAAGAACTGAAGTGCGATTATCATAGATTTACGTGACATGTCGTGTCTCTCCCTACTGTGGTTTATTGAAATTTTGAATTATCATAATGTAACTCATATTGTTAACAAAGGGAATCTTTGAGCTTTCCAAAAAATCAAACAATTCAAAAATCACTTCAAAATTCGTTGAAATATGAGAACTGAAGTGCGATTATCATAGATTTACGTGACATGTCGTGTCTCTCCCTACTGTGGTTTATTGAAATTTTGAATTATCATAATGTAACTCATATTATTAACAAAGGGAATCTTTGAGCTTTCCAAAATATCAAACAATTCCAAAATCACTTCAAAATTCGTTGAAATATGAGAACTGAAGTGCGATTATCGCACTTAGATTTACGTGACATGTCGTGTCTCTCCCTACTGTGGTTTATTGAAATTTTGAATTATCACAATATAACTCATATTATTAACAAAGCGAATCTTTGAGCTTTCCAAAATATCAAACAATTCAAAAATCACTTCAAAATTCGTTGAAATATGAGAACTGAAGTGCGATTATCATAGATTTACGTGACATGTCGTGTCTCTCCCTACTGTGGTTTATTGAAATTTTGAATTATCACAATATAACTCATATTATTAACAAAGCGAATCTTTGAGCTTTCCAAAATATCAAACAATTCAAAAATCACTTCAAAATTCGTTGAAATATGAGAACTGAAGTGCGATTATCATAGATTTACGTGACATGTCGTGTCTCTCCCTACTGTGGTTTATTGAAATTTTGAATTATCACAATATAACTCATATTATTAACAAAGCGAATCTTTGAGCTTTCCAAAATATCAAACAATTCAAAAATCACTTCAAAATTCGTTGAAATATGAGAACTGAAGTGCGATTATCATAGATTTACGTGACATGTCGTGTCTCTCCCTACTGTGGTTTATTGAAATTTTGAATTATCATAATGTAACTCATATTATTAACAAAGGGAATCTTTGAGCTTTCCAAAATATCAAACAATTCCAAAATCACTTCAAAATTCGTTGAAATATGAGAACTGAAGTGCGATTATCGCACTTAGATTTACGTGACATGTCGTGTCTCTCCCTACTGTGGTTTATTGAAATTTTGAATTATCATAATGTAACTCATATTATTAACAAAGGGAATCTTTGAGCTTTCCAAAATATCAAACAATTCAAAAATCACTTCAAAATTCGTTGAAATATAAGAACTGAAGTGCGATTATCATAGATTTACGTGACATGTCGTGTCTCTCCCTACTGTGGTTTATTGAAATTTTGAATTATCATAATGTAACTCATATTGTTAACAAAGGGAATCTTTGAGCTTTCCAAAAAATCAAACAATTCAAAAATCACTTCAAAATTCGTTGAAATATGAGAACTGAAGTGCGATTATCATAGATTTACGTGACATGTCGTGTCTCTCCCTACTGTGGTTTATTGAAATTTTGAATTATCATAATGTAACTCATATTATTAACAAAGGGAATCTTTGAGCTTTCCAAAATATCAAACAATTCCAAAATCACTTCAAAATTCGTTGAAATATGAGAACTGAAGTGCGATTATCGCACTTAGATTTACGTGACATGTCGTGTCTCTCCCTACTGTGGTTTATTGAAATTTTGAATTATCATAATGTAACTCATATTATTAACAAAGGGAATCTTTGAGCTTTCCAAAATATCAAACAATTCAAAAATCACTTCAAAATTCGTTGAAATATAAGAACTGAAGTGCGATTATCATAGATTTACGTGACATGTCGTGTCTCTCCCTACTGTGGTTTATTGAAATTTTGAATTATCATAATGTAACTCATATTGTTAACAAAGGGAATCTTTGAGCTTTCCAAAAAATCAAACAATTCAAAAATCACTTCAAAATTCGTTGAAATATGAGAACTGAAGTGCGATTATCATAGATTTACGTGACATGTCGTGTCTCTCCCTACTGTGGTTTATTGAAATTTTGAATTATCATAATGTAAATCACATTATTAACAAAGGGAATCTTTGAGCTTTCCAAAATATCAAACAATTCAAAAATCTCTTCAAAATTCGTTGAAATATGAGAACTGAATTGCGATTATCATAGATTTACGTGACATGTCGTGTCTCTCCCTACTGTGGTTTATTGAAATTTTGAATTATCATAATGTAACTCATATTATTAACAAAGGGAATCTTTGAGCTTTCCAAAATATCAAACAAGTCAAAAATCACTTCAAAATTCGTTGAAATATGAGAACTGAAGTGCGATTATCATAGATTTACGTGACATGTCGTGTCTCTCCCTACTGTGGTTTATTGAAATTTTGAATTATCACAATATAACTCATATTATTAACAAAGCGAATCTTTGAGCTTTCCAAAATATCAAACAATTCAAAAATCACTTCAAAATTCGTTGAAATATGAGAACTGAAGTGCGATTATCATAGATTTACGTGACATGTCGTGTCTCTCCCTACTGTGGTTTATTGAAATTTTGAATTATCACAATATAACTCATATTATTAACAAAGCGAATCTTTGAGCTTTCCAAAATATCAAACAATTCAAAAATCACTTCAAAATTCGTTGAAATATGAGAACTGAAGTGCGATTATCATAGATTTACGTGACATGTCGTGTCTCTCCCTACTGTGGTTTATTGAAATTTTGAATTATCATAATGTAACTCATATTATTAACAAAGGGAATCTTTGAGCTTTCCAAAATATCAAACAATTCAAAAATCACTTCAAAATTCGTTGAAATATGAGAACTGAAGTGCGATTATCATAGATTTACGTGACATGTCGTGTCTCTCCCTACTGTGGTTTATTGAAATTTTGAATTATCACAATATAACTCATATTATTAACAAAGCGAATCTTTGAGCTTTCCAAAATATCAAACAATTCAAAAATCACTTCAAAATTCGTTGAAATATGAGAACTGAAGTGCGATTATCATAGATTTACGTGACATGTCGTGTCTCTCCCTACTGTGGTTTATTGAAATTTTGAATTATCATAATGTAACTCATATTATTAACAAAGGGAATCTTTGAGCTTTCCAAAATATCAAACAATTCCAAAATCACTTCAAAATTCGTTGAAATATGAGAACTGAAGTGCGATTATCGCACTTAGATTTACGTGACATGTCGTGTCTCTCCCTACTGTGGTTTATTGAAATTTTGAATTATCATAATGTAACTCATATTATTAACAAAGGGAATCTTTGAGCTTTCCAAAATATCAAACAATTCAAAAATCACTTCAAAATTCGTTGAAATATAAGAACTGAAGTGCGATTATCATAGATTTACGTGACATGTCGTGTCTCTCCCTACTGTGGTTTATTGAAATTTTGAATTATCATAATGTAACTCATATTATTAACAAAGGGAATCTTTGAGCTTTCCAAAATATCAAACAATTCCAAAATCACTTCAAAATTCGTTGAAATATGAGAACTGAAGTGCGATTATCGCACTTAGATTTACGTGACATGTCGTGTCTCTCCCTACTGTGGTTTATTGAAATTTTGAATTATCATAATGTAACTCATATTGTTAACAAAGGGAATCTTTGAGCTTTCCAAAAAATCAAACAATTCAAAAATCACTTCAAAATTCGTTGAAATATGAGAACTGAAGTGCGATTATCATAGATTTACGTGACATGTCGTGTCTCTCCCAACTGTGGTTTATTGAAATTTTGAATTATCATAATGTAACTCATATTATTAACAAAGGGAATCTTTGAGCTTTCCAAAATATCAAACAATTCCAAAATCACTTCAAAATTCGTTGAAATATGAGAACTGAAGTGCGATTATCGCACTTAGATTTACGTGACATGTCGTGTCTCTCCCTACTGTGGTTTATTGAAATTTTGAATTATCATAATGTAACTCATATTATTAACAAAGGGAATCTTTGAGCTTTCCAAAATATCAAACAATTCCAAAATCACTTCAAAATTCGTTGAAATATGAGAACTGAAGTGCGATTATCGCACTTAGATTTACGTGACATGTCGTGTCTCTCCCTACTGTGGTTTATTGAAATTTTGAATTATCATAATGTAACTCATATTATTAACAAAGGGAATCTTTGAGCTTTCCAAAATATCAAACAATTCAAAAATCACTTCAAAATTCGTTGAAATATAAGAACTGAAGTGCGATTATCATAGATTTACGTGACATGTCGTGTCTCTCCCTACTGTGGTTTATTGAAATTTTGAATTATCATAATGTAACTCATATTGTTAACAAAGGGAATCTTTGAGCTTTCCAAAAAATCAAACAATTCAAAAATCACTTCAAAATTCGTTGAAATATGAGAACTGAAGTGCGATTATCATAGATTTACGTGACATGTCGTGTCTCTCCCTACTGTGGTTTATTGAAATTTTGAATTATCATAATGTAACTCATATTATTAACAAAGGGAATCTTTGAGCTTTCCAAAATATCAAACAATTCCAAAATCACTTCAAAATTCGTTGAAATATGAGAACTGAAGTGCGATTATCGCACTTAGATTTACGTGACATGTCGTGTCTCTCCCTACTGTGGTTTATTGAAATTTTGAATTATCACAATATAACTCATATTATTAACAAAGCGAATCTTTGAGCTTTCCAAAATATCAAACAATTCAAAAATCACTTCAAAATTCGTTGAAATATGAGAACTGAAGTGCGATTATCATAGATTTACGTGACATGTCGTGTCTCTCCCTACTGTGGTTTATTGAAATTTTGAATTATCACAATATAACTCATATTATTAACAAAGCGAATCTTTGAGCTTTCCAAAATATCAAACAATTCAAAAATCACTTCAAAATTCGTTGAAATATGAGAACTGAAGTGCGATTATCATAGATTTACGTGACATGTCGTGTCTCTCCCTACTGTGGTTTATTGAAATTTTGAATTATCACAATATAACTCATATTATTAACAAAGCGAATCTTTGAGCTTTCCAAAATATCAAACAATTCAAAAATCACTTCAAAATTCGTTGAAATATGAGAACTGAAGTGCGATTATCATAGATTTACGTGACATGTCGTGTCTCTCCCTACTGTGGTTTATTGAAATTTTGAATTATCATAATGTAACTCATATTATTAACAAAGGGAATCTTTGAGCTTTCCAAAATATCAAACAATTCCAAAATCACTTCAAAATTCGTTGAAATATGAGAACTGAAGTGCGATTATCGCACTTAGATTTACGTGACATGTCGTGTCTCTCCCTACTGTGGTTTATTGAAATTTTGAATTATCATAATGTAACTCATATTATTAACAAAGGGAATCTTTGAGCTTTCCAAAATATCAAACAATTCAAAAATCACTTCAAAATTCGTTGAAATATAAGAACTGAAGTGCGATTATCATAGATTTACGTGACATGTCGTGTCTCTCCCTACTGTGGTTTATTGAAATTTTGAATTATCATAATGTAACTCATATTGTTAACAAAGGGAATCTTTGAGCTTTCCAAAAAATCAAACAATTCAAAAATCACTTCAAAATTCGTTGAAATATGAGAACTGAAGTGCGATTATCATAGATTTACGTGACATGTCGTGTCTCTCCCTACTGTGGTTTATTGAAATTTTGAATTATCATAATGTAACTCATATTATTAACAAAGGGAATCTTTGAGCTTTCCAAAATATCAAACAATTCCAAAATCACTTCAAAATTCGTTGAAATATGAGAACTGAAGTGCGATTATCGCACTTAGATTTACGTGACATGTCGTGTCTCTCCCTACTGTGGTTTATTGAAATTTTGAATTATCATAATGTAACTCATATTATTAACAAAGGGAATCTTTGAGCTTTCCAAAATATCAAACAATTCAAAAATCACTTCAAAATTCGTTGAAATATAAGAACTGAAGTGCGATTATCATAGATTTACGTGACATGTCGTGTCTCTCCCTACTGTGGTTTATTGAAATTTTGAATTATCATAATGTAACTCATATTGTTAACAAAGGGAATCTTTGAGCTTTCCAAAAAATCAAACAATTCAAAAATCACTTCAAAATTCGTTGAAATATGAGAACTGAAGTGCGATTATCATAGATTTACGTGACATGTCGTGTCTCTCCCTACTGTGGTTTATTGAAATTTTGAATTATCATAATGTAAATCACATTATTAACAAAGGGAATCTTTGAGCTTTCCAAAATATCAAACAATTCAAAAATCTCTTCAAAATTCGTTGAAATATGAGAACTGAATTGCGATTATCATAGATTTACGTGACATGTCGTGTCTCTCCCTACTGTGGTTTATTGAAATTTTGAATTATCATAATGTAACTCATATTATTAACAAAGGGAATCTTTGAGCTTTCCAAAATATCAAACAAGTCAAAAATCACTTCAAAATTCGTTGAAATATGAGAACTGAAGTGCGATTATCATAGATTTACGTGACATGTCGTGTCTCTCCCTACTGTGGTTTTTTGAAATTTTGAATTATCATAATGTAACTCATATTATTAACAAAGGGAATCTTTGAGCTTTCCAAAATATCAGACATTTCAAAAATCACTTCAAAATTCGTTGAAATATGAGAACTGAAGTGCGATTATCGCACTTAGATTTACGTGACATGTCGTGTCTCTCCCTACTGTGGTTTATTGAGATTTTGAATTATCATAGTGTAACTCATATTATTAACAAAGAGAATCTTTGAGCTTTCCAAAATATCAAACAATTCAAAAATCACTTCAAAATTCGTTGAAATATGTCACGAGCCGGGGCGTCTTGAGGTCCTGAGTCACGGCTGCGTGAGGTAAATCAGTTGAAGATAACTCAAAATCGCAATTTACTATTTCATATTTTGCGTGGTTAGTATCCATCTTTAGCAGTTATACAGTGCAAAATGGGAAGGTTGTGTTAATAGGGAGAGTTACGTAAGTAGTTATACTCTTAATTATCTCGTCGGTTTATTTCATCTTCTTCAATAATTCATTGAGTACACCTTTCTGGTTGAGTTTGGAAGTTCTTGTTTTAGCCATTTGGGTGGAAATCTTTTTTCGGTCAGGAGGGCCGGTGATTTGTTTCTTCGAACTTTTACTTGTTTTCCTTTAGACGTACGTCACGTCACGGTTTGTCATAAGTTATATTTTTGTTTATCATCCGAAATAAATCGGCAGGAATATCGCGCGTTCGATTCGGCGCAAAGCGAAGCCCGTTTCTACTTCGGCGGGGAAACGCACGCACGAGAAGGCCTCATAAACGAACAAGAAGAGGCGAAGTGCGGACGCACGTCAAAGCTCATACGAACGATCTTCCTGAAAATCTTCCCTGATATATACTGGGTGATATTTTTTCGAAAAAACAAAATTTGAAAATGAAAGTGATAGTAACGGTGCTCCTGCTCGTCTGCGCGATCGGCGGCAACCTAGCTTTACCAGGTAAGCCGAAAAAAGAATACAATAAATTTAATTGTTCCCCGGTTATATTTGTGGGTTTTCGTTTAAAGGGGGTAAGGCGTTGGAACTTGGCGCACTAAACTCGATGATTTTTAAATAGATATTTTCTAAAGGCTTTTATTAGAGGGAGTTTTGGTGAAGGGTTTGCGCCTTTTCACCAAAGATTAAAAATGTTTTTAAATGTGAATACAGAAAGTTTTAAACCGGTGATGGGATTTCTTGGAGCAATATTGAAATTTTGATTAGTTTCAAAAAATGTTGGTCAATTTTAGAAAATATCATTGATCGCCTTTCTCCTCTCGCTGTATGAAAAAAGGGATTTTCGTTTTTTGGACTGATTTTTCCTTACGGCCAATTTTCCCCTTTTAGTGGTATAGAAGTCATCCTTACCTCATTACCCTCCTTTGTTTATTCACTAAATACAAAATTCAGGAATTTTTGAAGGGATTTCAAAAATCAATTTCCCGTTAATGAAGGCTATTTTGGTTCTTTCGCCCAACAAAAATTTGTGTAGCAATCAATTTACAAAATAACAATATTGTAATTTAAATCTTTTGCGCCTTGATGAATTTGATATGTGATAGCCCCATGCTCGTGAATACATTCTGATTACCTGACCAACGTATAATTAGTATGTTTGTTTGAAGTATCAATTTTATACTAGCCGAATGTAAATTACATGTTTCATGTCAACATTAAAGGTCCATTAATAATGATTTTGGTATACGCCTGGGGAAGTACGGAGAAAAAAATAGTCATACGTACTAAGTACCTAAAAGGTGTTCCATTATAACAACACCGAGGTGAATCATTCTTCGTGCATAATTATATTGAGAAAAGTGTAATTATTTTCCTGACAATTCTCGTAACTGGCTTGAATGAAGTCACGTGTTTATGGTTATTCAAATTTCTTGTATGTGCGCAACTTTTGAAGTCTTTCGTGGAAAACTCCTCACTTCTGCTTACTGGAAAATTAATAGAATCTTCGAGTAAACAACTTTGTTATATTCATTATGTACCTATATATGTAGATATAGTCATTTTTACCGGTTCACCTTGTAATTTGTAGCGATTTTACATAATGGGCCTGCATCAACGTTTCTATAATAACCTGTTAATTAGGAGTTAAGTTAGAAAAGGTCAACGGAAAAAAGCCGACGTTCCTGGGGTTTTCCAGAATTTTCGGCAAATCAAATTGTCACAGTGTCTGACTATGTGTGAAGTTACTTTAACAAGTTCAAATTTAGACCAGTTTTAAAACTACGACGCTGTTGTTAACAAACCTGTTTTCTGTCTCAAATCTGAATCAGTCATTAAATAATAAAGGACCCTTATTTTATTTTCGGTATATTGTAAATAGCAATAACGTTAATGAGACTCTGTTTCCTCCAAAAGGTAAAACTGGCCTAAGTGATATCTCGATTGCGTTTAAAATAAAAATGTCGTTGAGTTACTTTCATGTGAAGTGAATAAACTGCAAGACGTGACTCTTCAATTATCTGGTAGGCCATGAATCAATCAAGAATGTAGGACATGAAACAGGACTGCTTGAACGCAATAATATACACAGGCGCATATGACATCCTTGTATTCTCGTATAGTTTACTAAAAACTCCGAGGTTGTAATTTATGTACGTACACGTACGCATGAGTTCAAATCGTTTATAACAATTGAACGCGACATAATAAAAACGATGAGTGCGATTGAAAAAGTGTCACAACGAACGATTATTAACGCTACATCAATGCATTTTCCGTGGAAAAAAAAATAAATAAACGTTAATTCATTTATAGAAATGGTGTTACAGGTCATCCGAGCAAGCATGACGAAATAAACCGGTGTAATTACGACCTATAACCAGTAATGACAAGAACCGGTGCGATTGTTGTCATTTTCCGAGTTTCCCTCCGGTTCAATACAGTCTATTTTCTACGATAACTGTAATTTCTTGAAGCGTGGAGTTACCCAAGCTTTAAGGAATCGACTGGAATGCAGTACCTACGTAATTTTGATAATGGTGGAATGTTCAACATTACACAAAATTAGTTTACCTAGAATAACTGGACGGCGATAAGAGTCCGGGGTAGACTTTAGTTAGACTCACAAACGAAAAGACACGTATTTTTACCCTTCAAATGCATTTTGACTGGGTGAAAGATGCCCCTAAAATTTATCGTTGAAAATCGATTTTTCACAATGTTTCCATGCAAATTCTGAAACATGAAGCAAAATGGAGACTCCTTGGATTTGGAAAAGAAATAATTTCTTGTTGGTTTTGCTCCCGCAGATTTCCCTCCCGCCATTTTTTATAAAAGTGGACATGCATTTTTGTCAAATTTCGGTTCTATTAATTATGCAAATATTTTATTGGTTAAATAAATATTTCTTCAGGAGCTGAGGAGGATTAATGGATTTTAGAGGTTTTGGGGCTTTTGGAAAAAAAAATCTTGACAGCGAATTACTCCTTGAATAAACCCTTCAAGGGTTACATCAGTCCACAACAAAGATATGTCTAGAATAAAAATTCTGGAAAGGGATGTTCACTCTTATAAAAAATTGAAGGTGAGATTTGTGGGGGTGGAATCAACAAGAATTTTTTTTTCGGTTTTTTTTTTCATACAGCTTTATTTTCAGGGACAAACTTTAAAGTTCAACATTATAATATATAAAATTCTCTGAAAGTCGGAGGTTTCCATTTCCATCCATCCAACTCTCTTTGGTTTCCTCACAAAATAAATTATTTTTGAAAAAACCTGAAAACAACAACAAAACTTTGTTTTTTAGAAATGCATTTCGTCTCATAACTAAATAGATATTGTGAAATTATCATTCAGAAACTAAAAGAACTTCAGTATAATTTATTAAAGGCTATTATTACTATATAAATGAGTTACATATTACTATTTTGAACGAACTTAGGCAAAAGTGATTAAAACTTTATAGACATATAAGGACTCTCCTGGAGAACGCTTCTGGGCACGTTTGTATACAATTTTTCATTGCTGTCTTAAGGCCGCTTGGCACTTAATTAGGTTTCGTACCGTTTTACGACTATTTTATAAATTTTATTACTACTAAATAAGTAACGTTGTATACAGTAAATTTCTTACAATTTAGTTTCTAATTCTAAAATGGTAACAAATTTTCTGTATGCGACGTTATTTTTTAGTACTAAAAAATTCGTTAAAAATGACTAAATGTGGTTAAGTGTGACACACAGTGGCGTAATACTGGCCGTTGCTAAATTAAATTTCTGAAGTCTTTCTTCGGCATGATTCAGTCATTATAGCATTTGAAATTGAAATGAAAACGTTTCTAAATTCTACTTGAGAATTATAGAAATTTGAAATTTCTGCATAATTTGTAAAATCTAATCTTAAATAAAATCGTAAAATAAGTATAATAAGCTTTCGACCAATGGAGATTCTAAAAGAACCTCTGGAATTTGTATTCTAATCCCTTTCTAACGTTTAAAATTAAACTGAGATTGTTTAGAATTTCTGCTTACAACCGGGTTTCCTTGAGAGGCAGTTTTAGATATTAAAGGTTTCACAAGAACATTTGGAATGTTTGGAATGTTGGAAGTTTCTAACGTTTAAATTTAAACCCACTTTGGCCTTCCAAAATTTATAAAGAACCTCTACAGCTTTTCTTCAGGACGAATCAGGCTATCTTTTGTTTAGAATTATAAGACTATGTAAAATAATAATAATTCTATTATATAGTATAAGGGAAATGTTATAGGATCTACCTGAGCCCAAGTATGAAAATAGAATAATCTTTTCTGTGGTCCTCGGAGAATAAAGGAAGTCAAAACTTTCATAAACAAAACCCTCTAGATTAGACTTTGAAACTTCTAAATTTCAAGAATTCTATAAGAACTACTAGAATCTCTTCTGACATGATTCAGACTTTCTAATATTTGAAACCAAAACGAACTCTTTGAAACCCTCTAGGCAGATCTAAATGTGTTCTATGGTCCTCAAAGGATGAAAAAATTTTAGTCTAAATTAGATCTTAAGGCACTTCTGACGGTTTAACGTTGTGGAAGAGCGGTCTAGGAATTTTTATTTTAGATTTATTGTGATTTTGAGGCAATTTTTTTGTTTTAAGCTTCTACCAGAAATTCCAGAATGTTTATTCCATGTGTATTAATCTTTCTAGCATTTAAAAAGTTTTTCTCCTTAAAAGACATTTTAAAAACCTTCTAGAACTCTCTAGGACCTCAGAACTCCAAAGAAATCAGTGGCGTATCTACCCGGCCCGTCAAAATGTTATATTCCATTGGTAACGCAGCTTGTAGCTAATTAAATAGCGCTTGTAAAGCTACAGTTATAGCTATTACCCTGCGATTAACACTATAACATAGCTCTTAGCTTCTGAATATTGCGTTCAATTAATTGCACCTGTTTACTAAAAAAAATTATCCGTCGCAATCAAATTGGCCACGATTCGTACGGACGATTTCACGGTCACTTTGGAGCGTTAACGAATCGACATTGTGGAAACGTAAACGAGCGTTTCGAATTGAACGAACATCCTTCTTAGTTGGAAATCATGATTCATCAGCATCATCATCATTATCCTAGTCACAACGTCCGATCAGATCGCCATGTTATGTAAATGATAACGTCGGGAATTATTTGTAATTTTTTTTATTTGTGTCATCAGGACGAAATTATAATTCAAACGGCGTTTAATGCAGGAAGAAGGGTCCGATTGGGGGATCGAATTAAACATGGGAACGCCCCTTGGAGGGAATTTTGGTTTAAATAGCGTATGACCAGAAATATGTGTAAATTGATAAATGAGTATGGCATTGATTTAAAACAGAGGTGTCCACTAGGATTAAGAGAGATAGAGAAGTGACAGATACAACCCACCATAAACGGACACCAATGAGCTGATAGTCGAAATATTAATATGCATGCCGTTTCCGTACATCACGCAAACGGTCGGACTCAGAACGCGAGTTGAACACTTGCCGAGGAGAAGCTATGAAAAGCAATTACCTAATACTTGTATAATTGTAAATAGGTACTAATTTACAGGTTTTGTAAATACTAAAATTATGACTATATTAACTAGTAATTCTAACGTCTTTTATATATGAATGATTAGTGAAAACTATAGGTTACGTTATGTTTCAAAATAAATTTATTTCGTTAAATTAAAGAAAAGCACTGGGTTGGGTCCATTTATGTCATTTTCCCTTCACACTTTTCCAGGCTCTCTGGAATTTAGGCTTCTCTAGATCGTGACGCACTATCTAATGGAAAATCTCTATAAAAATCCTGATGCTGTTTTTGATAATGTTATATTTATTGAATTTTACCACACTTTGTCCACATATGATGCATAAAATGGTGTTATAAATTTTGAAAACCTCAAATAAATCCCCCCATTTAGTATCGTAATCTTGCCCCCCCCTTCTGATTCCATTACGCACAGGTTATTAAAAAAATGTGGAAATGAAAATCGTTTCAAGTCAAAATTGACAAACCAAACTGGAATAAAACAAATACTCTGTAAAATCTTTTACCCATACAAAGCGCACTAGTACAGTCACGTACAGACTACATATTATTAACCATAAGGTGGCAATTTATAGATTTTTCTAAAGTGATGTCAAGATTTTGTGGTAATCACTCAATTACTGGCCCTATTTTTACGTGATCATAACGACGCATCAGGTACATTTTTCTTGAAAAAATGAAGGATAATACGTTAATTCGCAATCATCCTTATACTTACTAGTTACTGAAAACAATTACTTAACTACTTGTACACGATTTTGTGTACTAAATATTTAGAAACAGGTTAAATCATTTTTGGTATGCTCGTATATGTTTCATATATGAAACAATAAAATTCTAAAATCCCAAACACGTCTAACTAAAATCATATTAATTCAGATTAAAAGGAATGGTTTTCCCACGAATTTTTAAATCTAAATTTTTTTCAAATTGGCTTCATTAGACCAAATCGGTGTTCACAGAGAGTTCAAATGTAGTGCCCCAGTTAAAAAAATATGAGTTTCCTCCATTTGTTGTGATACTGGATTAACAAGGAATGTTTTCCCTTCATTTCTTCAAATTGGCTTCATTAGGCTAAATCTGGATTCACAAGTTCACTAATTAATTTGTGCCTTAATTAAACAAAAGTTATTTACTTGTTTCCCCCTTCTTAATAAATCAATACACTATTCAGTATTTGGATTTTTGTACCAAGGTTCCAATTCAATACAATGAAGCAGAGTGGTATTTAATCCGACCACGTTAACCCCAGTAAGCCCCTTACTTGCCGTTTGACGAACGGTCGCGGTTAAATCCTGACGGCTCGATTAAAATTTGAGCATACTTTGTGGGCACAAATTAAAATCTCATGAATTTAACCCTATTATTATCTCCACGGGAGTTTCCCGAAACCATTCCAATTAATGATCGAACAGTTTATTTTTGGCCTGTGGCTTCATGCGCATTTGAAGAAAAATCTGATTCATTACGAGTTTAGACTCGAAATTTTTAGACGTTGCAATTCGAGGAACAATCATTTCCACGTTAATATTAAATCTTTCCGTCATAACCTAAACCTCATGTGTTATATATTTAGAATGTGCCTGGCTTGAGCGCGTCTATCTTAATTGATTGCGAACGGAAGCCGCAATTGTGGAAATTATCGGATTGGAACGGTTCAGATTTTCATTTTCGGAGATAAAGTTGTGACGTAATATTTACAGAATGTCTCAGCGCTTGATTAAATTTCACACAATTTCTCCCTTCAGCTTTAATAAAACGGAAAGTTTGTGAGTGGCACTACATTTCCAAGATCGCTAGACTGTCGTCACTTATTGTTTTCCTCTCCTGCTTCGTTAATCCTTTTTGCGGATGTGGGATTTACTTGTGGGGAAAGTCGATAAGTTTCCCGGGGGAGCCGCCGAGGGGCTTAGTAAGTTGTCATCTTATTGCTTTAATCTGAAGAGGGATGAGCAAATTCGTTCCAACTTGAAAATGGGTTATTTTATACTTTTAACAAAAAAGAATGTCGCCGCAGATGGAACGAAACGCCGATATACGTTATAGAAATTGAAAATATCGCCCATGTAAATTGAGTAACGATATTGATTCTGTAGGAATATTGCGCGCTTGTAAAAGTTTATTTCGGCGGAGTGTGCTTTGGAAAGAAGGCCCCCAAGGCCTTTCACTTCTGCTGACTTAACAATTTTTCTGTATAAATTTTGTTTTTCCAGCGACATCCCAACGTCAAGTGGCAGACGAGGTGGAACTGATACCGCCAGAGGCTAAAAATCCTTATGGGGATCAACCCATCCTCGATACGGGAGTTATCGGGTTCGGGGGCTTCTCCAATCCCTTCGGCGGATTTTTTGAGAACATCGAAAGTAAGTAAAGCATAGTTGTCGAGGATGTTTAGAATTTGCTACTATCAAACATTTTAGAATTTTTTTTCTAGACTTTATGAAATGGAGTTCACACCATAAACATTTTACCCAAGAATAAGAGCTTTTAATAGTTTATTTGTAACTTAATGAGGGAATTGTTATCTAATACTATTTATTTTTAAAAAAAATTTTTTTTAATTAACACAATTTAACAACTTTAACTCTTTAGCTCCTTGGTAACCAGCAACAATGAACTCCCTAAAAGAGTGGGCAATTTCGTTGTAACATTGTGAAATTTGCAAAAATTTTCATCAGTGAAAATGGTTTCAAAATAATCACCACTCAATTTATTTCTATTCCAAAACGTTGCAACAAATAATTTTTCAGAATTTAGTCAGTATCATTCTTAGGCTGGTATTCGTGGACAATACTAGTAATTTGTGCTGATAGCCGGGACAATTCAAAATGGGAGCATTCTATTGGCCCAACTCTCCAGTTAATACTTGAGTATGGAAGCGTTTTGTACTGAAGTTCCATCAAAATTTTGAAATAGAATTGTGTTGCATTTTTTAGAAGCTCTCGGGAACTTCTCAAATGTGGCAGCTGTAGTAATATTTTGAAATATTCTAGACTATAGGTACATCTAGACTGTTGTAGAATTTTTTTAAATTTTTCGAACATTTCCCAGAACTCCATTTTATAAGAATTCCGTTCCAAAATAGGGGAAGAATTTAATAAGCCCTTAAATTGGCTAAATCAATGCCAAATTTTTGTAAAAAAAAATTAGTGAGTTCTTTTGCTGTGGAATGTAAAAAAAATAGTACGTTCTGGGATGGAAACATTTTGATTTAATCAAAAGCTGTTCGTTAGGTTTACACTAGTGTAGTGTTTTTAGAAGAGCTAAGGCAATTTTTCTAGTGTAACCCTCGCGTTTTAGAAAGACTTTGAAATGTTTAAATGTTGGGACAGTTATTTAAACCGCCCAAGGATTTTTTAAAAGTTTTTGGAAACTTTTTCGAAACTCCACTGTATAAGAATTCCATTCCGAAATCTGGGAACACATACTAAAGCTGTTAGAAATGGGTAAAATAATGTTAAACTTAGAAGCCTTTTTATATTTTTTTTGTGAAATTTCCTTGAAGAGAAGAAACTCTTGTAGCCTTTTTAAAAATTCTTAGGAACTTCCCCAAGATTCCACTTGATAATAATTTCGTTTTGGAACAATTTCAAAAATTCTTGTAACTGACTAAAACAGCATAAAACTATTTAGAAACATTTTTGGTTAAAAGTTTTACTGGAGAAATCTGCGAAGAGTAGTTCTGGAGATATTTCTATTAGTTAAGTTTGTAATATTGTACCTTTTTTAAGAAACTCTTAGGAACTTCTCCAGTAAGATACTTATGTTCTAGGAATGCTATGAAATATGAAATACTTAAATACTCTTCGATGAAGCAACACTGTTGTATACATTTTTAGAAATTTCAAGAATATCTTCACCACTCCTATTTTATAAAAAATCGTTCCTGAAACCAGGGAGAAATTTCAAAAGCCCTTTAAAATTGCTACAACAGTAAATGCTTTTAGAAGCATTTTTTAATGAGATTTGATAGAGTGTAATAACAATTTTGTGAGTTCTGGGCATATTTTGGAATACTCAAAAGCTCTAAATTATGTATACATTATTGTAGCGTTTTTATGGAGCTCTCAGTAACGTTTCTAATGTGATCCTTTAGTTCTAGTTTAGAAACTGCAAGGAAAATATTGTAAAATTTTTAACAAATTTTTAGGAACTTCATAACTCCATGTGATAAGACTTTTGTTTCAAAATCTGGGAATCATTTCAGAGACTATTAAAAAGGGCTAAAGCAATGTAAAGCCTTTTATTGAGATCTTTTTGGTTGTGAGTTCTATTAACATTTCGAAATATTCTACAGTTCCTAACTATATATTACGAAGAAAATTATGTTGAGGAGGGTTACTTTGTACTTCCATTTGTAGTATTTTCCTCTTTTTTTTTTAAACAGATTTAAAAAAAAGTTAAGAAGATTTTTGGTGTTTCAAGGTGTTGGCTGTAGATATAGATCACTATTTTGTCAGTCAGCCGCCCTTTAACACTAAAGTTAGTGCAGTTCAATGTTCAAGTTAGGTTGGCTGGCAATATAGCGATCTAATCTGCAGCCAGCCCCTTAAAACACCTAAAATATTTTTCAAATATAACTTTCTTACTAAACAAGTGTGGAAGCTAAACACTACGACCCATAAAATTAGTTTTCTGATGCTTAATTGAGTTTGTTGTTATTTACGGCGTTGTCCCCATATTAATGCCGTCAGCTAATTATTCAGCACGTTGAAAATAATTGATTTTTACCAAAAACCAACACATCCCAACTCCACTGCGTACATATTAGTACACGTGAGTAGGCGCTAAAATGCAACTTGATTAAAAATTTTCCAATTTCCAATTAAAATCAAGTCTAATTACCATCAATTTTACCGGCGGAATATTATCGGGAAGGGGAATACAGGAGAATAGGTAAATAATAACAACGTGTAGCATGTGGGTGCCACCGAGTTTTTATAAACAGTCGCGTTTAAGCAGGAAGTCTGCAGTTTGAATAACAATGACGACCTGGCCGCATTGTTCTATAACAGGTAAAATAAACTTTCCAGAACTTAACAAGCGGGTGCTTGCTTACATGCTTATAATTAACCATCCGGTATCATAACGCAATTGTACCTTCTAACACGTAAAGTAAAATCGAATGGTATGCAGAAATGCGACTGTTTTGCAGTATTCTTTATTTTATTGGAATCGGCAGAAATTATACAAACTCTCTAATACCGAATTATTTTTAATACTCATTACGTATGTAGAATGTAGTCATGTTTTTTCTATGCACGACTTGTTATCAGGACGCGTTATTAACCAGTTTGCGTTAATTTTATTCAGGAAAGTTCGTAACTTTAATTATTTTAAAAATTCATCCCAAAAAATTCCATTATAATTGATTTGAAAGTTAAATACTCATAGGCAGTGTGTTAAGTTTTCGAGGAAATAACTGAAATTGTTTCCAATGAAGAAAATAGTCAAAAACCGGTAACTAAGTCTGAAATATTTCAGAAATCTGGAAGCAATTTCAAGTGCTCTTTAAAATATCTAAAAACAGTTAAAACATTTCAGAAACCTCTTTCATCACATATTTTTCTGAAGATTTTCTTCGAAATGCCCTGGAAACATTTTGAAGCTGCTACGTAGGAAATGTATCATTTTTTAGAAAGTCTTAGGAACTTCTCCCCTGTGATATTAAAAGTGAAAGAATATTTAGAATATTTAAAACCTGTTAGATATAAAATCTAAACTGGTGTAGATTTTTTTTGAGAAATTTGCCAAAATTTCATTCTATCAGAATTCCGTTCTAAAATTCGGGAAGAATGTCATAAGCTCTTAAATTGGCTAAATCAATGTAAAAAATTTGTAAAAAAATTTTAGTGAGATCTTTTACTGTGGAGTGTAGAAAAATTACTATGTTACGGGATGAAAACATTTTGATTTAGTGAAAAGTTGTTAGGTTGGTTTACAGTAATGTATTTTTTAGAAGAGCTAAGGCAATTGAAAGGCAAGGTTGAAGTTTTGAAGGAAATAAATGAAATTGGTTCCAAGGAAGAAACTACAAACCATTGTTGTATGTAAACCTTTATTGTGTTCCAGTTACTAAATCATATAATGTGCAGATGGGTTAAAAACACATTTTCCAAATTAAATCAGTTTATATTTTGACAATATTTCACAAATTTTCATCATTTTCGCAAAAAATCGATACATGTTTCGATACAAGGAATTTCCATTATTACAATTTGAGTAAACTGTGCAATCCCTCGATTAAATTTTCAATGAACTTGACATTCTGAGTAGAAAGAAACGCATTTATTTGAAAAACCTGCGACGTCAAAGTCCATTGTCTTCGGTCACACCATTGCCATTTTTAACTGCCTCATAAACAATCGACTAACAATTAATATCTTTATTGTGGTTCCGTGAATCCAAACAAAAATATCACGACAGTTTGAAATAGTCGCCATGCTTGTTTCATGCTTGCGAACACCTATTATTGATCGTGACCTTCGTACGTGCCGAGGAATCAAATTAATAGCATTAAGATAATGATAGTTATGAGCATAAACATCAATGAATCACGTTGCATTTTCGCACCTCTTTCATACTTCTTTGGTGTGTTATTTATAGAGAAAAATAAAACGTTAACAATTATTATAGCAACGGTAATATTCTGTGTATTCAAAATTGTTTACTGCTCGAGCTGTTGTTGAAGTCCCAGGATTTTCCTGCAGTGAGAAGATTTACAATTAATTAATAACTGCCATTGGTTCAAACTTTGCACCTGGCGAATGTTTCCATAAGAGTGTTGGTTTCCAAAATTTTCTCCTAAACAAAGTTAAACCGTTTATTTTGAGCTGTGCAGGAATTCAAAAAGTAGCCAGTTATACAATCACACTGTGAGTACACACACAGTGTGTCTAAGTAATTTTGATCCAGGGTGATCAAGCAGAACACGACTTCAAGGGTTACCATACCATTCTTGAAGTCAAATTACTAATCACCACTGGTGATTTCCAATTTCCAGAATTTTCTCAACATTGTTGTGTGTAATACATAAAGAAATGACTAATATCGCTGATTATGGGGCTTTTTGAAAGCATTATACAAGAGGAGTGTTGCCAATCAGATGTCATTTCGTAAATCTAGAAATTTTGCTAATGCTAACCCCTTAAATTTATGCACCCACAGATTTTACCCCATTAATTGATTTGGGGTTGTTTGAAAGTAAGAACCTCCATTTTTTTGCAATCCTCAAAACTACCCTTTCTCTACCATTTCGAAAAATGAACCTTTTTTGGATTCGCTTTATATCTATCGAGTGCCTCAACTAAATTTAATGAACCAAACCGTTTTGGAAAAGTAATTGTGCAACCTTTTGTAACAACATTTATAACAATCCATGCTTTTTATAAATTTTTCGATTTTGCAGTTTCGCCGTGAAGACTTATATTAAAGTATTTTTATTAGCAGAAGGCATATTTACACTCGTTCACGCCTTTTTGATACTTGCACCACAATTTCGAATCGCCTCGATCGTTACACCAAATCTTCTACTCCAGGTGTCATGACGAGGATGCGTCAGCAGATGGAGGAGATCCTGCGACGCTTCAACGGCTCCACCAACTCCACTTCGGAATTTCCCGACATCGCCACCGGCGGCTTCGGGGTGATCTCCCCCTTCGGCGAGGTTGATTTGAGCAAGGGGAACACCACCTCCGTAACCAAAGTAAGTTTGAACCTAGATCAGCGCTAGTTCCTGCCAGTATAGCAAACTCCCTATCATAACATATCCCTAACTCCCTATATCCCCATAGGGATATGTGGGGGATATCCCCTAAAGGATATCCCCATATCCTTAACATATCCCTATATGTTGGAGGTGAAATGACCAGATAATACCTGGTGGAAACGAATCTACCTGGTGTCGCCACCAGGTATTATGTGGAGTTACCCACTGAGCGTGATAACGTCATTGAGTGTATACGGGAGGAATTTCATACTGCCTACAAATCCTGCTAGATTTAGCCACACTGTTAGTCATTCTATACTATGAAGAAATGGTAGTGATGGGTTTCACTTACAATTTTTTGAACTGTATTTGGTAACTTCACACCTTTTTGGCTGTTACTCGTAAACAAAGTTTAAAACATTTACACAAACATTTTACAGATCCAGAAGAAAGTTACAGGTTTTAATGTATTGAACATCAGACTACCATTTGTCTTATGATCGATGATCCTACATCATCTTTTTCTTCAGATTTCTTCGATCGTAAATCTCATGTTTACCAACAGACACCGCGTCACGACATCCTATTTGTGGTCAGTTTTCTCGGAATAAAAAAGTTTGCAGACGTGCACGAGCATCTAATGATTCCCGCTCGTTAATTTCTATTATTAAAAACTTTTCGTGCCAAGGTTCTCATAAGGAGCCGGTTTACGTTCCCCTCGCCATTCGCGATGGTTTAGGATGGTGTGTTATGAATGAAACGGGAGAGAACGCTGGGAATGTTTACGTGCTGGACCAGAAATAGAGTCTTACTTGTTTTTCTGGTTTGAGATTCGGACATGCTGTTATGTAGAAATTCCAAACATCGCTGGAAAACTCCTGGAACGATCCCATTAGACTGAGTTGTAGGGGGCGTACCTAAATTCGTAACTCGCTCCAAATTCCAGTGCAGGGCGTTAATTGGAATTTTGGATTTTGGAGTAACATTTTCGAATTCGAATAACTGAAGAACGATTTCATTGATTGACCTGAATTTCCGTTAATAGTTCTCTGCGTAATTTCTGTTACACCAGACGTATAGACACCAGCGTGCTTCATCTCGAAATTTCAAGTTTCACGTTTGGAGGCCGAAAAAACGGGAGGTTAACTCCTTGCGATTTTCTCTAAAAACCGCCAAAAATTATATTTTTGAAATTCGTGGGCCAATCGAAAGAGGGCGCTTGCCTGTTGCTATGAGTGAAAGATTTTCTTTCCTACGACGTTTACTTTCCGAGATGTGGAAGGTAGAATGGAGGGGATTTTCTTTTTTGGAAAAACCGCAATATTTCGAAAACCGTAGGGCCTATCGACTTGAAATTAACGCCATAGGGCTTATAATTGTCTATTTGACCTACACTGCGAGTTTCATGTGGAAATTCAAAGATTCTCTTTTTGAGGCCGAAAAATAGGAAGGTTAACCCCTTGCGATTTTCTTCAAAAACGGCTGAAAATTAGATTTTCGAAATTAGGGTGCCAATCGAAAGAGGATGCTTCCCTAATGCCGGGAGTGAAGGAATTTTTTTCCTACGACGTGTACTTTCCGAGATATGGAAGGTAGAATGGAGGGGATTTTCTTTTTTGGAAAAACTGCAATATTTCGAAAAGCGTAGGGCCTATCGACTTGAAATTAACGTCATAGGGCTTAGAATTGTCTATTTGACCTACACTGCGAGTTTCATGTGGAAATTCAAAGATTCTCTTTTTGAGGCCGAAAAATAGGAAGGTTAACCCCTTGCGATTTTCTTCAAAAACGGCTGAAAATTAGATTTTCGAAATTAGGGTGCCAATCGAAAGAGGATGCTTCCCTAATGCCGGGAGTGAAGGAATTTTTTTCCTACGACGTTTACTTTCCGAGATATGGAAGGTAGAATGGAGGGGATTTTCTTTTTTGGAAAAACCGCGATATTTCGAAAACAGTAGTGCCTATCGACTTGAAATTAACGCCATAGGGTTTGGAATTGTCTATTTGACCTACCCTGCGAGTTTTATGTGGAAATTCAAAGGTTCACTTTTTGAGGCCGAAATATAGGAAGGTTAACCACTTGCGATTTTCTTCAAAAACGGCTGAAAATTAGATTTTCGAAATTAGGGTGCCAATCGAAAGGGGATGCTTCCCTGATGCCGGGAGTGAAGGAATTTCTTCCCTACGACGTTTACTTTCCGGGATATGGAAGGTAGAATGGAGGGGAATTTCTTTTTTGGAAAAACCGCGATATTTCGAAAACCGTTGGGCCTATCGACTTGAAATTACCGCCATAGGGCTCAGAATCTTCTAACTAACCTACCCTGCGAGTTTCATCTCGACATTGCTGACATTGCTGTTATGGAAATTCCAAACTTTTCAGTTGCTCGTTTCTTGCGTACCAGGGTGCGTCCGTCATCTTCCTCATTGCCAGGTTTTGGTCCTATAAGTGGTCCTAATTGGTTGAACCTGATCTTCGCCGTCTCGCCGATGTGTCTCCTCCTGTTAATCTTCTGTCCAAGTAGATCCCTGAGCATTTGACTTCTTCCTTTGGTATCGTCCGGTCCCCTATCTTGATGTTCGTCGTCGGTCCTTGCCTCGTTCTTCCTATCTATATCGCCTCCGTCTTGTCCTTGTTGGTCCTGATTTTCCATCTCCTGGTCCAATCCTCCATCCCACTCCAAGGTATTCCACCTGCCTTCGCTGTGTCATCTGCGTATACGTAGGTCCTGGTGTGCGTGTTTCCTCTTCCTGTCGGTAGGTGGCTGGTGTAGATGCTATACAAGGCCGGATCCTTGGGGATCGTGAAGCGACTATCACCAGAAGCTAATCGCCTTTCCTTTGAAACTTCCAGGTGATCGACGGCCACAAGGTGGTGATCAACGAGACGGAGTACAAGAAGGAGGACGACTTCGGCGGCGCCTTCTTCAAGGTGCGCATCGTCGACGTGAAGCCGAACAGCGAAGAAGAGGCCACCACCCCTAAGGACGCGGAGGCGATCACCTCCGCGCCCAGAGACAGGGAGACGGAGTCGGTGGAGAACAGCCGGGAGAACGAGATCATCAAAGAGGTTGGTACACAAAACGCGCCGGAAAAGCTGACGGCAGCGGCTTGAATGCATGTGCTGCGGCCGATCGATGCGATCAATCAACACAATAATATTAATTTTGCATCCGCGGACAAAATTACCCAATTAACAAACCGATTGTAGTAGCATTGAGTTTTCCTTCTCGCTTAATTTTACAATAACGTATTATTAATATTATTTTTTTAATTAACCTACGGTATATTTTATTCATATACATATACAGTTGTTATACATACTTATTATATCTATTATTTTAGATTGTATAAATTTTGTGTTGAAATAAAGGTGTTTTCATCTTGAACGCTTCTAACAACATTAATTCGACCTTTAACTCTCCTGTAAAGTACTGATTAGATCCTCTTAACTCTGCTAATTCTAACGGGCGAAACTAATGGAAACGAGGCTCACTATCAAATTTCATTTAATTCCTTTGAGTGTACATAAAGCTTTTAAAATTCCGAGGTAAAAGTGAAATTTGTTTTTACATTTAGTAAAAACCCTCCTATTTTCAATGTAGTTTTTAATATTACAGCAATCACCATGCAATTTTTAGTTAACACCTTTTTGATATGTCCTCAAATGGATCACCAAGTTATAGCCTGTCTGCATTTCTATTTTCCCCTGAAAGGAATTTTTAAAGTAGTCTTTGCTAGTATCAAGGTGTGACGAGTGGTCAGATTTACATATAAAGAACGTGTAAATAACGGGCCTACGCAATTTGAATGACTGCATAAACTAGAGACCAGGCTATATTTTCCAAAGGTTTTCAACGCGCTGAACAGGGATCTGAAATCGTAGAAGACGTAACTTTTGCTGTGTTACGTGGAAAGGTAATTTATTACAAATTTTCTACAGCACCCCCAAAGAAAATAATATGAATATAATTTTATGTTACATTGAATAGAACTTATAAAAAAAATTTCCATAAATATCATATACAATTTTTTGTATACTATGAATATTGATAGAGTAATTTTTTCCTATTATCTTAACGAAAGAATTTAATCAAAAATGGATGGATTAGAATGTTATTGCCTTTAGAAAAATTCAAAACTCGTACACACGTACGTCTTAATGTACTTGTAAAATCATCAAGAAAAGTTTGAATCCTTGAACACAGAACCAGCGACGGGCAATAGACGAAATTTATGATATTTAGGGCTGAATACGCAATAAAATTAATTGGAAGGGTAATTAATTGCAGAGATCAAGTTATAAAATGGGTTAATTTCGCTGTTGAGTTAAGTGATGGATTTCGATCAGTCATCTTCAAATCCGAAATTGACTTGAAGTAACATCTGTCAGATAAAAACAGATCACACCTATTCAATTAAAAAGTTTGAGAGGTTTCTTCCAAAATGCTGTAATTGTTAAATTTTATCTGCAATGGTTTAGTATCGATTTGTTCTTCAAACTTTAATCGTTACTGATTAGATGATAAATTATGTTTATCAAATGAGATCCAAAGTATATATTGTAAGGTGAAAGTTTGTAAAGTGGATGCTGTAGATAAAAGGTGTTTTTTGGGTAAGCTGTATAAATTGCTTTTTTGGAAATTTATTTAAGGTTGCAATTTTGAAAAACTGACGTAGTTTTTGAGATTACTGTTACTTGTTAGTTCTGAAATTAATGAACTTTTTGTGTCAAATTGCTATTTTTGATAAATGGCAGGTATTTTCTTTTTACATCTGTGGTACTTACAGAAATTCGGAAAGATGTAGTCAAATTCTCCAAATTTCTCGAGTGTTTCATTGCTTTTCACCATATACAAATGCAAATTAAATTGGCTTGCCCTTCGCCGGAAAATAAACCCATTTTTACTTATTCCTGCTCCGAATTTATAAACAAATATTTCAATAACTAATTTAACTCGTCTAATAATGATCGTCATGTCCATTTGACATTTATATACTGAATTTTTTAGTGGTTTCCAAAACTTTAGATGCTTTAAATTGGATGTTATAAAAGTCAATAATGCACAAAAAATTTATTCAATCACACACAATCAATCAATTTGTTTCAAATTTAATACCAGATATTATATAGATTTATGTATGATATAAGGTGTCCATTGCGTCCCTCTGGATGAAACGCTCCTGATCCCAATTGCAAATCCACGTACACCCATGCCTTCTATTGGATTTCATTTTGTATAAAATATCTATTGTATAAGTAAATTACAAAATCTATTACCCCTCTATTCATAACATTGCTAAAAATTAAATTTTAGGGCATGATACCTTTTCTTTGTAAATCAACAGAACCTAGAGCGGGTCTCGGATTATCCATTTATCTTTGCAGTCCTGGGGTTAAAAGTTTCTGTATTGTAAAATTCAGCGCCCTAGCGCCTTATTTTGCACCGTACAAAGTTGCACCTAATATGAAATTTGTGTAAAATTTTCTAACCTTTCGATTATTGTAGGGTAAAATACAGCTAAAAACTAAATTAACGAAGATATATGCAATAGTTTGGAAAAACTCACGTTTAACTGCTGATAACAAATCATAAGCAAACGTTTTTTCGTATGCGTTCAAATACTCGTAACGTGTAACTTAAAGTAACATTTTTACTTGCTTTCATTCTTCTCGGATTTTTTAGCACTTCGGCCTTTTTCCGAGTTATTTGACTGAACCAAAATTCCTCCAATCAACTAAACAACCCCCTCGGTACTCCCACGACCATTTCCATCACGTATCCCTCCTGCGACTTCACCTCTCGTTTCTTTCTCTCTCGCCCTCTTTTCGCACTTCTATTTTTCCCCCAGGCCCCCGTAAGTTACCAAAACATCGAAACTTTCGACGAGTACGGTTCGGACTTCCCGTATCCCGAGGGAAGCGAGGGTATCCCGATCTTCGCCGAGAACTCCATCGACTATCAGCCCCTCGCCGTGGACCTGTCCGGCGACACGTACGTCAACCGGATCCTGGAGGAGTCCGGGGCGACGCAGAACCCGGACGCGGAAGTCTTCGACGTCGGGTCGCTGCCGGGGGGCCGGAGGTACGGCTTCTTCGCACGCTAGCCGGGGGAGGGGTTGTTTCCGGAGGGAGCTTCTTGAATATCATGGGATTGAGGGAATTTAAATGGGGGATGTCGTAGTGAAATTCTTGTGAAATGTAGTTGTATTTTTGGGATGGGATTTCAACGTTTCGAAGTACCAAGGAACCCTGGACTAAGATCGAATTAGCAAACAATATAATGCACCATTATTTAATACTGAATGTCCACAGGCCTCGGCGTTTTAAAATTATACAAAATTTGCAGTCTTTAGATCATAACATATTTAAGAAAACTCCTCCTGTGTTTTTTTTTGTTAAAATTAATTTATTATTATTTTTATACCAATGTTTTGTACTTTATTTATTCGCACGCTATTAAAAGACTGACTGACACAGTGCTTGGAGTGTTTTACTTTTCGAAAGAATATCACTCTGTATACTTCACGAACGAATAAACAAACTTTATATTTTAGGATGGCCTTTTTTATGTCTTCTCATTTATATTCCAGTAGCGAACGCACTTAAATGAATCATGATTATGTTGCTGTACGTCATGGAATCTGTTTAAGTAGGTAAGTGGTTGTTGGCGTACTGCAATAAGATTATTCTTTAATATAACAAGATTTTATAATAATTCCTGGAATGAAAATAGTCATAACTAATTTAAAACGATGTACTACAATAGATTCTCGTAATAATTTAAAATGTTACGTCTCATCAAACAAATAAATGGTGTAATTTAAATGTTCCTAATCTAATATGATTTTAGACATGTCTAGAAATTTCGTCTATAAAAATTGCTTCGTTCCATTATGAATGAATTTTTCAGACAAGCAGACACTTTTATAAACACTTTCCTATATTACGGGAAAATTTGATCAATACAAGTTCTTTTACTAAACTTTTCCACAAGTACTTTTCCATTCATGGACGTGTAGTGAGCGTAGGTGAACACGTGACCACCACTTAATTTCCACATCAATCAAGTAGTATGATGCCTACGTATTTCATTAATGGTTAATTAACTGTAGTCATTTTCATTGTCAACACGAAGCTTGGAGTTGTTAATTGCTAACTCTATCTATACATTATACAGACTTATGTAGATTATAGTCTCTACTATATTGCTGATACATAAATTAGATTCAGATGTTCTACATGCGCCATCTAATAGGCTACCGGCACTATTTAATAAACATTGCGACTTGTTTGATTTAAATATCGTAACTGATTTTGGCATATGAGCTATTACCACAAAGTTACTAGGGTGCAATCAATTTATCTTCTAAATTGATATTATTTGTCAAATAACTTTTCTTAACGGCAGCTATTGTTATATAAATTTTATATATTTTTTATAATATCCCCTCATAAAATATACCCCCATTAGGGGATAGTATCCTCTAATATGATATAAAGATTCCCTGTATTGTGGGTTGCTTCCTAATCACAAACTTTTTAACACCGATTAACCTAAAAGTTTGGAAACGTTTTGTTCCGTGGACCATGACGATTGTATCTGTACTATTTGTTTGTAGTGTTTGTGAAGAATTATAAATGGCGTTTTTCAAAAACAAGCGTACAACTTAACAGAGATTATTTTACTCAACTGACAGAGATTATGGATGAAAAGGCACCACAAAAGTCAGAATCGGTAAGCGCAACCAATCCCCTATCTAACAAACTCGATTCCATTAATTTTTTCCAGAAATCGGAGGATTCCCTGACCCTATCACTAACGCCTCCGATCCCAATGGAAAACGATTCCAAGGAAGACTCTAACGAGAGCATCTCTGAACACATCTCCTCGGAGAGCTTCGAGCACGATCGCTCACTTCACGAAATTGAAATCTCCACCTTTGACGATGACACCTTAACCAAAGAGTTCCCTAAAGTAGATGCATCGGAAGTTAAAGAATTGGATCATATAGTAGTTAGTGAGGACGTATCAGATAGTGGAAACAACGTTCGGAGCATACTAGATGAGATTTTGGGTAATGAACAATTTCATTCGAATGAACCCCATCACGACTCCTTAGAGGCGTCGAAAGAGGAAAGCTTGAATATCTTTCAAAACGTTGATCTTGATGATCACTCGATCTTCGGCTACAGGCAAACTGAAGGTGATATCCAGATTCCGAATATAGAAAGTGAAAGTGATGTACAGAAGAGGCTGATGGATTTCGAAGAGCTATTAGCGCTTAAAGACAGTACAATAGCAGTTTTAACTTCAGAATTAGAATCTTTTAGAGAAACCAGTAATCCTAACACGGGCAGTACATTTTCTACAACGGAATACAAGCAGCTGCAGGAGGAATGTCATAGTAAAGTAAGTGAACAAGCAGTAAGGTATCGAAGTGTAATGATTTGCTTATTTCAGCTCTTAGAGTATAACAGTATGATAATCTACAAAAATGAATTAATTCAGAAACTCAGTGAATCTCTTGATCAATCTGTGACTGAACGAAAACAGCTCCTGATGCAAATTGATGAATTCAGAGGGGAAATCACCCAACTGCAATCAAGATTGCAAGAAACTACAAAAATGGTTGCAGAGCACAAGTGCAGTGAAACAAATGTAATGATGAAAATGATCCATTCTATAGTAAGTGATTAACTGGTTTATTTTAGGCATCACTTGAAGAGTCTAGTCAAAATATTAGCTTGGACACTATGTTTAATGAAGTAAAAAGTACTATAGATCCACAATATGAAAGTATATTGCGAGATCTAAAATTGAAACTAGAAATATTTATTAAACAAACTTTAGCAATGAGTAGAGAGGATTTTACTAGGCGTTTAAACTCGTTAGAGGTAAATTTAGTTGTATAATCTTGAAAACACTAATACTTTACAAATTTCTTCAAAGGACAAGAGAAATCTAGAGAAGGAAGACTACGAATTAGAGATATCTCGCCTACAGGACCTTTTAACAAACATTAAATGCAGTTCTGCTGAGGTCGTACAGATGAAAATGGAACTAGAGGGGAAACACTCTCGGGAAATGGAAGAATTGAGGACTTATTTTGAGAAAAAGTGTGCAGACCTTGAGAAGCAGTAGGTTTAATTTAAACAATTATTTGATTGCACTTTTTTAAAGGTGGTTTTTTTTTCAATTTTTCTTTACTTAAGTTCGTTGCTGCAATTATGTTTCGTTCGGCATTATATTTAATTTCCAGCTTTTTATGATTTCCGTTCACCCTTGCACATTTTCTTTTTTAGTTATTCTGAAGAAATTTTCAGCCAACAGAGCAGGAAAATGTCTGATTCGTCTAATTCTGAACCGGAACTCACTTCAGATCCCATTTTTTCACACTCCCCCGGTCCGGATGGTGACGTGAAACTCGAATTATTGCCGAACCTCACGAAAAAGGACGTAGTGAACCTCCACAATGAGCTCAATAGTCTGTTAAATAAGATCAACAAGTTTAATTTGGATTCGATGACTGATGACGATTTCATGAACTTAAAATCTGAGATCTCGAAATCAAATCTCAGCAGCCTATTGAAGTACGACTTGTCCGTCATCAGGAGCGACTTGCAGAACAAGTACCATGCAGAATTGGAAGTATTGAGGGAGGACAATGAGAACAATGTCGACATTTTGCATTTGCAGTATGAGAACAAGTTGAAAAGTATCGAAAGGAGGTATCAAGAGGAGATAGAAAGTTATAAGATCCAACTCGACGACTTACAGAGGCAACATTTGAGTATCAGTTCGGCTATCCAGGAGGTTGTGAGTATACTTTACATTGCGAACGCGCTATTTCATGTTCTTCCCGTGGGCATTTTTGTGTCACACTAATATTATTACTTACTTGAACCTGAAAACATTCGAAAAATATATGTAATAGGTGAAATTATGTTGAATTTTTAAGTGTTTCAAAGCGTCATTTGAGGTATAATTATTCTAAGTTTAGCCCTTTAATTTTTTAATGTTTTCAGAGGCTTCCCTCTGACCCACGCTCTCGTCCACAATTTTTCCATTCGATAATTTACTTTAAATGTTTATTTTAAATGCATGCGATCCCACCACAGGGCAGTTCTGGGGAATTCGAGATCAGTGAAGTGATACAGAGTTATGAGAGACGTTTGCAAGAACAAGTCACTCTAGCTAAAATCGACATCATATCGGCACTAGAAATGCAAATTCAGGTACAGACAAGTCAGCTTTTGATATATTATGTGAGATGCATCCTGGTAGCTTTCTAGAAATGGGAGATGTATCGGTGTGTGATTTGAAGGCAATCATGAAGATATAAATATAGAGAAATGAGAGTAAAAATTATCGAATATTTCTGGATTTATGTGCATGTTTCACTGGGATTTACTTATAACAATTGTACATTAGATAGATTACGTAGATGTACAATAGAGTCTTATGTCTGATTGGGATTGAACAGATTTAAAAATAATATAGATAATTATTGATCCTAGTGAGACATCCAATTTATAGAAACTGTCAAATTCTAGTGATGAGTTTTAGATTCCTGTTAATGTTTCACTGAAATTTAAATACAGCTAAGTTACGGTTTTAGATAATTACTGATCTGAGTAAGAGATCCAGTTTAATACATACTATTTCATATTGCATACTACTTCTTTCTGCACTTATTCCTATTAACGTCAGATTCTTTTTATATCTTGTCTAACGAAAAATGAAATGATTTATGCAAGTGCTCTTAAGGATGTTTGGGTATCATGATCCCATGATCATCATGGTCCCATGATATGTGAGGATTTGCCAATATCTTTTATGACCTTCCTACCGTGACAATGGCCACTAATCCTTGTTGACCTGAGAAGTAATTTCATTTTTCGCTATAGAAGGTATACAGAGTTGTTGATAAATAACAGTCTCAGTTTAAGGTCCTTGGATCTCTTATAATATAAAAGAAATTTAATTAGATGACAAATTTCAAATTATAATTTAATAAGCTTATAGCTTTAATAAGCTAAGATAATTTAATAAGCTTATTAAAACTTCATAACAATAAGCTAAAACTTCTATTTTTTAATCATTTGCAGTTAATTTAACTACACTTGTTCATCGCAATTCATTAATATTTCCAAAACACGTCATCTGATTAATGCCTTACTATACTAAAAAATAATTTAACCGCACCCCTAATAACGGCACACTGTCGCATCTGTTGCACGTATTTTCACCTAAAAATAAACTTCCCCTACTGACTTTGACCGTTTTTCTCCCAGCGTCTGGCAGCCAACGAGTCAGATGACGAAGAGTGGCCCTCAGAGCTCCTTCAGTTGCGAGACAGATTCACCGAACAGTATGAGGAGGAAATAAGGGAATTAAAGAAGGCACATCAAGAGGAAATAGAAAAGTTGAAAGAAGAACACTCCAAGACGCTCAGTAGGAGCCTGGAGAGAGCAAAACGAAGGAGTTTAAAGGACAGTGATAGTCTGAGCAAAGGAGAGATGGAAATTTTACGGGAGAGAGATAATTTGAAAAGGCAAGTGTCGTCCCTAAGGCACTTATTAAGGGAGCTCTTGAGGTACTTCACTGAGTGTGAAGATGAACTTAATAACACTCTAGTCGAAGAATTGGTCAAACAAGGTTTCGATAAGACTTCCCCCCATTTAGACGAAGACCCAAATGACTCGAGCAGGAGTTCTGAAAGTTTCCTCAACGTTACTCGCGTCCACCTCACCCCCAACTTCGATGACTTGATAAACCTCATTGATACTACTTGTCAAGACGATGGAGACTCTAAAGACCTCTCCATCGATCTAAAGAACGAACTGGGGACTTGCCTGAAGAAACTTCGACTTGAGGCCAACGCCATTCTCACGCTAACGACGAACCTTCCTAAGCCGACCGTCATCAGAAGCTCCAGCCTCGAGGATAGAGTGAACTCCTTGACTAGGCAGGTGATCAGCGAAAGTCAAGCTAAGGCCAAGTATATGGAAGAATTGGAGGAAGTGAATAAGTACGTCGAATGTCTGGAGAAGGAGAAGGGGAACCTGGAGAATGAATTGGAGCAAGTGATAGCGAAAAGTAACGTCATCGAGGCTGATTTGATGCAGGCGCGGCATAAAATCGCTGAGTTAATCGAGAATGGACACAAAGAGATTGTTTCTGAGGGTTACGGAGAAGAGGGGCCCAAATTGAATTCCATTGGTAAGTTGGTTTTAATTGGTAAAATATCTACTTTTATACAAATATATATGTTTTAATAAAAGCTGTATTGTCCAAACAGGCGCTTGGTTCAATTAAAAGACATTATGTACTTATAGTTATGGTGTGATATACAATGATGATAATATTATAAATACAATAATATAGTATATAGGTATGAAATAAAAAAGGTTGCATTAATATTTAAGTTGGTGTTGGTGTCAACTGATTATTATTGAATACATATTGAAATGTGTTGTTGTACTTAGTATGTTATTTCCATTCGAGACGTTTTCATATTCATATTTCCTGTGTATACACCCTTATCGCCAACAACTAATTAAATCCGAGTTTTCTCCTTTAAGACCCGACGACGACCTTAGCAGAATTACACGAGAAGGCTAGAAGCATGTTAGCTCAGTCTAGGACCACCGCGGATCCTGCTCTACTTCATCTCATAGAGGAACTATGTAAGGTCGGGGAGATGATAAAGGAAGAGTCAAGAAAGGAGAAGCAGGATTTGTTGCAACAGGTAAGACGAGTGGCAATTAGGAATGTCTATGTGCATGTGAAAACGTAGTTGGATTGTGTTAAAGACGAAACTGGTAACAAATTAGTTTTCTGTGGCAAGAATGGTAAGCGAAGAACAGTACCTATTTTGAAAGTTGTGAGACATTTTTATTTAGTATATTTTAAGTTAAAGGTAGAGTTTAAATTATATGGCAACGTAGACCCAGCGGCATTCAATCAAAGTAAGCAGTTAAATGTTATTTATGTGAAATAATTATCAATAAATTGTTAAGATTATTAACGGGAAGATAGTTAGTCATCTATTTATTATCACTTCCTTATCAGAGATTTCAAAGATGCGGTATAGATATGATTGCAATCTAATTACATTTTTATTGCATGTATATAACAATAAATGTAGGTGGTATTCAATAATATTATTCCAGTAGAATTCTTTAATAATTTTTATTTGTCTATTTAAATTATTGCTTATTAAAATTTCTACTGGAAGATACAACCTGTGTGTTCGTAAATCCTTGATATAACAAAAAAGTCAAATTGTCATTTCAACACAATGCTTTTTTAATACTGAAAACGCAAAAACCAACAACATAACCAATAAATGTGTGATTTGAGTTGTCTGGTGACTGCTTTTGGTGCTTTCTTGTTTTCTGCAAATTCCTATCGCCTCTTTTGACCAGATCGAGGTGGCTGATAAGAAGTACAGAACGACCCAGAGATTCCTTGATGAGCAGGCTGCTGAGAGGGAACAGGAAAGGGACGAGGCCCAGAAAAAGATAGATCTGCTTCACGCCCAGCTAAGGGAACGGGATAGAGATAAGATGAATTGCGAAAGGGTTGCTACGGAGGTGAGTGCTTGGGAGCTTTTGTCGCGGTGAAGTACAGCTTTTTCATTCAAAGGCTTTTCTCTCGTATTAACCGATGGCGATCCCGAGGGATTGAAGATGTGAAATAAAATCATTTAATACAGTGTGTTTATTATGCGTAATTCACTCGGAGCCTTTTAGTTTACTAAATGGTCACTCGAGTAATGATTATTACTAGGGTTTGAATTAGCTGCAATGAAACATGTGCGGATACATTTGAGAAAAATGTCATACATATGAATATGTACATCTTATTCAATTCAGTAACACTTGTACTTATGTATTAAATGTACAGAGAAATGCTGAAATACGCTAAATGTCTATTTGTTGGTTCATTGTTTTTTTCAATAAAAAAATACATGATGCTTACAAACAGCTAAGACAACAAATATATGTTTTGCAAAGTGTGCAAGTTGCATAAAATCCGAGCCTTAATTGTTACAAATAATAATCATTACATCACATCCAAGATGGTGACAAATTTCCAAAAAACTAATACTTATATCTTCGACTTTTGTATGAATCCCTCGGGATTACCGATTTTCAGGCACCTTTTGTTTTAACACCTCACCTGGCATGTGTTTGGATTTTATTACAGGTAAATGGTGTGTGCAGTAGAGAGTACAATTGCACAAAATTACAGGTAAATTAATGTTTGTCAATGTTTTTGTATGTTTGTTTCTCGTAAATCACCATATTTGGTTTCCTCAATTTTGTATTTATAAGATTAGTTGCAGTGAAGCTTTTTTGAAACATTTTTTAATATGTACAGATGATTTGGATTAACTATTCTTAGGGCTAACTAACTTTCAAGTCGTCCTGTTTTGTCATATTGTAATATTGTCAAGTAACATGTACAAACAACGTTAAATTTGGAAATTGAAATAGAAGTTTCCTTGTATTTCCAGTTTTATCAAAAATAGTTAAATGCATTGTAACTTTCAAATAACCACTTCGATTCGAAAGACGTTTTCTCCTACCATTCATCAACCTGTTCGTAAGAACTCTCATGTTAAACTATTGTAAATGATTTTACACGTAGCTGCAGGCAAAATGTAATACCATAAAGTTATATTTATAGAAAACAGGAAGCATATTCACTCGTTGTGTACCTTTTGGTTCGCGACCTAACTGCACTGAGAAGGGGTGGTTTATTTTTACCTCGCGGTTATTTATGTGTTTGTCTCTTGTCGGACAACATTCCCGTATGTCTGCTTGTCGAAATAACACCTTCAACAGTAGTTTTATTGTTTGTTTACATTCCCAAAATGTTGGCTGTCTTCGAATCGATTTGGTTTAGAGTTACTGATCCGAGGTATATACAAATGCTTCATCCATTCCGCTATATGCTTTTTATTATATTGTCCCATTATCTGAATTTGAACCTTAATTTAACGTTATACCCGAGGTGGAACAGCTGGAGCAACAACTACAGGAAATGACGAGAGCCTTCCAGGCAGAGATCGAGAGGTATAAAGACTTGGAATCGGAACGCAACGAGGCCGTCGAGAAGATCCAGGAGCTACGCGAGATAATAAGGGATCTGGAGAATCAGTCGGAGGGCAAATCGAAGAGGATCGAAGATCTAACGGAGACCGTGCAGAGACTGGACGGGATAATCGAGAAACAAGACAAGTCACTGAACAGGTTAAAACTGGACGATTTGCCTGGAAATATAGCAGATATCGGGAAGTTAGTCAAACATGTGGAGAGTTTAGAAGGCGAACTGCAGCAGTTGAGGTTTAATGCTGAATTGGCTGGTGGCGAGAGTACCTTGAATCAAATTAGGAAGCAGGTAAGACAAAGATTATAGAAAATACTAGAAGAAAAAGCAGTGGGCCCAAGTTAGAGCCTAGAGGAAGAGGAGATTTATATAAATTTTACTTACTACTATACAGTTATAATATATTATATCATATACTGTATATGAATAGATCTAACTTTTGCAGTAATGTGCTATTATCCATTTGGTAGAACACCTTCAGAAAATCAATGTAGTCCTGTCTACACTCCTCTCAAGTAATTCATATGAACATTGAGTTATAACCTATGTCAGTAGAGCACTCTTATTAATCAAATTGTGCAAGAAAATGTTCATCATTGTTTCTCATTTTTCTTGTGCACACTTACTTTTGCTTTAAGTTTCTTGTTCGAAGATGAACCGGGGAAAACTTATGCTTATAGACTTGAGTGTATAGAGTGAACTCATCAACTTCTAAATGAATGTTATCAAAGTTATACATGAAATTACAATTAATATTTATTTTTTCCACAGATATATGAAATAGAAATTTCACTAGAGAAGCGCACAAAGGAACTGGAAACCCTCCATTCTACTGAGAGCACCAACTGCAGTTCCCCCTCTGAGGATATTTCTGCAAGAGATCTGGTATGTTACATATCATTTATCCAGTTTAAAAAAAATTGCTCAGTTGGTGGTGTCATACAGTCAAAGAAATCTAGAGTCTTTCATAGTCTAGCCGATCACACTAATTTTTAAAATTTGAAGTCACCAAAGTAAACGATCTAATCATTGCATTTTACAGATAGGAGTGAAAAGTCCTAGTATAATGGACGAATGCGAAGTTCCCCTGCAACAACTAGCTAGACTGAAAGAGAAGCTGATACGACATTCCAGAGCTGAGGATGCGGCCATTAAACGCATCAAAGATTTGGAGATGCAGGTTTTCAGTTTAAAACAAGAATTAGAGGTAAGCAACTCGAAATTTTTCTTCGACTATGTTTTCTGAACGCTTTTGTAGGAGACATCTGGGGAAAAAGATTACATGAAGAAACAACTTCAAGAACACATTGTCTTAATCTCAGATCTTCAAATCAGGTTGGACGAGCAGCGCATAAGGGCTGAACACATCGAGAAACAAACTAACACATCGTTGGAGTTGAGAATATATGACATGCAGAATGAGATAACGTCCCTCCAGGACAAGTTACAAAACAAGGAAAAGGCGCTGAACCAACAGCAAGCGCTTTTATTAGAAACCAAAGAGCGCTTGAAGAATATGGAACAAGAAGTCAAAGATGATGACCTGATAATCAGTATGCAGAAAGAGCTGGAAAAGCTACGACAGGAAAACGCAGAAATAAAAGCCAAATTCAATAAAGAAACACAAATAGTTCCTAATATCGTCGAAAACATCATAACTGACAAAAACGTGGATATTGAGAAACTCAGAAACAAATTAGATGAGACTGAAAAACTATTGGAAATGTACACATCGCTGAATCTCACCAAAGCCGAGCTCCAAACAATATCTAATCTAAAGAACAACAGTTTTACCTCCTTAGTGGAAGCATTCAGCATCCTAGGTTTGAGCCAGATCGATCAGATGCGTCACTTGGACAACCTCAGCAGGAGCGTAAGCTCTCCGGAATTTAACTTCCAGAACAAGGATTTCACAATGGAACCCGAGATATCTGCGATAGAGGGACCTAAGAGCTTGAATTTCATTAAGAGCTCCACTGCACTCTCGCAGAAACACGTACATTTCGAAGACGTCGAAACCATGAAAAGAAAAATCGGCGAGTTGCAAGAACAACTTCAAGTCAAGGACGAGGCTCTTAAAAACTACGAGGAACGCTTGAAGCTTCTGATAAGCTTGGAGAATAAAATCGAAAATCTACAGGTCAAACTCGACGAGACGGAAAAAGCGCTCGCAAACGCCACCGAAACATTCGAGAAAGAACAACAGGAGCTGAAAAATAGAGAAAAGGACCTGGGTGTACAACTAGTCGAAACTAAATTACGACTGGCAGAAAAAGAAAAACAGATAGGAATTTTAGAGCAGGACTCATCGAGAAAAGACGACATGTGCCTAGCATACGCCAAAGAAAAGAAAGAGCTTGAACGTGCCTTGAATGCAGTTAAGGAAGACAGCTTTGAAAGCGTTCAAGCTGTAGTCGATGACAAAACAAGGCAAATGAACGAGCTGAAGCAAAATTTATCACAACAACTCAAAGACAAAGACATGAATATAATCTCTCTTCAAACACAAGTAGAAAATTTGACTTACAAGTATGAAACTTTAGAAACCAAAAATAAAACTCTTGAAGCGAAACTTCAAACTTCCGATGAAGAATGTACCAAATTAAGAAAAGAGTCGCAGAACATTACATCACAAATGGAAATGGCCCTGCAAGAGTTACAGAACTACCGAGAAAAATTAAACAAGAAACGAAAATTGACCAGAGACCACGAGAATTTGATCGGGAAACAAAAGAAAACCATTGAAGAGTTGGAAGCAAAAATCAAACTTCTTCAAGATATCGTAACAGATCGAGAATGCGAAATTGAGATTAGCAAGGAGGACGCTAAGCACTACCAAAACAACATTGACAAATTAGAATTGAAAACTAAGAAACTTGAAAGTGAAATTTCGTCAAACACAAATAACAACAGAATTAAGGAGTTAGAACAGGAACTGTCACATTTAACGGAGCTGCTCAACGAGAAAGAAAGAATCATCACTCAGATGGCGGAAGATAGCAAACAGTTACATCTTAACCTTGTAACGATCAAAGCAAAGTTGAAAGAATCAGGAAACATCATTGATCTGTCTAACAAATTTAGAGAGGAACAGAAGAGAAACTCCGATCTCCTCCAGGAGATCCACGGCCTCAAAGCACAGCTTTTAAAGTACAGAGGCACCCTTAGCTCAAACTCAACAGACGATATCACCGACCAGCTAAGACGCGAGTTAGATTTCTCAGCGCAGATCGATTCGAACATTCTGAGCGCGGTCAGCGACCAAAGTCTGAGCTCACTTTCGGAAACCCACGATGTCGATATGTACAAAAAAGCCTTATTCAGGGAAAAATCGTCAAAAAAGCAGCTGCTGCTGCAAATCAACGCCCTCCAAGCGAAAAACACCGAACTCCACTCTTTACTCGAGAAACAGAAAGCCGTCTTATCGGAAGTCCAATCGAACGACACAAAATTGATCGAGCAATTAAGAATCCAACTTGACACAGCCATGGATAGAGAGGGTCTTATGAAAAAAGAGCTAGAACACAAGAAAGCAATGTATGAACGACTCGAGGCCGACTTCGAGGCTGTGAAGCGAGGAAACTTGAGTTCAGCCTCGCGGACCGACTCTACAGAATACAAAAATCTACCTACGAAGGAGGCTATCGAGTTAGCCCGACTTAAAACGGATATGCAAACGTTGCAACAAGAACGGGACAAGTTAATTTTGGATTTGACGCTCTTGCATCGAGACAAACTCGGAATAGAAAACGATTTAAAACACATTACAGAACAATTCAATTTGGAGAAATGGAAAGTAATAGAATTGGAAGAGAAAGTGGACAAATTGAATAGGGCTGAGATAGTGTTAAGGGACGAGTTAGTAAGGAAAAGGTTGGAATGTGAGAACCTGGTGGTAAGTAAACGTTTTAATAACTGTTATAAAAGGATGTTCAGTGTTGCATTTCTTTCAGGATGAATTTGAGCAAGATAGGGCGAACTTCTTCAAGCAGAAAGAAGCTCTTTTGGAACAATTGAAGCTATCGAAACATGCTGAGAAATCCTCCCAAACATCGATCATATCAGATGAATTATTGAGTAAAATACAACAAATTAACAGTGCCTTATTAGATAATAGAAAACTAGTAGAATGCCTTAAGAAAGTGACCGAGGAGAGGAATGCCTTAGAACTCGAAAACGCTCAACTAAAACGGGACGATCCCCAGAATGCCAGTGTGCAGACTTTAATCTCAAGAGTAAGTTAAAATGTATGTATTGCATGATAGAGTTAATTTTGATATTTTAGTGCGATTTCTTGTTTGAGAAAATTTTGAAACTTGAAAGCATCAGAAAGGCATTAATTTGGCAAAAGCAATACTTTACGGACTTTATAGAGGCCCACCAAACGCATTGTGCAATTGAAGCACTACCAGACAATAGATTCGAGAGTGAACGAGACTCCAGAAAGAAACCGTTACAGCGTTTTAAGTAAGTAAATATATACTTCGGTTTACTTGACTTGTAACTAAATTTGGATCAAAGTCAGCAATTGCTAACTACTGATCTATCAGTGTTATGTAATTTCACGAAAATATTTGGAGATGTTTTAAATAATAGACTATTACAATCATTTAAGAAGCATAACACTCTCAGATAACTTACAAAACAACTAAGCATTAGCCAAGAGGGGAATTGGTACATTTATCAATTTTACAAAAGCAGTATTGTTGAGTTCACTAATTACCAAGTGCTCTTGACTAAAATAATCCAATGTACGGCATTGGTTCCCATCTTCGTTAATCACACTTACTGCTGTTGGAAAATAGATAAAGATACACATATTTTGTGTAATCCGTTCTCTTTGGTACCATAAAAAACTTGCTGGTTCACTAAGTAATCATCATTTAAATGCATTTATCAGTTGTAATTGTCTTCGATGGTGATAAAATTTTGTTTCTACACGTCCCTGAATTATCCCTGAATGTGATGTTACAATCCTTGACTCAAGAATTTGCTTTGCTTTGATTTATCTACTCATTTATAATAAGCGCTTTTAATGTTCCAAATCTGATCATTAAGCTATTTAGAGCGTTTTTGAAAGTTTCATTTCATCCTTCAGGTCCTGCGTTATAGTAGTTCTCGCCATAATACGAATGAAGTTCATAGTGAGACGTTGGCACAGCAGATTAACAGTCGCATTTAGGTTAAACTCGCGCCATTACAGGCATTTGAACGTACCTAGGGTCTCGGCGAATTTCCATTTGGGTCAACCGGTCTCCAGTCAACACTTCTCCAGGGCTAGATCTACGAACCCCTTCAGAGTAGTTCAGGAGAACATCGAGGAAGATATACGGTCAGTTCACAATACTCTCGCAAATGCAGAAAACAATTCTCCGTGGTCGGGGAACACGCCTCCCTCCAGGGAGAGAGCTGCTCCGGTTCAAATTGGGTACGTTGGTGATGTAATTAGCGAAACTAGTGTAAGAAACCTAAAGTGTGTTCATCCAGGAGTTCTTCGATATGAACCTAAAACATTTTTCGTACTTGAGGAAGTTCCATTTGTTATTTTTAAGTTTCATCTTTGGATGGGATGATTAGGACAAACTATTAGTAGGAGAGCTGGAGACAGAACAACCTCACGATCCGGATTGTGCACAAACTATGTAGAAATATGTTGACATACTAGGGATCACCAAGTTTCTTCACAGGCGGACCCTGTGGGGGTGGCCTAGGGGTTTTTTTATGGGGTGAAAGTAGGTTATTTTTTGTGTAACCCTCGTGATATCGTCTAAAAAGTGGCCGAGGACAAATTCAACATGTACTCGGGAATTCGATTAGGTAGATCATGTACTTGTCCTCAGTCAATTTTTAGACACTATCCTACACGAGGGTTGCACAAAATCCCCTACTTCCACCCCATAAAAGTAGCTTAGGTCACTATTAGTGTTCGCCTGTACATAAACTTTGTGATCCTTAGTATTTTACCATATTCATACCATCCATATTCCTAATTGTGAGGTTTTCTGGCTACCATATGCAAGCTTTATTGTTGGCAAGTTTTAATTTTTGTCAGAAAATGATAATCTGAAACACACCGATGAGTAATAAGTATATATTAGATCTGACTGATTGAGCAGTTATGCTGTCGGATAACCAACAGCCATTCTCATTTGCTGAAAAAGTAATTTTGTTCATAATTGGAACTGTAATGGGATTATTTTGAGAGTATAGATAAAATAAAAAGTTTACATAACCTTGCTTTGAGTCCAAAAAAGGTGTAGTTGTACTTTACTAAGTAGTGTCGTAAAATCTCTTGTCACACAACGTTTTGTACTACTATGATCTATTTAATGCAATGCCTATGCCTATTTTTCTAGATCACGGGTTCTCCAGAGAGATGAACTAACGCCATTACGTGCCCCAGAACTATTAGCGCAGTTCATTGAAAGGTTTGACCAAATTCAAGAAAAAATGGGCATCATCATTGACAAAGGAACAGTTTAGTTGTTATTTTTTTTTTTAATGTAAGAATGTTCCTTTATTTTTGTATTGTAATATTTTTGGGTTGTGTGAATTTTATTTGCTTTCAATAAGTTACCTGGCCTGTTCTCCAAAGAGAGATTTGCCATGTTTTTTAGTTTTTACGTTTTTTGTACCAATGTTAGATTAAAATATCGTTATTTTTTAAAGGAAACACGAATAAATACGTTTTAGTTTATTAACTTTTTCAATAAAACATTTTTTAATAGTTAAGTGTACATGGCTTCATAAAAAAAATACACTCATTCAACGATCACAGTTGCACTCGCCTATTGTTAGCTAAAAATATACAAATTTCTAACTATAATTATATTCAGAGGTCTTAGCAGGCACGACGAATTAATATTTCATGCCTTAGTTAAGAATAATAGCACAACTTATTAACAAAGTACAATGAATCCCTTATTGCTCTCTAACTTAACTTACTGAGAAGGATCCCTTAGAACACTAACTCCAAAACAACTATCGACATAACTAGAAAACTCTCCAATTGCTAGAATCATATGAAATTTTATTTTCTGTATGATTATAGATTCTAAATTGATTAAAATATTATCTTCTCCAATTATGTCAATAGAAATACTTAATATGTACCTACCACATTCATTAAAATGTACAAAATACTAATATAGTATAATAGAAATAAACACAACTTCAAGCAAAATACTTTTAAAAAACCAAGGTAAACAATCAGAACAGACATCAAAGACGTAACTCGTAAAAACAGGAACTAGGATAAAATCGTTGTATGATTATTTTTTACTATACTGCAGTTCCTAAGCATCTCTAACGAAATTATTAAGAATTCCAACGTATTTTACTTTCATATGTATTCGTTCAAACTTACAAAAGCTAAAAAGCAATGAAAACTGAAATTGCTCTTCAACTACTGCTTTACTTTTGTCTCTGCATGTAATCGTGAAGAGTGTTCGTAAAAACCTCTTTAAATAATCCGATTTATTATGGATATGTGAATGCAGACTCAGTTGAGTCATACAGACTCATTAAGGTTTGTGTCATGTTAGGAGAAATCAGTGATGCTAGAATGTACTGATTCAACAGGAAATAAACGGAGGTAAGTTAGATATAGAGATTTTTACGATCATCCTCCCAATCATCGTTTACGTAACCTGTAATAACTCAACAAAATAAAACTCCCTGCCCTATATGAACGAGCAGAGCGCATTTCTGAGCTAAGTACAAGGCGCCACCTGCGCAACAGAATCGTAATGGGCGGGCAGCGTGAGCAAAGCCTCATCGGCCGTCCTGTTTTCCGAGCAGTTCAACGGTTTCGCCCTGTTTGTATCGACGCAGTCTATCGGCATCTTGATGGTCTCGACGTTGTAGCTGTGGCCCTGCAGGGTCACCTTGATGATGGTGTGCAGCGGCACGTGGATGTAGGGGATCTCATCGGCGGGCGTCTCGAGGAAATAACCCAGGACGCAGCGTAAGACGGCCTGGTGGGAGACCGTCAGGACGTTCGTCTCGCACTCCAGCTGGGTCAAGACGGGGACGAGACGGTTCATCACGTCTATGTAGCTCTCGCCCTGCGGGTAACGATATCTCAGCTTCTCCCTGTCACGGAGGGCGAGTTCCCGGGGGAAGCGGTCCTGGAGTTCTTCGTAGGAGAGACACTCGCAATCACCCTGGAACAACCAACAAGAGATATGTAAACATCTAAGCTTTCATTACTTGGCAAAAGCCTTTGAAGGCATGTTTAAATTAATCAACAAATTTCTGACTTAACTGGTACTAGGGATAGTCATAGGTGGTTGTGTAAAATAAAGTGATCTGAACTTTTAAATTGTACTATAACTATTGTAGTATTATATATAGTCTAACTAGCCATGACCCATCATAAGGTAAGGGTAAGGACCTCATTTAGTAAAGTGCTTCGCAAGCCATTCAAACGTTTCTTCATTTGTGAGATTACAATTAAAGTTAAATAAATTAGAAATACATATTTTTTAATGTCTCCAAAAAAGTAATATGTATCAAAAATGTTTCGGTAAGACTTTAGGGCAAATAAATCACATGTATATCATTAGTTTGGCTTGCGCTTATGAAAAAACTCCTGATAACAATCCTGAAATATTAAAGTTAATCTTCATTCAACATCTGTTTCCATTATAAACATTATTTTAATATCAACCAGCTTATAGATAAGTGACGACACAATCACTTAAAACAACCCAATAAATATTTACTTAAAAATAAAATTTTTACAGGTGAAGCACTACTCCTCTATCATATTTATGAATGTCTAATGGATCATCCGAGAGCGTTATCTCAAATGCTTTTTATTTTTGATAACATGTCCTCACAATAACTTATGATTATTTTAAAAGGTAAATCTTATTCCTTCGTACTTACCGACCAGATCTCGTCCAATTCATGCAGATGTTGCTGCGGTGCCTGTATAAGGGCACTAGTGGCTTTCGTCCTCTGCAAGGTTGACGTCCACACCTGCAAACCTGGCAAGTTGAGGGCTTGGATGTGCTTGGCGAGGTATTGGGCGTACATGCGACCTCTTGGGGACAAGGCAGCATCGCCTCCTATTCGGCCTATTACGTTGTATTCACTCTCGCCATGCTAGAATAAAAATATGTTAAACTTCCAAACCTCTAAAAGAAATATTTCACAAATATCTTGTTTGTGCTCAATCAGATTAAATTTAATACCCAATTGATGATTTGGTGTAAAGTTCAAGTTCATTTTTTCTTTACTTAGAAAATATGCACTTCTACTGATTAGGTAAGTAGTTCAGTTTAAGGTCTACAACAGATAGTGTTGTCAAGTACTTAAATATATGTATTTGGATATATACTGGAATAGATGTATTTGGAGTTGTTTTTTCAAATACATTTAATGTATTTAAATACTTCCATTACTTTATCTATATTTAAGCTTCTTTTTTATTTACTGTGTATTTAAAATACATTGCTGTCTTACACTTTAAATACTGTGCTTAAAACTCAAATACATTTCTCGGCAATGTTGAGGTCTTTCACTTGCTTATCTCTTTTATATTTACCTGTAAATTCAAGATTTTAGATTATATAGTATTGTTACTTATTCACTGAATTCAACTTTAATCGAAATCTTAGCATGTAATATATAGCATGTAATATATCTATATTCATTGAGGTGTATGAAGCATTTAAAATGCAAGGTAAATACATCCTTAAAAAAATATTTGTATTACAAATACAATTCTAAAAGTATTTTTAACAACACCGACAATAGACGTGCCATTTCCAATAACTTTCAAGTTTAATTCACTGTTCGGAGTTCGTACTTAAAATAATTTAATAATTTCATTGTTACTATTGAAATATTTCAAGGGCCGATATCTGGTGATTCAAAGGTTCTCACCAAACACTCAAAGTTTGCTATCCGGATAAGGAATCTCAGAATAGATCACGATATCAACAGATAAAACTTGAAAAAGAATTCGTTCTTTGTAACCAAATTAGACAAACGAGAATTTATAAATAAATTGTTTACTGGCAAATTTTCAAGAGGCGAAGAGAAAAATTGCTCGTGCAATATTGTGAATTATGAATCTTTGACTGCTCAGACCCTTACCCTGCTGAAGTAAAGCGTCTGCTGGTAAGGTTTCGGCGTGGAAATGTAAGCCAGGATCTTGCTCTCTCTAGTACCATTGACACCGTGAGCTATTATACCGCCTTCACCGCCGTCCAAGATTTTCACCATAGGGCACGGTAACTCCCACAGGCTACCCAGAGTCGGAGACTCGTACTGAGCCTTGTAATGGGCCATCTTATGGGTCAAGTCCTTCAGGGCCTCCTCCGTGGCCATGTTTCTGTAATCCGCGCTGTACTGAAGGATTTCCTAAAAGAAAAAATGAAAAGTTGTAGTATAAATTAACTGGTATTTAGAAGTATTATTCTGTTTATAAGAACTGACAGTTTATCATGTGATGCAATAGTGTATCTGGTCTTGACCTAGAAAATGTCGTATTTATAAAATTTTTCTTGAAAAGTAGTGTTGTAGAAATGATTTTAAAAATTTTAATAATATTTCAATGGATGTTAAGGAATTTTCTTAATAGTATTTTGTTTTTACAATTTGTTGGTTTAAATTCACCAAATATATCTTTCGGTTTACATCATTATTGTTAGTCTGAAAGAAAAAGGAAAGAAACACAATAGTTCCAGGTTCCTTTCGGGAATTCTGTAAAGACTTTTCGGCTGAATTATAACGCTGTAATCTTGAAACTCTATAACATCCAATGGAGTAAGAGTTCCCAATGCTTTGGAAGGTTCCAAAAGCTTTCAGATTTCTCGGCCAATTTAAAAGTTATAGAACTTTAAGGAATCCATTGGAAGCACTCTTTTAATTAAATATGAAAGAATTATGAGTGATTCTAAGCTAACCAGAAAGATCTTCAAAGAGGCCTGAATGTTTTGAAAGAGGTTCTCGATCAATTGGAAACTCACTGGCTTTCTCTAACTCTAAATTGTAACAATATTAAACAGACTCAAACAAGGTTATTAAAATGGTTTAGGAAAATTTAGTGTGTTTTGTGGGTGGCAACTTCAGATCTAAACCAGCCCACCTTTCCTACCTTGAAATTCCTCTCCAGGAGCACCGGGTCCTCGCAAACGCACTCGATGAACATCACCCTGAAGCCCAGCTGGGTGTAGATGAGGTCGTAGATCTCCTGTCTCTGAGACCTCGAGACGTTCGGCCCGTCCAGTATGGCCACCTTATTGTCGTTGGGCTCCTGCAGCCAACTAGCCGCGTCCTCTAGGGCTTCGCGGAAGCTCTGCTGCCGGATCCTCCAGGCAGGCAGGTTGTCCGCCCGGAACATTTCGTGAGAGTCGTATTGCTTCATGTGTTTGCGTCTGTATTCACTGATGTCGTAAACTGAGAAAATAAAGGAGGAATTAGGGGATTACAGTAGTAGGGATAGAGTTTGTAGATGAGAGGATTGCCTTGAAATTGAAAAAGGATTGTCTTTGAAAGTGAAAGCCTACTTTCTTTTCACTCCTTAAGATTCTATTCATACAATATGTCTACAACTTCCAGCATTGTCTTCTGAAATGGTACAAAAACTTCCAATGGGATCCCCATGACAGTCCGACTTTTGAAGTCTTGACTGTGAAGATATTTTGAAAAATAAAATTGTCTTTTGAACTCCAGCTCTACAGAATTGTACATTCTAAACTGCTACTCTAACTTTACTCGATTCATGGAGCCCGTTTAATTTTCAAACTCCTCTTTAAACTGTTTCTTTGAAATGAACTCCAAGAATTCCTTTGAATTCCATAAATCCTGTGTAATCCTTTCTATGATGGACTCAGAATGGTACGACCAATTGCTGTTTTAAACTACCTTCTCCTCCTCTTCAAACTTTGTTGTATTTTTTCTTTTATTAAATAATTTAACTACAATTAAGTGTAGAAAATGCAACATGTTTGAAACGTCCTTAATATATCCTTCGGCTAGGCATACAAACTTTCACTCTGGCATGATATGACCAATTCGAAACTTGTTACAGATACTTTTATCTAACCTCATCAATGAATAAACCACTTATCTACTATCGTTTATATCGAAAACATTCGATAAATAAGTTTTCCTAATAATGTTCCCAGCAATGCAAATTGCAATTTTAATACCACTTTAATAGAACTGTTTACGTAAATTTAATAACCAATTACTACACAATTAGTCGTAAAACAAATGTTATTAAGTTTTAATGAGTTGTGTGAATGTTTAGACGGGCCTAGATGAACATTTAATTTTTTACAATAATTACTGCAAAGTAAAGTCATAACTGTTAGTTTATACAGCAAGTAATAACAATTACTATTGTGTTAATTACAGGATCTAGCAAACTACAAAGACACATACAAGTATTTGTTTAACAGTAACACGTGTACTTAGCGTAATGCTATAACAAATATTGAATCCCAAATCCGTTCGTCACGAACTTGGTTCAGTAAATCTAACAACTATTTCACATTGTTTTCAAATTACTGCCGACCTGCGACAGGTCAAATGAGTGCAGTCGTTAACTACACAATTAAGAAAACTGGAACAATACTTATCAGCTTATATCGTAAGTAAATTACTGTAGCTACAAGTTTTTGTGTTAGAATATGGCTCAATACGAGATACTTTACAGTGCTTTTCAATCGATAAATAAAGAGACGGAATGATGAAATACAGCGAAAAGATTGTAGTGAAGCATAAAGTCAAATAAATAAAAAACGATTTAATGAATTGCTTCATCGGAGATAAAAAGGGGCATGAGGCCTAAAAATAAATTGAATTTTACTGTATACATGATTAAAACTAGTAGCTCAATGGTAGTAAAAGTTTATTATAATTTAATGGAGGTTGGTGGTTATAATGAAGCAACAGATGCGTTTCAATGCACAATTCATTTTTTAATTAACGTAATTATACCAAGGTATTATCAAGCAAGCGGAAATTATTAACTGTTACTAATTAATATTTTTTGAATAGAGGACCAAAGTCTTTTTAAAGGTAAAATATGGAATAAACTGTAAATTTAATTCGCCTTATCACTGTTTACAAATTTTCTGTTTTGTGACGTTTACTGTTCCAGTGTACTGGGCTCTTAGTCCATACCATCGATTTACAATTGGGTTGAACTTGGAACCAATTCTCCAATCTGCATTAATACCATCACTCACCTTTGGTCTTATCTCCGGTGTAGTTGAGGTACCTGTAGAGCCTCTTGGCGAGCAGGCTCTTTCCCCTGCCAGGCAGGCCGACCATGGCGACCAGCAGGGGTGCGAACTGCCTCAGGGGCGGCCTCCTGGTGGGTGCCTGGGCACCTATAAAATAAAAATCTCCTTTAAACGACATGTCCGCTGCGACGATCTAAAGCGTACTGAGCGTCGAAATCGCATCGACTTGGATTTTATATATTTACAGAGTTTCCGTAATTTATTAGATGATTTATACCGCAGCACGACTGAAGATAAATATTATCAGCTAAGCTCGGCAGTTCTTGATAAATAAATATTTTTTATTTCGGTTAACACCTATCGCTAACAGTGTCAGGGGCCAAAATCGAAAAGGGAGATGCGGATACTGCTGGGGTTTTGGAGATTTTAACTAATCGCTGGGAATGACAATATTTTCTCTCCTATGGATTTTTGTTTACCGGAACAATTGCGTATTACTCTAAAAATAGTTCCATAAAACAGATGTGGACAGACAAAAACAGGCCGCTTTCGGCGTCGCCATGTCGAATTTTAAAGTAACTAATTGACCTGTTATATCACCAAAATTATGCTTTTGATAAACAGCCTACCATAATGATGAGGGTATATCTAAAATATCTCAAAATTTAATAAATATTTCGACTTTATAATAACGTTTATGTTTTTTATGTGTATTTACTACTATGGATCAATCGTAATTATACACTAAAATAGATAGAGATGTGTTCATCAGACACATAGGTTAAAAACCCAGCAGTAGAATATATATTTAAATTTTAAAAAATGTAGTAGATTTCGAAAAAATTTCAAAAAAACCTAATGACACGTCTAAAGTGCCCTTTAGAGAAGATTTAAACACAAATGTTACCAAACTTTATTATACACGTTAGATAGCAAAACAAATGTGCAAAGTTTAATAAAAAAATTCTTGTAACGAATTTTGAGAAAATTTTAAAAAACTAAAACGAGTGTACAGTTCGTTTAGATGAAAAAAATAGTATTCAAAATTTAGAAAACATTTTTCAAGTGGACAAGTGGAATTTAAAAAAATACAAAATGGACATGAGTGAAGTGTCCCTCAGAGAGGATTTAGCTAAACATGTTTTTAAATTTTAATATACTTATTTGACGGATTAATTATTCAATATTGTTATTTTGTTTTTATTTCATATCTCTTTTTTATTATACTTATTCTCGAAGCGGAAAAATTTCAAAAAATCAAAAAACGACACGTGTAAAATGCTTTTTGAAGAAGATTAAGCAACAAGTGTAACTAAACTTTAATGCATACGTTCGACAGTAAAACAAATGTGTAAAATTTAATAAAAAAAACCTTGTAGAGGATATTTTGAGAAAATTTCAAAATGCTGAAAACAAGGTAAGTGTAGTTTCTTTTAGATAAGATTTAGGCAGATTTTATTAAAATATATCATATATATTCAATTGACCAATAAATATTCAAAGTTTAAAAACCACTTTTCAAACAGACACAAAAAATTTAAAAAGCCAAAAAAATGATAAGAGCGAAGGTTTCTTCAGGGAGGATTTGACTAAAACTGTTATTAAATTTTATTGTATTATATATATTAATGAAAAGCTCACTGGGACGGCCTCTTGTGGTACAAAGTCTAAACACCAAGTTTAAGCCCTGTGCCATTTTTAATTTTAGGGAAAAACGTACCACAAACACGCAGACATTTTTTCAAAGATATGTTTCTTGGTCGTATAGAAGTGTTAATTTTCTCAAATTAGAAAAATCGACCCGATTGCAACACTCACATATGAATACCTCAAATGAGAAAGTAAAAATACTTCACCAAAAACTTTCAACAACTCTAATAACGAACTTATTCAAATGCGAATTTGCATAATTTACCTTATCAATTAGCTCTCCAAGTGAATTAAAACAAGTTAACACTTAAAATAAACTTAGGAGTGCGAATTGTTTTATTTTCAACGAACGAATCCCGAAATTTATTCTGGACAAACCTTTCTATTTTCGTCTAATTTTCCGTTGGATAATATGTAAAATTTGACTAATTTTCAACACAACTAAATACTTCTAATATTAGAAACGCAGATAAGATATGTATGCACAGCCATAAACTAACACAAAAAAGTCAATGTCGGTTCAAAAACAAGACACCCTAAATATTTTCCAAATCTGCTGATAAACAAAATTTAACCTCTACGAAATATTTACGATTTAGTAGAGATTATTATCGTGAATTTTAAAAAGTTAGTAATATAAACGTCACATAAGTAAACAGGATAGCAACAAAACGATGAAAACACGGTTTCGGTGTAGTAAATCGTCTTTAAGTGGGTTGACATCGCTACACATAATGAGAAATTTCAGAAGGGTCCTTCTAACATTTTTCAATGCTTTTCTGCAGACATCATTAAATAAACTGTTTTATTCCATTTACACTTGTAGCCTTTTAATCTTTATTGCGCGCTCCTGTATATAGTCGACTATGGACCCGCCCATAAGCCACACCAGCTTTTCTTTCGTGGCGAGCAGTACACACATAATGACAATACCTACTACCTAAATAGTTTTTAATGAACAGACGCATTGTCACCTACGTTAATGTGTAAAGGTGTACGCACAACAAAGGCAATTAATGTATTTAATCGTCTTTATCATAAAGTTGATTGGTTGCGAAAGTGTTTTTGACCAATTAGCGAGTCACAAAGCCAGGAACCATATTTAGGCTAAGCTGTTTAGTAATAATGGTTTTTGTTAAGTTGCCTTTACTGTGCAGTATGTCAGTTTCAATGAAAAGATTTACTGTACGACCAGTTGGTCCCAATTTCCTCTTGTGTGTTAACCTAGGTTAGCATAACAAAGACCGGACTGAAAATACCTCGTATTAATTTTAGCGCTGAGTAATTTTGGTAGTCGTTTTGGCCCACAGAGTTGAACGTTTGCATCACTCGTTAAACGCGTGTTACTTTTTCCAGAAAGCCGGGTTTTCATTAAAGTTCATCAAATAGATCATAAATCTTTCGTGGCAGTCATTTGAAGGTGTATTTTCGTTGGCGTCAAATGTGAAATGAGGCTTTTAAATGAAAAATACAGGTTGTTTATGAGTCGAAATTTCAAGCGTAGAACAGATTTTTAAGTGATAAGTTGGTTTTAAACGACTATCTTTTTAACAACCTAAATATTTTATACAAGAACCTCCAAGGGAAATATTATAACGGCTGTAATTGTCTGCTGAAGATTGTCAAAGAAACTGTAATGGACCAATCGTTGATAATACGTTCTTACATTCCTTCCATGGTGCAGAGTTTGCATAATTTGGAAAAGAAACTATTAGTTTACTGGATTCCGAAGCTGACATCGAGTATAGCTGGATACTAAATCATTTTTTGGATATAGCAGTACAACTGGCTGATCTGACAATGAAGATGGACGATCTTATAGATTTTGAAGGTGAAGCAAAAATGAATGTTTTTTGGATGGTAAGAAAAAGAGGATATCTAAGCAAAAGAAGCTTTGAAATGATTAGTGCAATTGGCCACTTCCTACCTACCTTTTCTTCAATGCTGAACATATAATTAAGAAGATTAATAGGCTTCAATTTGAAAATAATTTGGTTATCAGCATCTCAAAAATAGAACCGCGACTCGACCAATTATTTAAAAATAAACAAGCACCTCCTTTTCATTGCAGCTGTCGTATTTTCATTGTGGTGAAAGTCCAAAGGATTAAAACACTAGTTAAGAGCAGTTGTTAAACTTAAATACTTAATTTGAATACATTAAAAAATGATGAAAGTCAATTCGATCAATGATGAAGGTCCAAAAAATAAATTTGACAAGTGAAACAATTTCGGAAAACTCAAGGAACAAAAATAGTAATCAAAACTTGAGCATCACTTTCTATAAATCTCGATACATTTGTATTAAGATCCATAAAATTCCGACATTTCAAGGAAACTTCCCTGATTCAAATATTATTTTTAAATTTTTCAACAACAATATATCCATGTCGGTTACAGGAAGTCTAAATTTAATGTGAAAGTTTTATAAACAATGCGTTATTTCGGACAACTGCTGTAAACATTTTTTCGAAGTTTTTTTGGACGCAATGTTATTCTCCAGAGCTGCTTTCGCGCGAGATCTAAATTAAATTTTCCGAGACAAGGAAACTCCATAGGTGGCCAAAGATCAATCTATTTGTATCCTTCAATTGGGCACGAGGTTAAAACTTATCGTTTTCAACGAGAAAGCACCGCGTTTACTCATGAAATTTTCACTTGCGGGAATTTCCCACATCGATGGAAAATTTTAATAATGGTCAGTTGCATTATCCCAAGTGCAATTATTGAAATGGTGATTTCGTTGTATTACTCATTTCGCGTGTTACTCTTTTAAAATTGCATCGTCTAATAATTAGTAAGAAGTCTATTTGTACTTAGGAAATCTGGTAAAGAGTCCCCTTTTTAACAATAACGAGGTTTGTTAGACAACTAAATTAGAACAATTCCTGTACAAACAATGTATCAAACTACATCACTAGATCATAGAGTTTTTTTAGGTACATAAAATTTTACACCAGACGGACCAAAAAACTTTTTTTAAAATGAATCAAAGATGATAAAAACCCAAAATCTAGACAAATCTGAGCATTTTGCGTTTCTCTAAACAGTGAAAATTTTAAAAAAACAGGTCGTTTTTCCGTTTTTTTCGCCATAACGTGAAAATTATTGACGGAAATGCAATACGTTGTGCAGACGATTTGTAGAGAATTAAAAGACCTTCAAAATGACCGTTTCTAAAAGGTGGTCGAAGTATTTTTCATCGAGAAAACTAGGAAAAACCGTTAAAATTGACCCTTTTTCAAAAATTCACAACTTTGCCCAGTATAAAGCTGAAGCGCTAATTTTGAGTAAAATGATAGGTTATTATATCTAATTTAAGCATGCACAAGTTGGATGCTGTCTGATGAATAGTTTTTGCACAATTACGCAAACGCAACGCCTGTACAACGTATTGCATTTCCGTTAACAATTTTCACGCTATGGTGAAAAAACGGAAAAACGACCTATTGTTTTTAATTTTTATTGTTTAAAAAAAACGCAAAAGCTCAGATTTGCCTACATTTTGAAATTTTATAATCTTTGATCCATTTTAGACAAAGTTTTTTGGTCCGTCTGCTGTTAACTTTTATCTACCAAAACAGCTTTTCTATACCATAGTAATTTACACTAAGCTTCAAAATAATAAATCCCAATGCTTTTGTGACTATTTAGAAGTTTCAAAAAGAACCCTTCATTAATAATACCCAAAGGGCTTGGGAGCGTTTCCATTTGGACCTTTCAGTGCTCTTCCAAAACAGTAATTTATATCACTTCCTTGATCAGACCTCGCATCTTTTAAATGTCAATTTATGTAATTGCAAAAGGATCCTCGATCTGATCTAAAAGCGGAATACGTGTCTAAAATTAGAATGCTGGCACGGAACGATAATTAGAAATCAATTTTGTCGCTGACGTCCTTACATTTCATTAACCTCCTTAAAGGGGAGAGTTTGTGATTAAGACTGAGGGCAGTGCAAAGATCAGCGAATTATTGAATGGGTGTTATGGAGAACTTTACTGCATGTAGGTTTAACTGAAAAACAAGACGTCCTGTAGATGACTCAACTAAGGTTGCAATTACGAAAATATATGCAGCCCTTTTCGAGAGAATTTTCAAAAGTGAAATTTGTATGTTAAAACCTTTTGAAACCTTTATTTTTCGTAGCCACATTTTCTCTGAAAAAAAAAAACCGTAAGATATTTCTCATATTTCCACCTATTTACGATTTTCTAGTTAATTTTAAACTTGGTAAATACGCACACAACACACATGCTCGTGCGCGAATTGTTTGAAAACCGTCAGGAATGAAGGAATAACAGCCAAGTTTGCGCATAGACGTATTTTTCCAATGTTTATCCCGTTAGTTAGCGTGCACTCCTGTTTACTCCTGAGACATCAAAACGACACACATGCACACTCTAGCCGCTATAAATAACCAAATCGGGCCCACTCCAAGAGATCAACTTAAGAAGCCCTTAACCCCTCCGCAGAAAAACCGCCTTGGGACCATCTTCGTCCGGGAAAATCGAGTGACGCAAACTTCGGCCGACTTTCAGCCATTCTGGCGGCCGTCTACCCTTTCGCCTGCCAAGTATCCTTTTCTGACGTGTGGGAGACACCAAAGTCCGGAGTTATTCTCGTGGAGTTCGAAGTCCACGGGAGCGTAAACAGTCCGATTCATGTCGGACGATACGAAAAATTGGAGACTGGAGAGATAAAGGCCGACGTGTCGATAACGAAAAACGGACGTTGCGTAAGACAGAGAGAAGAAAAAAGGTCGTAGAAAATAGAGTTGGAGGATACGAAAATATTTGTTGTGGAGTTGTGGGAAGAGGCGACCAAGACTCGAGAGGGTCCAAAGATACGACCAATTTCAAAATAAACATTTACTACCTTAATGAATATATTCAAATTTCGAGATATTTTGAGATCGAAGTTTAAGAAATGCTCAAACTACAGTTCTGAGTTGAATATTTGGAAATATCCTGGCTAATGAAATATTTACACAAGTTTAGAACTGATAATAAGACATTTTATTGCTCCCATACCTCCCTGTTTAAAATTTCGAATCTCTTAATAATTATGTTCAAATTTTGAGATATTCTGATAATAAAGTTTGAGATACACTCAAATTCCTGTTCTGAGTTGATTCTGGAAATATCCTGACCAATGAAATGCTTACTTAAATTTAAAAATAAGAACCGAGATGGTTTATTGAATGCAATGAATTTAATCGAGCTCAACTTGGTATCGGAAGTCCAAACAACCCAATAACATAGACTCTTTTACCAAACGTTAAAATCAATTTTAACATTCCAAAACTTTAAGCTCAATAATTAAATTCAAATTTTAAGATATTTAGAGGTAAAAGTTTGAGATTTAGGGAAAAATAGAACCCAACTCGATCTGGAAAATCCAAACAACCAAAAAACAATAATCATAGCCTCTTCTATCCAGGGTTAACACTTTCAATGTTAATAACTAGATCTTAATTACACTCAAAAGACAGTTCTGAGTTACTTCTAGATCTATTCTGACTAGTGAAACGTCTGAAAGTTCAGAAATGGAAATTTAGACGTTTCATTGGTTGGACCCGAGCTGGGATTTCTGTTGCAATAAATCATGAGACTATCTGATATAAATGTGGAGGTTACCTTGATATGTTATCATGCAAGAAAAAGACATTTTGTATCACAAAAACCATTTTGGAACAGGAAATATTAAATTGTATACGTTTGGTGATATCCCCGTTTCGTGACTTATCATGATTTATTACGTATATCTCAATTAAGTCAATATCGATTACTTTTATGTAACGGTAAAAATCGTTTCATCGTATAAATTGAAGTATAAATATTTCTGGTCATCAAAAACAGTATTAAATAATTTCTTGTTTTTTTCACTTCAAAGCTGGCAAAATATCTACACTACTAGCCCAGCTTATAGGGCAAAAAAGATTGGTAGATAAAATCGAAAAGCAGACGGATCAAAAAAGTTTGTTTAAAATGGATCAAAGACGACAGCATCCAGCATGCTTAAAGTAGACATAATAACCTAACATTTAACGCAAAATTAGCGCTTCAGCTTTAAACTGGACAAAGTTGTGAATTTTTGAAAAACGGTCCATTTTAAAGGTTTTTCCTAGTTTTCTCGATGAAAAATGCTCCGATCACCTTTTAGAAACGGTCATTTTGAAGGTCTTTTAATTCTCTACAAATCGTCTGTACAACGTATTGCATTTGCGTCAATAATTTTCACGTTATGGTGAAAAAACGGAAAAACGACTTGTTTTTTTAAAATGTTTATTGTTTAAAAAAACGCAAAAAGCTCAGATTTGTCTAGATTTTGGATTTTCATCATCTTTAATCCATTTTAAACAAAGTTTTTTGGTCCGTCAGCTGTTAAATTTTATCTATTAAAAAAAAAACCTGTAAACTGGGCTATAAAGGCTACGCTGCAAATCTATTCAATAAATACACAGTGTATTCACACATTTTGAAGAATAAATCTAATAAATTTTTCCGCGAATAAACGAAGTATAATTACTTCGGGTGTTTAAATAATGGAGTATTTGAATGTGTATGCTGTTTTCGTTTTATTTCTTTAAATTACCCAAATATTACTTAATCTGTGCCTTTGTAATTTAATTCCAGGCAGCATTATTGGCTTATTCGTTCGCTACTTACAAATAAATAACGTTTTTATTACCAAACGATTTATCCTATTGTTTATTACATCACGATTTAGCATGAAAACAACACATGAATATGAAAATGTAGCTGTAACCTTAGTAACTATTTAATTTTAGGTAATATTATTTCACTGAATGTATGATAGCGCCGAGATTATGTTATTGATTATAAATACATATAAAAGTATTATAAAACTTTTGAAACCTTTTTCAACAATTCTTGATTGAATTTAGCAATTATTAAATTTATTTTAACGTTGCGGAATTTATCGTTACAACATATCTATATACCATGTATAAATGTCATGCAAAAGATAATCAATTCATATTATTAATTAGGTAATTAATTGTAATTTTGAGAACTATAGTTATTAAAAAAAAATTTGCAGTCTGAATTTTAAAAAATTTCAGTAAACAAACTCATCGTTATATAATTTATATTACAACACCCTAAAATGTATTGTTGATTATTTATACCACAATGTTTATTACGCAATTACCGCTTATTAGGAGGCAATTGTGATAAAAAGGTCATAGGAAAACAAATAAATAAATACGAAAAACACCTGAGCAACATTAACAGTTAGAATATTAATGCGGTGATAGTTAGAAAAAGCAACAATGTCAAATAACAAATAATTTAAAATTGACAAAATTTACAATGTAAATTTCCCAAGGTAATTATGAATGTTGTTCCAAATTTTAGGTCGTAGCACAGAATAAGGAGAATTTCCATATTCTGTGGTCGTAATCGTTTAAAACTTTACCCGGGCCGTCGGTTCAATACACACTTCCAGTTTTTAAAGAGCGTAGCGTCCCTTTTGACCTACATAATGGAACTTAGATTGAACTGATCGAAAAGTAAATAAACATTTTTTTGAATATACGAGTACATTTGAAATGTTATGTGTTAAGTCTTGCACAAGTCGTATGCATAATACGGCGATTTTAAATCTTGTTTATCTTACCTCGACATTCCTCCTTCTCGTTGACGAATTGTGTCCTCGATGCCATGACTGTTTGTATGTTCTTCCTCCTTTCTTCTACTGCCGGAAAATGCTTCCTGTGCGTGTCTCGTCCCCGACTTTTCGTTAGAAACCGAATAAGAGCCAAAGAAAAGAAACAAGAAAACAAAGGAGTGCCAGCAAGAAAAAATAATTAAGAAGGTAAACAACAACTAAATAGACCCGGCAGCAAAGTCCTCTGAGAAATGATCTGAAGACGTGTGTATAATGAACTTCTTTAAAATCAGTCTCATCCCAATCCTGAATCTTACTTCAGTCGCCAGATTTACTGTCTTTAGAACGTCTATGGGATAACGATTGCAGACGAGGAGGTAATGATATTTACATTACCCGCACGCACGAACCAAAACGGACGACACCTCTTAACGACTGTCACGATCTCGAAAATTTCTCAGGTAAGCTGTACCCTCAGGTATAGACTGTGTACGCGTTTTGTTTACAGGGGGGAGTTGATGTCTACGCGACGCTCTTTCACTTTCGGCTGCACGATACGCTCTGACGGCGATATTCTGGATCCCGGGCCTGAAATAAACAATTTATACACGCGCGCAGTGTCAACAAACTAAAGAGAGAGAGAAGGAGAGCAAAATTAAACCAAATCGAAATGTAAAAGGGACACCGAGCAGGCGCAGTGTGTTATTGTGCACTAGTGGGGATACGAGGGGGTGACGTTATGAAGTTTTCCACGGAGAAGTCCCTTGATTTTCAAGCCGCTTTTCCAAGTCCCAATTTCGTAGAATTTTTAAGTGACGCAAGGGATTTTTCCAGATTAAAATAACAAAATGTGCCCTAATTGTGTAAAATATAGGAGGAGGTGAGTTCTGTAGGTAAGAGGTCGATTTTTCAACTGGTCACTTCTGCCACGAGGGTGAAAATTGACTTGAAAGATCTCTTCAACATTCTTAAAAGGTAGCCGAACATAGCTTAGCAAAAAATGACACGATTAGTGCAAATGTTCATAACATTGTTTGGGTAAGTAAGTACCATAAAAGAATTTACCTCGAACGAGGCAGGTAGTTTGGGGATTTGCTGATATCTTTTACGGCCCCTTCTAGAATGGACCTGAGAAGTCACATCATTTTTTGCAGGAGAAGGTTTACCTAAGGAAAGCTGCTTGAGATGATGTTTTTAAAACATTAGGTTTAAGCATCTAAAACCTGCTGCCGACCATATGCATGTAGATCAACGGCAAGTCATGCTTCCCTGCTCACATATCATACCAGCAAGACCGTATACTTTCTTTATCTCTACATCTACCTGCATGAATGTCTCGGGTACATAAAGTGCTGTCATCTAGCGTTTGGTAGGATATATTTTGTGAGCAAAAGTGAAGATAAAAGTTGGTTGCATATCTATCTAAATCAAATGTCCAGTAATAATCACGCATACCGTGCCATTAAGTATCTAATGGGCTTCCATTAAAGTCATTCTAAGAAAATGACACTCAATTGTACGTACAGGACCAAAAGCTTTAGAGAAACAAACTCGCAACAATTTCTGAGATCATCTGGAATCATGTTCATTTAATTCTAAATTTTCAAAATTTTCAAAGATACCAAAAAGCTACAAGTTACTAGAATCAGGACCTAAAGAGCTCAAAAAGTTTCATGGATACCACATTCATTCGATCCTACAGCTTCAGAAGCTTCGAAGGTACCAAGAAGCTATAAGGTTCTAAGATATAAATCTATAGAGCTCAAAAAATTCCAAAAGTTACACCTTCATTTGATCTTATAACTCCAGAAGCTTCAAAGATGCCAAGCAAGGAACAAGTTTCCTAAACCTTAGGCCTATATGGAGTCTAAACGTTCCATAAATGTCACGCTGATTTGACCTTAAATCTTCAAAGGTATCAAGAAGTCACGAGATTGTGGAAGCTAAATCTAGAACTCCAAAACATCAATAGGTATCCATCTAGATGTATAGAGTTCCAAAAATTCCATGCATACCAAACTCTTCTTATCTTAAAGCTCCAAATGCTTCAAATATAACCGAGAAGCTACTTTCAGTTTCTAATGGCTTAGAAATGATCTTCAGTCATCATATGTAAGCAGAAGTGCCTAATTTTGGCAGAGCCAGAATAAAATTAATAAAGTAGAATTGAAAATCCGTTGTTACTGAACTAGTAACAGCATGAGGCATAGGTAAAGTATTCTGGTGATTGTATTTTAATCAATGAAATGGTATAGTATAGATCACATGATTTTTACTGGCTGCCCTGTATATCCCGCTATATTCATATGTGTGGAATCGGTGTTGCCGAACGTATGTTACATTTCAATGATTCCTGTACATATAAATAGAGAGGACGTCGCAACGTGGCGCTGATTAGCAAATTTATAAACGTCAGTTATAAGTGATCGCAAACTCGTATCGTATAAGTAAAAACTTGAGTTATAAGTATGTGGCGCAAGTCTATGGTTGGTAGATTTATTTTCAAATTTATAAAACGAAATTCGCTGCTACTTTAAATAGTTTCAAGCGGTTCGCGCGTTTCATTTCGTTCGTACCTACCGTTTCCATTAATTTCATTTGAAAGTTGATTGTTTTGGAGCGTGGGGCCTCGTGGGTTGGCAGCGCGGTTGGCGACCCTGGCCAGATGTCAGTGCACTTTGTCGTCCCGTGTCGAGAAAAAAGGGGAAGGAAGGATGAAAGTGTGAAAAATACATGAACGCAATCGAACGAGGAAAAGTCGCGTGCGAGGAAAGAGCAGTTACCGTTCGAGGAGCCCCGACAAAAGGTCACAAACGCTGCCGCGATCGCCTCCATGCACGAGCAACGTGAGTAGTGGCATCCATTGTTTTGGTATGTGTGTGTGTATACATACACGAGTGTTGGCGATCGGACCATAACCTTTCTGGTTTGTTTATTTGTAAATGCGTCGTTTATTTATTTCGCGATTCCCTTGCAGAGTAAGGAGCAGACCCCGGGCCGGAGGAGCTGTCGGAGTGGGCGCGGATCGTTCGAGAGGAGGTGAGTGTCGATCACTTTTTGGGCTCGTGCCGCAGGAGATGGTCCGTTTCCCTCGCCTCTCGCGAGGCTCCCGAAACCGTATTCTAATCGGGCAGTTATCGGTTCCGTTCACTTTTTCGAAAATAACGCGTTATCATCGACGTACAGCCAATTAAAACGCTCGCTGCCAAAGTCGAGGATAGCAGAGCAAAACGGGACTGTTACTCGGACTGTCGAGGGAAACGTCCGGAAGTTGGAAGTTTTTAGGGATTGGGGAGAAGCCGTAAGTCGAAAACATTAAATGTATTTAGTTTGAATTACGAAAATTCAGTTTCATTTCCTCAAGCTGTCCTCTTTTAAAATCCGTTTACCTCATAGCCAATCCTCTTTCTCTTTTGAAAAAGTCAATAGTAAACTTGGTTCAACTAAATTCAGTCTACTTGCTAAGCAGCATTGTCGTTACTGTTACTGTTAGTCACTGAAATTAGTTTGTTGAAACCATGGTTAATCAACATGACTTAAGTGTCGCTCATAATATTTTGAAAATAGAGGCACTATTGGAGTCCATTAAAAAAAGGATAACAAGGTGCCAACATAGCCAAAACATATACTTCTACTTCACCTTTTTGTTAGTTTCAGCTTAATAGACTTCAGCTTAAAAGAGTAACCACAAAAAAAGATAAGAATATCTTACAGGTATCATATTACTCATGGTTCGAATCCAAAGTAATCATTATTTTTGTTTTTCGAAAATTTTGGAGAAAGGTCCTCAAAAATTGAATAAACTATAATATATTGATCGATATTAATACAATTTTTACCATAATCAAATAAATCCTGTAGTGAAGCAAAATCATGTACTTCCTTGATAAATAATGATTGACAGTGGTTCAAACTGCACCTTTAAGCCCCCTGAAGGTCCCCTTCATACCCTCTGGAAGGGGTTGTTTTCTCTTTCAAGCTAGTAAGAAATAGTTGTTCGATGATTTTTGTATGTAAGCATTGGAGTATATTTTTTTCAGAATTTAAGAATTTTGTGGGGATGACTTCACTCCCTCAGAGGAGTGAGTTTTGACCAAAGTGTATTAGAATGATTATAGTAATTGATTTTCATTTGTTTATAAAAAATTAATTATCACTTTTTTCCTTATTTCTATAACTTCATTTTTTCTTTGGAGAAGGGGTAGTTTTACCCCTCGTTTGGGTTGTTTTTCCATCATAAATGAGCAAGAAATATTTATTTCATAGTTTTCACAACTCGACTTCTTAATTCTAATAATCTATACATATATATTATTTTATATTATATTTCCCCACAATTTTGTAATTTTTCCCTCCATTTTTTGGGGATCACATGCAAAAGATTTATTGGTGAGCAGTTTAAATCCAATAGGGACTAAGTATTGCTCATAATTTTTCCCTGCACGAAAATACAGGATATTAAAAGACAAGTAATACAAATTTTAACAAGGGGGGTATTGCCAAAAATATGCTAAAAAGACTTGCTTAAAGATGTGTCCGAGAATGTTTGGTTTTCGAAGTACAGGCCGTTAACCTTTTTGAGAAAATATTTTTTTGTCAGTATTTTCAAAACTAATTTGTAATAGCAGCGAAATTCAAGCCTAATACTTAATTTGGTATGCAATTATGATGAAAATGGACCTGTTTAAGGTAAATTTGATTATTAGAAGTTGTGGGGATAAAAATTACCCTAACTTTTTTGTATGCAACTGCTCAGAGATTTTGCCTATGAATTATAAAAAAATGAGACTTGTGACTTGCAATTGTAGTCTTGTTTCATTTTGATAACAGTGACCGTTTTTCAAAAAGTGAAGGTTAAAAATCTTGGCAAAAGTATTAAAGCCAAAACTAACAAAAACTAAAAACAACTACCCTAGCAGGGCGCCAATAGGACGAGTAATAGAAATTTTGGGTTACAAGCCCTTCCCCGAGGGCCAACTTAAAAAACAAATAAAATTCTTTGGTGTCTCAAAAAAAATCTCCTTACGGATATATATTCAGATACTAAGAGTAGAATAGTAACAGTTGATTTGATTACTGAGCAACACTGTCGCTTTAAAATTTTGAATAGTTCTAACCATTATTCTAGTAATTAAAATAAATTTCTTTTAAACAGTATAAAGTACAACTGAGTCTATGTGCCTTGCAACTTTTTTCCTACTAGAAAATTCAAACACCATTTGCCCTTGTCGCAATTTCTAAAAAAAATCCGTACTTTTTGCAGGTTGTATTTTTCTTAATGTACCAATTGTAATTTACACAATTTACTCGTAAAATAAACAGAATAATTAGTAAAACTGGTTTAAGAAGGAAGACTTGAACTGGAATTTTACGTACCAATTGTTCTGAACTTAACGATCTTTGAATTGGCTGGTTATCACTTTGTCACAATTTAATTAGTTTATCATTAATCAGTTTAAAAATAAAATTGCTTCATAATAAGTGATGTAAGCAATACGCGTGAGCAGTAAGAATATTTCTGTTGTGACTTTTGTCAGTCGACGATATAACAGTTTTGAACAGTATTTGAACTGCCTGTAGTATGCACAAATCCTGAGTATTTTAACTTTGACTGACAAATCGTCTTGTAGTTTTGCATCCTTAACCGTAGTTTGCTGCTTATGGTTACATTTTGCAAAAATGCAAAAGTTTATAGTTCGACGCTGTAGCTTTTGAAAATTAATAAATAGTTTTTATTGTTGACTTGGAAATATTTCTTTTAAATAATGCGCTGTAATACGCTGTAAACGATATTTTAGTATTAAAAAATTATATGAATAACATTCTTTTGTCCTGTCCACAGTGGCAATCTTTTGAGTAACTGTCATCTTCTGGAGATACCAGGAAATTCATTACCGTCTTTATAAATTCTTTAGAAACTTCTCAGTTTCCCTTGAAATACTAATCTGGTTTAAAATAACTACAACTTTTTTAAAAATCGTAGTTGTCATAAACAACTTTAAACTAAAAAAACTTCACCTGTTCATTGCAGTTATCAAAAGCTCCCTTCACAACTTCTTTTCACCAGTTCATTACAGTTATCAAGATTCCTGGACACGCATTTAAGCTATTGCAACTCCTGTAAACCCGTTAGAATTTACATTTGAATAACACTATTATGCAAGTAACAAAGAAAGTTCTTATTTTTTCAAAAGTCAGAAGTGTCAGATTTCCTTATTTCAAACATCACGTTTTTTATATGACTACTTTTAAAATGGCGTCAGTTCCTTCTAATTACCTTAAATTCCTTGGAAACCTCACAACTTCTTTAATTGTGCCAGAACTTATTTAAAAACATCTTAAGTTACGTTTTAAACACAAAGTATCGTTAGCAACTAAATGTGTTGTATGGTTCATGTATGTATTGCTATTATAAGCTTGCGTTAAGGTAAGCTTTAAGAAATAAGCATCTTTAGATGGAAGTCCATTGTCGAAGGTGGACGTGGTTACAATCCTTGGGGAAAGGCTCAAAGTCACACCACAAAATGTAGAAGTTCAAATATTTGAACAAATATTTTGTTATTACAACGTTTATCAAGGATCATTATTAATTAGTTGTAAATATAAAATGGATTTACAGTAACTGTAAGCATGAGAATTGGAGGTATTTTTACTTTGACTTTTGCTTTTTATTTTGAAATAAAAATGCATAGAAATTGTTTTTGGCCCACCTGCCAGCTTTGAGAATTAAAATGAAAATCATTACGATTTTTAAAATTCTACTGAAAATTGAGAAATGTGAAAACAGCAAATGTTTTTATCATCACTCCATGTCTCCGTGTCAAATCAAATTCCACGCTTAAATCGCTTTAAGCTTTTCCCAGAAAATGGGTTATCAATACCTAATTACCATCATAAGCCAACATTTTATTCATGCATGTAGGTTAAAGATAGTCGAACAAAACAAAATGTCTTCATTAACATCTTTTAATCCTACTTAGGCAGTTTTGATTACTTTTGTTTATTGTCCTTGATGTATAAGTCGTAATTGTCACCAAAACTGCGAATAATTATGACTTTTTACAAGTAAGATAACAAATAACACTGTTTAAGATTAGACCTCTACTTGAACCCTTCAAGCCCCCTTATATTTTTCCCATTTAGCCCGTTTGGGGCAACATTCCCGGCCAGTGTAAACCTAAAGCAAAATATATTTAGATTAGAACGATAAGATTGAAGGAAGATAATGTATAAGCTTTGGCTGAAATAAAGCCGGGCTTACAATTGTAATGAGGTATAACCTATTAAAAGCAATATTGTTGTGCGCTTAGCAGCAGTTAAATATGTATTACATTTTACTTCATATTTTAGTACTGCATGTTCATATTTTAACAACTTTAATTAGTTGATAGTGCTTTTTACCTGTAATTAGGCATTTCCCATAACTTACATTCAGCGACACGCTACATATACCTTTTAGTTTGTTTGTATTATTGATACATTTTATTAACAATAAAAGTTCTCGACCATTCTTCCCACAATTCGTTCCTGATTACCATTTTAATATAGGGTAATTTAGTGTTCTTTTCATGACGTTCTCCAGATTGTAGAGTACATAATGAAAGATTTTAACGTTACCACTAATCCAAACAAATTCACTTATCGAGGACAACAGTTAGCATTTATTTATCTAAACGTCGCCACGGTGTGTGTATTATGTTCCTATTTTTACGCGTAGAATAAACATTTGTCCTCCGGCTCCTGGAAACCCGTGTCACGGTCATTTCCGGGCTATCTGGATCCGATGTGCCCGATCTTGGCGTTAGTTTTCGACACTTTTAATTATAACTCGACACTAAAAATATTCGAGAGGTGTTCGAAGGCGGCGGAATAGTCGCCCACTGCGTGCATGTGACACCTTTTCGTACCTTTGAGTTCAATAATAACAAAAACGCTTGATACTGCGGGTTTCGAAACATTTTTGTATCGCTAGGGTCCTGGAAAAAGTTCAGGGATGCTGTTAAATAGATATCTGAATATTTGGTATGTTTACAAGGTACATATACCATGTACACATACCTCGTTCCTAAACTTCGTACCTACACCTCGTAGGTATACTTCTATTAGCATTTTCGTACCTATACCTCGTTCACAGGTCAAAATGTGTGTTGTTTGTGTTAGGGATTTTATGGATCTTGTTTGTATCCAAAAATGTAAAGGATTTCTTCCTAATAATATAGGGGATGACACCCTGACACCCATGTAATAGACAAAAGACTCCAAATCGCCTTCCTTATAATTTATTGATGAAAATGCTTGGTATTGTGAAAACGTTTTTGTATTGACAAAATCCTAGGGAATTTTGTGAATGTTATTGAAGAAATATTGAAATCAAAATCTGTTGTTTATGTTGTGAATTTTGAAATGAAAATAAATTTAATTTTTTTTCTTTACACTGTATCCAAATTTATGTTTCAAAATGCGTGGTATTTTGGATTTGAAAGCGCTGACAAAATGTTATGAAAACTATTAAACAAATATGAAAATTATCATATGTCTGCTGTTTTTGTTAAGAATTTTGAAAATGTTAGATTTTGTTTTGGAGATGGAGAGAACAATAGGATTTTTTTAAATGCGATTAGGGATGATAGATAACCTTATCAACAACAACAAAAAAGTGTTTTTTATTGACTCATCATCTTCTATATTTCATTACGGCATAATTTTAAACAATATGAAACAACGGAACCCTAATCACACTAGTTTAATTTATACACAATTTATAACAAGTTGCTTATAAACAAAATTATTATTACACGAGACGCACACTTTTCCGCAAAGCATAGACAGTGTCGGCTGCTTGGGAATTTTAAAGAAAAGATGGAAAAAGTAGAAAGAGAAAGGGACGTCAGAGGAGAACGCCGTGTCCTTAGTCCACGTGGTCCCACATAAGGAAAAGAGGGAGAAAGAAAAAAAGAGGACATATTCCGTGTATCTCGGGTTCCACGTGATCTTACATAAGAAAATTGGGGAGAAAGAAAAAAGAGACAACAGATGTATTAAATTCACTTCCGTCTCGTCTCGTGACGCTTTTTTATTTAATTACCCCTCAGCGCGTAACCTTCCATAAGAAAGGTAGCTTCCAAAAAAGTTCAGTTTTCACCATTTACTGCCTGAAAGACTCAAAAACATTACCGATTTCTTAATATTATTATTGCAAATTTCGTAATCGGTCTGACGGCATTTATTGACTAGTTTTATTACGAACAAATCGCGTAGAAAGGCATCTCGGTAGGTCGGTGCAGGGGCGATTTGGTGTCATTTATTTGTTAAATATTTTTCTGGTATAAAATGTGTTATTTTACATCGTTTAGAATAGATAAAAGCAGTTAAATCCTGCTGGTCGCCATAAAATTGCGCATGCCAAACCTCTACCGTTGGCACTAAAAAGCAGGGAAATATTGCATGGAAGCCTGGATAATTCAGAAACTGATTGTAATGTTGTTTGTTCATCACATCAAAAATCACAAACCTAATTGAGCATTTTGGCAACAGCTTATGGGGAAAGTCTGTTTTTTTTTGATCGATCAATGATTAAAACGTTTACACATGTCCCAAAATATTTTTAAAACGCGCTGTCTATCTCAATTTGAAATTGCAAACATTATATCGATCTCGTTGCGGGTGCGTGTAGTATATCCAAGCCCTCGGATCGATTATTTTTTTATCTCGAGGGTTTAATCGAAGCAGAATGTAAATTGAGATATAATATCAACCCCTTATCAGGAAATTTGTCGATGCCAGCTCTATCAACGGTTACTTATGTGTAATTTCGATGTAGGTTGACAGAATTGCTGTATGTTTGCGAACGATCCTCGTATATTATCCGTTTTCGAGATACGTTTGGTCATTCAAGCGTCGTTAATGGGAAAAGTTACATACTTCGTTTGCTTTCCCGTTAGTAATCAATCTAAACTTTAACATTCTCAATATCAAGTTATTAAACGCGCTTTCTCGTTGACAAAGGTACTAATTTCTGCCTAACTGTGAATTTACAGTTTCTATTCGTTTCGTTATCGATTCTTTTCTGTGTTCCATTGTAGAGACGCGCACTTTATGATATTATAATTTCGGATAAGCTAATAAATCCGTTAATCTCTATTTTAGGTCATTTGCCTTGTGAGTTTAACATTTCGCGTCTAGACGAATTGTTCTCGTGTTAGAGATTAGGCGAGGTTTGTTCTTTGTTAGGATGTTTGAGGGCAAAGCGAAGGATTTCCTGTTTCTATTTCTGGAAGGTGAGTGTTACGATTGCAGAATAGGGAAATAGAGGCAAGTACACTTACTTCTCCGAAGGATACAGTGAGATATTTGACTTGCGGTGGAATCGGTGTGAAAATTATTTTATCTTTTGATTTAATACACCTTATGGCATCGATGTGTCATGGACAGATTTAACAGGTTTCAATTCTGACGCAACAGTGTAATGTGTTGTTCCACATCGTCATCATCTTCTAAACAATCACAGTATTGTTCGTTTTTAGTAGAATCGCTTGGATTATCTCCAGTGGAAATTTTGTAAAGGTGTTTATCTATTTTTATTCTTATCGAACTGCTCGCCTTTTTACCAGCGTTTTCTGACGTTTCTAAAATCACTTGGTATTTTTTAGTTACTTGTACTTAAACTTCAGTTAGAGTTTACTTTATTATTTTCAAATCTTTGAGATTTGAATTTTGGTTAATGTCCCCCCCTCCATGTTAGGGGCGGTCAAGCTGGCTCCCTGCCCGGGGCGGCAAATTTGTGGGGCGGCATTTGGCACAAGTAGTCAAGTTCAAAACCTTCCTCCAAAAAATAGTTGATAAAACGTAAAGATCTGGAAATAGTTTTAATTGATAGGGATCAGCTAGATCTAGCAGGCGAAATGGTGCTAGTACTGTCTAAGTCAAATCAAATTCCTAAGATTTATCATTCACAATTTTGCAATGGAGAGTTTTGCTTTCTTTTCCGGTAAGTGTGGCAAGCGGAGAAAGGAGTTTTCAAAAATTAAATTAATTAACAGCTTCTCACACTCAGCGACCACAAATAGGTAGTAGGTTAAATGGCTTCGCAGTATTAATTATCGAACACGAATTAACTGAAGTTAGCTAAGGAAAAGAAAAGACAATGTAAGGTTACTTTTATTTAGAAAACTTATCTTTTATTATTTTTCGGTTATTAATTATTATTACAAATAGGTAGTAGGTTAAATGGCTTCGCAGTATTAATTATCGAACATGAATTAACTGAAGTTAGCTAAGGAAAAGAAAAGACAATGTAAGGTTACTTTTATTTAGAAAACTTATCTTTTATTATTTTTCGGTTATTAATTATTATGCTCCTTTTTTTTTTTAATATGGGCAGTTCTATTTTGGTTCTAAATTTTTGTTTTTACTGTTGTGTGTACAGTCAGTTAATTTTTTGAAGTATATTCACTGCTAAAATCATGATTGGGAAATTTCGTAATAATTGAAAGTTCTTGTTTTGTACTATCATTAAACACTACGTTTGTTTAACGTTTTCTTTTACTGAAACGCAGAGTCCATGCCATTGGTTTGACTCTAAAAGATTTCATTTGATCCTAAACTCCTTCTAAAAGATTTATTGTTATACCCTCCTTTTGTAACACGCTTGAAATTGTAAATAGATTGTAAAAAATTACTTTCATGCTTTTAGCGTTGCACAGTTCAACCGCTAATGTTCATGAAACAAGGAAAAGTTGATGGAGCAGATGGATTAGTAGAAGAAGACCTGTAGAATGGCCTCCCGGGTCTCCGGATTTAACACCAATTGGCTGTTCCTTATAGATACTTGGGAAGCAAAGTTTTTAAGACCAAACTGGGAAACATTGAGCAGTTACAACAACGAATAAGACAGGAGTGTATGCTAATTTCCACCGAAGTAATTAGAAATGTCCAAAACGAGTTTCAGTTCCGTTTAGGATGCTGTCAGTTAGTTAATGGGCAACATGTTTAGCATTTATTGAAGAAACATATTATTTGAGGTGATCAGATTTCTTTATTTTTCAAGCTAGTTAATGTTAGTTAAATATCATTTAAACGACAAGGAATAAAAATTTGATAGGCATTTGTAACTTGATATACTCATAAGATTATTATTGCCATTTAAAATATCTCAAATTTGGTACACGCTGTATAACATTTTCTTACATCAAAAACGGCGCAATTCAAAATACTAATCGACCTGTCCGAGCATATTTCCAACAAAAAAACTGTCTTTGATCTACTGAATTTGTTCCAAGTTAGAGACTCGCACTGTATATGGTTATATATTGGAAGACAAGACGACTGATTGTGCTTCCTTGCTGGAAAGAGATTGAACTTGGAAAATATATTAAAACCGACATCAATAGTTTAAGTCCGAGCAATATATTTCGTAATGTTAAAAAGTGTATAGTAAAAAGATAGAGAAAAGTAAGAAAGAGGGCTGCAAAAGAGCAGAAATCAATAATATAGAACCAATTTGATGGTGGCAGTAATGTTGAATTCATTTTTGAAAAATGTACTGAATTGTGAACAGATGGGGAAATAAGTTTAGTATAACTCAGTGTAGCCCACATTCAAGTTAGACACTATTATAAGTAAAAAACTTCATAATTTCTTTTTTAGACATGTTCTTCAGTACTTCTGACCTAGGCCCTTACAACATAACTACTATCACCTTAAACAAATAAATTTGTACAGTTCAAAGTATGTAAAGATGTACAGCTTATCAAGTAGAACAGTGTTTTGAAATTCCCCTGCTTCAAATCGTGCTCAGTCCTGTTACCTTCACCTCAATCCTTCACAAGCTTATTACTGTCACACTATGTTTATAAAACCCAACCTTTTGATTATCACAGAATTGGAATATGTTAGCGACTTAAGCGTCCACAAACCAAGGCTTAATTTTAATCCAGCTTAACTAGACGTGTTACAACTGTGCATACAAATTATAGGAATTAATTAAGCCTGAGTAAAACATAAGCTAACAATTGTAACTACGGTGCATACGGCTCTTAGAATATCCTTACATTCTTGCGCAGGGGTGGTTAGACCTCTGGCGACACCTTTATGTATTTTAATCATATGGCTATCAGTAGCTGGCTTGCTTAGATGTGCTACCAATACCACGGGGAGCCGTTTTTGTTGTTTTTGCTGATATGTAGGGAAAGAAATCATTGATGTTTTTTTTTTAATTCAGATTGTTGTGGTTAACTCAATAAATCTTTTCCAAAATTTGTTCTAATAAAGACTCTCAATTGTGTTCCCAGCGGTATTTACTCTCTGAAACTTATTTTGTGTGTTATTTACGTCTTTCGGGATAACCACGTAGATAAAACACGAAAACAACGTTTTTATTATTATTTACCCGCTTTTTCACAAATTGTTTATATTGTTTCAGATAACCTTCTGGAGCTTAGGATGAGTCTGAATCTACAAGCGTGTTACCTGCCAGGACAGTCAGCATCGTCGACCAGTTGATTTGTCTGGTTCTACATGAATCCCTGAAGACCTCTCCGTTTCACAAAAGACACATTAAAAGTGCATAGTGATAGGGGCCGTACCAAAACGAAAAAAACAAATCAAAGTAAAAAAATCTTAAGGTATTTTTACTCAGGTACCTGATCTGTGATTAAATTGTGATAGCCCACAAACAGCACGGATTCTATAAACTGTAATGATCGTGTTCGTGTATTTATTGTATTGATAACGTGTAATTTGTATGTATATAAAGTAGGAAGGATGAACGCCAGATCTCAGATATTCGAGTTGACGGTGGAGGGTAGACAGGCGGACGAGGCGGTCGCGTCGCTGTTCCACACGGTCCTGTTCCACAGGTCGTTGGGGAAGTTCCTGTACAGCAACGAAGGCAGTTACTCGGTCGGCACCGTAGGCTACACGGACATCGATTGCGACTTCATCGATCTGACGTACGTGTGCTGCACGTCCACCAGCCTGGACCAGTGCCTGAAGAGGGACATAAACGGTTTCTCAGAGCAGCTGAGGGGCAACGACGGCACCGGCATGGGCCAGATCAGCCTGGAGTTCTTCCAGAAGAAGCCGAGCAGGTGGCTCTTCCAGCCGGAGTGCATCCCGTGGGAGGTGTGGACGGTCCGATTGGAGTTGATCACGTTAAATAACGAGGACGAGCGGCAGATATGCCGGGAAAAAGTCGGCGAGCTACTCACCGATAAAATACTATACATAACGGAGGTGATGAACAGGCACGATTATTTGCCCAAGATGCCTAGTCAGAGTGAGGTAGATTTAATTTTTGACACGTCGTTCCCGGACGTACAGCCGTATCTCTTTAAGATTAATTATTCTATATCGGGACCGTCCAGCGGGACCTCAGTGGGGTCTACCATGAAGAAGCTTATTAGAGAAACTTTAACTTTGTAATATACGTTTATTCAATAAAATGTTCCTAATATACCCGTTACCACTTTTATTCCTACCTTCATTTCATGTACAGCGCCTTTTATTTAAGACTGGCTGTAGGGTATTGCTAGGTACTTTTTTCTCTCACTTGGTTCTCATAGGACACTTCAACCCAGGTTTGCAATAAATGTTTAAGGTACAACACAGAAGCAATCTTGCATATATTTAGAATCATTTCCTCACAAAACGAAAAGTTAGCAGTAGGCTCAAAAATCTCAAATGTTATGTCCAATTTTAAATAAAACTCGCTGTATATACTTTCAAATCGGTGCACACAAACTCTTATAGAAGGTTCTCTACCGGTACTTTTGGATCGGTTGCCACCATGACATTTGAATGTACTAAATGGCCTATAATTCTAGTCGGAATTTCTTTACAGGAGTAGTGATTAGACTAGATAACTTTTTATCTATTTATGCCGTTTTTAGAATAAGGTTTTTATGGAAACTTCTCACAGTGACAGTTCAGTTCATAAGATGAATACATTAATATTGATATTTTCATGCTTTTACATTGTGCTGTTCGTTCACTTCTATAGGAAGGTGTAACAAATAATTTATATTACAAAGTCATTAGTGACGCATTTGATAAAGTCAAGGTTAATTTGTCTCCTTCCTAAATTACAAGTACTTATTTTAAGGTATGTGACTACCTGATCATCAGGGATTCCTTAACAGAGTTCGAGTGCGCCTGCTATTATATTCCAGCGAAATAAGAATTTTTAAATACAGCAATAATAAAATTAGATATTTATTATTTTTAGCAGAACTTGTTTGCATTACTGGCACAACTCAACTTATGATTATTTACTTGTTAATTATTTAGACTGAATAAATGTCATAAAGAATTGTGAATTTATTATTTTTGTGTATATCTTCGCTTTTCCATTTGAATGTATAAAATACCTCCAGTTTCTCAGAACATTGAGCCCATTTGCAAGGTGTTCACATTCAGTAATACATGTGATAGTTCCAAGCTTAAGAATAGGTCATCGGTGTCTTGTCAAGTTCATTTTATAAAATAATTACATCAGGGTTACCTGTTCAGAAGGTCCCTAATGACAGAATGATAAAAACAGTATGAGAAATAAACCTAGGAACACCCTAAGACTCTTAGGAATACCAAGGTTCAAGTGGCAAGATAACATAATAAAATGGACTCTTGGGGAATCGACGCTTGGAAAGATCCCATGATGAAAAGAGACTGATGAAGGCAAATTGTCTTTGTAGCCCAAATCCACGATGTTATAACACTATAAGAGAGAAGGTTCAGATCCTAGGTAGGCCCTGATATGATTTAAAGGCCTATGGTAAAAGTTTGATCCTTCTACGTTTCCTATTTTGCAAGATATCGCTATAACACCATTTTAAAAAAGTTATCTCAAAATGTAAATGCTGTTTAAAACAAATTCTGCTACTTTAAACACCTCTTTGCGTTTTCCATTTCAATTTCTACAATGCAATACCTTCAAGAACCGAAAAACCAAAAAATCTGCCTAAATAAACAAGCATCAGATCATTCCGGAAACCGATGCCACCATCCGAATTTTGGTATCAGGATAACAGAAAAGCGGGAAGGTAAAGAGGTAGCAGTCAAATCTGCACAGTGGGTTGCGCACATACAGGGCATGGTACTCATTAAAATCAAATATTCAAATGGTTTAATATGGTTCAAATTCACATAACATACACATAACACATGGCGTTAAAATTAGGCCGCTATATAGTCATTCTGAAGGTATTCCCTAAGAAATTGAACGTTATTCATCACAATGAATAACTAATGGCTTAGCGTACTCTATAAATTACAGTCCATATTGATTCATACAACTCAAATATCACTCGCTAGATGGCGATCTAGTGGCATCTCATTGAATCATGATTATTCAGGAGTTAGGAAAATTTATATAGTTACGTAAATTTACTAAAAAACAGATTGACTCGCCACAATACGGAGCCTCCACCTATGCGAGAGAGGCAAAAACGATATAGACAGTATCTACGTTTCCTTCTAATGGACGAGACTCTATTTAGTTGGGCCTTAGCTGAGGCTCGCCCAATAGAAAGAGGGACAAACACCACCTACGCTTTTTTGTCTCTCTCAGATAAAGGGAAGAGAGAAGGTTGATACAAGAAGCAGTCTACCGCTTAATAAGTCTGTGGGCCCGATGTCGATGTAAACAAAATTCCGAACCGATTAACATTTTGGTATCAGGATAACAGAAAAGCGAGTAGGTGAAGAGGTGGCGGTTCGCCGTGTCTTGCAGGTTGTCTGTATACAGGGGTCACAATTAATATCAAATAATGTAATGCCCTGATCAGGTTCTAAATTTTGCCATTGCGTTACGTTAAGTGGCTGTATTACGAGCCAATTCGAAGCTCGGAGCCATATGTAAACCGTAATTACATCATTCAATTAACTCCTATGCTAAATATGACGTGTATATATGCAACCTGCAGTGCACATTGTGCCGTCACCTCTTCACCTACTCGCTCTTCTGTTCTCCTGATACCAAAATGTGAGGCGGTGCGCGCGTTTTCGGAATTATTTCGCATTTGTGGAGGAAACACAGTTAATTTTTTATTTTTCGGTTTTTAAACTTAAAATTAAATTCTTAAGTCTTAGATTCTTAAAATCGAGTTGGTAAAAGATAGGTTGCGATTTTCTGAAGTCTGAAATTCAAACTTCTTCACAATAGACTAATTTTCGAGATATACCAAGTGTTTGAAAACTGAAATATCTTTAACTTAAATCCTTAGTGCACTTTTGCCTAATGCAATTTATTTTTATTCAAGTCAGGTATTAATTAATAAGGATAAGATATGGATTAAGAGTACAAATTTTTTATTGATTACATTTAGTATAATACAAAAAAATATATGTATAAACTGGAATCCTCGCATTGTTTTCACTGAGAAAGCATTTAAAAAAATACAAGATTCCTCTAAAAAGATCGCATAAGCCTCTAACACCTAATAGTAGAGAGAGATATGTAAAAAATTATATATATGTATATCGAGACTAAAAATATTGAGCTTCGATTATAATGTATTAAGTAGTAAATGCTATTATCTGGTAATAGACATCTTAATGCTAGAGTAAACCTACAGACATCTAAAAGACAAGTATAGATCTACAAATCACCTGAATTGTTACATCTACGTATGATGTTATAAAAATCCTGTAAAAAAAGGCCTTTCATTTGGCAGTATCATATATTGTTTTCTTTTGGCTAGTGTATATGAAGCGATCACATAAGTTTTAAATAAATTTTCAACACTAAAATAATAATAAATAAAGCAGTTAACGACAAAATAAAGTACACTAAAATTATTGCATTTGGGTATCAAAATGTTACAAAATTTTGTCATTGGACGATCTCACATATAAACACGATTCTACAGGGCGCTCGACTTGGTATATCGACACTCCGTCTACCTCCCCAATTTGAACGCCCCGCAACCAAGTAACATAGAAGAGTAGTACACTTAATATTCCCATTGGGACGCCGTCTCGACACTAGTCCCTCCCACGTGGAAGGCCCCATTCTTGCCAGCGGTTAAATAGTTCCCGTTTACTGTTTTGATGCAGAGACGGGTCGGTTCACGAAGCTCGAGGTAGAATCCCTCGCGGGTGTCGGAGTCTGCGGTGACGCATTCGCTGTCGGCGTGCCAGTACTTGCCATTTTGACCTAAAAATAATAATAACATTAGGTGTTTATTGAGTCTTATTATCATTACATAAAGTGTTCTCGTTTGTATGATCTAAGATGTTTGGAATAAGAGCGGGGTGTTCGTTGGTAGTTGAATCTGTTCGTGTTCCGTTTGTTTGAAGGGAACAATTTACTCTAAGATAGTTGGAACAAGATAACCATGTTCTTAAGAAATCGGTGTAACAAAATATTATACACATATGCAGAACATATATTGTATTATGATTTGCACAAAGAAAACAGCATTTGACTACATGAATCGGGTGAAGTTTACCTTTGATGACTGTTCTTACGTTTAACCTCCGATATAAGAGTGGAAACTTTAGAATTAGGCAGCTGTACGTGTATAGTAAAAAGATTACATTTGAATGCAATGAGACTGCTAAAGCTGTATAACTAACTTCAGAGTTGATTCCATTTCGTCAGCTTTATGAGCGTAGGTGTATGTATCTAATAGATAATTGCTTTTAACCACGATTAAATTGGCTAGGTGGTACAATCTAGCCAGTTGTGGTCATTTGTCAAATGTGTTTTAGAACAGTTTACAAGTAAACTTTGATAACCCTACGGTGGAAAAGTGTAACATTGTACCACACCGACTTCCCCACCCTGACTTGAACTCAAAACCCTTCACGTTCTTACCTTTGAAGTAAACCACCCCATTGTCTCCCCTCTCGACCAGGATAGTCTCGTAGGTCGCCTTGTTGCATTCGAGCTTCGGGTTCGAGGCGGACTTGTAACCGACGAAGCCCTGTTCGCACTTGAGCACGAGGATCGGTCGGTTCACCAGGTAGAAGTAATACTTGCAGGTGTCGTCTATGGCGTCGGAGTTGGCGTAGAGGTGTCCCGAACGTTTCGTGATCACATACCTGCCGTTGTTCGCTCTAAAGGCGACGGAACCGTCGTTCTGCCAGACGAGGTCGAACAGGGCATTCGAGGACCTGAAAGATGTTACAAAATCGTGAGGTGAAATCGAGACAAGAGGTAAATATGGTGAGGACGAGGAAAAAGCCTTTACGTTACAGTCATAGCTGATTATTATAACTTTCCTGGTAAGGTTCAATATTCTCTAAGCCTTCTTTCTCCATGAGGAGCCGCTGGGCATGTCCTTTGAGGTGAAATACTCTTCGGTAGGCAAATAATACCTTTTTGGAAACGTTCATTGAAACTTTTGTCAAACATTTTTGAAGGAGTTCAGTGGCTAAGTATTTTAGCTAAGCTATGCTTATGTAGTTGAATATAATCGAAACCCTTAACTACACTAGTTTTAAAGTCATGAGGATATAACCACCCTGACAAATACACAAGAAAGAAAGTAAGTCGTGGTGTCCTCATTGAAGTGGTTATTAAAAGGGGAAATACATTTTATTTATCCCAGACATATGAAAACGTATAAAATTCTCCATTACCTCTTGTCCCCGGCGGCCTGGATCCCACCTCCGGTCTCCAGGGTCCAGTACTTATCCTGCATGGTCCTGATGTACCATCTCTTGGTGCTCCAATCGAACTCCAGTTGGAACGTTTCGTGATCTGAGATTTCTTCCTGGTTAGCAGTTACGTCGACGCCTGAAATCATAAAATCTTTGTCAGATCCGAGATAAACGATGTCATTTATTGGAAGTTGGAACGAATGAATCCTTCGGAATTTAACGTGGACATCTGAAAACCTCTGCGTTCTACGTCCCTTCGTGAATTATTCACGCGGCTGTACGGATTGACAGATTTGTTGCGCGGCCCCAGATTTACGACGAGGTTTTGTTGTTCGATCTCGCTCGTGAGTTGCCTATGATTGGATTCCTCTTGGAATGTTGTTAGGGCCATAAATTAATGTTCATCCCGACGATTTCCTTCTACGTCGGGTAACGGAAAAACTCCGAATTAACTTAATTGCCCAGTTTACGACGCATCGTAAACGTAGTTATTAAATTATGCTAGTAGTAGAAGCGAAATTTGATTTAAACCTTTAACAGTAGTACGTACAAATTTAACTGTACAATACTGCGAAATCTCCACAATATGGGTTATGTGCATTACTAGCGCTACCCGGAGGCAGTGTTGAGATAATAACGGCGATTCACGAGAAAATTGCACACAAAAGATCGAGATCGTGTTTGTCTAGTGAAACACGGTGATTATTTTAGAAATAGCGATTATTAGCTGGGTACGTAAGAGCTCCAACTGTAAATCGTACTGTTACCTTTCAAAATTTATGGCTAAGCAGAAAACAGTAATAATCCAAAGAGCAGCTGGATCAGCTATTCAATTAGAATTTAAAAGGATTTCTTAATGAACGTCGCCCACGAAAGAGGAAATTGTTTTAGTAAAAGAGGACATTGTTAGTAGTATAGTGGGAAAACATGATTAAATTATAGAAATAAGAAGCGTTTCAAAAAATTTATATTGGTGGAAAACTGCCTTGTCCATTTTCACATTAAAAATTGAAAAATTATCTCTTCCTCCTCTGATATTTATGCTTGGTAAGGATGTAGTGACGTTATGTTATTCGATTTATGGTTATTGTCCATTCTTCTTTTTTTTTGCGCAAGGAGAGTAACAAATGATACTCTTTATTTCATCTGACCATCGTAGTGGCGATCTTCCTCAAGTTCTTTTTCCCTCTACTTTACCCTTAAGTACTAACCTCTCCATACCTTCCCTTCGCCTTGTTCTATGTTCAAAATCGCTCGATATGCTTTGGTTGAGCATTGTGATAAGCCTGGTGATGGTGTTGAGTTCTGTTTATATTGAGATATTTGTGCTGTCCAAGGTATGTGCATCATTATGCGATAGGACCACATTTCAAAGGCGTTGTGAGTGGAACTTTTTGATGGTCCAAGTTTCTGGAGTGTAAGTGGCAATAGGAAAAACAAAAGCTCCCGCTAAGCGTAGTTTGGTGGTCTTTCTTATGCCAGGATCTTTCCAAGACCACTGCTGATGTAGCCATTGTAAGGCTTCAACGTATTTCTTCTTCGCACCCTCCACTGTTTATGACAGTGAGGGCAGAGATACTCCAAGTAGTTGAAACGACTCATCATTTCATATCCTGCTACATTTCCTATCTACGGTTGGTTATTTCGGCATCTGTCAATGACCATCACTTTGGTTTTGTGTGCATTAATTTTGAGCCCATATTCCCTACTGTCAAGTTTTTTGGTAATGTGTTTGAGTTCTTATGTTGAGAAATCTGTTACCATCTTGCTGGACTTCTCCCAAAAATTGATCAAACAACTTATGAAGCAAACTTCATTTGGTAATGGTAATTGCTGTGTATAATATGTAACTAAGGTAAGGGTGAGATGCTCCAAAGGGATAGTTAACTACACAAAACTAGTTTCAACAATACCAAACGTAGCTGAAGTAAAGCCAACACAATCTTATGCATGGATGTAAATAAGCTTAGATCATAAAAAGTTTTACGATCGGTTAATGAGAAAGTTTCAAAAATTTCGAATTAACGCTGGGAGAGACGCTCCAGGCAGACTTTAACATACGTCACCTTAAATACGGTCGTAAGACTTCATACCTTACGGTTACTATAATACCATAGTACTTTCACAGCAGTTTTATGAGGAAGACGGTAAAAATTACCGCTACACCACCGAACTGTAAAAATGATAAGCCTTAAGAAATATGTAAGACTTGATGAAGTTTGTTGCAATTTAGTTTGAACGAAACCAAATTTATCTCTGAACTAAAGCCGGGAGAAGAGATTAAAGCTCCGAAACCAACTTACATTCTAACTTAAACCCCTCAACCTTATGCAAGGATTATAAAAAGGCTTGAAAATGCCATGAAATAATGAAAATATCAAGCATTTTAGATCAATTTTAGCTGCAATCATCGCTAGATTTTATTTCTTGAAAGGACTATCGTTAAGTACGTTTCTTGGAGTTTAACGAGGATGATGGTAAAAATTACCGCTACACAATCGAGCTATAAAAATGTGGTCTTAAATAGGAAACAAACGTAGATGCTCCTCTCCTCTGGCACTTCTCTATTGTTGAACAACGGTTACTTTCGAACGACACGAGTCTTTGTTACCCGTGGAGAAAGGCCCTTTCATAATCTCAACACGACGCCAACGGCGAAAAAATGTCTATTGTTACACTTATTTTATAAGTGAGGGGTATGAACTCAAAAGTCAGAATGCTCAACGAAATTCCGAAAATATGCCACGGTCTAATGTTGTATCAATTCCGCTCCGATCTGTACGATTGTTTAGATTTTTTACTTGTCGAAGAGAAACCACACTTTTATCTTTTATAATCAAATTCGTTCCGAACGGGATTTTTCTGAAGAGCGCGTTCAAGCAGAAACCATTAACGACGTCTGAATTTTTATTACACACTTCATTGAGATCATATAGTACGAATTTCAACGGTACGTTATGATTACCACCGTTTTAAACCTGAACAATTGATTCTCGCGCTTCCATAGTTTCGTTGCAATTCCTTGAAAGGTCACCAGTGAATCACTGATCGAGCAACATGTAAATTCCACCAGTAAAAACGATACCTCCTTGAACTCGAGCGAAAGATAATACGAAATATCGGCTCTGGGTAAAATAGAGGACACATCGTGTGGAATTTGAGAGAGAGAGAGATTCGGTCGATTATTGCTCGGCTGCGTCTTATTCTTAAGAAGTGGCTCGCTCTGCAGATGTTGCAATTCGAGATGGCCTCCGGTGTTAGATGTACAAGTCAAAATCACTCAGACCTTCACCTCCGACGGAAATCTCCCAGGATCACGAGAAAGTTCATGTGAGAACCAGGGGATTTTAGCGGGTAATCTATGAACCAGGACTGAATAGAAACCAGAGTTCTATGTTGAAGTATGCTGCCAAAACAGGCCATAAATCCGTAATCCAATAGCTTCCATCCCTGAAGCTTGGTACCACATTAACTTGATCGCTAAATGGAAAAACAAGCAAAAACAGGGTAAAATACAAAAATAGATTCGTCAAAGAAAACCGTCAAATGGTCATGAACAAAGATCGGACATTTGGGCAAATGCCTGGTCTTTTTTTGCCTTTTTACTTCGTTTTTTTATATTGTATGCCTCATGGTATTCACAGTGATCACGAAGTAGTTACATGTATATGATCTTGAAATATTTAATACAGTAAAAATGTCTAAAATCGAAGAGAAAATTGATACTTCGCATGCGTGGTAAAAATCTAGCCCCGCCCCCACTTGTGTTTAAAATAGTTACCACCCCAGTTCCTTTGAATACCAACTATATACCTTACAACCAAACATCCCTAAACAACCTAAATGTTTTGTGTCTTATTGGGTTATACTTTCATGGTAAATGCACCCCAATTTAACTGTACCAAGTATCAACTCAATAAAATAAATAACAACAAAATTCAAAACTTTGAGTCTGACAGATTTAAAGGGGCAGAGAATTAGGTAGGCATTAGGTACTTATCATATTGTTTAAATCATCTTTCAAGTATGATAGTCATTTAACGACGTGGAATTACGTAAAGCATGGTAATGACGAAAATAAAAATAGTTTTTGCATTTCACATAACGTCGGGCGGTATTAGTGTTTGCCTTATTTTCCTGTCAAAATAAAGTACATGCTAATAGCGCCCGACGTTATGTGAAATGAAGAACTCTCTAACGTTATTTTGTTTCATTAGAAACAGATCGTGAAGTGGGCAAAGACAATGAAAATGTTCAGTTCCTCTTAAAAGCAAAGAAAAGTGTTGCATTTATTATCAACTGATGCCAATGGAATTATAAATATACTGATCATGGATTTATTGCAAAATTAAATTTCAATTATTTTAAACGCAATGACTTCATGACATGCAGTAGGCAAAACAAGCCTCCTTGTCCTTGGTAAATGGCCTTGTTTATCTTTTAAACCGTCGAAAGTTTCCAGGAATATGCCAATATTTCAAGGAAAAGAAATTCCAGTCTACATTTATACCGATAGGAACGCTTCCAAGAAGGATCTTTTCCTTAGCGCCGGTGTTTTGTTGCACTTTTAACGAATTTTCCAGGAAGGTTTCAATTCTAGGAGGGAATATGGGTCAAATATGCAGCCGAAAATATCCCTGGCGCTTTATTTAAGAGCTTCTAAGAAACCAGTAGAATATTCCACTTATGGAGGTATTCGTATATGTAGTGTTACGACGCACAAAATTTTAGGAACACTATGAATAAGAATATGAAACTTCCGCAAAACTTCTAAATTCGATTGTAAAGCACTTCGGTCATAGAAGTTTCTAAAAGACCTATAGAAGTTAAGGAAATATTATTAGAGAGTGTAAAATAGTGGATTTTGAAAAGAACGTGCTGGTAGTTTAAATCTGTATGAAATTCCCTAGTCATTTCTGGAAGCTGGTTGAAAACATTGGCAAAGATCACTAGGGTATTCTGGGAAATCCTGATAAAGTCCTAGGAAATAATACTATAGAGACTGAGAAGTTATCTAGGGCTCTTAGGGGCATCAACTACAAATTTAGAGATATCTCTAAGGAGCTCGTGGAGAAATCACTAGAGATTTAGGGAATATAGTTGAGAAATTAAGGGAATATCACTAGGCTGTTCGTGAAATTATTAAGGAAAAATTGTTAGAAAAAAATTCAGTTGAGTTGTTTGGGTAATACCTATAAAATTAAAGGAGAAACTACTAGGGGCAGAGGCTAGGGAGCTTCCAAGGAGTCCAGAAAATATCTACAGGACGTTTAGGAAATGGCACTAAGAAGTTCGTATGGAAACATATAGTTATTAAGGAAAGGTCATTAGAAGGTTCATTTGGCATTTAATACAAGTGAATAAGAAGAAGATAAAGAAAATCACTAAGGCATTCTGGGGAATTCTTAGAAAATTTCAGAAAATAATAATAGAGAGCTTAAGGCGATATCTAGGGCATTTGGAGACATCAACAGCAAAACTGAGACATCTTTAGGGAGCTCGTTGGAAGATCACAACTGATTTACTGAAGATCGTTAGAAAATTTAAGGACTAATACATAGACTGGCTATAGAATCAATAAAAAAATTACTTGGGGGTAAGGGAGAATCCTAAGGATCCAAGAACTATCAACAAGAAGTGAAGAAATATCTTTAGTGAGAAGGAAAGCTCATTACAAAGCTTAGAGTAATTCATTAGGAAATTCTGGAAAATCCCTATAGAATTTGAGAAAAAGTTACTAGAGGGCGTGAGGCAACCTTTAGGGATTTTGAAACAAATCTACCAGAAATTTAAATCTCTATGGAGTTTACTAGAAACTTATGGAAGCCCATTAGGAAGTTTGTAGAAGGCATTCTGAGAAATCTTTATAAAATTCTACAACAGAAACTAGAGATGTTGAACAAATATCTAAGGCTCTTAGATATTAACAGAAAATTTAGAGATACTCGTATCTCCTAAACATTCCTATTTATATATATTCTTAAACCTTATTTGCCTTCTCTGCCAATTTCGTTATACCTTTTCAAAGCAATTTATTGCCTGATTAATATACTGACAAACTCCCTACCTTGTTTGACGGACACGAATCTGCTGTTCAAGCCTGCGACGAAGCTCGCCTGGGGCAGCGAGTCCTCGAGGGAGAAGAGCTCGTCTTTGGTGACGGTGTTGGAACGGGTCTTCAGCACAGCCTTCGAGCCGATGGGGCTCAGATACTGGCCGTTCCTGTCCCTGAGGGCCAACTGACCGCTGTGGTATTCTGCGGTGAAGAGGCAGTCTTTGTTGCAGCTATCGACCAACTTTCCTGAAAGAAGAACGGAGAGGGTGATTGCGGAATTTTGTTTTAACTAAAAGAAAACACTAACAGTTTAGAGTTGGAATGAGTCGTTTTGATTAATTTTTTCGTTGAAGGGAGGAGGAAACAGGAATTTCGGTGTTGTATGAAGGATTATTTTAGGGATGTGGGGAACTAATTCACTGGATAAATTGTATTCCCATTGGTTTTTGTTTCTTCATGTTTCTAAACTTGAATGATTAAGCAGTAGGTAAGTTTACCAGCCAAAATGAAATCTTTAATGAATTTAAGCCTTTTTTAAATGTAATAATGCTTTTTAAGCACGATGAAAATGGGAAATCAGGGCGCAATCGCAAGGCAGATTACCTGCTTGTTTTCCTTACCGCTTCGCGCAACTGTCCTACACCCAAAAATTGCAGAAAAATATAAAACATATCGCAATAAATCATTATTATTATTATTAATTTGCATGAAGATGACAATGACACAGCTTTTAATGATAAATATGATGGTGACAATTGAAGTTTATTCTATATTTAAGCGGTTTTTTGTTGATTAGCTTTTTTACGTGTTACAAGATTATTATACTTTCGTATTATTTAGTAATCTACGATGTAAAACTTTTCAAATATTAGTAATATTGATAATTTGTATTATTTTATTTTTTCAATTGTGTATTAAAAATAGTTAAAAAGAAATAATTGCTTTTAATGATTTAAGCAATTTTTAAAAAAATTACAGCACACTACAACTTTACTAGAATAACAAATTCTTCCATTTAGGGCCGTAAGCGCATCTTCAACATCTACCCGCAATATTTCTATGAGCGAAGCAATGGTATTACATTACTTTCTTCGCTTACATTCTCAACGCTATTTCCACTCCGATAGTTTTTGCCGTGCTTCGTCGAGGAATAACATGAATAATGAAAAGTAAACTAGTCTTTCCGTCTTTCTTTCTAGTGGTAAAAGGAGGAGGAAAAATGCGACCGCGGTACTGTTTTGTTGCAGTCCTTGTATAGCGTTGTAGAACGCTGATAACGTTCCCGTTGATAAGCTCGGAATTTATCTGCAGGAAATGCAGATAAAACAGGAGAGCTGACTTGTTTTAAAGGAGTTCTATTTGTTATCCGTTAAAATGTCACTAACCATTGATAATATTGGTGGAGTTTTAAAAGTTGGGAGGAAGATTAGAGGTATTGGTTTGTAATGAAGGCTGGATTTATTTTCATGATTTAAATAGGTGTCGTTTTATAAAAAAATTGCCAGGAGCGAAAATATAACACAAAATTTATGAAAACTCATATGAAAACAAAATTTTCACTAATTTCAACAAAACGTTGTCTTCGTATCCTTCTGTAACATAAGGATATCAATCCATTTTAGTTATTTTATGAAGTATTCAGCCAGTTCCTCTTAAGGGTGCTGTGATCGACTCCAAAAATATAAAAATCGTTAGGGGACGCACTCCATCATAAAAAAAATTCTCCAATTTTTAATAAAGAAAGCAGACTAATCTTTAGCAAGACTAATAATACTAATTGTTTGACTTTAAAACATTTCCAGTTTACAAATACCGAATTTTGATTTTCTAAAACCCACTTGCAACAAGTATTAAATTTTCTCGAAACCGGTGCGTCATAGCGACTTAAAGTATGTCTTACAGTTACGAATTAACATTTTTCGATGCTTTAAACTGTTTTAGTCGATTTACACTGGGACCCTTTTATTAATTTTTACTGCGCGCTCTTGCATGCCGTTCATTATGAATCCGCCCATAAGGCACACCAGTTTTTCTTTGGTGTCGAGACCTATACTTAATTTTTTAATTTTTCGTATTTTTTGAGAGGTACATTTACCATATTATTTGTCTACTACTGGGTGGGGCCAGTTAATAAAGAAAATAAAACAAAACAAACCCAAACTGTAATTGTACGTGTAAACATTAAATTATCAACTGTTAACACCTCCAAAATACAAAAGCGAATCTAACGTGTATCCCAAACATTTGTATCTTATATGTACAAGTGTCACGAATTATTTTTTAGCATTTATCCATTTTGGCCGTTGCTTCCGGCGATTCAATTGAGCATTATTCTAATCTTGTATAATTTTATTTCCTGTTGACGTTCTTAAAAAACAATCTATCATCTAACAACTGTCGGGTGATTAATCGTTTGTATTTAAATCCGACACTGAATATTTTTTTTTAATTTTCAATTATCATATTTCGTAGTATTAAGCCCATACGAAAAACTGTGTGTTGTAATGATAAATATTCATAACGTTGAATACCATTGAAGATTAAAAAGCTGTCCTCGCTGAATTATGGTAAATCGCTCATTTAACTGTACATCGATACTAAATATCCACATTGATATAGCTTTAATAAAACACTCGAGCGTTATATCTATATTATATTGATGTTTACCTATAATGCCGGTTAATAAAAATGGCACGACCTAAACAATAATTTCTACGACGGCCATATGTCATCGACTAATCGTTAATTATCCACGACAAGCAATTAACCAGGCCGCGTTATTAAAACCGAATGTTTCCGAGGATGATAGTGGCAAAATCGTGGGAATCGCGTTGCAAAAGTGGAGGGCCCACTTTAATTTCGCTATGAGAAAATTACACGGATGTTTTCACGCCTACAAAATGTATAACAATCGAGAGAGGTAATAAAATCCGATGGTGGGAAAATATTAACAGTATTGTACCGATTCAAGCTTGAAGAGCCCAAAAAAGTCGATTCCTCGGATATTATTTTAATCGAAAATATAATTTTACTAACGAAATGTACCTCGAATAAAAAATATCACGTTTGGGAAGTCAAGTGAAAATTATTATTCAAAGACACAGAAGTTTCAACCCATCCAAAACTTCAGAAATGCTTTAATATTGAGGAAAGTCTGAGAAAATTCGTTTTATGAACTGATCTTTAGCGAGTATCAAACAAGTTGGATATCGCTCATTACCGAGATAAAAACAAAGTGTTTTTCTAAGGTTCAGTGCTAATGAACGCCCCGAGTAGAGTTCACGGCCACAATAGCGATGCAGTGTGTGTATCGATAAATTATGTATGTTCGACAACGATAATGTATAAGTACTTTGAATATCGTATTGCTTATTCTAAAAGAGTCTTGCCCATATGGATGGAACCTACCACGGGGAATCAAAAAATGGTTTGGGTGATGCCACAGTTCTGCAGAACCTATTTCGTTGTTGGTCCCATAAAAATGTACCAAATTTCACGCCATTTCGGAATATGCAGTAAAAAATCAGATTATGTTAAGTAGCAATTGTTGTTAAATTAAAAATTAAATACAAATAATTGCTGTAATCACTGCAACTATCAAGTTACTACTTATAAAGTTTTTCGCTTTCGCTTTGCCCTATTCCTCGGGTTCCATCGTATTTCCTGCATGCTTATTCGTCAGCAGGGAGGACATATCGAAAATAATCACATACTTTGTTGAACCACCCAACAGTGTTTTGGGCACATTTTTGAATTTAAAAGGAGTTGGTGTGCCATCAGCTATTTTGGAATGGACTCTGTAAAATAGGACTCGAAGAATATGCAAAATTTGGTGCATATTTTACTCAAGTAGGCAATTTAACATATGAATTTAATTTTTTTACATAATTTCGGTTTCCCACTTCAAACATGCTTGAATTTTACTTCTTAAATTTTCTGTCAAATTACTAAACTTCCAATTATCACTCTCTCTTAACCTTATTGAGGACCCTCCATAGCATATCTTACCTAATGATGAATACAGAAGTAATTTCCCCATTTTGCATTACTTTGTTGTTACATTCAATATTCTTTGGCAAGAATATAAATTATTTTGTAAAGGCATTTCTAAGTATCAAAATGGACTTTAAATTTGATCATCACAGTACCCAAATCAATTGAAGAATAAAAATTTCAAACCATTTTGCATATAAAAGGCAAATTTTTATTCCTGAGGGGATAAAACAAGTGGAATGGAGAAATATGCCTCTAAGTAAAGTTTTAATTTAACAGAATGATTAACAGACAAAATTTTGGCTTGTCAATCTTACTTAAATTTGATTAGATTTCTAGAAAAAAACAATCAACTTCATGAATAAATAATTTATATAATAAAGGACAATATGAAATGTAAATAAACGATAGCGTTCTTAAACAAAAGGATACACAGAATGATTTTAAGCTGTTGTAAAATATATTGTTTTATTAATTTTAATTTTCTTTTCTAATTAAATCTGTACGAAATATTGTTAATTAACTTAATAATAACTAATAGTAGGTCTTAATCGATACCCTGTACGTTCACTCTCAGTTGACATCTTTCAACGAACACGTTTTGTACCGACTCCCTCTCCCCTGCTGTACCACGTGTAGTAAAAACCAACGAATGTTTAGACAAGTACACTTTTCGATCCAAATATTCTGCATTAACTTCAATATGCATTTACAGTCGGAAATAACACTTGGCATAGAAATTTCCATAGACTAAAGGCAAAAATAATATTCAAAATTAAGATAAATACTTCAATGTATTTTTTTAGTAAGAACAATATAAAATGTACTTTTATATTATTCCTTGGAAGGTAAAATTTGGGGTTGTCGCATTTTTCTGGGTCTATTCGGGCCCGAATATATTTAGCGTGCAAAACTCTTTGCACACATATATAAGAACGCTCTACTGTATATACTAGATGGGGGTATTAAATCGTCAGAAAATATATTTTCAAAATCTATATATGAAAGTGCGCAAGTCCGTAAGTAATTGTATAAATAAAAACTAATGTGTCGTACAAGCGAAGATTATTTGAATGCAGTCTTAAATTGAAGTCTTGGATCGAAATTGGAGTCTTGAAATTAGGGTATAAAAGTACTCAGATAAACTTAGCTTGAGAATAAAGCTTACTTACTTAGCTTACTGTTGGTACATTTATCTAAGTCCCATAAGTATTCATGTGGTGCAGTACAGATCATGTACAGAGAAGTATAGACATTTTAAACACTTCCATCTCCCTCGATTATTACTTCTACTGATCCAAATTTATCCCTTCAAAATTAAATTTGTATGACCTTACAGCTAATTTTGGAAACGTTTTAAGATTCCCTCAAGAAGTATTTCAATTTGTACAATAAATCGGCCTTGTCGACTAACCGAAGGTTACTTTGCACACAAGAAATGTATCAAAAGACGCGCACGTGTAATTAACGTCCCCATGGTGATTTATACCTGTGGCGATGACGCGTATAGTAATATTCTCTAGTTTCTATGACAAAAGTCTGTAACTGGAACGAGAATCGTTCGACAAACAATACTAATTGAACGGAAAGGAGAGGCCGGTTGCTACGATTGTTTCCCGCCGAGAAGAAGAAGAAAATCAAGAAGAAGCGAAAGAAGAGAACAGTTAAATCTACATGAAGAACAAAGCCGTGGTTGATTGTAAGGAATTTTAAAAGGATTCAGAGTAGAAGGCCGGAGTTAATAGCTCGAAAAGGCTATTTGAATACTGCGCACTCGGGATACTCACGCTTTTAACGAGGGACTAAAGGCAAATCGCTATAAAATCGGTCTCTTCCCTGCCTCGTTACAACAAAAGTTGTGTATAATACCAGGGAATTTTAATGGATTCATTTAATGCGTTATGAACTGATGGCATGTTGGCCATCTGCCCGTATTCGGCATACGCCATGTTCCATTCTCGACGTACTGCATGTGCTGTCGCCAAATATGTACAACGTTAACATTACCGACCTGCTTGTACCGGGACATTAAACGAATCACTTTCGAATCATTAAATCTAAAACTTGCAAAACTTACTGGACCAAAACCAAGTGAATTCGCAGAGCGTACTCTAAAAGTACTTGACTTCCTGCGTTAATACTTGGTAAGATTTGCAATGCAAAAGGCAAAAGTGATGCCATGAAAGACAGTTTGGGTACTAGAATTACACACTTCTCTAGTCTGCCTAGAGGAGATTCGTACCAAACAAGAATCCCTATTATCGTAACCAGAACACCAGAAACTAAGGGAAACCTACCCTTAAGGAGCACTTGGGCATTACAAACGTTTGGTGCGGTTGTTAAGGCAACTTGATGCAAGGTATTTAAGGACCGTTTACTATGATAACAGATTTCCTTACCTCCTAACGAAAGATACTTGTTGTTGCACGTATGTATAGCGTACTTCCCGGACTCGTCCAGCCTGAACTCCAGGGTAAAGAGCGTGTCCTCTCCCCAGGGCACGTTGGCGTCGACGTAGATCTCGTCCAGGTTCTCTGAGAGATGGGCGAACCTCTTCCTGCCGACGGAGCGCAGGTTCATCTGGGGCCTGGCGGCCAGGTGGGTGTGCCAGAGTTCGGCGTCCCCTGGGATCTTGGCGGTGCAGGTGAGCTTGTCGGAGGAGGCGCCCAAGAAGTAGCTGGAAGGATAAAGGCGATTGGTGTCAGAGAGGAAGGCCGGTCAAGTGGACAAGAAATACAGTTTTGCAGGAAGATTATGGTTGTGGACTGTAATCTTATTTAGGCTTAGGTGCTAAAATTGGTTCAAGTTATGGGTAAATGCACGGTGTAAGAACGAACCTTAACCCAGTTATAGAGCTGTTGGTTTTCAATAAGCCATATAACTGGGCTTTAAGATTGCATTGGTTTAGAATGTAGTCTCGTGGTAACTTAGGTATAATAGTACTTGGGGAGTATGAGGATAGTGGAGGCATAATGGGTCGGAACACAATAAGGCGATAACTGTTATTAAAATTTCAAATGAATCCGTGCGCTTTTACTTTAACTGAGTTCCCCATAGGCCACACAGGAATCTATTAAAATATGGCCACTCTGCAAGAACTGTATGAAAATTGAGTGAAAAAAATATTTTTCATGACTGAAATGTTGAAATTTCACACCAAAAAATTTTGTTTTTGAAAACATAACCTAAATTTTGGTTATTGGTTGATTGTAACCGTTACGGCCTATTTTTGCTACCACGAGTAAATGGAAGGAACTTACAGTTTAACGTGGGCTCCCAACCATGGTCATTAAGGCACAGTTTTATCTCCATAAGGCTTTATCTCTAGTTAGTAGTGTTGTTATGTATTTAAATACATATATTTAGAGTGTTACGGCAAATCCTTTTTTGTTTTAACAAAACAATCAACTTACTAATAACCTAAATTCCTTTTTCGTTTCGTTTTACCCCAACTGTCAATACCTAGGCTACAAAATTGGAAGCCATTTATGTTTTAACAAATCCAAGCTAAAGCAAGTTCAAATTCGAAAATCACGATAAACCACTGGGATTGAAAACAAGATTCAACCTTAAATTTGAATGGTGGGTGCTGTGCATGCTCTTGGTTTTCCATAAAGGTAGGCGGACTTACCCCCTCACTACGTTTTTAAACGCCCATCTTCCTGTCCCGTCCTCGGCGACGCTGATCTGGAACTTGCAACCAGGCTCCTTCTCTTCGCTCTCGCAGGTGACGTTCCCGAAGGAATCGACGGCCAGGTATTTGCCCAGGTGGGACCGCAGGTATATCAAACCTGGGGAAAAGGAACGAAAGTTGACGGCGCGCTCAGAAAATAATAAGGTTCTTAAATTATCCCCCCGGAATATTCCCATCTTCTAATTGGAATTCAACGAGCGACTCGTCTCGACGATGATATACACGTCACGTCCCAATGGCGACCATTATTGTTCCTCCGACTATAAAACCGTTTTGTACTTTTCGTCGTCTCGTAACGAACCCGGCCAGAAGAGCCGGGGAGGAAAATCATCACGAAGCATAACAAACGAGTACGTTGAATCATAGACGAACAAAATAATGAATAGTCCTTTTGTGAGGATATACTCCCTCGGAAACGTCAGACGGCATAAGTAGGGTAAAGTTCCAGTCTTTATTTTCATTCCACCGCAGCTCTCTTTTCACTCTTTGAAAGGAAAGGAAACGTTGGTCTGTATAGTAAATACGTAGTGAGAGAAGAAACATGTCACAATCCAGAAATAAAAATTTCTGTTCCATATACATTACTTCTAACTCCCTTATGCTATTAATTTTTGGTCCATGTGAGTTAACTATTCGTGTAAACAGACGGTATATCTTTGGGTAGGTTTACGCCTGGCATTTATTGCATGGTATTTTCGTCCTGCACGATGTATTCCATAAAACATAAACGAGTAGCAAGCAGGTTGTATATAGCCGTGATTTTCAAAAAATGTCCGTCTTAACTAAAATGGTTTGGTTGGTAACTGATCTACGTGGTGTGGCAATTGCAGCTGTCTTCTTCATATTGCAGCCTTGTGTGTTTAAATATTATAACTTAGTGACTGGACTCTTATCTGTCAATAAATTTCGAGGTGATCCAAAAATCAAGATCAAGAAAACCAAAAATTATTTTAACTAGACGTTCTCTTATAATCCTGATATAGTTATTGTATATCGAAAACTTAGATATAGCAAATTTCTAGATTAAAAGAAACTTAAACAAAACTTAGAAAAACTTAGATTAAACTTAGAGAAAACTTAGATTAAACAAAACTGACCAGATGATAATGAAGTCTAAAGTAAAAACAAATATACTGATTTCAGAAAATTCCGGATATATTAAAATACTTAAAAAAGAAGAAATTCAAACAATAAAATCTAGGATTCCACTGCAGCAGCATAAATTCTTAAGAATTCTGAAGATTTCCAAGTGTTCAGTAATAATCTTAAAAACTATAAAAAGGCACGATTCTGAAATTTTCTAAAATGAACATACCTTGGGAATATAGACTGTTTTTCAAGGAATTAATACAGCAAAATTTAGAATTCTATTGGAGGTATAACGAATAAGAATTTTAAGAGTACAGGAATAAGAATTTTAGAGAGCCCTTAAATAGATAAACAGAAACAAAAAATATTTCAAAATTTTTGGATGTTGAAATAATAAAACTGCAGATTCTTAAAAAACATTCCTATTTAATACAATCATATTATTTCTTGAATTTTTTTTTAAACTATTTACAATATTTTATAAAACTGTACAATTCAATAAATTTCAGGCTTTCTGGATTTTAGCTTCTTTTTTGAAACTGGTATCTAAAATTTGTCGACTAATTATTTCAAAGTCCAAATTATTAAATATTTTGTAATTATTTTCAGTTTCTATTTAATATCTGGCAAACCTCAGAAGCCATCTCAAAATAATAAAAAGAAAAATTCTTGATTTTAATTCTTATCTTCTAGGTTTAATCTTAAAAAATTGGATCTTTCCTCAATCTTTAGAAATTAAGGAATTTCAGGCATTTTGCTTTTTATAATACCTGAAAATTTCACGGGAAAACTCGGCTACGCCCTTTGGAAAGAGTCTTTCAGTTATTGATTGATCTACAGGTATGACAGTTACAGCCAATCACATGTACAAAGTGTAAGCATATCAGTTTTCCCAATCTCCAATCGGTCGAATTGGTGTTGTATATGAAGTGAAATATGGTTTCACACTCAGTCACTTTATACTGTTGTTGCAATTAAATAAGCACCAATCATTTTTTAAATTCCTAACTTATTTCCTAAGAACGAGGAAACAGTCTTATTTAATTATGAGATGTCATTGTGTTGATAGCTTCCTTAAGTACATATATTAAGCCAACCAAATAGATTTTAAAGAGGGATAATCGATCGACTTACTGTCTCCTGAATTGGCGGTCTCAGGTTCCAAAGTCCAGATTTGTTTCTTCTTCAAAGAAGTCCCGTTGGCGTTTATCTTGAAGCCGAAGGTCTCCGCGGTCAAATAGCGAAACTTGGAGTTGATGAGGCCGACGGTCCAACAGCCCTTTTGCTGGTTCTGCGATATTATGTCGCCGCAGCCGTTCATCTCGCCGTTCGTGTGGTTCTCGTTCACCATGGTGTGCGGTACCTGCAAGGAACGAAGAAAAGAAATGGTAACTATCGTGTAGCAGAAGCCTCTACTTATATACTATCCTCGATTTTGTTGGGGAAGGCTGGGGCTTCGTGTCCAACACACAAAACAGATGGTTCGGCGAACGGGTACCGCACGACGAACGGATGTGCAGAAAGAGTAAATATTGAAATTCGGCGGAAAAATATCGCTAATTAACGTCGGGTTAATTGCCGCTACGCCGGGAGTGATTCGCGGAATTAATCGTGGAATCGTCGGCTTACAGGGGAATTGGACGAATTTGGAATCGGACAGGAGCTATTTCGCTGAATTTTCAATCAAGTGGCTCAATTAGAAACGAAGTTTTATGGCTGTTGTTGAATGTGAAATGTTACTCGAATTTTGGTTCATGTTTCCCTAATTATATTGGACTTTCCACTGGAGTAAGTCTATTAATATTAATGGAATATTTAAACAAAAATCCCATCCCTCGTTCCAATGCACGACTATTCAATACAACACTCCCTGGAGAGATTTTCTGGTCCAGAAAACAACCAGATTTGGTTAGGAACCACGATTGTCTCGTATGTTTCGTATAGCACAGCTTATAGAGTTTTTCTTTGGTAGGTGAAATTCAACAGCAGACAGACCAAAAAACTTTGTTTAAAATGGATCAAAGACGGTAAAAAACCCAAAATCCAGACAAATCTGAGCTTTTGCTTTTTTTAAACAATAAAAATTTAAAAAAAAAACAGGTCGTTTTTCCGTTTTTTCACCATAGCGTGAAAATTATTGACGAAAATGCAATACGTTGTCGAGATGATTTGTAGGGAAATAAAAGATCTTCAAAATGAGCGTTTCTAAAAGGTAATCGGAGTATTTTTCACCGAAAAAATTTGGAAAACCCGTTAAAATGGACCCTTTTTCAAAAATTCACAGTTTTGCCTAGTTTAAAGCTGAAGCGTCAATTTTGCGTAAAGTATTAGTTTAATACATATACCTTAAGCATGCAAAGGTTGGATGCTAGCCGATGAATAGTTTTTACACAATTATTATTAACAATATACAGGGAAATCTTGCAAAATTCGACGTATTAACTGAGATGAGCCGATTTTAATTTTTCAAACGGTTTTTGTAAGGAGACATCAAAACCTACAACTTGGCTATCTTCGATTTTCATTTGATTTGATTGAAGAAAAGTGCAAAAATTGAGCTCGAACATCGCGCGAAACGCGCATCATAAAACAGTATACTTGCGCCCACCACTCCGCTCGAAATGCGAAATCGCGCAATGTTCGAGGCCATTTTTCGCACTTTTCTCCAAACGTATATGAAAATTGAAGATAGTCAAGTTCTAGGTTTTGATGTCCTCTTTCAAAAACCGTTTGAAAAATTAAAATCGGTCTATCTCAGTTAATATGCCAAATTTTGCAAGATTTCGGTGTATATTGTTAATAACGTATTTGTGCAAAAACTATTCATCCGACAGCATTCAACTTTTGCATGCTTAAAGCAAACATAATAATCTAACATTTCAAGCGAAATTAGCGCTTCAGCGTTAAACTGGGTAACGCTGTTAATTTTTAAAAGAAGGGTCCGTTTTAACGGTTTATCCAAGTTTTGTCTGTGAAAAATGCCTCGAACACCTTTTAGAAACGCTCATTTTGAAGGCCTTTTATTTCTCTACAAGTCGTCTGTACATCGTATCGCATTTCCATCAATAATTTTCAGGCTACGGTAGAAAAACGGAAAAACGACCTATTTTTCCCAATTTTTATTCTTTAAAAAAAATGCAAAACCTCAAATTTGTCTATATTTTAGATTTTTACCATCTCTGATCCATTTTAAACAAAGTTTTTTGGTCCGTCTACTGTTAAATTTTATCTACCGAAACAGCTTTTTTTGCTCTATCAACTGGGCTATAATTTAGATGCGATTTCGCACAATAAATCCAAAAAAGCGAACAGAACGAATCCCATATGGCCAAAAAACGTCTGGAATATTTCCCGGCCGGATTTTTATCCCGAGACGCTTTGTGAGCGCATCTATTTTAGGAAGAAATCCGCCTCAAAGAGGGGTGAAAGAACTATCAAGGATGGAGTCGATTCGAAATATATCCCGAAACCGTTTTATTATTCATCGCGGAAGGTTGTGGACCCGAATTAATGCATCACGATTGTGTCTCTCCGCGGTCTTAGAAACAGGTAAATGAAGATTGAAGTGCCGCCATATGGCCGAGGAACGTGGCCGCCAGAACATTAAACAGGAATCAGATTATTGGGTTTTAATAACTAGAACCGTTGGATTTTGTCTAAAAAAAAAGGACGACAGGCTCTTCCATGCAAATGAAGAAATTTGAATGTCTGCAGATCGCGAAAAAAATCCCATTAATTACCCAACTGGAGTTTTTATCTTTCTGATGTTGCTATAAATTAACCCGTAAAAAAGAAGTCGAAATTTGTAACAAATAAGTCACTGCGAAAAACTAACTAAAATCGTCAAAATGAGTACAAAAATGCCGTAATATTTAAGAAACTGTACTACAAAAGTAACAAAAAATATTTAAGTAGCATGTAAGTATTAAAGTCAAAACTGTTAAAACGTCAGAATAGAACGTCAGAAGACCAGAGGTGACAAGGCGACTCGTAGCGTACCTTTCAAGTTCAACTGAAAAATTGAAGTGACCTTGGCTTCGGCCATTTTGTTGGCTCTACGTAAGCGGAAAATTTGAAATTTCTATCAGAAATAAGGTTCCATTAATTATTTTTTAAGTCTTCAATAATATACAAGACATACAATTAACTTTTACCATCATCTACGAAAAGTTACTCGTAGACTAAATACAGTCTGTTATTGCTTCATTTCTGGACCTAGTCAAAGTAGCCTATGCTGTCAGTCATTAGATTTTATGTAACAGAATAGAGTGGAATAGAATTTATTGCGTGCAAGTGACAGAAAATAACACACGTCAGCTCTTATCATAGAAGCCAATTTAGTAGAAAAATGGGTTGAGAAAAAATGAAAAAAGGTGGAGAGGTAGATTTCATTAAGATTGTAGGGCTCTGCATTTATCAACTTAGTCTTCATTATTATTAATTTCTCAAAAAATAATGCCGCTGGTGACATAGCAACTATATACAGGGGCGGTCGTTACAACTAAAAAGCTTATTAAAGTCTAGATACAAAGTTTCAACCGTTTATGATTTTAGCATTAAGCAAATATGCGACTCTGATACATTTTATTTCCACGAACACCACAAAGTAAAAGTGGAACAAATTAATGCCAGAGAAATAGACGTATACGTATTGCATAAAATTAGAATTAACGATAATTAAAAACGCAGAGATATTATTTATTTTCTCGAAATTAATATAAATGATGTAATGGTAGTTGATATTAAATGTGGATCTGGAATTGTAACTCGGGAATATGCATGACGAGTTATTAGTTTCGGTCTGTTTGTTGAAATACAAGATTATATGCGCGCTTCGGTCCCGAGGTTCTCCTTCTTGAGAATTTTTCCAAAATGTTGCCACTTTAGCAACTGGAAAATAAGAGAATGCAGTGGGGCTGAATTGGGAAAACATCAAAATAATACAGCAACACACGCCAAAATATGTGATATACCATATGATAAGACATAAAACACAAGAAGAGTAAGGATGTCATTTATCATCAGGATTGATCATACTGAGAAGCACAAAAGGGACACAATTTTTTGTGATCATAATTCTCTCTCTTAAAAATAGTCGCATGATAGAATTACTTAGCAAATACTTTTGGAATATTTTCAGCAGAAATTTGGAAATTCGTAGTCTTCCTCTAAAGTCTGCCAGAAGAAACCACGGTATAAATCTATCAAAGAAAATTGTTTTCCGTTCACCAAGCTTCAACAAAGCAAGACAGTAATGGGACATAATTATTATTTTTGAACAGGTAAATACGGTGTTTCATTCTTTAAATCTCGTTTTTGACATCACAAAGCACCTTTTACCAAAGAACTTCAAAACAGTTATTAAATCTGAGTTCTCCGTTATGACCGCCATATGATTTTCGTTATCAAAAAGACTGTAATCTACCAGACAGGCAATTTAACGGCCGATATTGCCTGGATAGACTAATTAAACCATTACAACCGAACTAAATTAACCCGAAGTAATTAACGTAACAGCGTGAATAACGTTGATCGCTCGCGATCAGATTAAAACCCCTCCAATTTCTCACACTATTTGTCACACCAATAAACTGCATTTGCAGGATGCAAGCTCGCTTAATTACACTTAAGGAGGATTTAATTGCCCTCCCGGAAGTCCGGCACCGAAACTTAACCGATCGTGTAATAATAAATCACCGACGCGAAATCGCCCCTAATTGCCCCAATTAAATTCGGCTAACTCGAAAATTGAATATTAATCTTCAGCTCTCTCTGTCTCTCGATTACGGATCATGCACATGTACATACAACAAACATTATTTGAATGTTAAACGTTCTTCTTCCTTCCTGATCGCCTTCCGAGCGCGGCGCCGGTGGGTAAATTAGGTGCCTAATTAGATCACATATGGCAATTAAGGAAAGTTCACAACCGTAAAAATCAACATACTGTAAAGTAATTATTTGCCCGGTACAGTTAGCGGAGCGAAGATCGGTATCTTCAGCTACACGTAAAGTACACACGTACATACACGTAATACACATGTGTTGTGAGGATTCTACGTACTTAAGAAACGCGAAAAAATAAATCTGCAAACCATATAATACGATAACTTTGTTTTGTTATCTTCCTAAAGAAGGTAACGGTTTCGCCCGTTGAAAACGACCATAAATTCATTTTATGCCTCGCGATAAACTGTCACGTGTCGTTTATAATTAATGTCGTTTGGGTCGTTCGATATTTTATTGCCGAAGAGACGTTCAAATTTCTGTTCAGTAAATTTCTGGTCTCACATGGATTGATTTTTTTTTATTTAACAATTTACAGTTGCTGAAAAGTAACAAAAGGTTATACCCTGTCAAAGAATGAGGCGAAGTAATAAACCGATTATTTCGCCGCTAACCAGAGGCGTTCTTAAAGAAATCAACGAATATTAATAAATGCATTAAAATTGTCTATGTAATGTTGAGTTTCCTTAAAACCGGTATAATTGATTTATTAAAAGGTAGGTATTACGACCGCGATTGTTATCATCTCAGGAACGCTTCCCTTTTTACCTGAATTGTTGTTAACTCGTCATTAATATAACATATTACAATATTGGAAATCGGTATTTTTTATAATATTTTACGGTAATGTTTTTTTTCATACTGTTTGTCTAATAAATCCTCGGGATATGGAAGAAACGAAGAGATATGAACATTTCCTACCGATGTACAAAAGTGGGTGCTGTCTAATCGAGGTGCAGATAAATACTAAAGTTCGGATTATGTGATTAACTATTCCAAGAAGGGACAAGACGGCTATTATTTTCTCAGTAATTCTAGGTAAGTTAAAGGAACTGATTGCGCTTAATGCTTGCGTTAACATATCAGGTGGTTATGTGTATAAGATCGGCCCATTTATTCCATTTAAAATCATTAGTCAGTCAGCATTGCTTATAGACGTGTACGTGTGTGTGATTAGACAGACTTTGACAGTGACTTTCCTGTGTGTCCATAGTGGTATTTTTAAAGTACGGAGATACGTATTGGAGTATGGAGAATTTACCAGGACCATCGAAACGCCCAAAATTAGCGCCGTTCTCAGTTAATGAGAAAGTTCTAATTTTGAATTGTTTCGATTCCATCAAGAAACAAAATTTAGATGCGAGTGTGGATAAAACCGTGGAATTAACCGCTGCGATGCTGAGAGTTGGTAAGACATCAGTGTACAGGTTATTAAAAGAAAGAAAGAGTGGTCCTGTTCAACCGGAGAAAAAGTCTCCAGGACGTCCGAAAATTTCCTTAGACGAATTTCTAAAAAGGGGACTACGTCGAAAAGTTCACGCTTTCTTTTTCCGCAACGAACTTCCAACACTAGATAAAATTCTATTGTCTGTCCAAGAAGACGAGGACTTTCCAAAAATGAGCCGATGTACATTATGGACGATTTTAAAGGATTTGGGATTTCGATGGAAGAAGCACAATAGAAAATCTGTATTGATGGAAAGAGATGACATCATTGTGTGGAGAAGAAGTTACCTGCGCGATATTCGAAGGAGTAGGCTAGAAATGAAAAAAATTTTCTATCTGGACGAAACTTGGATTAACGCAGGACATTCCGTGCCAAAATTTTGGCAAGATACCAGTGTAACTAATCGAAGGCAAGCTTTTCTAGAAGGTTGGTCCACCGGTTTAAAGCCTTCGTTGGGTAAAAGGCGACGGCTTATTATTACCCACATTGGAAGCGAGGATGGTTTCGTTGAAGGGGGAGAACTAATTTTTGAATCAACTAAGACAGGAGACTACCATGAAGAAATGACTGCGGACGTGTTTGAAGAATGGTTTGGTCAAATGATCGATCTAATTCCGAATGGTAGAAATGGTAGAATGGTAGAAGAGAAATTACCAAATAGCTCTTGGCGAAAACAACGTATCGCAGAATGGTTATCCTCGAAAAAGATCGAATGTGCCGAAAACCTATTAAAAGTAGAACTCTTGCGTTTAGCCAATTCACGTAAAGGTGATTTTAAAAGGCACGTCGTCGATGGATTAGCCAAGGCGAAAGGAATAACAGTGGTTCGGCTTCCTCCGTACCACTTCGACCTGAATCCCATTGAGCTAATATGGGCACAAATAAAAGGGGACGTGGCGAGAACAAATACAACGTTCAAATTAGCAGATGTCAAAAATTTGCTTAAAGAAGCAATATGTAAAGTTTCCAAGGAAAATTGGCAAAAATGCATAAATCACGTTCTGAAAATAGAAGACCAAATGTTACAGTTGGATAACATTTCGGAGTCGTTGATAGAATCAAGTATTATCAACCCAAATGATGATTCTTCTTCAGATTCTGATGTTTGGGAAGAATTCGACGATGGCAACGACGACTGAGGTTACCAAGGAGAAGGTGACGGCTGGGAAAAACTTTTCATAAACTGGCCCTTCTCAGGGCCGCAAAATTTCATAAATTAATGCACGACCATACATGTACTGAAGTGTTGTCTTTCTTTCCCTCTCTATCTCGTTCAAGCGCGCGCCCACACACAAACACACACACACGCACGCACGCACGCACGCACACACACGCGCACGCACACGTAATTTTTTCAGTTATCGATTATTGCACATTTCGTCATTTTTCCCGACCGTACGCCAGTGAGTGGTTCTTCGCATGTGCCGAGGCGTACAAGATAGCCAGTGGTCAGGGAGAAACACTCGTAATATAAAGAGATTACGGAAGGTAGCGTGCAAAACATTAGAGAACTCGACATATTTAGTGGGTGCCACCTTGTATCGGTTTTGCATTTATAATGAGTTTTTATTACTTCGCCTCATTTTTAGACAGACTATAGTAAAATAGGCAAAGTTTGGTTCTGGCTGAAATTTGCTGAAAAATTGCTGGCCTAAGATAAATGAGAAAATTACTTCATACCAATTGATTAACTGTAAAAAAGGTGTACGGTAATCGATAACACATTTATTATCTTGTATTCTAGGTGTGTGTATCGATAGAACAAGGAGTTAAGAGTACCTTAAGAGTTAAGAGGAGGAAGTATACCTTCCCCAGGGAAAAATGAAATTACTTTCTCACTGATCTCAAGGGCAGTTTACTCCGAATTCTTAGTTTTTCTTAATTTTGTCCAAAACGACCATACATCAAAGTTTGGCAGTTGGCTTAACTGTCGTAATACCTATGAATTTTATTGAAAACACTTTTTTCAAAAACGACCTTAAACTCATTTAACTCTTGAGAACTTTTGATTTTTCCTGACTTTCTCCTAAACGGCTTTAGCGATTTATTTACAAAGATGAAGAATTTCCAGCAAGCTTGTAAACTTACATACTTCATATGAGAAAGTTATTCGATGGACACACCCAATTTCTTTTTGAACTGTTCTTAGTCTGTATGCACTTTATACAGTTTACACAGAAATAATTATATCAATCAATACAAGCGTAACAATTCGAATATACTTCAATTACGATTATCCGTAACAACTCTTAGGAAGAAGTGATGCTTACACAACAAACCTGCATCAAGGCATCAGCTCATTTCAATTGAACCAATGTAAAACTGGTTACAAAACATAATTTTACACATTTCAGTTGTCGTGGTTGTTATGAGCGATACACAACAATTGCAGAGCTTATAGATTAGACATCGGTTCTTATTGTTAACTTCATAAATTTCCCTGCAGTAAATAAAACACGCTGCAATACTATTAATCCCCCGAGGATTTAACTAGACTTCGCTGTTGATTAACAACTCGTTTAAATCACCGCGTCTCCTAATGAATTTCCCTTGGCGTTAATTAAGAAATTACCGTGCCGTACTTGTAGGCTTTTCGAGGTAGTTGATGTTAGATAAATAATTAGAGGATCATTTTTCCGGTAAGAACAGTCACCTGTTGTTCATAATACGAAATCCAATTAGAATCGTTTTAGATGCTCCTCGACCATTAACCGTCGAGCTAATTAACGCCATGTAAGCTCGACACGAGTTTGCAGACACGCATTAGGATTCATTAATTAGGATTGTATGATTAATATTAATTAAAGGGGTGATAAAATAATTCGAAGTGTGTTACTGTCAAACAGTACATAATTTGAGGGCAGATATTGTAGAGGCAAAGAAAGAAATTCTGTGTAACACGGAAACTTTGCCTGAAATACATTTAATGACAAACTTTTTCCAAAAGCACCTTTAAAATACGTACATACAAGTGCTATTTTTATCAGTTAGCCGATAAATCTATTAACCACCCTCTTCGACTCCTACTAACGCTGGCATTATTTATCTTCCAATTAATTTACTTCACTCCCAAATATTATCCACAGATGTTTCGTGGAAGTAAACAAACTACAGGAACACATGCAGAAATCGAAGGTCGACCAAACTAACGCCATGTGACATTTTAACACGCCTTGAGATACGGTGGGTTAGTTCCATAGGAAGGGGGTGTTGTCATGGGAAAACCCCCGAGGGGTCGATAAATGCAGGAGTTATTCCTACTGCGAATAAAAGGGGAGAATTCCGGCAAAATCATTAAACAGTGTGGAACGAAACACGCTGGGAAATTAACTTGCATTCATCAATTTTCCAATTTTTGGTGGATGTAATGTACGTCCACTGCGTTTAATTTGAAAGAGAAAAGGCGGATTATAGTTATTTGGAGTCGGCAAATCTTACAATATTAAAACGTAAAAAGGTCATTTCATGATCGAATAATTACCACATTGTATTCCACAGATGCAATTCTCACATTTTTATATCATTTAACATCGCGTGACGAACCTTCTGGACATTTCTCCAATGCTAATGCAACATACATTTAGTATTGTTTATTAAATTCTACAGTTTATCGCTAATTACGGCAGTTTTTATTAATCATCTCCATTGTCTCTTTTTTTATAGTTTAATGAACTCGGTTTTAATTAAATCCAAATCGGCATGCGCTCTGCTCAAGCGATAAAGAAACTATCCACAATATTAATTTATTTTGTTTGCTCCGAAATACAAAAATCGATTACGTTCCCATTAATGAGCGGAGTGATTAAAAACTTTTTGTTGTAATAGGTTAGAACGTGTGCAATTGCATTTATAGATTTCTCAAAAAAAAAAAATTAATTTCGAGGAAATCCATACTGAATTAATATCTACTTTTTATGTACACAAGAGAAATACGAAACAATTTAAGTTGGCGATGTTGTATTTAAAGGTTTGATATTTTTTCATTGGACGTTCATCATAGTTTGAGCTTTATGGCCCAGTTTATAGAGCAAAAAAAAGCTGTGTTGGTAGATAAAATTTAATAGCAGGCGAACCAAAAAACTTTGTTTAAAATGGATCAAAGGAAATCCGAAATCCAGACAGATCTGAGCTTTTGCGTTTTTTTTTTAAAACAATGCTTGCTTCAATTAATTGGATGAAACAAAGCGGATTATCCAGAAATATTCACATGGTTCTTATCCAGAAAACTATAATCTTAGTGCCAGAAATTCAACAACTGATACAATGGATAATGAATGAAAGAATGACTGATGAATTTTAGTCAATTTTTCAGATATCGACACTTTTAAAGGAAACTCCAATGCAAAAATCTATTCTTGGGCCAGATTCAATAGATTTCCTACACGTCTAAGGAATTTTAGTTGACTTTTCACAGTGGAATTTGCTTTATAACCAAAAATGAGAGTTTTCTACCTAATTCAAGATTTTATAGGAAAATTTATTATATTCTAGTAACTCTATATATAAATCCACATAAATTTTGTCCTATTAACTAATCAGTCAGTTGCCTAAAAACAACGTTTAACTCATCTATTAATCTGGCTATTTCAATTTCAAATTTGTTTCTTCAGAAATTAGATGAAACGGGAAAATAGATTATATAGAATAACTCAGATGACTATTTTTAATGAAATTGTGATTTTAGCCAACAAACTAGTACCTGGACCCACTTTTAAACGAAACTCGATAGTTTTTCAAAAATTCTTAGAGTTTAGTCAATTTTTCTGAAATCCACCAAATGTCTAATCGAAAATATGATACATAAATCTGTCTTTTTAACTAATTTCAGTAGATTTTTCGAAAATCTAATAAATTCTAGTCGATTATATAGTCACATTAACGTTTTACCATAACTGTGACTTTTGCATCTATTTCAATAGTTCAAAAAAGAATCTAACGTATCATCGTCATTTTGTTCAGAAACCCACATAACTTTTGTCTTATTAACTAATGTTTCAGTCAATTTTCTGAAAGATTTTTTTTCATTTTCACAATTTTTCTCAAAAATACGGCGAAGTGAAGCGAATTATCCATAAACGTTCACTTGATTCTTGTAGAAAACAATAATATCCTCAATTTTCAGAAACTGAGCAACTGATACAGTGAATAAAATCTGATGAATTCTAATCAATTTTTCAGAAATCGACAACACTTTTAAATGTAAGTTTTACAGAAATCAATTTTTGAACCATATTTGGTACATTCCCTAAAAGTCTATACAATTCCAATTGATTTTCTAAAGTTGAGCATAAATCTGGAGTTTACATCGATTTCACTACTTTTTCCAAAAGTCAGGCGAACTGAAGACAACTATCCAGAATTATTCACAATTTTGACAGAGATTCTAACTAAAAAACCGATCAATGGGCAGTCTTTTAAAGAAAATTCAGTATTTTTGCGAATCATCTGATGAACTTGTCCACTTTTCAGAAATCTGCGCACTCAAGTTTTATTTAGAAATGATTCACAAATGTCTTTCTTGAACAAAATTTAACTGATTTTCCAAAACTCCACTGAATTCTTGTCCACAATCTGAACAAAAATGTAACTTTTGCTTCCAATAAATCCAGCCGCCACTGGATGAAATAGACGTCTTAGGAAAGAATTTCATAGAGTAAGACAAAGCAAGATGTGTAATTATTTTCCAGATCGAAGAATGCGCATTCCCTTTTTGACGTACAACTACATAGCTCGTAATTTGTATGGAATCAACATACAATACCTCTCTTGGTTTTCAAGGTGACATTTATTTACAGCGGACGTGGAGTCGAATAACAAAACAAGCCGGCCGGCATTTTATTCTCGACTTTTTGTCAGACCAGAGGACAAAACGGAGAGAAAAACGAAATTCACTTCATAGAAAGGCTCGAAATAGGGCGAAAAGTTGCTGGTTCTTGTAAGTTGGTGGTATTTTCGGAGAAATTGAAACTCTGTGCGAATTAGGAAATTTTCAAGAGGATGCTCGTTGGGTTCTTATTGGATTCCTCGCAAGCCGACGAGGGTATCGAAATTGCCGAAGGAAATTTATTTTTGGTTTGTTTAAAATAGAAGGAACTCGTGGGATTTTTGAAGTAATGTTTTTGTACTGCGAGATTTTCGCACCAAAATAGAAAATTGCAGTATTTCCAAGTCTGAAAAGAAAACAAAAACACGCAACCACAGGAAATGTAGTGACATTTGAATAAACTGCTCTTAAATTCAGAAAGTTACAATGACGAGTGGTGATTAAACGAAAATGGAATGCATTTCTCTCTAATAATGAAATCTGGAACGTTTAAAAACAGGAAAATTTTCCAATTTTTCAAAATCAGGAGAAGCACCTGATTGGTTGTGCTCATTGCACTTTTGTGACTATTGATAACATGATGGCTTGATTTTTGGTTTGTTTGAAATAGAAGGACCTGGTGGGATTTTCGAAATACTGTTTTTGTACTGCGAGATTTTCGCACCAAAACAGAAAGTTGCAGTATTTCCAAGTCTGAAATAAACTGCTCTTCAGTTCAGAAAGAGTTACAATGACGAGTAATGATTAAACGAAAATGGAATGCGTTTTCTCTCATAATGAAATTTGGAATTTTTAAAAACCGGAAAATTTTCCGATTTTTCAAAATCAGGAGCACCTGATTGGTTGAAGAATGGTTGTGATTACCCATTGCACTTTTTGCGATTATTGATAACATGACTTGATCGCCGGTGAACCTGTCGAATTTTCAAAATATGAAGCGAGTCAACTGGACTCAAAAAAATACATACTGCATAAGTGGCTTAATTTCACCCAATCCACCTCACTTAAGTTGCTCGATAAGATCTTACAGCAAATCATTTGTTCTCATTTCTTCTACGTGCGGAGAAAGTGGGAAAAATTTCCCTTTCGACGCGCTCCCCGGAGCCGAGACGAAATCGAAAAATCGATAAGGACGGCCGGTTACGCGGCGACTCTTCGACTTACCCTTCCGGTCGCTGATTCCTCTTCGGTGGCTCTCCTCTCTCTTCGATCTTCACGTACTTCTTCCGATCGCCTCTGCGTGTATATACGTTTTTCTGTAACGTGTGTGTGCGTGTGCTGGCGAAGAAGAGGTCCGTCACTTTACACGTCTGCACGTCGAAAGGAGTGTAACGTTCGATAATCGAAGGATACTTCCGGCGGCCCTATCGCGCACTCTCTACTGGGGTATATCGACTATAGGATGCCGAGGACGCCACTGCGATCGCGAGGGAAATAACGTGTATATAAGCTAGTGCTTGTGTGGGAGATACGCACGTATACGAACGACTATGCCGGCGTACAAGTGCTGAGCGCTGGAGTTCTTCTGTTCTGCCTCCGGAGATCAGGCGGATTTTATCGGAGCCGGCCCGGAGTCGATCGGTTTTATGTATGAGAGGTGGGTGGGGGTCAGACGCGCGCCCCTAGGGTGGGAAGAGGGAAAAAAATGTATTTTGGGTATACGGAATCACCGTGACGACTCATAACTAGAGCTTCAAGAACAGGCAAAAGACGTATTTCAAACATTAACAATTTTGCACGTGCCATTATAAACTTCGTCAGCGTTAATAAGTATTTAAATATTTTTAATGCTTCATTTGTATTTACTGTGTATTTAGAATACACTTTTGTCTAACACTCTAAAAAGTTCAAATATCTTCCTGAAATCTTCCTACATGCTTGTCTTGTTTACATTTACCTGAAAACATAAATTCACTTCAGCTCCGCCACCTGCCACGTTAATTCCTAACTACAAACTCGGCCACATACATTTTAAGGAGGGTTTAAGTGAATAAGGGAATTCGTTCAATTATCATTGGATATGTCATTGGAATTCCCGTTTTTGTTACGGGCCTATAGTCCGTCTGTTTGCGGCTGACAGCCCAAATTATGGGTCCCAACAATAACTTGATTATAAACCATAGGCGTTACATAACTTTCCAAAGTGTAACGTGGAAATTCAATGGTATTATGAATTATTGCACACAGATTTACTACGAACAAGTTATTAGCATACAGTTGACCTTGCTTACAAATGACTTCAAGGGACCCTTCAAAATAGTTAATTACATCTGATTTATTTGAAAAAGATTACAGTATTACTACGAGTGGTTAGCAGCCTAGGATATCAACAAAAAAATATGTAACTACACATTTGTAGCTGATGTACTGTATTTAACGCCAAATATTCGCAAACACTGATAACAAATACATATATGTACTTAGGTATCCAATAATCATAATTAAAACAGGTAGTCTGACATTTTTTTGAAAGTATCTAAGACGGCCAGTGCATCCAAATTGCAAAGGCAATTCTTCTACCTAATGCTTTAATTTTATTTCTTCATTAAATAAATGAACCCACCAGCTTCTATCCGCTTCCCGGAATCGCGGGAGTGAACTAACAAAGGGCACTGGGAGCTAATTAGGTTGCTACTTCAGCGATTATTGGACCGCGGGAACGAACTCGTGTGTGCTGGCTCAAGGTAAAGCTAAGTAATTATGTCATATACTAGTTAAGTGCCTTCGTGAATCATAGTTACCTCCATACTTATGGAGAATAGTGAATGAAGAAAAGGTTCCTTTATTCTTGTAGGATAATTTTTGGCAATAATAATTTATCAATGAAAGAAATTCAAGAATTTTTAAAAACGATATTACCGATGAACGAGTAGGACCTATAAAAAATGAGGAGAGACGAATTTTATATAAGCCCTTTGTGAGCTTTGAGCAGTGTTTATGAAAATGGCATCGGTTTCACACTTCACACCAGTTAAGCCCAATACAAGTGTAGCATACTCTCTAAGAGAAAAGACTAGAAGAAGAAAATTCTGTTTATGGCAGATTCAATTGAGAGCCAACGCGTCCCGCAACTTTGAGTTAATTTCAAAGCATTTTCTCCTTCATTTATTAAATTAAACAATTGTTTGTGTTCCTATCGTCTTGGTCGACAATTCGAAAATCAATTATACGTTTCCCTAATTAAAAATTCGAGATTTCTTGGTAAATGTTCTTTGGCAGCAGCTGATACAGCCAATTGAAGGGAATGACATACGCATCTTATGAGAATTAAATCTGAAGAACATTCTTTCAATTTTGCGTAAACTCCATTATTAATCCCTGTCATTACTGATGTAACTATTCATAAGTTCTTGATTTTTAAGTTTAACCTGCATTAAATGATTCAATATCAGTCATTTCTAAGATAAAATACATAATGACACTACATTTTGTCCGGTGCATTTGTAAGTAAGCCGTTTCATCGCATTTAAAAACGTCTTTACATGAAGCAACTAAATGATCCGTAAAAATAATAGCGGCGTGCTTTGCTACCAAAAGTACTAACCTGCCTTACGCTCTTCTAGCAACATCAAGCCGAACTAACGTGGTAAATGGAATCTTGGTCTGAGGCTGACTATCTGACTCACCAGGTAGACCACCCTCGCCTCCTGGAGCGCCATCTCCGCCAAATTGTGTAAACGGAGAAGCCCCGGGGAACCCCTTGGATGTGATGCTGAAAGGGCAACTTCATGATCACGACTTTGCCACCCTGCGAGGGATCACAGCGTGGATGCCTGACCTGTAAAGTTCCTTTTAGCATTAGAATTTCATCATTCTACATCTCCAGCAATAAAATAGATAAAAGCGCATAATGCGCTTTTATCTTTCTTAATACTACTATAAAACAATTCCCATCATATCTCATTTAATTCATCATTCGTATAACAAAAGCGCCGCGGCTGTAGAGGAAACTTTCACGGTAAACAAAACGCTAATATCCTCGCCAAACAAACGCTAATAAATTCTAATGTATTCCCAACTGAAGTGGAGCGTTTCTTTGCTTCCTTCATCTGACCTGCTTTAGCACCCCCCACCGGTAATTATAACTTCTAGTTTTGGCAAATGAGTATAAATAAATATTAAATCGTACTTAGGAGATTTTAATGTGCGTGAAGGTGGAGATATTACCGTTAATACATAATTTACACTCTGATTGGTACATACGTTTTGTTAATTTTGGATAATTAATGTCCGTATGTTGTTATTATCATTAACAATCTATATTTTTAATTGCAAACACTTCAGTGAAACATTTTTATATCCGAAGAGATTAATGTTTAATCAAGAAATAGGTTAAATATAATTAAACTGATGGAACTAATGAGACCTAGACTGTTATGAGAGTCTAGACTAGAATGAGACTATCAAATCCAATCTTTGAGTTTGACGTGGTGTAAAACTCTCAAAATTTAATCAAACAAAAAATTTTCATATATCTTACATCTCGTAGTCGATACATCAGAAGACGTTATCAACTCAACTTTTCAATCCACAAGATTAGCGGCTTCGGTTGTGGGTTTATGAGTGTTCCACATATTTTTCCCGTAGTTATGCCATCAGTACCTAGAAATCAATACATATCTCATTAACACTGATTAGATTCTTTAATAGTTATAAGCATTTAAAGTTGCTCTGAACTACTAGACTGTTACAATTTAAACTCTTGGATTATTTGGCTTGTCCTTGGAATGTAACTGAAGTTGAATGGGTGTTTTCTTTTAAATTTATTTTAGTTCATGTGCAAACTTTTTAAATTATTATTTTTTTTTTTTTTGGTTACATTTTACCTACCTAATCTACCTACCTACCTTACTTAAAATGTGATTTTAGATGTAAAATACCTATTGTAAATAAACGGATATTTCAAACTGTATGATTTATTTAAATATGATACATTTTTATACCTAATTTCAATATTAAATCCCAAGGCATAATGGCAAACTATCCCGGATTTGTTTTTCACCATATTGAAAGTTTCTTTTCTTTTCCCTTTTATCCCAATATAATAAAAACGACCTCATTGGACTTCTCAGATCTTATCTCTTTCTCTCTCTCTTTCTGCCTTAGGATTTAAAGACCCTTAAATATATATACAATGCAATTACAAACTACTGCGGTTATATATTGCAGAAAAGTCATCCCAGAGGAATTTTCTTTTGAAATTTCGAAAAATATATTGATCCCTGTGACAAATTATTTATTACTGAATAATAAATAAATGTCAACTAAACAAGTGCAAATCAGCTATAACTAACTAAAAAACATTTTAGTGCGCATAACTGCTCCTAATTAATAAAAAAAATTAAGATAATCAATAATTAAATCTAGAATCATGTAGTAATGAGAATCAAATAGATGAGATGATTGATTAATCTGAAGTTTAAGTGACTTTATACAATGGGATGTGTTCTATTATGCAACTACACTTTTGTTACCTGCAGAAATGTTTGAGTTCTGCCGGTGTCTCTAATTCAATCTCAAATAGTGTACAACAAAAATCAGATCATCATCCTTTGTGTTACAATTAAATTTTTTTGAGAAGCATGAACGAAAGAATGAAACATACTTATGAAAAATTATACAAAACTGCTGTGATAATTACATAACAGAACACACCTTTATTTGAATGCAGACTTAATTCTATATCACCTAAAATAAAAGGAAAATAACACGTTTTGAAAACCTATCGCCTTTTTCTGCCCCCTCCCTTAGCTATCCTCTTTCCTCCACCACTCTTCGGCTTTTTGTTGTTCCTACTACTATTTCCCTTATTTTTGGGACCTTTCCTTTTATTCGAAGGCACTCTACAAAGAACAAAAAAAAAACCAATTAAAAAAAGTAATATTGTTAAATAATAATTAACAACTACTATAACAAACTTGTATACTACTGGTTTGAAATGCTGACTTACTCCACATGTTCCTTAACCTGCCGTTCAACAGCTTTCCCAACATCTAACTTCGGCCTCTTCGACAATATAGAATCTACTATCCGAAGATTTTGCTCAGTCTCTGCTTTACCAGAAGGAGGCATAAGCTTCCGTTTTCTCGATGTGCCAGGGATTAATGCAGAGACCCCTGTGGCTACCTTCTCTTTCGGCAACTTGTTCTGGAATTTACCTACGCTGGCTGTCGAGGCTTTCGCTACAGTAAGAGCAGTTTGTAACTAAAAAGTAACAAGAAATTATAAGTTTCATGTTTCACAGAACTCATTTGGTGGTTATAAATGTATCAATTATCATTTACTTTTATGTTTACAACTAACGACCAACGACTAAGAAGATTATAGCCTTTTATACAATAATTAAAGATTAATAGTGGCACAAGTGCATCACAATTGGTTGAAACAGGTTTGGCAATTTTTGTATTAAATAGTTTATAAAAAGAAGCAGCGATAAATTGACAGTGTCATGTCTTAAATTCTTTAAATATTTTCACCTTCGAGTATATAACAATTTTGTATGTATATAAATCCTAAACACAAAAAAAATAGGAAATTGAAGGGGTGGTAGTTGGCAGCCGATGAATACAGATCACAGACATAAACATGTACTTGTAAAACACATCTTCTATTCGTAACCGTTAGTTATTTGATATATAGACCAAGCATTAGATTATCACATCATATATATGCCTTACCTCTTTTGCTGATGATACATCCGGGTTTAACATTCCCATCCTTGGCACTTTAACTTTCCTTGCTTTGGCTATATTCCTTAACCTCTGCAATTCATTCTTGGCAACTCTTTCACTCTTTGCCTCGATTTTCTTAGCAAATTGGTCTTCCAAAGGATCAGCATTGTCGGGCACTTCAATCACCCAGTTCTTCTCCTTGTCGGCATTAGCTCTCTTAAACCCATATAGCGGTACCCACTTTTTCAGTTGTTCGTCCCAAGAAAGTTTAGCCTTCTTCTTTTTCTGTATGCCTTTATCTTTGGCAAACTGTTCCCATTTCGTAAGCGGTCTAGGTTTCGGAACTGGTTTCATGCGGGGCAGTAATGTTTTCTGTGGGGGCAACTTCACTACTATTACGTCCTCTAGTTTTTCCGTAGGTAATTCCCAGATTTGATTCAGCAGTAGTTGCGTATTATCCCTTGCTAATTTCAGTAAGTAGTCGTTGGGGTCCTTCCTATAATTAAATGAAATTTAGACTACAATTGCCCACAAACTCTTTAACCTACCTTAGCATGTCAGAATCAAAGTCATTGGTGTCTAATGCGAGAAGCGTCCCCAAGTCGTACTCTAAGTCTAAATGTTTCTTTACCGTAATAGGTTTGTATTTTTCGGCGCCTTGCGCCGATTTCTCTAATATTTCCGACACCAAATCCATTTTATTAAAAGCCTACTTATAACATCTTTACATTGTCAAGCATATTCACGTGCAAATGTCAATTTTAGGACGCAAGTTTACATGGGACACGAACAAAAAGCTAGGTTAGGGTAAACCATCTTGTTTCCAGGCTGAACTGAATAACAACCATGGTGACGTAAACAACTGTAAGTTTAGTACCTTATGGCCTTAAATAACTAAATTACTGGATCGTTTTAAATGCTAATGCAATTTTACGTACATTAGCAACAGAAAGGGTAGACAATGTCACAGAACAATATATTAATATTTCACTACACAAATGTAGGCAACTTATTTTACAGCCATAATGAAACCACCCTTCGAAACTATTGGGTTAGCCCTAAATACCTTCCCAGAGTTTGATATCAACCTAAATAGAACAAGTCGACACTTAAAACACGTATAACATAAACGTTTAATAATAATTAAATTACTTTCACAAGAAATATCACAGAAAACATGCACCTCTACCTTTCTCACTTCCATAACAAGACGACATTATGGTCCCTCTCCAACTGATCCTCAAGCTGCTGGCTGGTCACCCCCATCGAGCAGCAGATCTCGTCGAGATTGCTCGAGCCCGAGAAGGTTTTCTGGAGATCCGTCTGCTCACCGAGTAGGACAGGGAACTTGTGTACCCTCCGTATGATCTCCTCCAGCACCCCGAACTGTATCAGCTTCCTTTCGTTGATGTGCAAATTCGAAGGGTTGAACCTTATGCAAAGGTCGCGTACGGTCGTGCCCCGCATCATGCTCGCATACATTCTGAATACATCTCTAAGGTTCGGTGACTGCCGTTTTGATTTCGCGACATAATGGAGACATCTGGAAGGAAGAGAACTTTAGAAACACTCAACTCTGTATAGAAATGCCTATATCCTTAGTAACTGTGATAAAAATGTAACAAATTACAAGGAATGAATGCATAGACTGGACACTATTGTCCTTTAAGGATTACCACTTAATCTCTTGATCATTTGACCACAAAATATGCCAAGATTGGCAGTGACACAAGTACTTTGAGTTGTAGGAACTACAATAAGATTAGTTTTTATAATATACATTAATAATTTACCAAATATTGCCTGTATCATAATTTCCTTTCGTGATATGGCAATTCTGTTATGCAGGTAACTGGGGGACCACAGAGCATACTTATAACTATGACAACTAAACACTACTACGCCCCAGTACTCCATTGAGTATTTAAAAGATGGATTTACTTGTATTGCTCTCACCTCCGCTGCAAATCGACGTCTTGTGCCAACAATTTGAGCTTTGGCGTGGAACAATACACGTTACCATACTGGAACAGTGGCACCATCTCCACTATCTCATAGTAAACAAGGTTCTGTACGCAGGCCTTTACTAGATTTATGTCAACATCGGAAAGGGCGGCGATTCGTGCTACATGATTTGATCCATCGATAAATGGGGTAACTTGCTGGGTCGTCAGATCCCACTGTTGTTCGGGCAGGTCTTTCAGAAACACCGGCACCTGGTGGTCCATAACCGAAGGCGGGTCAAGGCGTATACGGCACACCTTTAGGTGGGTTGCCGTCGGACCCTCTGTCAAAGCGTACTCACCTAGAAAATAGAATGTTTATGTAGTTACAGTTTTTTTTTAGTGCTTCTATGTAAGTTGAAATAAATAAGCTTTGTATAAAGAAAGGGTAGCTTTGATAAATATATCAACCTTTTGTGTTAAGTTCTTGCATGACCTGCACCAAAATCGGAGACAATTTAGCACATTTGTCCCCTTCTGACAGGAAACTATTTTCGATTTCCAGTCCCATAAGGTAATCAGTTAATTTTGTGACAACAGACTCGTACTGTACAGTTCTTGCATCGCTATCGCACACAAAACAAAGATTAAAGTGGAATGCATTACGAGCATACTTCTTGTCATCTATCCTCACGGGATAACCGAGGATCTTGTGGTCTCTCAAAGTTCTGAAAGTTTATTGATAGTCAATGGAGATTTGGTAAATGGAAGACCGATAGTTCTTACACTGTGATTGTACTTTTCTGCAATTCAGCTTTTGTTATTATGTATACACTAATGCTGTCGAAGAGCTCTTTTGAGATGTAGTTCTCTGGCACCTGCAAATTTACCAACACAAGAAAGAATTAAATACATTAGTACTACTTTTGAATTTGATTAATACTGAGGTTTGATATCAAAGCATGTCTTTGAAATTGATTGCAGTGATGTACCTGACAAGAAATAATGGGTCCAGCCGTAGGGTGGAACTCACAGAAGAATATGCAACGAATCGGTCCCTCTTTCCCATTACAGTCTGTCCTGGTCTTAGGGTTGAAGTTCATTCTGGATACTCCTTGTTAAACCTTTCTTCTTGACCCAAATATTCTTGACTTAACCCAATTTACAAGGACAAATTTTCTATTTCCAAGAAAACCACGGAATTTACAGTGCATCACAAAACACAATGTGGTTACCCTGACGTGGTAAATTTGTTTTCATTTAACCATGCAAAAAAATAATTATTACTGCAACTTTATTCTATTTATTATGTTATACATTACAGTATGGATCATACCGTGTCACGTTAAATATCACATCTGGTGATGAATGTGCAGTTTAACACTAAATATATTAAGCATAATATAGTATTAATGAACACATTTAGTGATTTTAGTTAAAATCTATGGCTCAGCCTAAAGACTACAACCAACCAATGCAGTTTAGCCTTGGTTTAACTAAACTCGGTTTAGTAGGTAACTATTACAATACTAATTTTAAATTTTAATGTGTGCCAATTGTCTGGTAACTATGCGTAAACCTAGTTGTGTTAAACTGCACATGTACAAGCAAACAGAAATAATGAATATATTTTATCTAACAAAACTTAAAAATAAACAACTGAATAAAACTCTGAACTTAAAACTCAGCAATTAAAACTCTGACCAAAGATAAACAAACATCGAGTGAATTAACAACATAATATAGTAATAATCGGGCTAATTCCCTTGATTCAGAAAGTTTGTAGGCTTACATCTCTTTTTCTGATTCATCGCTGGAAATTTCGCCAAATAAATCTTCGGCTAAAAAAGAAAATTCAAGAGTTTGTGTGAAACGAGTTGCATTGGAAACGTACAAGGTGTAGTCAGACTGAATTTTGTGTTACACAATGCAACAATAAACAGTAAATGATGGAAAAGAAGGCTTGTTTCCCTTAAAGATTTATAAGCCATTTTCTGTCACTCTAGTACACTTTTAGTAAAGCAGTTTGGTCGTTAAAGTTTGACTATTTAGTCTAGTTCAGCAGAATTTCTTCTTCGGTCAACCAAATTCTGCAATGCTCAATTACATTTAAGTTGGCAATTAATGTTAATGTACCAAGATTTACACAATGCATCAGACATAACTTTTTATATGAGTATCACACTCAACAGGGTTTTTTCATAGATCAACTGATATTAGGGTATTTATAACTTGTAGTTTTTAAGCTCAGTTTGATCAAACAAAGCTGACATATTGTTATGTGGAATTCATGTTACTGCTATGAAAACACCATGATGTATGAGCTTAGTATAATAAGTTAGTAATATAATTAATAAATTAGGAATGAAACAGGACCCTATCCTCATCTTATACAAGTGTAAGCATTGGTATGGTTACTATTCTGTGCTGCTACTAACCTTGCAGTGGCTGCTTTTGAGTATAATTCGGCCCGTTTTCGTTAATCACCTCGTACCTGGTTGACACCTATGAAGGAAATGAACAAATCTATAGCGAACCTCCTAAAAATACTAAATATTCATCCAACATACTTGGCGAAATTTCATTATCAGGCGTTAAAAGAGTATATCCTATAATATCAAAAGAGCTATCTCAGAATGTTTGCAACGAATCTTAATATATCAAATATAGAAATCGAAATACCATTGTATATTGTTAAGTGTAAAATATATGCACTTGCAAGCACTCATCATAAATATCGGAGAGGTGAAGAGTTATGGGTTAGCTCACCACAATTTAAATTTGTACGACACTAACAAGTAATGATGCTCACTGGTTGAACCTCAGAGATGAGAGCTGAAGATTCTCATAGTACAATACAAATTTATACAAAGCAATAAAAACCAAATACGCCTATAATGGCCTGATAAAATTCACGGAATGAAGCTCAGTCACCTGGTACTAAAGTATAACATGAATACACAAAAATTTGCACAGTTGTTACTCATGATAATTATTCATATCCATGTATGTGAAACGTTTAAATCTTTAACAACTTTTTCATGTGTTGAAGTTTTCTGAAGAACACTGGAATCTTATCATATTACACCCAGTGCCTAATTTTTATGGGAACGAATTATACTCCTTACCGCTTCCATGTCCGTACTGATGAGATAATACAGCTCCTTCGCGATACTATCAACTTCGCATGCTGTGTCCTCATTGTACAACGTCTTCCTGAACCTCCTCTTCCTGACAGATTTCATGGGAGGCGTCAGACCATCCGCCGCCTCCTTCTTGTCGTTGTCGCAATTCTCTTTCTTCTTATTTTTCTTGGAGGCTCCTTGACTCTTGGGTTCTACGTTCTCTTTCTCCTCGGGCGTGTCAGTGCAGTCGAGTATGTGGGAGATGTCGGCCGTCTTGAATAGATTGGACTTATTTCCATTCAGGTTAGTTTTGTAGGATTCAACGATGGTCGGTAACTTCTTGAAGTTACCAAAGAGGACCTTGTCACCGAGGAAGACGAGACCCGAATTGTTTTCGATGTCGAGGTCGAGTCTCAACCGCGCCTTTGATTTGTCGCGCTTCGAGTGGAGCATCTCTCGGATACTATGAGAGTCCTCCTGTAGAACAAAACCTGAATAGAAGTTTCATCATTCAAGTTACCTTAATTTTGATATATCCACTGAAAATATTATTGAGGTAGGTATAGCTAGATTTGTAAAGAGGGATTTTAAATAATTCTTTCTGTGCATATTCTTTCGGACTAATAACTAGAAAAATGACAGCGGAACAAATTTAGATATTTTATATTGGAGTAAAATCTTTAAGGAAATTCTTAGGAGGCACTTAAAAGAGTGACAGCTATTCTATTTACGCCGATGTCTTGTGACAGTCGTCATCATGTAATTTTGTCCTTATCACTTTCTGACTGTTTTAGTCTTTTACAAAAATTTTGCTGTAGGTTTTAACTGTACTACATAATATTCCAATTCTTCCATTTTATATCTAGAAAGATACGCTTCCAATACTCAAAAACATCTAACGAAAAATTCAAATATTACCTAAATCGGGGAAAAACGAATAACAGGTCAATGCGCAATAATACTGACCTCATGCGAGATGTTCAACTTCACACCATAAATCAAGTGTTTACTTACCAGTGGGACTCTCAAAATAAACTGTTCTTCTTGCTCAAAGCAGCTTGTATCCATTTTTGATTTTACAAGAAATCTTCAGGCATGGAACACAAACATTTACGAGGCATTTTCTAGTGATATGGCTAGCACAGGACTGATAATAATTATTTCATGAACTTTTCTATTGGGCTATTTCCATTGATTTGGATATTTCACTGATTAGAAGTCCATGTTAAAATTTCAAGATCTTGAATATGCTGGCTCACTATCCTACAGTAATGTTGACATGTAGTTGATTTACATCTAACTTTTTTCGAGTTTCGAAAAATGAAACACTCCATCGAACGATAACGCTCACACGTTTATTGTATAAAAATTACGAAACGAAGTCTCACACATGCCACTTGAACACTTCTACTAGAAGAAAATGAGAACAATTAATCCTTCGTTAAATATATGTATATAAATATCTACATGTAGGTGTATTTATATAAAAGAGGAAACAAATGGATAACAACATTCAGTTAAAAATTCGACAGCGACTACCTAGCTCAACTACCTGCCCATGACGCTGTTCCATATAGAGGCGATGCTCGCTGTCACGTTAGTAACCAAACTGCTCGCCTGCTGCGTGCTCATCATCTGAGGCGACTGGGGGACCGCGGGGCCAGCCGGGGCCTCCGGCAGCGATTGCACGTGGGGGACCTGAAAGTCAATTTTTCACATGTAAGGGGTTACATGGGTTTTGAAATTTAAGAAAGGCGATTTTTTTAAAAAGAAAATGATCTAATGGCAAAACAGGTCAACAATATTTTTCCGACGTGTCAAGTCAATTGGAGTAAAGCTAGAAAAGAAAGCTGTTTGAAATTTCTGTAAGTTCGATCAGCCGGGAGTGTCGTAGGTATATGGAGGAAATTGCTAAGGTACAGTGTGTGTCATGGTATTATAACATAGACCGTGACAAAATTTCTTTTTTGACAAAATTTTTGACATCGTGTTGCTCTTTTTGCGTTTGTCGGAGTATATATCAGTAAAGAGTAACTTGAAGTATATATTTTTTGGTTACTGTTTTCAACAATAGAATCAAACGGTATATATTATTAAATAAATCATATGCGCCAGAATCTCATTTTATGCTCTTTATAATGACACCTCACCCAATAGATTTGTAATTAGTAAACATTACTAATAAAATCAATATAAAATAAATCATTTCATCTTCAATATGAAGTTATAAATTTTGTTCTGTGAAGTGTTTGAACACTATAAATGAAAAGAGAGAGGAAAAATATTTCTGGAGTAATTGGCCAAGAAACCAAAAATATAATTCTATTCACTCTGACCTGTATATAAGCCTTCCCCAAGAACTCTGAACTTTTTTCTAACTTACAGCCTCCCATTCATTCGTGAAGGAGTCTCCTTCTTCAGAATCGGAGTCTTCGCCCATTTTGAGATTATCCGATAGAGGTTGCTCCAGGACGCTAGCTCGGAGTGGGTCATACTCCATGGGACCTTGCCTGAAAGGTTCATACAGTCAGTTAAAGCAAGTACACCACACACATCTCAAATTGTATCAGAATTCCTGTCCAGTCCTACTATGACACCGATACTGATTTTAAAAAATAGAGATAGCTCAAAGTTTTCTGTTCTTACCGTCCCAAATTAGCGTTCTTATTATCTACAAGCTGCAAGATATTATGAATAGTTTCCGAGGAACTCAGGGAACTTAAATCGACGTTCTGCGAAAAGCATAAATATAATATGTTAGCATTCAGACGTGCTGTCCTCCTCGCGAACTGTTGCTCATTCATGTAACTACTGCAGAAATCACTAAAAAGAAAAAAGACAAAGGGAGACAGTGTTTTAAGTTTTATTGCTGAAATTATAACAAGTACTCAATTTTGAGGAAACCAACAGATACAACCACCCTCAGGACTAATACCCTTACCTTACTTTACACCTACCCAATGAATAATATTGGAATTACAATTGGTTGTGTATTGTATGTATGAGTACTTGTTATTTGTATTGAACTTATAATAATACCAAAAGACTTACCTATAAAGCATCTTATAAGGAAGCCTAATGTCCAGGTAAAAAGATAGAATGCTGACTAACTGTGCTGTGTAAGTGAGCGCAGCGCTTATGCTAAAAGCTGGGTTCCTCTTTGCCATATTTGAACCGGGCACCGTATCTTGGTTCTCGGATACTAAAATTACAAAAACGTTTGCTGTAAAAGATCGGCAATGTGTCCATCATATTCTTAATGCATGTGCTCTATAAGTTTACAAGCTCTTAGGAAATTCTCAAGAGTAAAGTGCTCTTTAGGGCGATAATAAGTAGCGAACTCACATTACAAAATTTGTAATAAACTATTAAAGCCATTTTTAAGACAACTAAGGAAAATTAAAAAATTTTATGAGTAAGGCGCCCTTTAGAAAATATCAGTCAAGATAATGATAATGGTAATCAATGTGGATTCAACAGTAGGGTAAGTATAAAGTTTCAAAAACCATTAGATTGGTTTGAGGTAGGATCAGAATGACAAGAGTAAAGTGCCCATTACCACGATTTGAACCCAAATACTAAATTAAAGCTTTTCACTATTTACAGATTCTGAGAAAAAGTCCACCATACACAAACACACATTTTTTCACAAACATGTTTACCCCAATATTGAAAATAATTTCAAGTAATAGAAATATGAAATTTTTATATATCACAGTCATAAATACAAGTATTTTGTTAAAACCATCAATTAAATCCCATTCACTAACCCTATAGAATTTCTTACCCCAAATATTATATGGTAGGTAATTCCCAGAGCTGGGTAAGGTAGGCCCGGCTATCGAATACTTCATTTCACCCATAAAATCTGTGTACTCCCAACGGTCCGTTATAATAGTTTGAGTGGCTTCAGCCAAAGCGTTAACCATATCATCACTAGAAGATGATTCGGTTGTTTCCCTAAAATATTAAGCAAGTTATTAAATATTAAAACAAACAGATTTGCATTTGATCATACTTGCAGTAAACAAGTAGATTTTTTAACTTGCAAGATAAGTGAGTTGTAGAGTAAGATATTCAAGATTTGTATTTAGTAACTTTATTACTTGATATGTAGTAAGTTGTTCTAGTGTCGCCCACTTTTTATTAATCCTTTATGTATAGTTAGTAGTGTATTGAAATAAGACAAATTACCATCAATTTTTACACTGTTCCACTTTGAAATGCCCCAAGAGCAGTTATAGCACAGAACTAGCCATTTATATGGATACCCATAGAACACTTGAGCAGAAAAGTGACCAAAGGAAAACTATTACAGTTTGTTTATACTATAAAGAGTAACTGTTTCTATCTTAAGCTTACACTGTTTGCTGTTTGACAACGCTGATCGGGAATATAAACTTAAACAATTGCTGTATCCTCAACTTCACGATCCTCTTCAATCTCTCACGTTTCTCTTCATAACTTTCCAGGGCCCTCTCGAGCTTCTCCCTTTTGACTCCTACGTGGTCCTCCAGCTCTTGCACCTTCAGATCATACTTGGGCAAGATCTTGCTGCGCTTGTCGTTTTTCTCTTTCAGCTCCAATAGGACCGTGTTGTAGAGCGCCTTCTTCTGCCGCTTGTCTTCCAGAGCCAGTTTAAGGATTCTGTTCCTATCCCTCGCTTGTCTAATTTTTGAATGCTGAAAGTGGCAAGGGAAATAATTGTGAAATGTGAAGGGTGCGGTAATTTACCAATATGTCAGATTTTTGCCTGCTTTCTAATAACTTCAGGCATCCTTTTTCCAGTGTTTTCTTGTTGTCCTCTAATTCTAATGAAGCCTTTTGCTTGTCTATGTAACTGAAAGTAGGAACGAATACTGCTGGAATGGTGTGTGTTAAACAGTTCTAAGACATGAGAGGAAAAGAGTCATGTGCAAACAATAGATTAGATTTCTGTGTGTAATGTTTAACCCTTGAAAAGGTATATAAGATTATCATAGCATAATAAGTCAATATAAGGAAACGACACGGAGTGTGATTTACATTATTACCTAAGTTACTGTGAGGATATATCGCAACACACCTTTGGTATTTATTAAATGCTGGGAAAGTAAAAGAAACAATGATTAAATAAGTTATTTCAATATGTAATATAACCAAGTTGTATTGTATATGTGAGGATATTTAACAATTACGACTTGATTACCAAAACCACTGTGGAAACCATGAAGAAAAAGATATTTACCTTTCGGTAGCTTTAGACCTGGAACTGTAGAACAATCCGCTGTGTATGCAGTCCCTGCAATAAAAGGTCCTCCTGAACTTTCTGCACAACGGGCATTTCTGTTTATTCGTGCTCAGCCTGCTGCTGCTGTCCGACGAGGACGTTGTCGATATGCGAAAGTCCCTCGGGGCTAGACTGCTCTCGTCCGAGCTGCTTATCGTGGCCATAACAGAAATTTTATATTTTCGTTTTTTGTCGTCCGATTTACTTTCAGGTGGACAAACGTCATTTTTGACGGACGCACAAAACAAATAAACAATAGAAGTAGGAATGCACGGGACAATATAACAGTAAGCGCTTTGTTATTGGTCAATCTTGATAACCGGTTATTTCAAAATATCTGTAACGAGCAAAATGATAATTTGAATTTCTAGTGAAGATGGTGAGAAAGCATAGAGGTTCTCTTACCAGGTCTTAATTTACTTCATGTTGAAAAGTTTGGTTGGCAAATTACTGAAATAATTTTCATGAAACAAATATAGATTAAACAATATTTTTTATTAAAAACTGCGATGGTTTTACCTAATTCTAGTGACATACATCAGTCTACTAAAATGCGAATTACCTTCAAATTTCCAACCAATAAAAGACACAAATTTAAAAAAGGGCGTTAGTTAAAACAAGAATATTTCTAACCTTCTCGATATTTCATTAATTAATATAGTAGCATAATATTCTTAAGCATAAACTGAGAGCAATTTATATCATTCCCTAAAACTAATCGAGACAATCTATATAACATAGAATTGACAAAAAAATTTTAAGGTGCCTCATATCGAAGGCTTGGTGTAATGGATAATTAGTTCTTTATAATAACACAACATTTATATGCATAAACTGAGAGCAATGTATCAGCTTATCACCAGAATTAAACAATTTATTTAACATATACCCGATAAATAAACTTTTAAGCAGTCCCATTTGGCATGTCGCTCACTAAAAACAATACCAGATCGTTAGTTTTACTTAATATAAAAAACTGATACAGCTAGGAGTCTAGAAATTTAGAAACAGAGTCATTGGACAGTGTTGGGATCCAAAAACTTCAGTCCGAATTACAACTTCACATACGTTCTTTATTATGTCTTGAGAAACGATAAAATAATCCAGCCGCCTGAAAAATAAACATAAAACAAACAAATACTTTCGTAAATTACTGGCTAACTTACCATCCTATGTTCTTCTCTCTCGAGTAAGCAGAGGGCCAATAAGTATACATCGCCTTATCTGGATAAAGTTGCCGCCAAGCATCGATATATCCATCAGCTAGGAAGTCAGTCAGTTCGTCTCTCTCCTTCTGAGTGAAACCAGCGCTTTTTGAATTGCTGTCTGGTTTGGCGAGATCGATGTCATTATGGGCAACGTTCATATTGCCACATATTATTACTGGTTTCTTTTCATTGAGTGTTGTAACAAACTGCCTGAATTTTTTCAACCATTCCAAACGCTTTGAGAGTTTAAGTAGTTTTTTGCCTAAAAATATAAAATTGACCAGATTATTTTAATTTTTCTGTTTGTGGAGTCTATACACAATATATTTCATACATTTTTGCCCATTTGGTGCCATATGCTAAATAAATAAATTTACCAGAGTATTTGATCAAAATTGGGAAGTACTTATTTCTCTTGTTTTGGGGAATAATGCTATTCTATGCGTGTATAAATACCTGATGTATCAGTGAACAATGATATTAGACTCACAAATTATCCGAACATTAGTGGCAAAGAATTTAAAAAATAAACTTGTAACAACTGTTTGATATTCAGGACAGTACATTGTTTCCTTCACTACTTTGTCCACTTTAGAAATCTTTGGTGAACAGTTATGGTCTCTTAAAACTTTGTATTTGTGAAGTATTTGCAATACCTTAAGCAATAACAACTATATGTGTGATGATTTACAAAATGGCTTACCAGCATCCGGTGTAGAAACACAGACGAGATAAAAAGAATCAAACTCTGCCACAATACACCGACCTTCTTTATCCATTGTTTCATCGCCGATCCCATAGTGGACAGTGACAGGTGGAATTACAGTGAAAATTCCTACACCGGCGATCTTCTCGTTTACACTGCTGCACCAGAACTGTCTGTACATCTTCAGTTTAGCCATTTCATTAGAGAATTTTGTTGTGGAACAGTTTGTCTCTTGCACACAGAATATGTCTGGCCAATCATACTGCACATATTCGAGGCACCCTTTTTTCAGCCAGGTTCCTAAACTGCCAGTGTTCCAGGAACTTATTTTAAAATTAAAGGACCTACCTAGCGAGTTTTTTCTAGAGCAGTTGAGGTCTAAAGCGGCCCAATCCGTGGGGGAGCGACGTTTACTGCTATCTTTAGTCCTAGCTCCTTTTGATTTCTTTTCAGTAGACTCAGCCTCAGGGTTAACATCATTTTGTTGTGCATCAGTAATACCTCTATTTCTTCTGGTTCTCCTTGGTACTGGAGTGGTTTCAATAAGTGTCTCTGCGTTGGCTTTCTTTGTAGGCTGCCGACGTTTTCCTGGTTGTTTCACGATTTCAATATTTTCTTTATCTACAAAAAATAAAACTTCGCTTTAAGTTAGTCTTGTCCCTTATACTCACATTACTGCTATCCATACAAAGTTTATACAAAGGTGATGAGATGAGCTAATCCAAAACCTGAACCTGAAGATTGAATTGTGCAAGTAAATGTTCTAAACATTCCGTAGATATCTAGTTACCCCATAATCACAATTTGTAGTATATTTGGAGTATTATTTGTTATATTGTAACCTGGTACTTTGCAGTTGCTTAGAAGGGAAATGATAAGCTAGAAGTACAAAAGCAAAACTTAAAGGATTGCTCTTACCTTCTGGTGGAAGCTTTTCAAGCGGACTCTCATTGTTTGGTAGATCGTCTGTTCCCTTTTTGGTTTTCCTCTAGGATTTTAATATTTTTAATCAGAAAGAGACAGAGAGATATAGATGGTACTCACTTGAATTCTTTTTGTAGGCATTTTTGTTATGATTTAAAGGTGTTGATCCTTTGACCGTTGGGTTAGTGGATAACGAGGCTTTGGTGAACACAGAACAACATTATATTTGAAAATGACAGAAAATAAATGATCTATTGGATCGGCATATTTACAAAAGGGAAAGTATGATGGTTGATATCAATATGTATGGGTATGAACAAGACTGTAAAATAAAATCGACAATAATAATAAGGGTTCAACCCATATTTCACAAATTGTTATGTCACGTGTCAAAACGGTTAATTTTATACTTTGTGTTCTACGTTAAAAATGTAGGTTATGTTTGGCGGGATGTGGTTTCCTTCAAAATATATTTCCAATAGGAAATAAACAAAACCCTTTAAGTATTCGCGATTAGATAATAATTAATTAATGTTTCTACTTATAAGACTCCTATCTAAAACAGTAGTAACACTAGATGTACACCTTAGGTCGTTCAGTCTTAAAAATTGTGGGGGCATTATGAAATATCTGAATGTGGCTGAAAAGAACGATGCTGCCAAGAATATCGCTTATTTTTTATCGAAGGGGACTTCAAGAATGGTAATGACTATCCATTGGATTGATTAGAAACATAATGTGTTTTGGTCTTTCAGCGAGAAGGCCGTTCTAAATATAACAAAATATATGAGTTTGCAGCACAAGTACATGGTGAGCAAGCTAACATGGTGATGACATCCGTCTCTGGACATATGCTAAATTATGAATTCACTGGTGTGTATAAAAACTGGCAGAGCTGTAATCCAATCGCCCTATTCGATGCCCCTGTTATCAAACAGTGCCCTCAGGATTACCAAAACATAAAGGTAAAGATTATGTTCCTTAAGGACTATTTATTAGGGAATGTTTCTCCACAGGCAACCCTTGAAAGGGAGGTCGCCTCTTGTCAGGGACTTATAATATGGACAGATTGCGACAGGGAAGGGGAGAACATCGGCTTTGAGGTGATCAAAGTGTGTACAGACATCAAACCAAACCTACAGATATACAGGGCCAAATTTTCTGAAATAACGGCCCCTTCAGTCTTTCGTGCCTTAAATAACTTAGGGAGACCTAACAAAAATGTTAGTGATGCGGTTGATGTTAGACAGGAGCTTGATCTAAGGACAGGTAAGAACAAATAATATTTAAATAATATATTGTTTGTTTGAATGACAATAAAAAAATCTATCTTTTATTAAGTTGGTGTAACAACTGATCTGCCTATCAGCAAATAGATTTCATAAACTATTGATAACGGAGATATTTTTGAAAGAATTGAATATGAAAGTATCATTCAAGGTGATTCATGTGAACACTTTAATGTAAAATTGTCCTTTAACAAAATTTTTACTACAATTGCTTTCAATATTTTGAAGTTTTGATTAAAGGAAATGAATTACTGAAATACCTCTATTCAGAAACATAATTATTTTAGGGGCAGCTTTTACAAGACTGCAGACCTTAAGACTTCAAAAAGTATTTCCTGAGAAGTTATCTGATAAAGTCATAAGTTATGGCTCTTGTCAATTCCCCACACTGGGATTTGTCGTGGAGAGGTACAAAGCCATAGAGAATTTTATTCCTGAACCATTCTGGAGGATAAAAAGTAGGCAGTGGGATGAAAAAATTTAATTTTTTCTACCTTGCATATTAATCAGTGTGTTCTGGTTGTAGTGAACCACACTTCTGGAGAGATAACTACAGATTTTTCTTGGAATAGGGACAGATTGTTTGACAAACCTTCCGTAGAGGCTATTCTGGACCTTTGCCAGGAGAATCCTATAGCTAAAGTGGAGACTGTGAATGGTAAAGAGAAAAGTAAATGGAGACCATTGCCATTAGATACAATCGTAAGTAATTTCAAAATCTTCCCTTTTACCCATAAATTTCGGGACGTCCCATTTTAAAGTTTAGAATTTTGAAATTATTCGATAGCTGTTTGCAGGAAATGGAAAAGAATGTCTCGAAGAAACTCAGGATAAATGCGAAGGATACCATGAAGATAGCGGAGAGATTGTACACACAAGGTTTCATCAGTTATCCTCGTACAGAGACAAACATTTTCCCGAAAGAACTGAATCTTGCTGGTCTTGTAGAGAAACAGAGAGAGGATCCTAGATGGGGACCATTTGCACGCAGGATAATGGAGGAGGGGGGTCCAACGCCTCGGCAAGGCCGAAAATCAGATCAGGTTATATTCGATCAAATACTAGAATTGTAGTCAGCAAAGACTCAAAATGAATGTTAAAGTTGTCGTAAACAAAAGTTCGAATTTTCAAAAAATTCAGCGGTTAATAAGATCATTGATAAAATTCTGAACTCATGAATAATCAACTTAGTTAGTTGATGAGAAACTAAAATTAAAAGAAACTCTTTAGTCGCCATATCATCTGCTTCCAACAAACAGTGTTACAACGTTAAAACGGCAAATAATAACATCAATCTAGAACAGTTTTTGCACACACCTAAGTTACATGTCAGTATCAAAGACCCAATTTATAGAATTTATTTTCGTTTTGAACTTTGAGCCTATTACCATCTTATATGTCATTTAGAAAACTTAGATTTCGATTTCAACAAATTTTATGAATGCCTTAGGCCCATCCTCCGATACACCCAACGAAACAAGCTGAAAACTTAACAGGGAATGATCAGCGTCTTTACGAATATATAGTGAGACATTTCTTAGCTTGTCTGCACAAAGACGCGAAGGGATTTGAAACTACAGTCTGTGTGGACGTCGCTGGAGAGAAGTTTACAGGGAAAGGACTGATCGTTTTAGAGAGGAATTATCTCGATGTGTACATTTATGAGAAGTGGAACGCCAAAGAAATTAATAATTACAGAGTCGGAGATACCTTTATGCCAACTGTTTTAGATATGGTAAGTATAAGTGTGCCATCGAGGTAATAATATTTATTGTAAATTCGAAATTAATATTATTCGGATGTTTACTTGAATTCTGTCATGATGCATTTTGCATTAGTAGATATGTAGATTTATCTGTTGACTAAGTTTTCTTGAAACAAATGATCAATTTATGATATTATATAAAAGGTTTTTGTAGGTTGAAAGCTCAACTTCTCCCCCTAAGTTACTAACTGAACCCGATCTGATTACGCTCATGGAAAAGCATGGGATAGGTACAGATGCGACACACGCAGATCACATTGATAAAATTAAATCAAGAGAATATGTTGGACTTCACGAAAACATATACTTTGTCCCAGGGACATTAGGAATGGGATTAATAGAAGGGTAAAGAAATTGTAATTTATTGATATATCAGTTTGATATCATTGATTTTACAATGGTAATAAAAAAAATATACTTGGGATAACCATTAGGTCATCGACCGAGGCCTGCAGCCTGTTTTATATAATTACATATGTGTTTCAGATAATTACGTGTGTGTTTACATAATTATTTACTTCCATTGCAGTTGTTACGCATGAAAAAGGTATTGTTAGAATTTTTATTGTGTTTCCAGGTAGTATTGTGTGGGTATTCCTGTGAGATATTCCTTCTTGATTTCTATTCATACAGAATATGTTTAGAATCACGAGGTTTGACTCCTGATGTGCAATTTTTTCAGGAAGGCTATGAAAACGTTGGTGAATGGGGATAATTCCTATTGTCTCGTAGAGTATGGTGTTGAATGGATTGTACAGAACATTTTTTGGTTCTCACAGCTTAATTCTGGAGTTATTTGCTATAAGGTAGTGACAATATTCTAATAAGGGGCGACGTGTTGTCCACTAGATGTATACAGCTGTTTTCTTGCTTATTCCTGAGTTCTTTATTGCTAAACTCTGGAAATATTTGCTCCTGCATATGTTGTTAGCTCCTGCGATGTTGTTAGCATTTTATTTTGAAAATCTTACTATACACACTTACCGTAGAGATGAGCCCCCTCATATATTTTATTGGGTTTGTGTGTGGTTCTCGAGTGTGTGTATGCATTTGACATCAAGAGACACCAGCATGTTTGGATGACTTGTGCTGAACAGTTCCCTAGATAAACCGGATGATATATGTATTTGAAAAATACCCCCTTATTTGGCATTCTTTCTGATGTCTCTTAAGAAGATGTGATAATTCTAATCATATATGTATGTTTATTTGTTGTTTTAGACATACTACGTTTGCAATTCCACGTTTTCATGCATATTTCAATTTCCATTAAGTATTCACCATCACTTGAACTATTCATGATGTATCTCCCATACTAAATGGTTGTCTGCGCTTAAAACACGTTTGCTCTCTACAACCCTAACAGGGTTGACCCTGACTGCTTGATTTTTTTTTCAAAACGAACCTTTTCTTTTCCTCAGGTACAACACCATGGAATTAGAAGTGTCCCTTGCGAAGCCAATGCTGAGAGCCGAATTCGAAAACGATTTAAAGCTGATCTGCGATGGTATGAAGGACCCCGAGGTCGTACGACGACAGCAGGTAGAAAACTACAAAGCCGTCTTCAGAACCGTCATGGAAAAGATGAGGTTGCTAGACGAGAGTTTGGCTAATAGACTCGATGACCAGCCTCAGCCTGTCGCAGAGAACGAAATGGTAGAGAGGCAGCCTGAGGTCAAACCAGTTCTGAAGTGTCCCAAATGTGGAAACAATATGGTGATCATGTAAAGAATGAGACAGGGAAATTAGGATTAAAGTTTAATGGCATACTTTTTAGGAATAAGAAGAATGGTCAAGGTAAAATGCTCAGTTGTTCTGGGTTTCCCGATTGTAGAAATGTAGCTTGGTTTCCTGGTGCTGTAGCAAGTATTGAAGTTATGGATGAGAGTTGTCCAGATGTAAGTTTTCTATATTAACTGTGAGGTGATGGCTAGGCACATTTTTATTAGAAAAGATATCTAAGTATAAATTGATACTTTTGTAGATATCGTTTTGATTTAAAGCTTCATATGAAATATCTTAGTAAATATAAATTTGTCGTAATAATGTTTACTTTTTATAATGTTATTTTAGTATATGTATAATGTTTAAACAATGTCTTTTCAGCTGCATCCAAATTGTGCTAATTTTTATGTACTTCCAAGAGTGAGAGGTATATATGCATAATGTTAAACATATTAACATATTTATTGTGTCGTAATGTGTAAATATAGGTTCATGTTACGACAAATTGGTGTGTTGTGGCGTATTGTCTATAGGTGATTTACTTTTTCAGTGTGGACCAAATTATAAAAGGCTAAAAATGAAATTCAGACCAAATCTTTTCCCAGGCGAACCGAACCCTAACGTCTTGTGCATTGGGGGCTGTGATATAAACGTTATGGAAACTTTAGATATAAATACATCAGTAGTTAAAAGTGAGTATAAAACTTTACTTATTTCGATATAACAAATATTGTTTTTTACTGATATTAGGTAACAGGACTACACAGAGCAACACAACTACCAATAATACCACAAATAACAGTAGACAAACGAATTCATCCAGATCTTTCTTATCGAATACGGCCAGTACACTCTCGCCACAAAATCACACCCCCAGACAAACCCCGAACAATCCCAACTTAAGTAATATCCATATCAATAGACCAAATTTGAATAATACCCTAATGCCAAGACCTAACAATCAAAACGACTGGAATTTACCTGGACCTTCTGGGGGTCCTAGGCGGCCCTCGAGGAATAGCAATGGAAATGAGACAATTTGTTCCTGCAATCAAGCTGCTCGTCTGCTGACAGTTAGGAAAGAAGGCCCAAATCAAGGTAATAAAATAATTACAAACTGTCAATTATTATGATTGTACCGTACTGATCATTGAATTGATTTTTAATTTCAGGCAGGCAATTTTATGGATGTGCCAGCAGTGCTTGCAAGTTTTTTCTCTGGGCTGAGGATTCTAACACCACAACACCTAATATGTCTGCGACAGTGCCTTTATCGAATGTTGCCTTGAATAATGGTCAAGACGGTTATCAGTGCGGGTGTAATCAGCCAGCTGTGAAACGAACAGTATCTAAAGTAGGCCCCAATACTGGTAGGGAGTTTTACAGTTGTTCAAAAGGTCCAGAACAAGGGTGCGGGTTCTTCCAATGGGCAGATGTGGTAAAAATGCTTTTATATAATCTTAATTTCTAAAAAATATTAAACGGAATAGTAGATATTCCTTTCAGATGTTTCCACAGTTGACTTGTTTATTGATTTCAGCAGTCTAGCAATGCGTTGACTATTAGGGTGAATTTTGTACTTGTTTTAGGGGGGAAGTAGTAATGGCAATACTACAAATATGGGAAGAGGAAGTGGCGGTAATGGAAGTGGCCCTGCTTGGCAGAAAAAGAAGGGGGATCGACCTGCGCCTTATAAAAAACCGAGGACCACAACTGGTGAACCCAGAAAGTGTGGAGTTTGTCGACAACCTGGTAAGTAAAGGGCCCAACTCTATGTTTCACTCTAACTTTTGTTTTTTCTTTAAGGGCATTCAAAGAAGAACTGTCCAAACAAATGATTGCCTTATTCTTATAGTAAGTCTCATAGTCTTATTCTCATTTTTATTGTAAATATATGTAAGAACAAATCCCTTTTTCTTATCAAATGTTTCTTCCTGTCGATTTCACAATGTGCATATCTCCAAAAATACTTTGAGATTGCCACAGTCTTACTGAAATATGGAATTCTGAAACTGTCTAAAAGATTTCTGATTTCAATAAAACCAAATAACAATCACTTGATCATTAATTTATTAACAAAATTCACAAATAAAAAATCCTTAATTTTATTTCTTAACAATCTGAATAACATCCTCGTCGTGCATTATGTGGTTCATCCCAACTCTCTGAGGGGAATACTTCGTGCTAGTCCCCCATACTAGGGCGTACTTAAATTGAGCTGCTAAGGATCTGTGGATCGCATGACAAACATGTTCTACAGTAACACCTCTCCTTAATATAAGACCATCGCTGAAGTCCGGAGGCTGACCAGGTTTTTTAGTGTACACCCTGATTAGGCTCAGGTATTCCCACAGGACATACAGGAGGTAATCTAAGTTTAACTTCATATTACAACTGAAAAAAAGTGTATAGAGCTGCCGAAAAGTTAGTTTTTTCCTTACCTGACAACTACACTGTTTGGTTGCCTGGCTATTCTGTCGACTTCCTCGATGGAGATTTGATCGATCTTGTTGTAGACATAGAGGCATGGTAGGTAAACTCTATTGGCGCATATCACGTCGATCAGCTCATCTGCAGTGCAGTCTTCTCTGAAGAGGACTTCAGCATTAAATATTTTATATTCATGTAGAATCATCTGGACGAGTTTCTCATCGATGTTCGTTAAAGGGCAAGTGGAATTAAAAGAAATTCCTCCACCTTTCTTAATCTACAAACAGGATTGATTACAAAAAAAAACAACAACTTGTAACTCGATTATTTGATTGGTTATCTGATTTACCTTAAAGTAAATGTTCGGTTTGATTTTATTAAGTCTTATTCCTACACTTTCCAACTCTTTCTCCAGGAGATGTCTGTGGACATCTTTCTTTGTTGCATCTAACATCATCAGTACCAAATCGGCTGTTCTGGCTACAGCAATAACTTGTCGACCTGTAATCAAATTTTCAGTAACACTTTCCTCTAGTGGTGGTGTTATCATGGGTACCTCTTCCTTTGCCTTGGGCGGCTCCCTCGATGATACCAGGAAGATCAAGCAACTGTATGTTGGCACCGTTATATTCGATTACGCCAGGGATGCATGTTAAAGTCGTAAACTCATAGGAGGCCGCTTCACTTTCAGTTTTCGTTAGAGTCGAAAGTAAAGTTGACTAAAATACATTTGAACTTTAAGACCCATTTGAGAAATTCTAGTATCAGGTTTACTCACCTTTCCCACGGACGGAAACCCAATAAGTGCGACCCTTGCGTCCCCGCTCTTTAGCACATCGAAGCCTTCTCCTTTTTCCGACTTTTTGGCCGGCTCTAACAGCTGGGACCTGTACTTCGCTAGTTTAGCCTTAAGGAGCCCTAAGTGGTATTCGGTGGCTGAAAAAATTTGGTTTTGTAACACCGGTAAGTTACGATGAGACAGTTTTTACCTTTATTTTTTTGAGTTCTAGAGATTTCCTTTTCGATTTCGGAGATTTTCTCTAAAATGCCCATGTTTTTAAATGAACGTAGTGATCTGCTGTCGATGAAGAGGTTAGAATTAAGGGACTTTAGAGACAGAGAACAAGGTGTGAATTGAAGTTTGACGTTATTTTTGTTTTATGAGGGAAAGCAGAGCACTAATTTGAATCTGGAATGCCGCGAATTTGAACTTCTTCAGAGTAATTGAATACTTTGAATTAAGTGATTTAAAAATTATGGAATTTTCGCTGAGAATATTAACGACATAAGATGTTCAAATTGAAATACAATAGCAAAGTGCCTGGACAGACTGATGTTCGTTAATTATTACTTACCATATGCTTATAAATATTCATGATACCAATAAATTATCTGAGACATTCACGTAAACCCCGGATAAATAAAAATCCCAAACTGGTTTCTGCTTTGTCAACAAATCTCGAAGGTAAGTTCTTCAAATAAAAGGTCGACGTACGATTCAGGATTAATTCATTTAAGTAACAACTTCATGTAAAGATGCTCCTTAGTACATATCTTATTATATTGTCATATCTACATGGCGCAGGATTTGCTCAGGAGACTACAACAAGTATATTACTAGCTACATCAAGTAAGTAAGTAATCTATCATCTTGAATTCTTTTCCAGAAAAGTACCAAATTTATTTCATCATCGGTGGATTGAAAGCTAAACAGAATGAATTCCCCCACATGGTATGTTTCGACTATATTGCAACTTATTGTTCCTAAGAAAACTGTGTTGCAGGCAGCTTTAGCTTATGGAAATGCATCATCGCCTACGTTTCTATGTGGAGGGTTTCTCATTAGCGAGCAATACGTACTAACAGCAGCTCACTGCATCAGACACCCTCAATTGTAAGAACCAGTTTTCAGAAAGAACTTAAGCATTTTGTTTTAAAACAAGCATTAACTGCCGTTATTTATAATTTCATCGAATAATAGGGTTTATTAAACGTTTTAGGGGTCCGGTTATTTTTGTCCGGCTAGGCACAAACTCTATAAGACAAACCACTGACAAAGTCCAAGAAATCCCCATAGCCAACATGATACCTTACCCCAACTATAAACCTCCTAGTACATACCATGACATAGCCCTGATGAAATTGCAGAAACCAGTTAAATTCTCCAAGGAGGTTTTTCCTGCCAGGCTACAATTCACTCGAGATATAGACGAAAACATCAAGGAACTGACCACCGCTGGATGGGGTAGGGATTCCTTCGTCGGTACTCAGCCTGGCGATCTTCTCACAGTTACATTGAACATTGCGAATCGTAACAGATGCGAACAGGCATACAGTAGTTCGAAGTATAAGGAGAAGTTACCAAGGGGGTTCGATAATTCGATCCAGTTATGTGCTGGGGGAGTGAAGGGGAAGGACTCTTGTCAGGTAGGGTGTAACTGCCTGATAAGTAAAATATTATTAATTATTAAAGAATGGGAGGTTAAAATTAGCTTCTTAAAAAGTAATTCAAGAATGAGGTGTTTTGCAGCGCATTTAATGAATTTGTGATCTTGTCACCGGTGATACTTCTAGCACTATTATTATCCGTTTTAAATGTATCGACTCCCCAAGTTTACTAGCTAATAGTGAATATATCTGAAATGAATGGAGTAAAAATTGTCGCATTATGGCACAACATTATTTCTAATCAATATTTTATAGGGCGATTCTGGAGGTCCTTTGGAATATAAAATAGGAAAGTACCATTATGTGGTTGGCATCACGTCCATAGGAAAACCCTGCGGCTTGACAGACATCCCAGCGATTTACACAAGAGTATCAGCTTATTTCCCATGGATTCAAGGCATCGTGTGGCCTTAGATTTAAATCCAAAAGAGTAGAGAACAGGAATTGATTCAACATCATACTTAACTTCGGAAGAATTGTTTTAGGTACAAATTTTTAAATTTTACTATAAAATAACTTGAAAGTACATACAAAAATATTAAAAATCTATGTCACAAAGTATCTCATTGAAACCATCATTGAAAGCGTCTTCGTATTCATCAAATGACTTACACAATTGCTCATCCAATCCATCATTCAACATATCATCATAATTCTCCTCCAATTTTTGTCTTTTTGGCTCTGGAGAGAAATACTTCGTGATGTCCATCGACCCTTTGTTCACTGGACTGGTGTTCAGACGTAGCCCCGTCACCACGACGGATTTATTTTGGCTAGTCGTGGCGATTTCATTGAAATCATCACGGGACAACCCGGCCTCCATCAGAGTCTTCTGCTTTTCTTGGAGCAATAACCAGATGGAGTCGTCGGCTGTGCCGGGAGCCAGAAGGTAACGGACCACCACTTGGTTTTCCTGGCCCAGCCTGTGCGCCCTCGCTTCAGCTTGGCTAATAATCTGGAACCCAAAAGAAAAATATAATTAGACACCTGGGAGAAACAGTTTTTTTTCTGAAACTGTAGGTATGGACAATAAGTAAAGTATTTTTGGTTCCTTATAGTAACATAATAAAGGTTGTTTTACCTGTACCAAAATCAGTTTTTGCAGTTAATAAGACTCAAATTCTTATCTGTTGTATTAACATGATATCATGTTTATTACAATTACCATTGTTATTTCAAAACCCTTAACGTTAATTTACTGTTACAGATACTAATAATACATTTATTTGCATATTTATCCCTTTCTTGGTTTTGATGTGCAAAAAAGCTCATTACTACCAAAAAACAATTGATAAAAATCTTGATTATTACCCATCCCACATCCATGAATTTATTTTATTTCTTACACTTGGATTCCAGTGGAGTTCAGCAAACAACACCAACTGAGCTGCCGTCAGAGTGATCCCAGCATTAGTCGCGGTTATCGACAAGATGGCACACTGATATTTCTCATTCGATTGAAATTTGTCTATGAAATATTTCCTCTGCTCGGTCGTTGTGGCGCCATCGATCCTGATATAATCGATGTTCTTTTTCTTAACCAGATCTTCTATGGCATCTAGCATCACTTGGTGATGGGCAAAAATCAAGAATTTCACTTTGGTCTCCAATGTCTGCAGGACATATGAGCTGAAAATGAAGAATGTGAAAATAATGAAATCTTTCGTAATCAAGAAAATTGGGTACAAGCTACAAAAGCGGCTGTTTTTCTTGATTACTTGTAAACATTGTAGGAATAAATAAAAAAGCTGTAGTAAGAAATTATCATACTTGGAGCATGTTAGGACTTCCTAAGTTTCTACAAGCCCAATAAGCTAATAAACAAAACATTACCACACGGATGGGATTTTGATCTTTGCAGTCTCAGAGAAAAATGTCAGTAAAATGGTATGTCTAGCAGCTCCTTTCTTCATATTATATTTCTCTCCTAATGCCAGAAGAACTTTTCTGCTTTCCTCTGAAAATTGCTCCAAGTTAGTATCCAACTGGATAATTTCCTGCTTCTTATTAGGTAAACTCTCTAGGATATCGCCTTTCGTTCTTCGTATCATGAATTGCTTCGCGAGGATTATCTCCAGTTCTTGCAAATTAGATTTACCACTGGCGTCCCATCCGAAACTGGTGCATTTACCATCACAATACCGCTTACTGTACGTGTGAAAATTTCCAAAAAATTTATTATCAATTAAATTTAATTGTGTGAAAAGTTCACTTGGTCTAGATAAGGCTGGAGTGCCACTCAGTAGTATCAGTCGTTTAGCTCGTTTTGATAGTTCAAAAGCCGATTGGTAACATTTTGCCTTGAAACTTTTCAAAAAATGTGATTCGTCTATTATCACAACACCAAAATTTCTTTCTACGAGCTTATTAAGGCAACGGGATATTAGATTGTGTGAAACTATCAGGATTTTTGCATCACCGATATATTCCTTGCTGTTTGTTATGTACTGGACACTCATTATAGGCACTGATGGGAGATATTTCCAGATAGTTTCTTCCCACTGAGTTCTGAAATAACAAACCATGTAAAGAAAATTCATAATGGTCATTTTATGTGTTTACTTCATACTAGTTGTTGTAACGATTAAAAGGGGCCAATCTTCCATATAATAGTTTGCTATGGCCAATGCTTGAAAAGTCTTGCCTAAACCCATATCGTCAGCTATTAAACACCTTCCATTCTTGTCGACTCCAAAACTAAAAATAAAAACATAAAAGCTTATACAAACAGTGCAAGGAAGAAAAGTAATGACTATTACTTCAGTCCTTCTAATTGGAATGGTAACAACGTGCTACTTAGGGCTGGATCTAGTTTTGTCAAATCGACATTAACTTCTCTTTTTGGCCGATTCATACATTTTAAGACAAAACCAGGTAATGGCTCTAGGGCTACTTTGGGCTTTAGGCACTTCATTTTTTCGATAAGCAAGTTATGGTCCTTGAGGGCGAAGTTCCATTTACGAGTTTTCAAGTCTTAAACAGTTGAGTAAGATATAGGAATATTACATACTGGGATTTCAGATATTTACCATATATTCTAGATGGCATGGTCTTAAAAACCTGAAGAGCATCCTCACTGAATTTACTTAACTCCACATTGAATCTGCTATCCGATATCAACACACATTTTGCTGTGATCACACTTTCCATTTGCCCATAGAAATTTTTAGTGTTTATCGCTTTGAAACCGGCCATTGTAACTATGAGTTGAACACTTAATAAACACGAAGGTCACCTAAACAGGCACATCTACGTGACTTCCAAAACGCAGGAACGTTTTTGACCAATTGATGTCGACATAGAGAAATAATATTTTTCTATGAATTTTGAATCCTACTTGCCTAACCCTCAATTGTCAACAGGCGACAACTAGTTACAGAACAAATATTTCGATGTAGGTTTGTTCGTTCGTAAATCATGGGACTCAAAGTTGTAAACTTCGCAGGATTCAGTACAGTAAATAGTACCAAGGTTTTAAATACGAAGTTTCCACTGAATTGTGGACTACAAGGGGCTACAGGTGTTATGGTCGATCCAAATACTTTCTCACTAGGCCGATCCTCCCATAAGACTTTCCTGGCCCTGCACATTGCACAGCCGCCTACATGTGAGCATGAAAATCTTCATATATTCGTTTTTCATTGGTTCCTAAATTGTCATTGTCAAACGGTTAGTAAGTGGCACCTAATTTGAATGCAGTGAAATTTCACATCCAAAATAAATCAAATTTGTACCATCGTGCACAACTAATCATGTATTTTTTTGTATCAGAAATAAACTGCATATTTCAAAGTTTACTGCTGCACACAGCCTGCAATTAAGAGAATTGGATTACATAGGGTACCACCCGCTTGAAAATGTTAATTCCCATAAAGAATGGAAATAGGAACTGTACCGGGCAACTTTAACAGGGCCGGCTCGTCGCGTCCAGAGGGTGCATGAGGTGCACAGCATGCAGGTTAGGTCGCTAGTAAGCTCGGGGTGCTAAAAATGAAAATACATTTATTTATAAACACATCCACATAAATAAGGAGGAAAAAATGCCATAATCTAAAGAATGGGAACCTATAGAGTCACCTGACAATGTAGAATAACCAACCACATGGAAGACAGAATAAAGGTCGATTTAGACAAAAATTGGTGATGTGTCCATCGTATAACTCTGATATGAGGCATACTTTATTTAGCGAAAAGTAAAGGACTATGCAAATATTCATGAGGATGTTTGGGTAAGTACCATAAAATAGTTTCCCTCTGTTTTGAGCGGGGCTTGTTACTTATTACGAACCATGGTCGGTAGCTGGGAGTTGTGGAAATTTGCCATTGATATCTTTCACGACCACTTATGGTGACAACGGCCACTGAGCCCTTTTGACCTGAGATTAAATGATCATTTCATTTTTTACCAGAGAAGGTTTACACGTTCTCCATAAATTTACAAGCTCTTATCAATTACACTTATACTACTTTTTGATTTGTTAAAAGTGTGTTAAATAAAAGTTGTTGGTATTAAGTAAAAAGCTAAGTGAAATTGTAATGAATGAAAAAAGTAACACGTCATTTTAAGCAGCTTAAAATAAAACAAGAAAAAACTTAGGTATTAATTAATTTTCTGTTAGAAATGTTAATTTATTTAAAGAACGAAATTGTCAAAAGCAAGAAAGTGCCCTTTAGGAAAATGTTTCAAACGAAAGTTAACATTAAATAGCTAAGTCATGCATTTAAACATAAGCTTAAAAAATGCATAAAAGTTACATTTTGATATGGTGAGCCTATTGTTGCAGTGATGTGTTAGTAAATACCTTTCTTTTATTCGATCTTTTATGTATATTTTGTTACTTTTTTTTTTGATTTTTTCATTTGGATCTTTCTCGTATTAGTGGATTTTGTTGCAGTAGTCCGGTGCATAAAGTATCACTGTTGCATTTTCCTTATCTGCTGAAAGAATCTTGATATTTGGGACAGTTTTTAATTAAAAGGGTGCTTGTGTTTCTTCTTTGCTTATGTTTGTTGCTGGTTTTGCAACATAGTGCAATTACTATTTTATTACTTACACGATATTCGACTGATATATCGCTGCTTTCTAGTAATCAATATCGATTAACTATACGAAGGTAAAAACACTTTCGAGATAGTACAACAATGACATAAGTAATGTCATTCGTCTTTGACCGATTTTAATAAAAAACGCATAGATTCAAGTTTCTAGACAACAAAGTTTCAGCCTTTTGTAATGCATATGACAAAGTTAAAACGGCTGTATGAAAACAAAAGTAGCCTACATCTTGACTTAAAAAAAAGTGGAAAACCGTACGGTCCTCTTGATCCATGATAATGAAGAGTATAAATTTTACAAGTTCTAAACAAAAAGGCATGTCCTTGTTGGAACCCAACAAGTCCAACCCGTCCAATTCGGATGTCGGAAGTGTCCCCACCACTGAGGAGTTACGCCTATGATAATCGCGGATCAGCGCCACAGGCGGCATCTACCTGCACCAGCTCCTCATGCGATTCGTCGTCACCATGGCCAAGACGGCCTTCTTCGGCATCTCTTGGAATTCGGAGTTCCCTGCTGCTGCTGCTGCTGTTGCTGGAGGTGGTACGAACAGGTCACAATGTTACGTGTTAAAATTGTGTCGAGCAATTTACAAGGGAAGTACTACATTAATGTAGTTAATGTGTAAGATTGCTGCTAGAGTTTTTTGAATTATGGATTGTTAAGCATTAGCTAACAAGAGAAGAAAGTTAATTGAACATTAAATGTGGATTCGTGAAGGGACGACACTGTATATATGTAAATTTGAAAAGACATACAGGTATAAAATAACAATATAATTGATATTCGTAGATCAAGTCTTTGGTTCGTTGAAAAAAAGAAACTTCCGAAAGCATAGCAGAAAGTAAGAATTCAAGGTAAATTAGGAAGATTAATACAGATGACAATGGGAAACAGTAACAACAAATGAAGATAAGTATAGCGCTAAAATGTAGTTAGAAGCATAAATAGAGGTCACTTTGTGATACAAGGAAGGATTTAAATATGTATAGCTTAAAATGATAACATAGTAATTATCTCGACAGCAGAAAAAATAACAAACAATCCTTAAATAAATTATAAGACAAGGTGTGGGTGGATATGTCGAAGTTCACTTCAATACTGTTTATGAAATATTTTATTACTGTTTATTTGCTGTATTTTTTCCCGAAGAAATGGTCACAGAAAATAGGTCATGTTTTGATTAATTTCTTATATCGACAACGATTCAAAATTTGGAGCGCGGTTTCAATTTTTCACCCTCCATCTCTTCATGAAAAAAAATGATAGGTCGGAAAAAAAACCAAACCCTAGTAGGAGATAGATAGGAAATAGTCCAGATATCGATTTCATTATTAGAGCCGGCCCTGGCTAGCAGGTGTCGTATCGGAATTCGGGGAATCACACCGTGGAACGAGACAATTCGAAAATTCGTAGCGATCCTAGTGCGTTTTTGGCCGTAAACATCGGAAGTAAGAATCTGGCGTTGTTGTGATCTGAGAATAAGAAGTAAATAGCGGCAGTCGTCCGATTTCCGGGGGCGAAGAAGTACCTAATCGTCGAGGTTTCACCGGTAAAAGAAATACGAATGACGATTTCTCAACGGGGATGGGAGTAGTAAAATAAAATGAAGGTGAGTACACGATCAATCGACAAGTTCAATCCTACTCATCAAAATCAGAAATGTTACAGATCGGCCGAGTGCTCTTTATGAATTTTATTCATGGGTGGCGGGGATGATAAAACCATTTGTTTTACAGCATTAACTACCCTAGTAACATTTTTTGTTGACTTTGTTAGTAGGTGTTATTACAAACTCCCTTACGAACTGTTTAATATTGGTCTTCTAAGGATGTACCTATGGCTGATAAATCGTTATAAAATAGTAGTACTATACATGAAAACCCCACCCCGTAGGACAACTACTAATTTTTGTTGTCATCTTTTAGAAATTACTCATACAGGTTTAAGTAGATTTGTTAGATTAATCGCACTGCTTTGTTAAAAATGATTTTTGAAAAATCCACATCTCAAAAATAGGGATATGATTTTTGGGTCTATTCGTGTACTTTTAGTTTTAGGGATTTTTCTCCTTCTTTTGAGCATGAAATGTCAAAATCTAGTGAATATATAAAAGTTAAATATCATTTTTCCTAAATTCATATCCATCATTACTAAAAGTAAACGTTTTATTGAAGTAATTTTATATTTTTGAAGAAAATCGAATCTATGGTTTTTTTTAGGAAGTGTTTTAAACAATAGAAAGCCTGAATTATGCAAACGAAGAGATTTTGTGGTACCTTGTGAAAAGTTTGGAAGGCCAGAATCAGTTTGAACTGTTAAACCTTTCAATTTTAATTGTAACTATTTTAGAAATCTAGAACGAAGATTTTAAAGGTAAACAATTGAAATTTAAAATTGTTCCATACGTTTTTCTAGAATTTCAAGCTACTGAAAGTGGTTTCAAGTCGAATTCAGAAGGTTCATGCAAGTTTCAAGTTGTTTCATTCTTCAAAGGCGACTGAAAAATATAGATTTTCGTAAATGGCCTTAGATAGGTTCTGTAAGCTTTCTTTTTATAATTTCAAAGGTAGAAAATTTGAATTATAAAATTTTCTGAAAGTATCCATCGTTCCTAGTTGTTATATAACTTTCAACATATAAAGCTTTTCAAATGAGAGGATGGTTTATGAGAGCTTGAAATAATTTCATTTTAACTTTGTTTTTCACCTTTCCTTTTGAAAATTTTTAGACCAAAATAAAAATGTTAGTTTAACTAACCTTACTCAAACTGCTATCCTTATTTACTTTTAGTAACACTTAAAAAGTCTAAACATATTTCCTTGAAACATTCTTGTTACAAGATAGATATTTCCAAAACAAGTCCAAAATCAATTAATAGAGGGCAGTATAGAAGAAAAGTAGAATTGTTAAATTATTCACAACTCGGCATTCTATTGAGAGAATTAATTCTTGCTTCAATACTGAAAATGGATATATTGTGATTATGAAATAGAAGAATTTTTGGCGGTTGCATTTGTAAATTAAAATGTGATTCTATTTATTCAAGACGGACTATTACAATTAATCTAGAGAAATTGTCCTTAAGGTATATTTAAAGTCAGGAGTTTAAGAGCAAAGAACATATGTTTATCTAAATGAAAATGAAACTTTTACTTTTGTTGTTTGTAATGAAAATGATGAGGCTTATATTTGTGTTCCATTTGTAAGAATCAGGGTGTCATTTAAATTTTGACTTTCAGTAAAGCTATTTGGTGTCCACCGTAGACTTATTACACATAAAAGTGTATACTTGATTAGTAAAAAGCTTCGCAAGTTTTGCAGAGAAAGGGGTATCACCATCTAAACGTGGTGGAAGTTCCATGGGGCAACAGGCAAGTCAAACGTTATAATCGCACAATCATAGACTCTCTCTCTCTCTCTCTCTCTCTCAACAATGTGAGTAACTATTAATGATGCTTGGTGGGATGAAAAGGTTATGAATTGTGTCTTATTGGTACAATTAAAGTCAGACACTAATAGGGTATTATGTTGTTTCACAGGGACGATTTCATTTGAAAGATCGACGAGAAGTTGACATGACTGAAGTTAGTAAGAGAATGAAGAAGTATTTTGGAGAACGTCAGGCGAATCAAAAGAGGCGTCCGACCTTATAACGTCTGCTACCTGGTGCTCATCAAAATGATCAGTACGCCAGCTCAAGGGGCAAGTCAGAAGGTGCGAACAAAGTGGCAGAATCCATTCAGAGTCGTGGAGGAGCTGATATAGAATGGCATAAGTCCCAGGGCGATGTGTCGTAGATTGCTGTATATGTACAATCTAGGTACCCTAATACTTATTTTTATATTTCCACAAAATCGCTCTTATTTTTTTTTTATACTTGGCCAAGCATGTTGTTTTTATTGTCTTAGATAAGTTGTGCCTGATAATTCTAACCAGTTAGTTTTATTTAATTTCAGTAGTAATTCCAGTAAACCTTGGTGTTTACTTGCATCTCACACTCAAAATGGTTAATTTTTAGTTAATACCTTGGACGAGTGAGGACATTCATTGTGTCAGGAAGAACCGAATATTAAGGAACCTACAGCCCCATTTCGTAGCTAGAACCGAGTGTAGCTGCCGACTGACATCGCTGCGACTCAGGGATTCAGGTGCAGAAGATCCAGGGATCTACTGCAACCAACTAAGAGACCGGAGGAATTCCGATAAGTAAGAGGTAGATAGATGAATAAGGGAATTTGAAAGTAAATAGTGGATTAGGGCAGACATTGTTTTGTGCTATGAAATTGAACCTAAGAGAATGGTGTGTTTTTCAGGCAACTGACTGAATTATTCTTAACAATTATGTAAATCTTACTAAATGCAATGTGATATTTTCTAATTTAGACATCATTATAGGATAAATTAAATGAGATATTTCTGTGATCTATTGTGAAAACGAAAAAAGAAAATTAGTTTTTTTGACATTAAAATGAAGAGAATGCAAGATCATTTATACAGATTACTAAAACGTTGATTACTATAACTTTTCAAGCCCTTTCAAACCTTTCAAGATGAGCACATTCAAATATTTTATAGAACAATGAGGGCGCAGTTACAAATCGATAATAATTAGTCACTTCCTTTCGATTACCACCTTTGAAGACTGAAACAACTTTGTCTTTTTTTCTGTAAGCCATATATTTGATACCAATTTTCATTTATAAGATCGTTCGTGAGTTTTTCTAAAGAATATTCGCTGTAATTGCTTCACGTGACAATTATTCGTGCAGTAGTCGTTTTAAAATCAAGTTTTACAAATATTGTGGGATGATCTGATATTACATTCTCAAAAACACGTCTTAAACAAGTATTGTTAACATTCACAAAAACATTATCTATGGTTGTGATACTAATCCATCCAACTTGGCTATTTTACAAGACCGTTTCTTATACTATAAATCAATGGAACATCTAAAAACTATGTAAAATCCAATGTTAAACCCCAAGTTTCAGTATTAAAGTTACCTCGTACAATCAGTTGCATATTACATTGGTATATGTGATTTTCATAACACAATCAAGATGTTCTAAAGAAAATATTTATATCACCTGTTAGTGAGCTGTAAACTAGAAAAAACACAGAATTATAAAATAGGACTAGAATTAGTATTCGTAACTTCTAACAAGCCTTTGACTTATTGAAAAGAAAGGAACTTACAAAAGCACAGCAGAAAGTGGGAACTCAAGGCAAATTAGAAAGATTAATACAGATAATGGGAAATCTAAGAAAGTGTAATAACAGCAAAAGGACAAATAGAAAAGCTAAAGGTAAATAAGGGAGTAATATCAGGGTAGCGTTGATATATGGTTAAAAACATGAATATGTCACTTTAGGAACAAGGAGAGCTCAAATTATGCATACCTTAGACCGATAACATAATAGTTACCTCGCAATTACGAGAGAAGGTCTGAATATGTTGAAGCTCATTCAGCATTATTCATGGACCATTTTATTATTTTAATACTGATCAGTCATTGAATTACGGGACCTAAGTTAACTTAATGCCAATCGTTATTTCAATCAGGGCAACTTTAACTGAATCAGTCTACTAAGTAATTGAGATACTCTTGTTCATTTATTCTGCAATTAATGTTTTTTTATCGACAATTTAATTAGCTCACTGAAACTTCATGTAAAATTAATAAACGTTTTGTTTCAAATAACGTTCACCGAACCTGTAAAGAGACATCCATCCAGAAGTACCAACTTAGGTTCATTTTAATTAATCATCATTTCTCTTGCTAACCCTCTAAATACAGTAGATAAACATTCAATTAAATATTTTGTGAGAAAATTCGTGCGCCAAAGTGTAGACAGGTCATAGACGAATGTATTTTCTAACAACAATCACCAGAAAACTTCGTATAAAAGCATCAAAATTCATTGAATGAATGAATGTACCTGATATATTCCCTACAATGAAGGCGATGTTATTTTGACCCTCCAGTCAAGCCCTTTTTTCATTAATAGGGAGCGAGGCTGCTCGATAGGAGGGTCTGCATTGTACACGACCTACTCTGATTGGCCGATTTACGCCCTTCTGATCCCTACAAGCCACTCCTACCATAACGATCGGCTCTGTTCAGGATAAAATATTGGATAGTAAAAGTTACGATGTTAAAATGGGGCTCAGACAATAAGACACTATCAAATAATGCTACAAATAGATTCAAATATAAAGGAGTAATGCTATCAAATGATAGTTATCAGCTAATAAAGTTGCAAGAGTAATTTAGAAATGCTAATGTATTTATGGACATACATATATGTAGTGGAAGTATTTATTCATTTATTTGAATAATTTTTATGTAAAGTTTCCAATAACTATAAAGTGTAAGCTAAAGCTGAGTATTAGTTGTCATAACATTCCTACGGCGTTACCTTGTAAAATAAAGCAATCCAAAATTTCTTTCAAGTTCGGACGTTTTCTAAAGGCCGAAGCATGTTTCATTGTTGATAACAAGTCTAAAGGAAAATTTCACAAGAGGCGGATTTAATATAATACACCCTCTGTCTTTCCATCACTCTGGTCTGCGAAATTGTTTAAAAAGTGACAATTGAGGATCTTTCAAATGTCCACAAAGTTTTAGAGAATTGTTATTAAATATGCTTATTTTGTTTAGGTTACAAGTATTTCTCACCTACTGCCCCATGAGAAGCTCGATGAAATCGAACAAATCCTCCCGAAAGGTTCAATGAGGACTGGAGGAGTTCAGGATGCCATCTGCCTTTCAGGACTCCACGACGGTCTTGTCGTGTGTCTTCAGCTGCTCTGTCACCAGCCATATTCAGTCTCTCTGGAAAAATATGTAATCAAGTGTGGAGGAACCAAAGCGTTGATGTATTTTTCATGTTTCAAGGTAAATTGAGGCAGTTTTCGCTTCATTGGAAAAGTGTTAATGCAAAATTCGCTTGTAAGGCTGGCTTTGTTGGCAAATAGTTATTTAGATTGTGGAGTTAGTAAATAATAAGTCATTATTAAATTGAGAATAGTGTAGCATTCTTTAGTGCCAAACACTTGTTTTTTGCGAAATGCCAATTTATGTAATCCCTTTTGATACAGTTTGCTTAATGATTCATGAAGTTTCAAGGATAATAGTTTCGAGACTATGTGGCCATAGTCAGTGACTCATCACAGTCGTCGTTTTAAGAAGCCATATGAATTATTACTTGAATACACGCTGTTGATAATCTCTGAAATTTATTTTCGAAATGTTCATATCGTTTAATGTATACACGGCTATTTGCTCATCTAGGTGCATTTACTTGTAAAAATATACATAATAATTTAAATTGATTCCACTAAAACTTATTCATAAAAGATTAACCGATTGGTCGAATTTAGTGAAACTTTACTCAATTGTTTAGTAAAGTTTCCTAAACAACTGTGCAGAGTTTTAAAAAGTTATGTAAAGTATCTTAGTATGTGTCATCCAGACAAATGACTGCGTGGAAGCTGTAAAAATTGATAATACCACTAAGCTGTTTGCCTTTCAACTTTATTGTAACGATTATCAACAGTTTGATAGAATTTTCTTAACAGATGAACAGTTTTAAGCATTTGGACAGTTTTATTTGGATGTGCATCAGAATTGGAAGTGTTCACACTTTCACGAATTCATAAAACACTTACTGATACTTCGAGTTTGTTCAAAATTTATATAAATGGTCAGTAGAGTTTCCTTAATTACTAAGCAGAGTTGCAAAAAGTTTTGTATAGTATTTCAAGAAATATACTATGATTACCGTGGCACAGGTCGGAGTAAAAACTGTCTATAGCTTCAAAAATCAACGTTACTGTTTCGTTAAATGAAACGTTCCTCAATAGTTCAATAGAGTTCCTTTAATAATGTAGTTTTAAGGATTTCTGTTAAATATTTTAAGAAAATTGCTGTAATAACTAGATACAATATTGTATTCAATTTAATTGTTATTATTATTGTTGTGGTTGTTGTAATTTTTAATTTTAGTGTGCTCTATTCCATTGATAGCAGTTGTATAGGTTTTGCAAGTGAAATCGTGGGTACCTTGATGGGTTTTACCTGTACGTGTCCCTGTGAGCTCAAATTAATAAATAGCTGTTAGAATAGAACATGTTAATTATTTAAAATGTTACCAATAAGTCATTTGGTTGCTAAGTTTCTTGTAATTATGTCAACACTTAATAACGTTAAAAAGATTTAGAATGGTCAATTACTGGGACGTAATTCATAGTGGAAACTGATGACAGTTTCAAAAAATCATAAGAACACTGCTCCTGCTTCAAATATATTGAAACTACTTACGTATTCAACAAAGTCTCCTAAGTAACTTGATATAGTTTCAATAATTTGAGTGGTTATGTCGCATATTTTGTTTTAACTTTAATTAACCTTTATTACCTACCTACACTTGTAAGTCAGTCTATAATTTACCTTTGTATGTATGATTATCGATTTCAATAACACGAGATGTCAAATTGTCATTGGACACTATAATTTACAACCAGTAATAATAAATTTTAGGGTTTAACCTGAGTAGACCTCACTTTCTAATCACTGACATGACAAAAGAGAAATCCTAACAGAAGGAGATATACCTGCACCTGATTTTTGTCAACGCCTCCTTCGAGAAACTGACCAATTACAGTACAATGTCAGAAGAGTTTTAGCAGTGTAGCAACAATTCAGTTAGAAACGACTATCAGAAAAATTTCAAAATTCAAACACTGTTGTTGAAAATGTTGAAACTACTCAATTGTTGAGTGGGAATTTTTTAATAGGTGAGCGCAGTTTCATGAACTTATATAATTCTCTTAGACTTCCTGGCTAGTTTTAAAAATTCAAAACACAGTTACTGGTTTTCCAAATGTTTTTGAATTTCACTTGTGTTTGAAAGAGTGTCCTAAGAGCTGAGCAGAAAATCCGTTATTTCATGAATCAATTTAAGAAATATGCTACACCCTTGATGATAAACAAATGTATTAAACACAGAATAGTCAATATGGGGCTTTAAGAACTGTTTTTAGAAAAAATTTGACTTCTTCCTTTTATTGCACCATGTACTTATGCTTGTACGATGCATATTTGATCTTTATTAAAAGGGCATCTTAAGAATTCATCAGGTATACATGAAAACAGTAGATTAATGAAAAATAATACTTTCGATTTCAAAATTGTAAGAACTTAATCACAATTAACTAAGTAATCCTTTGGTTCTACCTCGTATCACTTCATTTTGTCACATCGCCGGCACGTTAGAGTTCATGCCGTTGATATTTCCAAAAATCCATAAATTATTAGTTATTCAATTATATTTAACCGTTCGGCAGATCTTTTACCAACGGCAGAATTTCAAAATGTTCTCTGGAGCATTTCAAAAAATAGTCCTTATGTTACTACGTCATACGGCTGAGTGGCAGTTTAATAATTCTAATTCATAATACTCATGTATTCCCCTGAATGGGAAACTCATCTCAGTAAAATTAATTATCGAATTTATTAAACATAGGACAGTCTACAATAATGAATGTATTTACTGATTTTAGTACAACTTTTCCTCCTTGTAATTAGATGCCGTTTTGACTACTTTCGTACCCACTTCGAGGTACAACGTGATGATAATCGACCAATCAGAGCTCATCATCGCCTTGGGACGTTCCTCCTTTCTAGAATCCGGTGCTGTCCGCTTCGACTAGCGACGAAGTCGCGTCACTTGTTGTTCGTTCCTCTTTTAATTTTGATTTTTCGCGGATTTTCCGAGTTTTCACGGGAGCAAAGTGGTGGAACCTATCGTTCATTATGCGACCGTCACTTTGAGTGTAATTTTTTTAAATTTCAATCGGGTTTTTCGAAGTTACGTGATAGACGCCGTGTGCTAGGGGCGGCCGCCATGAGGGAGAGACGCCATCGCGATCAACCTCAGGTTAGTTCTGTTCCTAATGAAAATTCAAGTTGCCCAGTAATTTCTTTCAACTTTCTTTCATCCTTTTAAACTGATTATCGCCTGAGGGGCGAAATTAATTAACGTTAATAATTAAAGGTGAATTTGATTTCATCGATTTGACCATCTGATCGATCAGGTGATCGAATCTAATGGACAATCGATATTTTTAAGGGTTTAACTATGAATTTTCATCGTTTGAAACTTTTACGGTTCTTTTATTCCTGGAATGACGCCGTATCCGGTACGGCGAATTCCTTGCGCAATCCATGCGAGCTTTTGTCAATGTTTGAAAGTAGATGCGCAGTAGCAACGGTCCGTTGAACCGTCGATCTTCCCTCTCCGCCATCTTTCTCCCTGTCGACGCGAAAGCCGTTACAAGTGTCGGTTCGTTCACTCAAGTTTTCGGGGATTTTTCGGGTTTTCACGGGAGGAAAGTGGCGGAAGTGAACGTGTATAATGCGTATAACGTTTTGAGTGTAAAATTTTTCAAATTTCAACCGGTTTTTACGAAGGAATGAGGGCGACGCGTAGCGAAGGAGACGCCATCGCGAAATTCAAAGGTTAGTTCTTTTATTTTCAAAGCGTCCTGTGTTATATCATTTATCTTGTACTCTAATTAGCGCAGAAGGGGCAAAATCAATTAAAACGGGTTAGTACTTTCAAGGGTGGATTTGATTTTGGTGATTACTGTGACGTCATCGCGTCTTTTCTATTCTAGAAGTTTCTAAAGCTAATCCCAGTAATTGCTTAATTTTTATCAAATCTATTTAAAATACATGAACTCTTTCCGACAAAACAATTTCGGGAAAGAGATCTAAGAACACCCGACGCTCAAAAGCGGACCGAATTCTCGGAAGCCTTTATTCTTCCACTCGACCCATTTGGATAATTTTGTCAAAGTGAACATAAAATTTTTTCTCCGATCTAAATTCACTGCTTAATGCCCCGGTCTCTTTAATTTCATATGCGAGACACGTTTAAAAGCTTATTTACGAACTGATAACGCTACAATGTAAAGGATTCGCCGAAATCTTCGTACCGCACTCTACACAGAAACGTATTTTACTATTAGCTCGGTCTAGACAAAAAATAAACGTTGAATTTTTATATTACGGGCTTTTGAAGGTTTTATATGGTAGAAAGGGCTTATTGAATAACGATTGTATAAAGATATACTCCAAATTCGGTCCTTTTTTGTTATAAACACCGCCCAAAGTTGGAAAATTCATTATTTTTGCTATAGGTTGAATGTATCTCTGCTATAAGGTAACAGAATTGTTGAATAGTTTATGAGAAATGCTATATACAGTCGAACCTCTATTCAACGAACCTCTATTTAACAAAATTCTCTATTTAGCGAAATTTTGGTTAGAACCGTGAATGTCCCATGTTATTAATAAATTTCTCTCTATTTAGGGAAGACAATCTCTATTTAACAAAGTACAGATAGGGTTATAAACCCATAGCAGGTACCCGGTAGTCTAAATTTCAAGAATGTTCACTCTTATCCTTTCCTAGATTTTTAATGCGGTCATTACGCGGTATTGCTGCCTGCATTTTTTCAGATTGTTTGTTTAAATCTTTAAATTAGTGCGAGGTATTTTTTGAAAACGCAGTATTATTTAAATGCGAAGCGCAATCAAAAATTACAGACTTCTTTAAGAATTCTTAAGTTAAGTCCACATCTGATGTTTTCGTGAGGACCTAATACGGCTTTTGTTTCTTTGTACATTATGTATAATAGCCCTGATAATAGCTTATATGTTTAATCATACATAATGCACGTTCATGTAAATACATATTAATTCATATGTTACATGTATGTATTATTATATATGTATTACGTTCATTAAACTTCACTCAAAACTACAACTTCAATCATAAAATCATTTTTTATGTCGATTAAACATACATCATTTATATATGTATATACGTATAATACATAATAATTCGGTCTATATATACCGAATTATTCTATATAACGAATTTTCTATATAACGAAGTTTTTTCAGCGGATTTAGGACTTCGTTAAATAGAGGTTCGACTGTATTTATCCCAGGGACCATTTATTTGAGCACTTGGACTTGCCCCAGCGATGCATCTATAGAAATTTAATAAAGCTGTATTTCTTAAGAATTTGTTGTTAAAAACATCGATTAAAAAGGAGTCACTTTTTTGCTTATAAAAAAAATTGAATAACTCATTTATAGTCACACTATTAGTCCAGTCGTCAGCCATTTTCTCGTGGAATTTTGGGAATCGTGGTCAATTTCTTTGAAAATTGGGATTTAGGTAGTATTTATAACCTTCTTCAAAGTTGAACTTGTGCCGAAATGTGGTTTTTCTCTAGGGGTGGAATTTTTTAAATCATAGTAAACCAGCAAACCGATAGATTGATTAATTCTAAGCAACTTTGGTTCTATAAAGTTTTTCTTGGATATTTTTCAAGTTATTCACGATTGAAACTACACAATTTTCATTGAAAAAAACTAATGTTTTTTAACCGTTTTTCGCGAATAACTTGAAATGTTTTCATTTTATCGGAAAAAACATTCAGAACAAAACTGTAGATAATAAAAAAACAGATTCGTTTTAGAATGACCTCTGTAAACCCAATAAGGGCCGAGTTATTGCTCGTTGAAGGATGGTTATTTTTCGAGAACCCCGAAACTGAAAATCTTCAACCTTCAATAACTTGAAAATGGTGAAATTTTGGGGAAAACTCAATGATCTTTTTTAAAGTAAATAAAAAAACCTTTAAAATGAGTACTCACAAAGGTCTTTTGCATAAGAATTGACTGATTTATATCAAAAATAAAGTAACACCTTTCTTTTTTTTAATTTAAAAATTACACCCTCGTCATTACCACCCTGATAAAAATTAAGCTTAGGTAACCCACTTGCAATTAACTTTATGTAGGTATTGTTAACATGATCTATGTGATTTAACAGGTTTAGAATGCTTATTTTAGAAAAAAAAATAATTGTTTAAAATGCAAATCGAATTTCCCAAATTTGAAAAAAATACATTTTTCTTAAATAAATTACAAACTATTCTAGATATGAAAAAATGTTTAAAATGTTAATTGTAGAGTTTGCCTCACTGAATTATTCGATTTTTTGTTTATCTTTGTATCATAAAAATTGAAGGAGATATGGCGGTTCGAAGTTTGCATTCGCGTACTAATTATATAGAGCAAGAGCCCACGACGGCCAGACCTTCATTATTTTATAGAAGTTGAAAGTTTCTCTGTACATGTCTCCTATACAGGTAAGAACGACCAACGACTATAGAGTTTGGGTTGTGGTTACCTGGGCAGGTAACAGGTAGTAAAGGTGTATAAAATAGTACTTAAAATTTGTTAAAGTATAAAGCTCAATTTTTTAATATTCCCTTCGGAATAACTTTAGAAATCTCGTCATCCATTGCCGGACACTTATGACAGTTGCTACCCCCTGCCAGACACCCCTAAACTTTAATAAATTACAATTATACTTTCGTTACAGTATAAAAGCTAAATTTTATATATGTTACTTGGGGACCTATAAAAAGATGTTACCTCAATAACCGGACAGTTTTCGTGGTTTTTACATCTTTCCAGACACATCGAAAGTCCACTGTAGATGCGAATGCGAATGCTTAGTCGATTACTATTTTTTAAGATATCTAATAAAAAATAATTTTATTACGTTCATAGCCATGTTGTATAAAGTAAACAATGTTTGTTTAATATCATAAAAATATAAAAAAAAGTATGATTACAAGTAAAAAAAATATTTAAACTTATTTATTAATTTAAACATTGTCGTTCATGTTTTCACTTTCTTCATCACTGTGTTTTGGTGTTTTTACATGACCATTATGGACTGCGAAGATTACGTCTTGAGAATAAGAATGCACTTGACGAGCACATTTAAGGCTTTTCATCCGTTTTTCATTACATCCACCTAGAAGAGTATAGTAAAAGTCCAGTAATTGTGGTGGTATCGAAACTTCTCCTGACATTAAATGTTGTGTTGTTAAGTTTTTTGTCGGTAACTTATTTTTTCAATTTGCAGTATTAATTTTCTTAAAATTAATGCAGCTTTTTGCAAAGTATTTTCAGTTTGTAAATTTTCAATTATAGTATCGTCTATTGCTTGCAAGTAATTGGGTGATATTATTTTTTTATTGAGAGTAGTAAAAAATTTAATATCTTTTGAAAATTTTTTCAAAATTTTTTCTTCTAAGTGGTGCGCAGTAAAAACGGAATTTATTTCAATAGAATTTTCTTTAAATATCTTTTCCAATTCATCGGTGTACACTCCATGTAAATATACTAATAAATAACAGCGCCCTTTTTTAATTACGTCTTCCTCTATGATGCCACTTATTTCGTTAAAAGCTAATTGGTGATATTCTCGATGAAAATGCCAATCACTTTTACTGGATGGTTTTTTAGAAGAGGATAATTTATTATTGAAACTGACTCTACATTCTGTGTGGTACGATATTTTTGGACCAGAAATTTTTGCTAATTTATTTAATAATTCTGTAAACTCCTCTCGACCTTCAATGTTGTGTAGTACACTAGATTTAAATTGGTTAGTATCGGTTTTGTGGAGTGGAAGCATTTTTGAGTTTTTTTTTTACTTTTCCTGTCACAAAATACACAAATATTTTCATAGTTGATATTATTAGCTTCCTTTCCAGTTAAAATATTTGCATCCTGAGTTGAATCATTATTTTCACTAACATCTGGTTCACAAATTTCAATATTTTCTTGAGAAGTTGTAGCTTGAGGTTCTATTGAAGATTCTGTAGAGGAAGACTGTAAATGAGATGGTTCTGTGGTTAACTTAGGTGTCAATGACGAGGTTGTTGAGCTACTGTTTGTAGGTACACTAGCTGATTTTTGTTTTTCACTGTTTTTTGTAGATTTTTCAGGTTCAGAAATTAAATATTTTTTCATAAGTCCTGTAAATGCTTTATAACATTCCCCATGATATCCATTTTCTGTATACTCATCAGGTAAAATAATGTCTTTATATTTAAGGTTATATTTTTTTCTGACTTTCAAAACAGTTTGACATTTTTTTAATGTTTCTTCCGAGAACAATATTATTTTACCATCACTTTTATTACAAACGAAACAAATTAATGTATCTCCCATGATAACACTTTTCACTAAACTTATACTTTTATTTCACAAAAAACTGCACAAATATCAATTATAAAAAGTTGTTTGCATCTACACATAATAGTTCAATTTGTCACTAAATAACAGATGGTACGCAGTAAAAGAACGCACTCGACTAAGCGCTCTATCTCACTCGCACCCGCTTGAACAGTTGTTACCTCACACTCGCATCTACAGTGGACTTTCGATGTGTCTGGCAAGATGTAAAAACCACGAAAACTGTCCGGCTATTGAGGTAACATCTTTTTATAGGTCCCCAAGTAACATATATAAAATTTAGCTTTTATACTGTAACGAAAGTATAATTGTAATTTATTAAAGTTTAGGGGTGTCTGGCAGGGGGTAGCAACTGTCATAAGTGTCCGGCAATGGATGACGAGATTTCTGAAGTTATTCCGAAGGGAATATTAAAAAATTGAGCTTTATACTTTAACAACTTTTAAGTACTATTTTATACACCTTTACTACCTGTTACCTGCCCAGGTAACCACAACCCAAACTCTATAGTCGCTGGTCGTTCTTACCTGTATAGGAGACATGTACAGAGAAACTTTCAACTTTTATAAAATAATGAAGGTCTGGCCGTCGTGGGCTCTTGGGCTAATAGCTCATCCAAGCCCTTTGAACCTGAACCTGCTTATGATTTAATATCATTATTGTTTCAGGTCGTGCGTGGTGGACATTTTTGTGCTAGTGGAGTGTACCATGGCAGAGGCGTTGTAGCAGAGGGTTTCATGCCGAAATGTCATTGTCAAACGGTTAGTATTTTTGTCGCTTAATTCTAAAGGACCAATGTTTTTTATGTACTTATTATGTTAGTTACTCTTGATATATAACAATATAAATATTTTTCAGGTGAGTATTATCGTCGACAATGGCATAGAACTTCATATAAGGGCAGTAAGACCGATGTAGCTGTTTGTAAGGTTAGTTCATTTGGATTTTTTTGAAAAACCTGTTTATTTCCAAATTACTGTGATTCGTTGTTGTTAATACATGTTTTTACTTCTTTTTAGGTAAGTCTTTGGCGAGGTGGTGGCGACGTCTTCTTGGAAGGCAAAAGGGCAAAAGGGGCTGTCCATTAACGGTGCAATGACAAACAACTTCGAATAAGAACAGAAAGGTAAAATCCAATTGACTACAATTTTTTAATGATCAGTATTTTTTCGTTAAGTTGTTTGAGATTTAATTTTCCTTCTATCTTTTTATTAGTGCTTGGAACATATGCGAAATGCACATTTGCATATTTAACAAATTTAGAAATAATGCATTTAATTTGAATAATTTATCCTAATCATTAAGTTACAAATTTAAAGAATTTTGTTACAGTTATCCTAACTTGATTTGGAATTTCAAAAAATTTTGAGTTTCTGAAGAATTTATGTAGATTTTAATGAACTGCAGTTGATTTCTAATAATACGAAGTATAAGAAGTAACCCATAAAGTTTTTAAACTAGTTTTAATACTAATTAGAGTTCAGGAGTTTGTAAAAAATTATAACTGATATTTTTAGAGTTGTGTTCAAAATGTAACTTAAACTTTTTTTTAAAGAAGTTCTTGCATAACGAAAGAAGTTGGGGAGTTGCACTTGCAATTATTTCAAATTTCTAAGCTACTTGTTGCAATCGTATAGTTTTTAACATATTTTTAAACATGTTGCCACCGCCTTAAAGAAGATATTATATTGGAAACGTTTCTTTAATACATTTTTAATGGTTTTTTGGCACTATTTTCTTAGAAATTTTTAGTGATGACACTTTTAAAGTAATTACAATTATTTTGCAATGCAATCAAAATATATTTTAACAAGAACCGATGTCTCAAAGGAACTTGAAAAGTTTCTAAAGAATCTAAGAATTTTAGTGAGCCTTTGAAACCATACATTTGTAATTCATGGAGATATTTAAAAGAACAGAGATATAATCATCTGTTTAAAACGTAACCTTTCCGTCGATGTGTGTTACCACACCTGGGCTGCGCGCGCAAACTGTGGCTCCGGTATATTTTTGATATTTTTAATTAAGAGAGAATGGACCAAACAGCATTTGGTGCTGTCAAACAATCTCATTTCTTTACATTTCGGCTTGGGCCTCGGTTTACTATTATTTATGTTGCGCGATTTATCGATACGGTGTTAACAGTGCGTAAGTGGAAGGTGACAAAAAGTGTGGTGTCTGTTTTCACATTATTAGGATAGATGGAAAGCGTCATAAGAAGTACATTAAACGTAACCCATAAGTCATGGATTGAAATCACAGACTTTCTGGTTTGTTTCAATGTAAGTAGAGTTTGCTATAAAATGTAATGGTATTAATGACGATCACTAGGTTTTTTCCAGCCATTTTTCCCAAAAGGATTGAGAATATAAAAGTTAAAATTAGCTGCTGTGCCTTCTTCACTTCCAAGGAACAATATTTAAGTCGCAAGTTTTACTGATACACAAATGCAAAAGTGCAACCAGTAAGAAGACATGGAGGAGGTTTGTAGACTCATTATAAAAGTAGTACAAATACTATATAATCCTTTTCATATTTAGAAATAACTATTACTCACGCAACGACGCTCGCCACAAGTGCATAGACAAAGCAGAGGAAAATTTCTGCCATAGGAAAGATGTCCAAGGGGAAGAACATTGAACTTGGGGAGATGGACATATTGCAGAGGAAACTAAAACGCAGGTATGAGGAAATTAAGAAGTTTGAATAGCAAGTAATCATTTTAAAATGTGATGTTCAATACTTGTCATGAACATAAAATAGTGAAAGAGGCTGCAAAGGATTCGAAACTATTTTATTCTTTCAAAAAGATGGAATGTGATTGCAAAAAGACTAATACATAGGTTTTGAAAGATAAGAAATTATAGCGGCTGTTTTTAGATAGTAGCAGTTATGACCTTAACTAATTCATTACCGAACAATCAAATTTAAAATTTTAATATTTTTGCCGAATGATAGTTTTCATTAACAATCTTCAGATTAAGGGAGGTTTTGAACATTTTGAACAACAAATGTGTTGACTTGGAATTCTCCAAGCACAGTCCTCACTTGTAAAACACAGTCAGTGTTATTCTCATTATAAAGGTGCTGCAACTATAAATGCTTTATTAACGAGTGATCGCAAAAATGCTATAATTTATATGTCGCTATTATATACTGTAACTCTCTCAGCAAAATGGATTCGTGGAAAGTTTTAAAGGAAAGGTTAGTGAAAATTTATCCTGTCTGAAGATATTCTTTTATCTGATAGGGGTTTTAATTTTGAATCATCATTTAAACACATACACCTGCAAACTTTTATTGTCACTGGGGCACAATTCTCATGTTTTCCCGTCGTTTTCACTTTCTGAATGATGAGAACTTTCAATATTTCTCGGTTGGCTACGTTCTCTGGAATTATTTAGGGAGTTGAGGGGAGGTCCCCACCAGGAGGCTCTTCCAACCTACTGAGTGGGGGCCGCGCCGAGCCCTTCAGCCCGGTGAAATGGAGTAATAGTGGGGTCACTATTGCCGTGTAATAAAAGCGATGACCTCCCCTTCATACCAGAAGTTTTACGCAAGGCAAAAATCGTAAGTCTCGTGTCTTCGAGAATTTCCTGACCAATTCTCGAGGCTCACATGAAAAAAAGGTTTTAAACTTCTTACATGAGCAAATTTCCCCGACGTTTTCCGGCTTTGGGTGACGAAAAACTTTCAATTTTTGCACTGCATAATTTACAATCAGAAATCATAAATCTTATGGGTTTACCTCGACATATCTCACTTTCTAATCACGGACAGGACAAAAGAGAAATGTTAGCAGAAGAGGATACTTTTGCACCTACTTCTTGCCAACGCTTACCACGAGAAACTGATCAATTACAGTACAATGTTGGTAAAATATCTCCTCAGAACAGTTTACTGTAGCAACCACTCTTTTAGAATCATTCATCAGAAAAATTTCAACGAGCAAACACAAGTTTTAAGTAATTGCTATTCAATATTATTGAAGCTTTGCTCGGTAGTTCAATAGGATTTTTTTTAAGGAGTGAGCACAGTTTGGAGAATTTTTGAAATTTACTTGGACTACCTGGCTAGTTTTAAAAATTCATAAAACAGTTACTGGTTTTTCAAACGTTTTGAAACTTTACTTGTGTTTGAAAGAGCACCTTGAGAACAGCAGAAGATCAGTAATTGCATGAATTACTCTAGGAAATATGCTTTACCCTAAATGATTAACAAGTTTGTTAAACACAGAACTGTCAATATGGCATTATCAAAATTGTTTTTGGAGTAAAATTTACCTTCTTCCTTTTGTTGCACCAAGTACTTGTGCATGCATGAAGCATATTTAAACTGTACAAAAAGGGCGCCTTGATACGTTCATTACACGTGAAAATTAGTAATAATTTAACATTTACTTAATGATTTCGTAGTTGTCAGCACTTAATTATGATTAATTACTGGTTTATCATTATGATTAATTACCTTGGTTCTACAGGCATATAAGGTATCATTTTATTTTGACTCGTTAGTGTTCACTACCTTGATATTCCCAAAAATCCATCAATTATTCACTGATTTTTCGATTATATTGAAACGTTATTTAACCATTCCATTTAATAACTCGGCAGAATTTCAAATTGTTCTCTGGAGCATTTCAAGAAATAGTCCTTAAGTTACTATGTCATACGGTTCATTGGAAATGTAATAATTTTAGATTATAACACTTATATATTCCCCTAAATGGAAAACTGATCTAAGCAAAATTAATTATGGAATTTATTAAACATAGGACAGTCTATGTACAATTGCAAAAGTATTTACTGATTTTAGTACAACTTTTCCTTCTTGTAATTAGATTTCATCTTGACTACCTTCGTATGACGTCATGGTAATCGACCAATCAGAGCGCATCATCTACGATCCTCATCGCCTTGGCGCATCTTCGCCCCTTATAGGTTTTAGCCAGCAACAGAATCGCGTGGTTGGTGTTGAATTCTCTTTTAATTTTGATTTTTCGCGGATTTTTCGGGTTTTCACGGGAGTAAAGTGGTGGAACTTATTGTTCATGACACGGACGTCATTTTGAGAGTAATTGTTTTAAATTTCACCCGGTTTTTCCGAAGTTACGAGATAGACGTCGTGCGAAGGGGGCGGCCATGAGGGAGAGACGCCATCGCGATCAACTTCAGGTTAGTTCTGTTCCTAATGAAAATTCAAGTTGCCCAGTAATTTCTTTTAATTTTCTTTCTTTCTTGTAAACTAATTACTGTAAACTAATTATCGCCCGAGGGACAAAATTAATTATCGGTTTATTAAGGGTGAATTTGATTTCATAGATTTGACTAACTGATTGATCAGGTGATCGAAGTTAATACAAAATCGATATTTTCAAGGGTTTAACTACGAATTTTCATCATTCGAAACTTTTAATGCATATCTCTTCCTGGAATCACGCCGTTATCCGTTACAGCGAATTTTGTTGCGCGATTCATTCGAAACCTCCGTTATTCCGTGCAATGTTTGAAAATAGGTGCGCAGTAGCAATGGAGTAGGCCTCCCTTCCCCGTCGACCTTTCATCTCCGCCATTTTCCTCCCTGTCGACGCGAAAGCCGTTACGCCGGAAACGTCGGTTCGTTCATTTCAGATTTTTCGCGGATTTTTCGGGTGTTCTCGAGAGGAAAGTGGCGGAACTGAACGTGTATCGTACGTACATCGTTTTGAGTGTAAATTTAGCAAATTTCTGCCGGTTCGTACGAAGGGACGGGAACGGCGCGTTGTGAAGGAGACGCCATTGCGAAATCAAAAGGTTAGTTCTTTTATTTTCAAAGCGTACTGTTTTATCTCGATCATCTTGTACTGTAATTAGCGCTGAAGGGGCAAAATCAGTTAAAACGGGTGAATACTTTTAAGGGTGAATTTGATTTTGGCGATCAGAATGTGACGTCATCGCATCTTTTCTATTCTAGAAGATTCTAAACGTAATCCTAGTAATTGCTTAATTATTTTCACATCTCTTGAAAACCGATGAACGTTTTAAATGTGATACGAATAGACAATTTCGGGAAAGACACCTGCACTCAAAAGCGGACGGAGTTCTCGGAAATATTCTTTCACTCGACGTATTTAGATAGTTTTCTTAAAGCGATCGTAAATTGTATCTCCGCCTCATATTTACTTAATGCCAAATGCTTAATGCCATAGTCTCTTTAATTTCGTATGCTACAGACCTTTAAAAGCTCGGTCTAGATAAAAAAACACGTTGAATTTTAATATTATGGGGCTTTAAAGGTTCTAAATGGTAGAGGAGGCTTATGGAATAACGACAATGTAAAGATATACTCCAAATTCAGTCCTTTTTTGTTATAAACGCCGTTCAAAGTGGAAAAATTCATTATTTTTATTATAGGTTGAATGGATTTCTACTTATAGGTAGGAGGGAGGTAACAGATCGGTTGAATAGTTTATGAAAAATCCTATATATTTATCCCAGGGATCATTTATTTCAACAATTGTACTTGCCCCAGCGATGCATTTAGAAAAATTTAGTAAAGCGGTATTTTTTTAAGAATTTGCTGTAAAAAACATCGATTAAAAAGGAGTCGATTTTTCGCTTATAAAAAAAATGGAATAACTTATTTATAGTCACATTATTGCACTGTACCGTACTTATTGTCACCGTACTTAGTCAGCTAAAGTAGATAAATAGTACAAGGATAAATGATATCATAATTGAATAAAATAATATGTTATCACATTTGACTTAGTAATTTGTTCAAGAAGCAATATTTTTAATATCACTTGATTCACTTGCATGACAATTTTATAAACTGCTCATGTTTTAATATCATTGTTGTTTCAGGTGTTTTCAGCGTGTGGTGAACATTTTGGTGAAAGTGATGTGCCTATTTGATGAGGAGCTGTAGCAGTGGGTTTCATGCCTAAATGCCATTGTCAAACGGTTAGTATTTTTGTCACTTAATTGTAAACGACCAATGTTTTTCATGTACTTATTATGTTAGTTTATTTCAATATATAACAATATAAATATTTTCCAGGTGAGTATTATCGTCGACAATGGCATAGAACTTCATATAAGGGCAGTAAGACCGATGTAGCTGTTTGTAAGGTTAGTTCATTGGGTTTTTTTTTGAAAAATCCTTTATTTTAAATTGCTGTGATTCGTTGTTGTTAATACATGTTTTTATTTCTGTGTAGGTAGGTCTTTGGTGTGGTGGTGGCGACGTTTTCCTGGGAAGGCAAAAGGACAAAAGGGGCTGTCCATTAACGGTGCAATGACGAACAACTTCGAATAAGAACAGAAAGGTAAAATCCAATTGACAACAATTTTTTAATGATCAGTATTTTTTAATTTAGTTTGAGATTTAATTTTCCTCCTATCTTTTTATTAGTGCTTGGAACATATGCAAAATGCACATTTGTATATTTAACAAATTTAGACAATAATGCATTTAATTGGAATATTTTATCCTAACTTGACTTCGAACTTCAAAATATTTTGTTTTTCTGAAGAATTTATGCAGACTTTAATGAACTGCAATTGATTTCAAATAATATGAAGTATAAGAAGTAACTCAAAGTTTTTAAACTAGTTTTAATACTAATTAGAGTTCAGGAGTTTGGAAGAAAATTTTAACACTGATATTTTTAAAGTAATTACAGTTGTGTTCAAAATCTTACTTAAATTTTTTAAATAAGTTCTTGCATAATTGGAAAAGTTGCGGAGTTACACTTGACGTACTTAACATCACCGTACTTTGTCAGTTAAAGTAAAACTATGGTATATAATGTGTTTTTAAATTTTCTCAGTAGATAAATAGTACGAGGATAAGTGATATCATAATTGAATAAAATAATTTGAATATATAATTATTTATTGAATAATTATGTATATTATCACCACATTTGATTTAGTAATTTGTTTATAAATAGAAATTTTACATTTATGACACATTATGAAATATTAATCAGTTTTCGCACTTTTGAACTCTAGTAGTTATTATTCTTCTATAAGTTTTTTGGATATAGAAGGATCTTCGAGATATATATATATATATATATATATATATATATATATATATATATATATATATATAATCTCACTTTTATCAAAAAGCAACATTTTTAATATCACTTGAATCACTTGCCTGATAATTTTATAGACTGCTCATGATTTAATATCATTGTTGTTTCAGGTGTTTTCAGTGTGTAGTGAACATTTTGGTGAAAGTGAAGTGCCTATTTGATGAGGAGCAGTAGCAGTGGGTTTCATGCCGAAATGTCATTGTCAAACGGTTAGTATTTTTGTCACTTAATTGTAAACGACCAATGTTTTTCATGTACTTATTATGTTAGTTTATTTCAATATATAACAATATAAATATTTTTCAGGTGAGTATTATCGTCGACAATGGCATAGAACTTCATATAAGGGCAGTAAGACCGATGTAGCTGTTTGTAAGGTTAGTTCATTTGGATTTTTTTGAAAAACCTGTTTATTTCCAAATTACTGTGATTCGTTGTTGTTAATACATGTTTTTACTTCTTTTTAGGTAAGTCTTTGGCGAGGTGGTGGCGACGTCTTCTTGGAAGGCAAAAGGGCAAAAGGGGCTGTCCATTAACGGTGCAATGACAAACAACTTCGAATAAGAACAGAAAGGTAAAATCCAATTGACTACAATTTTTTAATGATCAGTATTTTTTCGTTAAGTTGTTTGAGATTTAATTTTCCTTCTATCTTTTTATTAGTGCTTGGAACATATGCGAAATGCACATTTGCATATTTAACAAATTTAGAAATAATGCATTTAATTTGAATAATTTATCCTAATCATTAAGTTACAAATTTAAAGAATTTTGTTACAGTTATCCCAACTTGATTTGGAATTTCAAAAAATTTTGAGTTTCTGAAGAATTTATGTAGATTTTAATGAACTGCAGTTGATTTCTAATAATATGAAGTATAAGAAGTAACCCATAAAGTTTTTAAACTAGTTTTAATACTAATTAGAGTTCAGGAGTTTGTAAAAAAATTATAACTGATATTTTTAAAGTAGAATTGTGTTCAAAATGTAACTTAAACTTTTTTTTAAAGAAGTTCTTGCATAACGAAAGAAGTTGGGGAGTTGCACTTGCAATTATTTCAAATTTCTAAGCTACTTGTTGCAATCGTATAGTTTTTAACATATTTTTAAACATGTTGCCACCGCCTTAAAGAAGATATTATATTGGAAACGTTTCTTTAATACATATTTAATGGTTTTTTTGGCACTATTTTCTTAGAAATTTTTAGTGATGACACTTTTAAAGTAATTACAATTATTTTGCAATGCAATCAAAAAATATTTTAACAAGAACCGATGTCTCAAAGGAACTTGAAAAGTTTCTAAAGAATCTAAGAATTTTAGTGAGCCTTTGAAACCATACATTTGTAATTCGTGGAGATATTTAAAAGAACAGAGATATAATCATCTGTTTAAAACGTAACCTTTCCGTCGATGTGTGTTACCACACCTGGGCTGCGCGCGCAAACTGTGGCTCCGGTATATTTTTGATATTTTTAATTAAGAGAGAATGGACCAAACAGCATTTGGTGCTGTCAAACAATCTCATTTCTTTACATTTCGGCTTGGGCCTCGGTTTACTATTATTTATATTGCACGATCTATCGATACGGTGTTGACACCATGTAGGTGGACGGTGACAAAAAGTATGGTGTCTGTTGTCACATTATTTCGATAGATGGAAAACGCCATAAGATTTCCATAGATGGAGACCTAACCTATAAGCGGTGGACACAAAGCAAAGACTTCGTGTCACTACTTTCCTTCTGTTGCTTATGGGAGGTTTTGGCAGTGCGGGTCAACGAAAGAATCGCGCTATCGTGACGAAATTTTTGTCTTAAATTGTAAGTCAAATACTGAAAATATGTATATCATCGTTTATTTCAAAATCATTTGTTAAAGGAATATATTTTCGATATTTTGAGTTGGAGAATTTACAAAACCGTTTCCAGTTTGTTATTTTGGACATAAGTTATAGGTCCACTATTAAAAATACGTATAATCTCGTTTGTTGCAAAGTAATATAAAGATAAAAAATAAATTAAATCTATGATGATATGTACGTTATCTATAATATTATATTTATTAATGATAATAATGATGATAATAATATCAATTTGTTTAAATTTTTGCATTTTGAATCATGATCTCCAAATATAATCAAATATCATCCATTCTAATTTTTATAAAATTCATACAATCTTCTGTCAGCAGTCAGCGTACTGTTCTGTTGAAATTTTTGTAGCAATCCAGGAAGTAAGAGTACTAGAAGACGTTAATGTCATTATAAAAAACTTTAATGACTTCTTAAGTTATTGGGAAGCAAGGAGTTATTCATTTCATAGTTGGCTACGTTCTCTGGTGCTTTTTAGGGTGATCCCCTACGCCATTGAAGAGCTTTTCACACGGCACTTTACTGTGCAATTCTTAATAATCAGATGGCAAGAATATATACATTGCTTACATGAAATCAAGCAAGCAAGACAAAAATCGTAAGTCTCATGTTATTCTCGGGAGTTATTTAATGAGTTGAGGGGAGGTCCCCATCAGGAGGCTCCTCCAACCTACTGAGTGGGGGGCCGCGCCGAGGCCTTCAGCCCGGTGAAATGGAGTAATAGTGGGGTCACTATTGCCGTGTATTAAAAGCGATGACCTCCCCTTCATAGCGGAAATTTTACACAATTCAAAAATCGTAAGTCTTCGAGAATTTTCTTACCAATTCTCGAAGCTCACATGGAAAAAAGGTTTTAAACTTGTTACATGAGCAAATTTCGGAAGTTTTACACAAGGCAAAAATCGTAAGTCTTCGAGAATTTTCTGACCAATTCTCGAAGCTCACATGGAAAAAAGGTTTTAAACTTGTTACATGAGCAAATTTCGGAAGTTTTACACAAGGCAAAAATCGTAAGTCTTCGAGAATTTTCTGACCAATTCTCGAAGCTCACATCGAAAAAAGGTTTTAAACTTGTTACATGAGCAAATTTCGGAAGTTTTAAACAAGGCAAAAATCGAAAGTCTTCGAGAATTTTCTGACCAATTCTCGAAGCTCACATGGAAAAAAGGTTTTAAACTTGTTACATGAGCAAATTTCGGAAGTTTTACACAAGGCAAAAATCGTAAGTCTTCGAGAATTTTCTGACCAATTCTCGAAGCTCACATGGAAAGAGGTTTTAAACTTGTTACATGAGCAAATTTCGGAAGTTTTACACAAGGCAAAAATCGTGTCTTCGAGAATTTTCTGACCAATTCTCGAAGCTCACATGGAAAAAAGGTTTTAAACTTGTTACATGAGCAAATTTCCCCGACGTTTTCTCGGGAGTTATTTAATGAGTTGAGGGGAGGTCCCCATCAGGAGGCTCCTCCAACCTACTGAGTGGGGGGCCGCGCCGAGGCCTTCAGCCCGGTGAAATGGAGTAATAGTGGGGTCACTATTGGCGTGTATTAAAAGCGATGACCTCCCCTTCATAGCGGAAATTTTACACAATTCAAAAATCGTAAGTCTTCGAGAATTTTCTGACCAATTCTCGAAGCTCACATGGAAAAAAGGTTTTAAACTTGTTACATGAGCAAATTTCGGAAGTTTTACACAAGGCAAAAATCGTGTCTTCGAGAATTTTCTGACCAATTCTCGAAGCTCACATGGAAAAAAGGTTTTAAACTTGTTACATGAGCAAATTTCGGAAGTTTTACACAAGGCAAAAATCGTAAGTCTTCGAGAATTTTCTGACCAATTCTCGAAGCTCACATGGAAAAAAGGTTTTAAACTTGTTACATGAGCAAATTTCGGAAGTTTTACACAAGGCAAAAATCGTAAGTCTTCGAGAATTTTCTGACCAATTCTCGAAGCTCACATGGAAAAAAGGTTTTAAACTTGTTACATGAGCAAATTTCGGAAGTTTTACACCAGGCAAAAATCGTGTCTTCGAGAATTTTCTGACCAATTCTCGAAGCTCACATGGAAAAAAGGTTTTAAACTTGTTACATGAGCAAATTTCGGAAGTTTTACACAAGGCAAAAATCGTAAGTCTTCGAGAATTTTCTGACCAATTCTCGAAGCTCACATGGAAAAAAGGTTTTAAACTTGTTACATGAGCAAATTTCCCCGACGTTTTCTCGGGAGTTATTTAATGAGTTGAGGGGAGGTCCCCATCAGGAGGCTCCTCCAACCTACTGAGTGGGGGGCCGCGCCGAGGCCTTCAGCCCGGTGAAATGGAGTAATAGTGGGGTCACTATTGCCGTGTATTAAAAGCGATGACCTCCCCTTCATAGCGGAAATTTTACACAAGGCAAAAATCGTAAGTCTTCGAGAATTTTCTGACCAATTCTCGAAGCTCACATGGAAAAAAGGTTTTAAACTTGTTACATGAGCAAATTTCGGAAGTTTTACACAAGGCAAAAATCGTAAGTCTTCGAGAATTTTCTGACCAATTCTCGAAGCTCACATGGAAAAAAGGTTTTAAACTTGTTACATGAGCAAATTTCGGAAGTTTTACTCAAGGCAAAAATCGTGTCTTCGAGAATTTTCTGACCAATTCTCGAAGCTCACATGGAAAAAAGGTTTTAAACTTGTTGCATGAGCAAATTTCGGAAGTTTTACACAAGGCAAAAATCGTAAGTCTTCGAGAATTTTCTGACCAATTCTCGAAGCTCACATGGAAAAAAGGTTTTAAACTTGTTACATGAGCAAATTTCGGAAGTTTTACACAAGGCAAAAATCGTGTCTTCGAGAATTTTCTGACCAATTCTCGAAGCTCACATGGAAAAAAGGTTTTAAACTTGTTACATGAGCAAATTTCCCCGACGTTTTCTCTGGAGTTATTTAATGAGTTGAGGGGAGGTCCCCATCAGGAGGCTCCTCCAACCTACTGAGTGGGGGGCCGCGCCGAGGCCTTCAGCCCGGTGAAATGGAGTAATAGTGGGGTCACTATTGCCGTGTATTAAAAGCGATGACCTCCCCTTCATAGCGGAAATTTTACCCAAGGCAAAAATCGTGTCTTCGAGAATTTTCTGACCAATTCTCGAAGCTCACATGGAAAAAAGGTTTTAAACTTGTTACATGAGCAAATTTCGGAAGTTTTACACAAGGCAAAAATCGTAAGTCTTCGAGAATTTTCTGACCAATTCTCGAAGCTCACATGGAAAAAAGGTTTTAAACTTGTTACATGAGCAAATTTCGGAAGTTTTACACAAGGCAAAAATCGTAAGTCTTCGAGAATTTTCTGACCAATTCTCGAAGCTCACATGGAAAAAAAGTTTTAAACTTGTTACATGAGCAAATTTCCCCGACGTTTTCTCGGGAGTTATTTAATGAGTTGAGGGGAGGTCCCCATCAGGAGGCTCCTCCAACCTACTGAGTGGGGGGCCGCGCCGAGGCCTTCAGCCCGGTGAAGTGGAGTAATAGTGGGGTCACTATTGGCGTGTATTAAAAGCGATGACCTCCCCTTCATAGCGGAAATTTTACACAATTCAAAAATCGTAAGTCTTCGAGAATTTTCTGACCAATTCTCGAAGATCACATGGAAAAAAGGTTTTAAACTTGTTACATGAGCAAATTTCGGAAGTTTTACACAAGGCAAAAATCGTGTCTTCGAGAATTTTCTGACCAATTCTCGAAGCTCACATGGAAAAAAGGTTTTAAACTTGTTACATGAGCAAATTTCCCCGACGTTTTCTCTGGAGTTATTTAATGAGTTGAGGGGAGGTCCCCATCAGGAGGCTCCTCCAACCTACTGAGTGGGGGGCCGCGCCGAGGCCTTCAGCCCGGTGAAATGGAGTAATAGTGGGGTCACTATTGCCGTGTATTAAAAGCGATGACCTCCCCTTCATAGCGGAAATTTTACCCAAGGCAAAAATCGTAAGTCTTCGAGAATTTTCTGACCAATTCTCGAAGCTCACATGGAAAAAAGGTTTTAAACTTGTTACATGAGCAAATTTCGGAAGTTTTACACAAGGCAAAAATCGTAAGTCTTCGAGAATTTTCTGACCAATTCTCGAAGCTCACATGGAAAAAAGGTTTTAAACTTGTTACATGAGCAAATTTCGGAAGTTTTACACCAGGCAAAAATCGTGTCTTCGAGAATTTTCTGACCAATTCTCGAAGCTCACATGGAAAAAAGGTTTTAAACTTGTTACATGAGCAAATTTCGGAAGTTTTACACAAGGCAAAAATCGTAAGTCTTCGAGAATTTTCTGACCAATTCTCGAAGCTCACATGGAAAAAAGGTTTTAAACTTGTTACATGAGCAAATTTCGGAAGTTTTACACAAGGCAAAAATCGTAAGTCTTCGAGAATTTTCTGACCAATTCTCGAAGCTCACATGGAAAAAAGGTTTTAAACTTGTTACATGAGCAAATTTCCCCGACGTTTTCTCGGGAGTTATTTAATGAGTTGAGGGGAGGTCCCCATCAGGAGGCTCCTCCAACCTACTGAGTGGGGGGCCGCGCCGAGGCCTTCAGCCCGGTGAAGTGGAGTAATAGTGGGGTCACTATTGGCGTGTATTAAAAGCGATGACCTCCCCTTCATAGCGGAAATTTTACACAATTCAAAAATCGTAAGTCTTCGAGAATTTTCTGACCAATTCTCGAAGCTCACATGGAAAAAAGGTTTTAAACTTGTTACATGAGCAAATTTCCCCGACGTTTTCTCGGGAGTTATTTAATGAGTTGAGGGGAGGTCCCCATCAGGAGGCTCCTCCAACCTACTGAGTGGGGGGCCGCGCCGAGGCCTTCAGCCCGGTGAAATGGAGTAATAGTGGGGTCACTATTGCCGTGTATTAAAAGCGATGACCTCCCCTTCATAGCGGAAATTTTACACAAGGCAAAAATCGTAAGTCTTCGAGAATTTTCTGACCAATTCTCGAAGCTCACATGGAAAAAAGGTTTTAAACTTGTTACATGAGCAAATTTCGGAAGTTTTACACAAGGCAAAAATCGTAAGTCTTCGAGAATTTTCTGACCAATTCTCGAAGCTCACATGGAAAAAAGGTTTTAAACTTGTTACATGAGCAAATTTCGGAAGTTTTACTCAAGGCAAAAATCGTGTCTTCGAGAATTTTCTGACCAATTCTCGAAGCTCACATGGAAAAAAGGTTTTAAACTTGTTGCATGAGCAAATTTCGGAAGTTTTACACAAGGCAAAAATCGTAAGTCTTCGAGAATTTTCTGACCAATTCTCGAAGCTCACATGGAAAAAAGGTTTTAAACTTGTTACATGAGCAAATTTCGGAAGTTTTACACAAGGCAAAAATCGTGTCTTCGAGAATTTTCTGACCAATTCTCGAAGCTCACATGGAAAAAAGGTTTTAAACTTGTTACATGAGCAAATTTCCCCGACGTTTTCTCTGGAGTTATTTAATGAGTTGAGGGGAGGTCCCCATCAGGAGGCTCCTCCAACCTACTGAGTGGGGGGCCGCGCCGAGGCCTTCAGCCCGGTGAAATGGAGTAATAGTGGGGTCACTATTGCCGTGTATTAAAAGCGATGACCTCCCCTTCATAGCGGAAATTTTACCCAAGGCAAAAATCGTGTCTTCGAGAATTTTCTGACCAATTCTCGAAGCTCACATGGAAAAAAGGTTTTAAACTTGTTACATGAGCAAATTTCGGAAGTTTTACACAAGGCAAAAATCGTAAGTCTTCGAGAATTTTCTGACCAATTCTCGAAGCTCACATGGAAAAAAGGTTTTAAACTTGTTACATGAGCAAATTTCGGAAGTTTTACACAAGGCAAAAATCGTAAGTCTTCGAGAATTTTCTGACCAATTCTCGAAGCTCACATGGAAAAAAAGTTTTAAACTTGTTACATGAGCAAATTTCCCCGACGTTTTCTCGGGAGTTATTTAATGAGTTGAGGGGAGGTCCCCATCAGGAGGCTCCTCCAACCTACTGAGTGGGGGGCCGCGCCGAGGCCTTCAGCCCGGTGAAGTGGAGTAATAGTGGGGTCACTATTGGCGTGTATTAAAAGCGATGACCTCCCCTTCATAGCGGAAATTTTACACAATTCAAAAATCGTAAGTCTTCGAGAATTTTCTGACCAATTCTCGAAGATCACATGGAAAAAAGGTTTTAAACTTGTTACATGAGCAAATTTCGGAAGTTTTACACAAGGCAAAAATCGTGTCTTCGAGAATTTTCTGACCAATTCTCGAAGCTCACATGGAAAAAAGGTTTTAAACTTGTTACATGAGCAAATTTCCCCGACGTTTTCTCTGGAGTTATTTAATGAGTTGAGGGGAGGTCCCCATCAGGAGGCTCCTCCAACCTACTGAGTGGGGGGCCGCGCCGAGGCCTTCAGCCCGGTGAAATGGAGTAATAGTGGGGTCACTATTGCCGTGTATTAAAAGCGATGACCTCCCCTTCATAGCGGAAATTTTACCCAAGGCAAAAATCGTAAGTCTTCGAGAATTTTCTGACCAATTCTCGAAGCTCACATGGAAAAAAGGTTTTAAACTTGTTACATGAGCAAATTTCGGAAGTTTTACACAAGGCAAAAATCGTAAGTCTTCGAGAATTTTCTGACCAATTCTCGAAGCTCACATGGAAAAAAGGTTTTAAACTTGTTACATGAGCAAATTTCGGAAGTTTTACACAAGGCAAAAATCGTAAGTCTTCGAGAATTTTCTGACCAATTCTCGAAGCTCACATGGAAAAAAAGTTTTAAACTTGTTACATGAGCAAATTTCAGAAGTTTTACACAAGGCAAAAATCGTAAGTCTTCGAGAATTTTCTGACCAATTCTCGAAGATCACATGGAAAAAAGGTTTTAAACTTGTTACATGAGCAAATTTCGGAAGTTTTACTCAAGGCAAAAATCGTGTCTTCGAGAATTTTCTGACCAATTCTCGAAGCTCACATGGAAAAAAGGTTTTAAACTTGTTACATGAGCAAATTTCCCCGACGTTTTCTCGGGAGTTATTTAATGAGTTGAGGGGAGGTCCCCATCAGGAGGCTCCTCCAACCTACTGAGTGGGGGGCCGCGCCGAGGCCTTCAGCCCGGTGAAATGGAGTAATAGTGGGGTCACTATTGCCGTGTATTAAAAGCGATGACCTCCCCTTCATAGCGGAAATTTTACACAAGGCAAAAATCGTAAGTCTTCGAGAATTTTCTGACCAATTCTCGAAGCTCACATGGAAAAAAGGTTTTAAACTTGTTACATGAGCAAATTTCGGAAGTTTTACACAAGGCAAAAATCGTAAGTCTTCGAGAATTTTCTGACCAATTCTCGAAGCTCACATGGAAAAAAGGTTTTAAACTTGTTACATGAGCAAATTTCGGAAGTTTTACACAAGGCAAAAATCGTAAGTCTTCGAGAATTTTCTGACCAATTCTCGAAGCTCACATGGAAAAAAGGTTTTAAACTTGTTACATGAGCAAATTTCCCCGACGTTTTCTCGGGAGTTATTTAATGAGTTGAGGAGAGGTCCCCATCAGGAGGCTCCTCCAACCTACTGAGTGGGGGGCCGCGCCGAGGCCTTCAGCCCGGTGAAATGGAGTAATAGTGGGGTCACTATTGGCGTGTATTAAAAGCGATGACCTCCCCTTCATAGCGGAAATTTTACACAATTCAAAAATCGTAAGTCTTCGAGAATTTTCTTACCAATTCTCGAAGCTCACATGGAAAAAAGGTTTTAAACTTGTTACATGAGCAAATTTCGGAAGTTTTACACCAGGCAAAAATCGTGTCTTCGAGAATTTTCTGACCAATTCTCGAAGCTCACATGGAAAAAAGGTTTTAAACTTGTTACATGAGCAAATTTCGGAAGTTTTACACAAGGCAAAAATCGTAAGTCTTCGAGAATTTTCTGACCAATTCTCGAAGATCACATGGAAAAAAGGTTTTAAACTTGTTACATGAGCAAATTTCGGAAGTTTTACACAAGGCAAAAATCGTGTCTTCGAGAATTTTCTGACCAATTCTCGATGCTCACATGGAAAAAAGGTTTTAAACTTGTTACATGAGCAAATTTCGGAAGTTTTACACAAGGCAAAAATAGTAAGTCTTCGAGAATTTTCTGACCAATTCTCGAAGCTCACATGGAAAAAAGGTTTTAAACTTGTTACATGAGCAAATTTCCCCGACGTTTTCTCGGGAGTTATTTAATGAGTTGAGGGGAGGTCCCCATCAGGAGGCTCCTCCAACCTACTGAGTGGGGGGCCGCGCCGAGGCCTTCAGCCCGGTGAAGTGGAGTAATAGTGGGGTCACTATTGGCGTGTATTAAAAGCGATGACCTCCCCTTCATAGCGGAAATTTTACACAATTCAAAAATCGTAAGTCTTCGAGAATTTTCTGACCAATTCTCGAAGATCACATGGAAAAAAGGTTTTAAACTTGTTACAAGAGCAAATTTTGGAAGTTTTACACAAGGCAAAAATCGTAAGTCTTCGAGAATTTTCTGACCAATTCTCGAAGCTCACATGGAAAAAAGGTTTTAAACTTGTTACATGAGCAAATTTCGGAAGTTTTACACAAGGCAAAAATCGTAAGTCTTTGAGAATTTTCTGACCAATTCTCGAAGCTCACATGGAAAAAAGGTTTTAAACTTGTTACATGAGCAAATTTCCCCGACGTTTTCTCGGGAGTTATTTAATGAGTTGAGGGGAGGTCCCCATCAGGAGGCTCCTCCAACCTACTGAGTGGGGGGCCGCGCCGAGGCCTTCAGCCCGGTGAAGTGGAGTAATAGTGGGGTCACTATTGGCGTGTATTAAAAGCGATGACCTCCCCTTCATAGCGGAAATTTTACACAATTCAAAAATCGTAAGTCTTCGAGAATTTTCTGACCAATTCTCGAAGCTCACATGGAAAAAAGGTTTTAAACTTGTTACAAGAACAAATTTCGGAAGTTTTACACAAGGCAAAAATCGTGTCTTCGAGAATTTTCTGACCAATTCTCGAAGCTCACATGGAAAAAAGGTTTTAAACTTGTTACATGAGCAAATTTCGGAAGTTTTACACAAGGCAAAAATCGTAAGTCTTCGAGAATTTTCTGACCAATTCTCGAAGCTCACATGGAAAAAAGGTTTTAAACTTGTTACATGAGCAAATTTCCCCGACGTTTTCTCGGGAGTTATTTAATGAGTTGAGGGGAGGTCCCCATCAGGAGGCTCCTCCAACCTACTGAGTGGGGGGCCGCGCCGAGGCCTTCAGCCCGGTGAATTGGAGTAATAGTGGGGTCACTATTGCCGTGTATTAAAAGCGATGACCTCCCCTTCATAGCGGAAGTTTTACACAATTCAAAAATCGTGTCTTCGAGAATTTTCTGACCAATTCTCGAAGCTCACATGGAAAAAAGGTTTTAAACTTGTTACATGAGCAAATTTCGGAAGTTTTACACAAGGCAAAAATCGTGTCTTCGAGAATTTTCTGACCAATTCTCGATGCTCACATGGAAAAAAGGTTTTAAACTTGTTACATGAGCAAATTTCGGAAGTTTTACACAAGGCAAAAATCGTGTCTTCGAGAATTTTCTGACCAATTCTCGAAGCTCACATGGAAAAAAGGTTTTAAACTTGTTACAAGAACAAATTTCGGAAGTTTTACACAAGGCAAAAATCGTGTCTTCGAGAATTTTCTGACCAATTCTCGAAGCTCACATGGAAAAAAGGTTTTAAACTTGTTACATGAGCAAATTTCGGAAGTTTTACACAAGGCAAAAATCGTAAGTCTTCGAGAATTTTCTGACCAATTCTCGAAGCTCACATGGAAAAAAGGTTTTAAACTTGTTACATGAGCAAATTTCCCCGACGTTTTCTCGGGAGTTATTTAATGAGTTGAGGGGAGGTCCCCATCAGGAGGCTCCTCCAACCTACTGAGTGGGGGGCCGCGCCGAGGCCTTCAGCCCGGTGAATTGGAGTAATAGTGGGGTCACTATTGCCGTGTATTAAAAGCGATGACCTCCCCTTCATAGCGGAAGTTTTACACAATTCAAAAATCGTGTCTTCGAGAATTTTCTGACCAATTCTCGAAGCTCACATGGAAAAAAGGTTTTAAACTTGTTACATGAGCAAATTTCGGAAGTTTTACACAAGGCAAAAATCGTGTCTTCGAGAATTTTCTGACCAATTCTCGAAGCTCACATGGAAAAAAGGTTTTAAACTTGTTACATGAGCAAATTTCGGAAGTTTTACACAAGGCAAAAATCGTATGTCTTCGAGAATTTTCTGACCAATTCTCGAAGCTCACATGGAAAAAAGGTTTTAAACTTGTTACATGAGCAAATTTCGGAAGTTTTACACAAGGCAAAAATCGTGTCTTCGAGAATTTTCTGACCAATTCTCGAAGCTCACATGGAAAAAAGGTTTTAAACTTGTTACATGAGCAAATTTCCCCGACGTTTTCTCTGGAGTTATTTAATGAGTTGAGGGGAGGTCCCCATCAGGAGGCTCCTCCAACCTACTGAGTGGGGGGCCGCGCCGAGGCCTTCAGCCCGGTGAAATGGAGTAATAGTGGGGTCACTATTGCCGTGTATTAAAAGCGATGACCTCCCCTTCATAGCGGAAATTTTACCCAAGGCAAAAATCGTAAGTCTTCGAGAATTTTCTGACCAATTCTCGAAGCTCACATGGAAAAAAGGTTTTAAACTTGTTACATGAGCAAATTTCGGAAGTTTTACACAAGGCAAAAATCGTAAGTCTTCGAGAATTTTCTGACCAATTCTCGAAGCTCACATGGAAAAAAGGTTTTAAACTTGTTACATGAGCAAATTTCGGAAGTTTTACACAAGGCAAAAATCGTAAGTCTTCGAGAATTTTCTGACCAATTCTCGAAGCTCACATGGAAAAAAGGTTTTAAACTTGTTACATGAGCAAATTTCCCCGACGTTTTCTCGGGAGTTATTTAATGAGTTGAGGGGAGGTCCCCATCAGGAGGCTCCTCCAACCTACTGAGTGGGGGGCCGCGCCGAGGCCTTCAGCCCGGTGAATTGGAGTAATAGTGGGGTCACTATTGCCGTGTATTAAAAGCGATGACCTCCCCTTCATAGCGGAAATTTTACACAATTCAAAAATCGTAAGTCTTCGAGAATTTTCTGACCAATTCTCGAAGCTCACATGGAAAAAAGGTTTTAAACTTGTTACATGAGCAAATTTCGGAAGTTTTACACAAGGCAAAAATCGTGTCTTCGAGAATTTTCTGACCAATTCTCGATGCTCACATGGAAAAAAGGTTTTAAACTTGTTACATGAGCAAATTTCGGAAGTTTTACACAAGGCAAAAATAGTAAGTCTTCGAGAATTTTCTGACCAATTCTCGAAGCTCACATGGAAAAAAGGTTTTAAACTTGTTACATGAGCAAATTTCCCCGACGTTTTCTCGGGAGTTATTTAATGAGTTGAGGGGAGGTCCCCATCAGGAGGCTCCTCCAACCTACTGAGTGGGGGGCCGCGCCGAGGCCTTCAGCCCGGTGAAGTGGAGTAATAGTGGGGTCACTATTGGCGTGTATTAAAAGCGATGACCTCCCCTTCATAGCGGAAATTTTACACAATTCAAAAATCGTAAGTCTTCGAGAATTTTCTGACCAATTCTCGAAGCTCACATGGAAAAAAGGTTTTAAACTTGTTACAAGAGCAAATTTCGGAAGTTTTACACAAGGCAAAAATCGTAAGTCTTCGAGAATTTTCTGACCAATTCTCGAAGCTCACATGGAAAAAAGGTTTTAAACTTGTTACATGAGCAAATTTCGGAAGTTTTACACAAGGCAAAAATCGTGTCTTCGAGAATTTTCTGACCAATTCTCGAAGCTCACATGGAAAAAAGGTTTTAAACTTGTTACATGAGCAAATTTCGGAAGTTTTACACAAGGCAAAAATCGTAAGTCTTCGAGAATTTTCTGACCAATTCTCGAAGCTCACATGGAAAAAAGGTTTTAAACTTGTTACTTGAGCAAATTTCGGAAGTTTTACACAAGGCAAAAATCGTAAGTCTTCGAGAATTTTCTGACCAATTCTCGAAGCTCACATGGAAAAAAGGTTTTAAACTTGTTACATGAGCAAATTTCGGAAGTTTTACACAAGGCAAAAATCGTAAGTCTTCGAGAATTTTCTGACCAACTCTGGAAGCTCACATGGAAAAAAGGTTTTAAACTTGTTACATGAGCAAATTTCGGAAGTCTTACACAAGGCAAAAATCGTAAGTCTTCGAGAATTTTCTGACCAATTCTCGAAGCTCACATGGAAAAAAGGTTTTAAACTTGTTACATGAGCAAATTTCGGAAGTTTTACACAAGGCAAAAATCGTAAGTCTTCGAGAATTTTCTGACCAATTCTCGAAGCTCACATGGAAAAAAGGTTTTAAACTTGTTACATGAGCAAATTTCCCCGACGTTTTCTCGGGAGTTATTTAATGAGTTGAGGGGAGGTCCCCATCAGGAGGCTCCTCCAACCTACTGAGTGGGGGGCCGCGCCGAGGCCTTCAGCCCGGTGAAATGGAGTAATAGTGGGGTCACTATTGCCGTGTATTAAAAGCGATGACCTCCCCTTCATAGCGGAAATTTTACACAAGGCAAAAATCGTGTCTTCGGGAATTTTCTGACCAATTCTCGAAGCTCACATGGAAAAAAGGTTTTAAACTTGTTACATGAGCAAATTTCGGAAGTTTTACACAAGGCAAAAATCGTAAGTCTTCGAGAATTTTCTGACCAATTCTCGAAGCTCACATGGAAAAAAGGTTTTAAACTTGTTACATGAGCAAATTTCCCCGACGTTTTCTCGGGAGTTATTTAATGAGTTGAGGGGAGGTCCCCATCAGGAGGCTCCTCCAACCTACTGAGTGGGGGGCCGCGCCGAGGCCTTCAGCCCGGTGAATTGGAGTAATAGTGGGGTCACTATTGCCGTGTATTAAAAGCGATGACCTCCCCTTCATAGCGGAAATTTTACACAATTCAAAAATCGTAAGTCTTCGAGAATTTTCTGACCAATTCTCGAAGCTCACATGGAAAAAAGGTTTTAAACTTGTTACATGAGCAAATTTCGGAAGTTTTACACAAGGCAAAAATCGTAAGTCTTCGAGAATTTTCTGACCAATTCTCGAAGCTCACATGGAAAAAAGGTTTTAAACTTGTTACATGAGCAAATTTCCCCGACGTTTTCTCGGGAGTTATTTAATGAGTTGAGGGGAGGTCCCCATCAGGAGGCTCCTCCAACCTACTGAGTGGGGGGCCGCGCCGAGGCCTTCAGCCTGGTGAAGTGGAGTAATAGTGGGGTCACTATTGGCGTGTATTAAAAGCGATGACCTCCCCTTCATAGCGGAAATTTTACACAATTCAAAAATCGTAAGTCTTCGAGAATTTTCTGACCAATTCTCGAAGCTCACATGGAAAAAAGGTTTTAAACTTGTTACAAGAGCAAATTTCGGAAGTTTTACACGAGGCAAAAATCGTAAGTCTTCGAGAATTTTCTGACCAATTCTCGAAGCTCACATGGAAAAAAGGTTTTAAACTTGTTACATGAGCAAATTTCGGAAGTTTTACACAAGGCAAAAATCGTGTCTTCGAGAATTTTCTGACCAATTCTCGAAGCTCACATGGAAAAAAGGTTTTAAACTTGTTACATGAGCAAATTTCGGAAGTTTTACACAAGGCAAAAATCGTAAGTCTTCGAGAATATTCTGACCAATTCTCGAAGCTCACATGGAAAAAAGGTTTTAAACTTGTTACTTGAGCAAATTTCGGAAGTTTTACACAAGGCAAAAATCGTAAGTCTTCGAGAATTTTCTGACCAATTCTCGAAGCTCACATGGAAAAAAGGTTTTAAACTTGTTACAAGAACAAATTTCGGAAGTTTTACACAAGGCAAAAATCGTGTCTTCGAGAATTTTCTGACCAATTCTCGAAGCTCACATGGAAAAAAGGTTTTAAACTTGTTACATGAGCAAATTTCGGAAGTTTTACACAAGGCAAAAATCGTAAGTCTTCGAGAATTTTCTGACCAATTCTCGAAGCTCACATGGAAAAAAGGTTTTAAACTTGTTACATGAGCAAATTTCGGAAGTTTTACACAAGGCAAAAATCGTATGTCTTCGAGAATTTTCTGACCAATTCTCGAAGCTCACATGGAAAAAAGGTTTTAAACTTGTTACATGAGCAAATTTCGGAAGTTTTACACAAGGCAAAAATCGTAAGTCTTCGAGAATTTTCTGACCAATTCTCGAAGCTCACATGGAAAAAAGGTTTTAAACTTGTTACATGAGCAAATTTCCCCGACGTTTTCTCGGGAGTTATTTAATGAGTTGAGGGGAGGTCCCCATCAGGAGGCTCCTCCAACCTACTGAGTGGGGGGCCGCGCCGAGGCCTTCAGCCCGGTGAAATGGAGTAATAGTGGGGTCACTATTGCCGTGTATTAAAAGCGATGACCTCCCCTTCATAGCGGAAATTTTACACAAGGCAAAAATCGTGTCTTCGGGAATTTTCTGACCAATTCTCGAAGCTCACATGGAAAAAAGGTTTTAAACTTGTTACATGAGCAAATTTCGGAAGTTTTACACAAGGCAAAAATCGTAAGTCTTCGAGAATTTTCTGACCAATTCTCGAAGCTCACATGGAAAAAAGGTTTTAAACTTGTTACATGAGCAAATTTCCCCGACGTTTTCTCGGGAGTTATTTAATGAGTTGAGGGGAGGTCCCCATCAGGAGGCTCCTCCAACCTACTGAGTGGGGGGCCGCGCCGAGGCCTTCAGCCTGGTGAAGTGGAGTAATAGTGGGGTCACTATTGGCGTGTATTAAAAGCGATGGCCTCCCCTTCATAGCGGAAATTTTACACAATTCAAAAATCGTAAGTCTTCGAGAATTTTCTGACCAATTCTCGAAGCTCACATGGAAAAAAGGTTTTAAACTTGTTACATGAGCAAATTTCGGAAGTTTTACACAAGGCAAAAATCGTAAGTCTTCGAGAATTTTCTGACCAATTCTCGAAGCTCACATGGAAAAAAGGTTTTAAACTTGTTACATGAGCAAATTTCGGAAGTTTTACACAAGGCAAAAATCGTAAGTCTTCGAGAATTTTCTGACCAATTCTCGAAGCTCACATGGAAAAAAGGTTTTAAACTTGTTACATGAGCAAATTTCGGAAGTTTTACACAAGGCAAAAATCGTGTCTTCGAGAATTTTCTGACCAATTCTCGAAGCTCACATGGAAAAAAGGTTTTAAACTTGTTACATGAGCAAATTTCCCCGACGTTTTCTCGGGAGTTATTTAATGAGTTGAGGGGAGGTCCCCATCAGGAGGCTCCTCCAACCTACTGAGTGGGGGGCCGCGCCGATGCCTTCAGCCCGGTGAAATGGAGTAATAGTGGGGTCACTATTGCCGTGTATTAAAAGCGATGACCTCCCCTTCATAGCGGAAATTTTACACAATTCAAAAATCGTAAGTCTTCGAGAATTTTCTGACCAATTCTCGAAGCTCACATGGAAAAAAGGTTTTAAACTTGTTACATGAGCAAATTTCGGAAGTTTTACACAAGGCAAAAATCGTAAGTCTTCGAGAATTTTCTGACCAATTCTCGAAGCTCACATGGAAAAAAGGTTTTAAACTTGTTACATGAGCAAATTTCGGAAGTTTTACACAAGGCAAAAATCGTAAGTCTTCGAGAATTTTCTGACCAATTCTCGAAGCTCACATGGAAAAAAGGTTTTAAACTTGTTACATGAGCAAATTTCCCCGACGTTTTCTCGGGAGTTATTTAATGAGTTGAGGGGAGGTCCCCATCAGGAGGCTCCTCCAACCTACTGAGTGGGGGGCCGCGCCGAGGCCTTCAGCCCGGTGAATTGGAGTAATAGTGGGGTCACTATTGCCGTGTATTAAAAGCGATGACCTCCCCTTCATAGCGGAAGTTTTACACAATTCAAAAATCGTGTCTTCGAGAATTTTCTGACCAATTCTCGAAGCTCACATGGAAAAAAGGTTTTAAACTTGTTACATGAGCAAATTTCGGAAGTTTTACACAAGGCAAAAATCATAAGTCTTCGAGAATTTTCTGACCAATTCTCGAAGCTCACATGGAAAAAAGGTTTTAAACTTGTTACATGAGCAAATTTCGGAAGTTTTACACAAGGCAAAAATCGTATGTCTTCGAGAATTTTCTGACCAATTCTCGAAGCTCACATGGAAAAAAGGTTTTAAACTTGTTACATGAGCAAATTTCGGAAGTTTTACACAAGGCAAAAATCGTGTCTTCGAGAATTTTCTGACCAATTCTCGAAGCTCACATGGAAAAAAGGTTTTAAACTTGTTACATGAGCAAATTTCCCCGACGTTTTCTCTGGAGTTATTTAATGAGTTGAGGGGAGGTCCCCATCAGGAGGCTCCTCCAACCTACTGAGTGGGGGGCCGCGCCGAGGCCTTCAGCCCGGTGAAATGGAGTAATAGTGGGGTCACTATTGCCGTGTATTAAAAGCGATGACCTCCCCTTCATAGCGGAAATTTTACCCAAGGCAAAAATCGTAAGTCTTCGAGAATTTTCTGACCAATTCTCGAAGCTCACATGGAAAAAAGGTTTTAAACTTGTTACATGAGCAAATTTCGGAAGTTTTACACAAGGCAAAAATCGTAAGTCTTCGAGAATTTTCTGACCAATTCTCGAAGCTCACATGGAAAAAAGGTTTTAAACTTGTTACATGAGCAAATTTCGGAAGTTTTACACAAGGCAAAAATCGTAAGTCTTTGAGAATTTTCTGACCAATTCTCGAAGCTCACATGGAAAAAAGGTTTTAAACTTGTTACATGAGCAAATTTCCCCGACGTTTTCTCGGGAGTTATTTAATGAGTTGAGGGGAGGTCCCCATCAGGAGGCTCCTCCAACCTACTGAGTGGGGGGCCGCGCCGAGGCCTTCAGCCCGGTGAAGTGGAGTAATAGTGGGGTCACTATTGGCGTGTATTAAAAGCGATGACCTCCCCTTCATAGCGGAAATTTTACACAATTCAAAAATCGTAAGTCTTCGAGAATTTTCTGACCAATTCTCGAAGCTCACATGGAAAAAAGGTTTTAAACTTGTTACAAGAACAAATTTCGGAAGTTTTACACAAGGCAAAAATCGTGTCTTCGAGAATTTTCTGACCAATTCTCGAAGCTCACATGGAAAAAAGGTTTTAAACTTGTTACATGAGCAAATTTCCCCGACGTTTTCTCGGGAGTTATTTAATGAGTTGAGGGGAGGTCCCCATCAGGAGGCTCCTCCAACCTACTGAGTGGGGGGCCGCGCCGAGGCCTTCAGCCCGGTGAATTGGAGTAATAGTGGGGTCACTATTGCCGTGTATTAAAAGCGATGACCTCCCCTTCATAGCGGAAGTTTTACACAATTCAAAAATCGTGTCTTCGAGAATTTTCTGACCAATTCTCGAAGCTCACATGGAAAAAAGGTTTTAAACTTGTTACATGAGCAAATTTCGGAAGTTTTACACAAGGCAAAAATCGTAAGTCTTCGAGAATTTTCTGACCAATTCTCGAAGCTCACATGGAAAAAAGGTTTTAAACTTGTTACATGAGCAAATTTCGGAAGTTTTACACAAGGCAAAAATCGTATGTCTTCGAGAATTTTCTGACCAATTCTCGAAGCTCACATGGAAAAAAGGTTTTAAACTTGTTACATGAGCAAATTTCGGAAGTTTTACACAAGGCAAAAATCATGTCTTCGAGAATTTTCTGACCAATTCTCGAAGCTCACATGGAAAAAAGGTTTTAAACTTGTTACATGAGCAAATTTCCCCGACGTTTTCTCTGGAGTTATTTAATGAGTTGAGGGGAGGTCCCCATCAGGAGGCTCCTCCAACCTACTGAGTGGGGGGCCGCGCCGAGGCCTTCAGCCCGGTGAAATGGAGTAATAGTGGGGTCACTATTGCCGTGTATTAAAAGCGATGACCTCCCCTTCATAGCGGAAATTTTACCCAAGGCAAAAATCGTAAGTCTTCGAGAATTTTCTGACCAATTCTCGAAGCTCACATGGAAAAAAGGTTTTAAACTTGTTACATGAGCAAATTTCGGAAGTTTTACACAAGGCAAAAATCGTAAGTCTTCGAGAATTTTCTGACCAATTCTCGAAGCTCACATGGAAAAAAGGTTTTAAACTTGTTACATGAGCAAATTTCGGAAGTTTTACACAAGGCAAAAATCGTAAGTCTTCGAGAATTTTCTGACCAATTCTCGAAGCTCACATGGAAAAAAGGTTTTAAACTTGTTACATGAGCAAATTTCCCCGACGTTTTCTCGGGAGTTATTTAATGAGTTGAGGGGAGGTCCCCATCAGGAGGCTCCTCCAACCTACTGAGTGGGGGGCCGCGCCGAGGCCTTCAGCCCGGTGAATTGGAGTAATAGTGGGGTCACTATTGCCGTGTATTAAAAGCGATGACCTCCCCTTCATAGCGGAAATTTTACACAATTCAAAAATCGTAAGTCTTCGAGAATTTTCTGACCAATTCTCGAAGCTCACATGGAAAAAAGGTTTTAAACTTGTTACATGAGCAAATTTCGGAAGTTTTACACAAGGCAAAAATCGTGTCTTCGAGAATTTTCTGACCAATTCTCGATGCTCACATGGAAAAAAGGTTTTAAACTTGTTACATGAGCAAATTTCGGAAGTTTTACACAAGGCAAAAATAGTAAGTCTTCGAGAATTTTCTGACCAATTCTCGAAGCTCACATGGAAAAAAGGTTTTAAACTTGTTACATGAGCAAATTTCCCCGACGTTTTCTCGGGAGTTATTTAATGAGTTGAGGGGAGGTCCCCATCAGGAGGCTCCTCCAACCTACTGAGTGGGGGGCCGCGCCGAGGCCTTCAGCCCGGTGAAGTGGAGTAATAGTGGGGTCACTATTGGCGTGTATTAAAAGCGATGACCTCCCCTTCATAGCGGAAATTTTACACAATTCAAAAATCGTAAGTCTTCGAGAATTTTCTGACCAATTCTCGAAGCTCACATGGAAAAAAGGTTTTAAACTTGTTACAAGAGCAAATTTCGGAAGTTTTACACAAGGCAAAAATCGTAAGTCTTCGAGAATTTTCTGACCAATTCTCGAAGCTCACATGGAAAAAAGGTTTTAAACTTGTTACATGAGCAAATTTCGGAAGTTTTACACAAGGCAAAAATCGTGTCTTCGAGAATTTTCTGACCAATTCTCGAAGCTCACATGGAAAAAAGGTTTTAAACTTGTTACATGAGCAAATTTCGGAAGTTTTACACAAGGCAAAAATCGTGTCTTCGAGAATTTTCTGACCAATTCTCGAAGCTCACATGGAAAAAAGGTTTTAAACTTGTTACTTGAGCAAATTTCGGAAATTTTACACAAGGCAAAAATCGTGTCTTCGAGAATTTTCTGACCAATTCTCGAAGCTCACATGGAAAAAAGGTTTTAAACTTGTTACATGAGCAAATTTCGGAAGTTTTACACAAGGCAAAAATCGTAAGTCTTCGAGAATTTTCTGACCAACTCTGGAAGCTCACATGGAAAAAAGGTTTTAAACTTGTTACATGAGCAAATTTCGGAAGTCTTACACAAGGCAAAAATCGTAAGTCTTCGAGAATTTTCTGACCAATTCTCGAAGCTCACATGGAAAAAAGGTTTTAAACTTGTTACATGAGCAAATTTCGGAAGTTTTACACAAGGCAAAAATCGTAAGTCTTCGAGAATTTTCTGACCAATTCTCGAAGCTCACATGGAAAAAAGGTTTTAAACTTGTTACATGAGCAAATTTCCCCGACGTTTTCTCGGGAGTTATTTAATGAGTTGAGGGGAGGTCCCCATCAGGAGGCTCCTCCAACCTACTGAGTGGGGGGCCGCGCCGAGGCCTTCAGCCCGGTGAAATGGAGTAATAGTGGGGTCACTATTGCCGTGTATTAAAAGCGATGACCTCCCCTTCATAGCGGAAATTTTACACAAGGCAAAAATCGTGTCTTCGGGAATTTTCTGACCAATTCTCGAAGCTCACATGGAAAAAAGGTTTTAAACTTGTTACATGAGCAAATTTCGGAAGTTTTACACAAGGCAAAAATCGTAAGTCTTCGAGAATTTTCTGACCAATTCTCGAAGCTCACATGGAAAAAAGGTTTTAAACTTGTTACATGAGCAAATTTCGGAAGTTTTACACAAGGCAAAAATCGTAAGTCTTCGAGAATTTTCTGACCAATTCTCGAAGCTCACATGGAAAAAAGGTTTTAAACTTGTTACATGAGCAAATTTCCCCGACGTTTTCTCGGGAGTTATTTAATGAGTTGAGGGGAGGTCCCCATCAGGAGGCTCCTCCAACCTACTGAGTGGGGGGCCGCGCCGAGGCCTTCAGCCTGGTGAAGTGGAGTAATAGTGGGGTCACTATTGGCGTGTATTAAAAGCGATGACCTCCCCTTCATAGCGGAAATTTTACACAATTCAAAAATCGTAAGTCTTCGAGAATTTTCTGACCAATTCTCGAAGCTCACATGGAAAAAAGGTTTTAAACTTGTTACAAGAGCAAATTTCGGAAGTTTTACACGAGGCAAAAATCGTAAGTCTTCGAGAATTTTCTGACCAATTCTCGAAGCTCACATGGAAAAAAGGTTTTAAACTTGTTACATGAGCAAATTTCGGAAGTTTTACACAAGGCAAAAATCGTGTCTTCGAGAATTTTCTGACCAATTCTCGAAGCTCACATGGAAAAAAGGTTTTAAACTTGTTACATGAGCAAATTTCGGAAGTTTTACACAAGGCAAAAATCGTAAGTCTTCGAGAATATTCTGACCAATTCTCGAAGCTCACATGGAAAAAAGGTTTTAAACTTGTTACTTGAGCAAATTTCGGAAGTTTTACACAAGGCAAAAATCGTGTCTTCGAGAATTTTCTGACCAATTCTCGAAGCTCACATGGAAAAAAGGTTTTAAACTTGTTACATGAGCAAATTTCGGAAGTTTTACACAAGGCAAAAATCGTAAGTCTTCGAGAATTTTCTGACCAACTCTGGAAGCTCACATGGAAAAAAGGTTTTAAACTTGTTACATGAGCAAATTTCGGAAGTCTTACACAAGGCAAAAATCGTAAGTCTTCGAGAATTTTCTGACCAATTCTCGAAGCTCACATGGAAAAAAGGTTTTAAACTTGTTACATGAGCAAATTTCGGAAGTTTTACACAAGGCAAAAATCGTATGTCTTCGAGAATTTTCTGACCAATTCTCGAAGCTCACATGGAAAAAAGGTTTTAAACTTGTTACATGAGCAAATTTCGGAAGTTTTACACAAGGCAAAAATCGTAAGTCTTCGAGAATTTTCTGACCAATTCTCGAAGCTCACATGGAAAAAAGGTTTTAAACTTGTTACATGAGCAAATTTCCCCGACGTTTTCTCGGGAGTTATTTAATGAGTTGAGGGGAGGTCCCCATCAGGAGGCTCCTCCAACCTACTGAGTGGGGGGCCGCGCCGAGGCCTTCAGCCCGGTGAAATGGAGTAATAGTGGGGTCACTATTGCCGTGTATTAAAAGCGATGACCTCCCCTTCATAGCGGAAATTTTACACAAGGCAAAAATCGTGTCTTCGGGAATTTTCTGACCAATTCTCGAAGCTCACATGGAAAAAAGGTTTTAAACTTGTTACATGAGCAAATTTCGGAAGTTTTACACAAGGCAAAATCGTAAGTCTTCGAGAATTTTCTGACCAATTCTCGAAGCTCACATGGAAAAAAGGTTTTAAACTTGTTACATGAGCAAATTTCGGAAGTTTTACACAAGGCAAAAATCGTAACTCTTCGAGAATTTTCTGACCAATTCTCGAAGCTCACATGGAAAAAAGGTTTTAAACTTGTTACATGAGCAAATTTCCCCGACGTTTTCTCGGGAGTTATTTAATGAGTTAAGGGGAGGTCCCCATCAGGAGGCTCCTCCAACCTACTGAGTGGGGGGCCGCGCCGAGGCCTTCAGCCTGGTGAAGTGGAGTAATAGTGGGGTCACTATTGGCGTGTATTAAAAGCGATGACCTCCCCTTCATAGCGGAAATTTTACACAATTCAAAAATCGTAAGTCTTCGAGAATTTTCTGACCAATTCTCGAAGCTCACATGGAAAAAAGGTTTTAAACTTGTTACATGAGCAAATTTCGGAAGTTTTACACAAGGCAAAAATCGTAAGTCTTCGAGAATTTTCTGACCAATTCTCGAAGCTCACATGGAAAAAAGGTTTTAAACTTGTTACATGAGCAAATTTCGGAAGTTTTACACAAGGCAAAAATCGTAAGTCTTCGAGAATTTTCTGACCAATTCTCGAAGCTCACATGGAAAAAAGGTTTTAAACTTGTTACATGAGCAAATTTCGGAAGTTTTACACAAGGCAAAAATCGTGTCTTCGAGAATTTTCTGACCAATTCTCGAAGCTCACATGGAAAAAAGGTTTTAAACTTGTTACATGAGCAAATTTCCCCGACGTTTTCTCGGGAGTTATTTAATGAGTTGAGGGGAGGTCCCCATCAGGAGGCTCCTCCAACCTACTGAGTGGGGGGCCGCGCCGAGGCCTTCAGCCCGGTGAAATGGAGTAATAGTGGGGTCACTATTGCCGTGTATTAAAAGCGATGACCTCCCCTTCATAGCGGAAATTTTACACAATTCAAAAATCGTAAGTCTTCGAGAATTTTCTGACCAATTCTCGAAGCTCACATGGAAAAAAGGTTTTAAACTTGTTACATGAGCAAATTTCGGAAGTTTTACACAAGGCAAAAATCGTAAGTCTTCGAGAATTTTCTGACCAATTCTCGAAGCTCACATGGAAAAAAGGTTTTAAACTTGTTACATGAGCAAATTTCGGAAGTTTTACACAAGGCAAAAATCGTAAGTCTTCGAGAATTTTCTGACCAATTCTCGAAGCTCACATCGAAAAAAGGTTTTAAACTTGTTACATGAGCAAATTTCGGAAGTTTTACACAAGGCAAAAATCGTAAGTCTTCGAGAATTTTCTGACCAATTCTCGAAGCTCACATCGAAAAAAGGTTTTAAACTTGTTACATGAGCAAATTTCGGAAGTTTTACACAAGGCAAAAATGGTGTCTTCGAGAATTTTCTGACCAATTCTCGAAGCTCACATGGAAAAAAGGTTTTAAACTTGTTACATGAGCAAATTTCGGAAGTTTTACACAAGGCAAAAATCGTGTCTTCGAGAATTTTCTGACCAATTCTCGAAGCTCACATGGAAAAAAGGTTTTAAACTTGTTACATGAGCAAATTTCCCCGACGTTTTCTCGGGAGTTATTTAATGAGTTGAGGGGAGGTCCCCATCAGGAGGCTCCTCCAACCTACTGAGTGGGGGGCCGCGCCGAGGCCTTCAGCCCGGTGAAATGGAGTAATAGTGGGGTCACTATTGCCGTGTATTAAAAGCGATGACCTCCCCTTCATAGCGGAAATTTTACACAATTCAAAAATCGTAAGTCTTCGAGAATTTTCTGACCAATTCTCGAAGCTCACATGGAAAAAAGGTTTTAAACTTGTTACATGAGCAAATTTCGGAAGTTTTACACAAGGCAAAAATCGTAAGTCTTCGAGAATTTTCTGACCAATTCTCGAAGCTCACATGGAAAAAAGGTTTTAAACTTGTTACATGAGCAAATTTCGGAAGTTTTACACAAGGCAAAGATCGTAAGTCTTCGAGAATTTTCTGACCAATTCTCGAAGCTCACATCGAAAAAAGGTTTTAAACTTGTTACATGAGCAAATTTCGGAAGTTTTAAACAAGGCAAAAATCGAAAGTCTTCGAGAATTTTCTGACCAATTCTCGAAGCTCACATGGAAAAAAGGTTTTAAACTTGTTACATGAGCAAATTTCGGAAGTTTTACACAAGGCAAAAATCGTAAGTCTTCGAGAATTTTCTGACCAATTCTCGAAGCTCACATGGAAAGAGGTTTTAAACTTGTTACATGAGCAAATTTCGGAAGTTTTACACAAGGCAAAAATCGTGTCTTCGAGAATTTTCTGACCAATTCTCGAAGCTCACATGGAAAAAAGGTTTTAAACTTGTTACATGAGCAAATTTCCCCGACGTTTTCTCGGGAGTTATTTAATGAGTTGAGGGGAGGTCCCCATCAGGAGGCTCCTCCAACCTACTGAGTGGGGGGCCGCGCCGAGGCCTTCAGCCCGGTGAAGTGGAGTAATAGTGGGGTCACTATTGGCGTGTATTGAAAGCGATGACCTCCCCTTCATAGCGGAAATTTTACACAATTCAAAAATCGTAAGTCTTCGAGAATTTTCTGACCAATTCTCGAAGCTCACATGGAAAAAAGGTTTTAAACTTGTTACATGAGCAAATTTCGGAAGTTTTACACAAGGCAAAAATCGTAAGTCTTCGAGAATTTTCTGACCAATTCTCGAAGCTCACATGGAAAAAAGGTTTTAAACTTGTTACATGAGCAAATTTCGGAAGTTTTACACAAGGCAAAAATCGTAAGTCTTCGAGAATTTTCTGACCAATTCTCGAAGCTCACATGGAAAAAAGGTTTTAAACTTGTTACATGAGCAAATTTCGGAAGTTTTACACAAGGCAAAAATCGTAAGACTTCGAGAATTTTCTGACCAATTCTCGAAGCTCACATGGAAAAAAGGTTTTAAACTTGTTACATGAGCAAATTTCCCCGACGTTTTCTCGGGAGTTATTTAATGAGTTGAGGGGAGGTCCCCATCAGGAGGCTCCTCCAACCTACTGAGTGGGGGGCCGCGCCGAGGCCTTCAGCCCGGTGAAATGGAGTAATAGTGGGGTCACTATTGCCGTGTATTAAAAGCGATGACCTCCCCTTCATAGCGGAAATTTTACACAAGGCAAAAATCGTAAGTCTTCGAGAATTTTCTGACCAATTCTCGAAGCTCACATGGAAAAAAGGTTTTAAACTTGTTACATGAGCAAATTTCGGAAGTTTTACTCAAGGCAAAAATCGTAAGTCTTCGAGAATTTTCTGACCAATTCTCGAAGCTCACATGGAAAAAAGGTTTTAAACTTGTTACATGAGCAAATTTCGGAAGTTTTACACAAGGCAAAAATCGTAAGTCTTCGAGAATTTTCTGACCAATTCTCGAAGCTCACATGGAAAAAAGGTTTTAAACTTGTTACATGAGCAAATTTCGGAAGTTTTACACAAGGCAAAAATCGTAAGTCTTCGAGAATTTTCTGACCAATTCTCGAAGCTCACATGGAAAAAAGGTTTTAAACTTGTTACATGAGCAAATTTCGGAAGTTTTACACAAGGCAAAAATCGTAAGTCTTCGAGAATTTTCTGACCAATTCTCGAAGCTCACATGGAAAAAAGGTTTTAAACTTGTTACATGAGCAAAATTCGGAAGTTTTACACATGGCAAAAATCGTATGTCTTCGAGAATTTTCTGACCAATTCTCGAAGCTCACATGGAAAAAAGGTTTTAAACTTGTTACATGAGCAAATTTCGGAAGTTTTACACAAGGCAAAAATCGTAAGTCTTCGAGAATTTTCTGACCAACTCTGGAAGCTCACATGGAAAAAAGGTTTTAAACTTGTTACATGAGCAAATTTCGGAAGTCTTACACAAGGCAAAAATCGTAAGTCTTCGAGAATTTTCTGACCAATTCTCGAAGCTCACATGGAAAAAAAGTTTTAAACTTGTTACATGAGCAAAATTCGGAAGTTTTACACATGGCAAAAATCGTATGTCTTCGAGAATTTTCTGACCAATTCTCGAAGCTCACATGGAAAAAAGGTTTTAAACTTGTTACATGAGCAAATTTCCCCGACGTTTTCTCGGGAGTTATTTAATGAGTTGAGGGGAGGTCCCCATCAGGAGGTTCCTCCAACCTACTGAGTGGGGGGCCGCGCCGAGGCCTTCAGCCCGGTGAAATGGAGTAATAGTGGGGTCACTATTGCCGTGTATTAAAAGCGATGACCTCCCCTTCATAGCGGAAATTTTACACAAGGCAAAAATCGTGTCTTCGAGAATTTTCTGACCAATTCTCGAAGCTCACATGGAAAAAAGGTTTAAAACTTGTTACATGAGCAAATTTCGGAAGTTTTACACAAGGCAAAAATCGTAAGTCTTCGAGAATTTTCTGACCAATTCTCGAAGCTCACATGGAAAAAAGGTTTTAAACTTGTTACATGAGCAAATTTCGGAAGTTTTACACAAGGCAAAAATCGTAAGTCTTCGAGAATTTTCTGACCAATTCTCGAAGCTCACATGGAAAAAAGGTTTTAAACTTGTTACATGAGCAAATTTCGGAAGTTTTACACAAGGCAAAAATCGTAAGTCTTCGAGAATTTTCTGACCAATTCTCGAAGCTCACATGGAAAAAAGGTTTTAAACTTGTTACATGAGCAAATTTCGGAAGTTTTACACAAGGCAAAAATCGTGTCTTCGAGAATTTTCTGACCAATTCTCGAAGCTCACATGGAAAAAAGATTTTTAAACTTGTTACAAGAGCAAATTTCGGAAGTTTTACACAAGGCAAAAATCGTAAGTCTTCGAGAATTTTCTGACCAATTCTCGAAGCTCACATGGAAAAAAGGTTTTAAACTTGTTACATGAGCAAATTTCGGAAGTTTTACACAAGGCAAAAATCGTGTCTTCGAGAATTTTCTGACCAATTCTCGAAGCTCACATGGAAAAAAGGTTTTAAACTTGTTACATGAGCAAATTTCGGAAGTTTTACACAAGGCAAAAATCGTAAGTCTTCGAGAATTTTCTGACCAATTCTCGAAGCTCACATGGAAAAAAGGTTTTAAACTTGTTACATGAGCAAATTTCGGAAGTTTTACACAAGGCAAAAATCGTAAGTCTTCGAGAATTTTCTGACCAATTCTCGAAGCTCACATGGAAAAAAGGTTTTAAACTTGTTACATGAGCAAATTTCGGAAGTTTTACACAAGGCAAAAATCGTATGTCTTCGAGAATTTTCTGACCAATTCTCGAAGCTCACATGGAAAAAAGGTTTTAAACTTGTTACATGAGCAAATTTCGGAAGTTTTACACAAGGCAAAAATCGTGTCTTCGAGAATTTTCTGACCAATTCTCGAAGCTCACATGGAAAAAAGGTTTTAAACTTGTTACATGAGCAAATTTCGGAAGTTTTACACAAGGCAAAAATCGTATGTCTTCGAGAATTTTCTGACCAATTCTCGAAGCTCACATGGAAAAAAGGTTTTAAACTTGTTACATGAGCAAATTTCGGAAGTTTTACACAAGGCAAAAATCGTAAGTCTTCGAGAATTTTCTGACCAATTCTCGAAGCTCACATGGAAAAAAGGTTTTAAACTTGTTACATGAGCAAATTTCCCCGACGTTTTCTCGGGAGTTATTTAATGAGTTGAGGGGAGGTCCCCATCAGGAGGCTCCTCCAACCTACTGAGTGGGGGGCCGCGCCGAGGCCTTCAGCCCGGTGAATTGGAGTAATAGTGGGGTCACTATTGCCGTGTATTAAAAGCGATGACCTCCCCTTCATAGCGGAAATTTTACACATGGCAAAAATCGTGTCTTCGAGAATTTTCTGACCAATTCTCGAAGCTCACATGGAAAAAAGGTTTTAAACTTGTTACATGAGCAAATTTCGGAAGTTTTACACAAGGCAAAAATCGTGTCTTCGAGAATTTTCTGACCAATTCTCGAAGCTCACATGGAAAAAAGGTTTTAAACTTGTTACTTGAGCAAATTTCGGAAGTTTTACACAAGGCAAAAATCGTAAGTCTTCGAGAATTTTCTGACCAATTCTCGAAGCTCACATGGAAAAAAGGTTTTAAACTTGTTACATGAGCAAATTTCGGAAGTTTTACACAAGGCAAAAATCGTAAGTCTTCGAGAATTTTCTGACCAACTCTGGAAGCTCACATGGAAAAAAGGTTTTAAACTTGTTACATGAGCAAATTTCGGAAGTCTTACACAAGGCAAAAATCGTAAGTCTTCGAGAATTTTCTGACCAATTCTCGAAGCTCACATGGAAAAAAGGTTTTAAGCTTGTTACATGAGCAAATTTCGGAAGTTTTACACAAGGCAAAAATCGTATGTCTTCGAGAATTTTCTGACCAATTCTCGAAGCTCACATGGAAAAAAGGTTTTAAACTTGTTACATGAGCAAATTTCGGAAGTTTTACACAAGGCAAAAATCGTGTCTTCGAGAATTTTCTGACCAATTCTCGAAGCTCACATGGAAAAAAGGTTTTAAACTTGTTACATGAGCAAATTTCGGAAGTTTTACACAAGGCAAAAATCGTATGTCTTCGAGAATTTTCTGACCAATTCTCGAAGCTCACATGGAAAAAAGGTTTTAAACTTGTTACATGAGCAAATTTCGGAAGTTTTACACAAGGCAAAAATCGTAAGTCTTCGAGAATTTTCTGACCAATTCTCGAAGCTCACATGGAAAAAAGGTTTTAAACTTGTTACATGAGCAAATTTCCCCGACGTTTTCTCGGGAGTTATTTAATGAGTTGAGGGGAGGTCCCCATCAGGAGGCTCCTCCAACCTACTGAGTGGGGGGCCGCGCCGAGGCCTTCAGCCCGGTGAATTGGAGTAATAGTGGGGTCACTATTGCCGTGTATTAAAAGCGATGACCTCCCCTTCATAGCGGAAATTTTACACATGGCAAAAATCGTGTCTTCGAGAATTTTCTGACCAATTCTCGAAGCTCACATGGAAAAAAGGTTTTAAACTTGTTACATGAGCAAATTTCGGAAGTTTTACACAAGGCAAAAATCGTGTCTTCGAGAATTTTCTGACCAATTCTCGAAGCTCACATGGAAAAAAGGTTTTAAACTTGTTACTTGAGCAAATTTCGGAAGTTTTACACAAGGCAAAAATCGTAAGTCTTCGAGAATTTTCTGACCAATTCTCGAAGCTCACATGGAAAAAAGGTTTTAAACTTGTTACATGAGCAAATTTCGGAAGTTTTACACAAGGCAAAAATCGTAAGTCTTCGAGAATTTTCTGACCAACTCTGGAAGCTCACATGGAAAAAAGGTTTTAAACTTGTTACATGAGCAAATTTCGGAAGTCTTACACAAGGCAAAAATCGTAAGTCTTCGAGAATTTTCTGACCAATTCTCGAAGCTCACATGGAAAAAAGGTTTTAAACTTGTTACATGAGCAAATTTCGGAAGTTTTACACAAGGCAAAAATCGTATGTCTTCGAGAATTTTCTGACCAATTCTCGAAGCTCACATGGAAAAAAGGTTTTAAACTTGTTACATGAGCAAATTTCGGAAGTTTTACACAAGGCAAAAATCGTAAGTCTTCGAGAATTTTCTGACCAATTCTCGAAGCTCACATGGAAAAAAGGTTTTAAACTTGTTACATGAGCAAATTTCCCCGACGTTTTCTCGGGAGTTATTTAATGAGTTGAGGGGAGGTCCCCATCAGGAGGCTCCTCCAACCTACTGAGTGGGGGGCCGCGCCGAGGCCTTCAGCCCGGTGAAATGGAGTAATAGTGGGGTCACTATTGCCGTGTATTAAAAGCGATGACCTCCCCTTCATAGCGGAAATTTTACACAAGGCAAAAATCGTGTCTTCGAGAATTTTCTGACCAATTCTCGAAGCTCACATGGAAAAAAGGTTTTAAACTTGTTACATGAGCAAATTTCGGAAGTTTTACACAAGGCAAAAATCGTAAGTCTTCGAGAATTTTCTGACCAATTCTCGAAGCTCACATGGAAAAAAGGTTTTAAACTTGTTACATGAGCAAATTTCGGAAGTTTTACACAAGGCAAAAATCGTAAGTCTTCGAGAATTTTCTGACCAATTCTCGAAGCTCACATGGAAAAAAGGTTTTAAACTTGTTACATGAGCAAATTTCCCCGACGTTTTCTCGGGAGTTATTTAATGAGTTGAGGGGAGGTCCCCATCAGGAGGCTCCTCCAACCTACTGAGTGGGGGGCCGCGCCGAGGCCTTCAGCCTGGTGAAGTGGAGTAATAGTGGGGTCACTATTGGCGTGTATTAAAAGCGATGACCTCCCCTTCATAGCGGAAATTTTACACAATTCAAAAATCGTAAGTCTTCGAGAATTTTCTGACCAATTCTCGAAGCTCACATGGAAAAAAGGTTTTAAACTTGTTACATGAGCAAATTTCGGAAGTTTTACACAAGGCAAAAATCGTGTCTTCGAGAATTTTCTGACCAATTCTCGAAGCTCACATGGAAAAAAGGTTTTAAACTTGTTACATGAGCAAATTTCGGAAGTTTTACACAAGGCAAAAATCGTAAGTCTTCGAGAATTTTCTGACCAATTCTCGAAGCTCACATGGAAAAAAGGTTTTAAACTTGTTACATGAGCAAATTTCGGAAGTTTTACACAAGGCAAAAATCGTGTCTTCGAGAATTTTCTGACCAATTCTCGAAGCTCACATGGAAAAAAGGTTTTAAACTTGTTACATGAGCAAATTTCGGAAGTTTTACACAAGGCAAAAATCGTAAGTCTTCGAGAATTTTCTGACCAATTCTCGAAGCTCACATGGAAAAAAGGTTTTAAACTTGTTACTGAGCAAATTTCCCCGACGTTTTCTCGGGAGTTATTTAATGAGTTGAGGGGAGGTGCCCATCAGGAGGCTCCTCCAACCTACTGAGTGGGGGGCCGCGCCGAGGCCTTCAGCCCGGTGAAGTGGAGTAATAGTGGGGTCACTATTGGCGTGTATTAAAAGCGATGACCTCCCCTTCATAGCGGAAATTTTACACAATTCAAAAATCGTAAGTCTTCGAGAATTTTCTGACCAATTCTCGAAGCTCACATGGAAAAAAGGTTTTAAACTTGTTACATGAGCAAATTTCGGAAGTTTTACACAAGGCAAAAATCGTAAGTCTTCGAGAATTTTCTGACCAATTCTCGAAGCTCACATGGAAAAAAGGTTTTAAACTTGTTACATGAGCAAATTTCGGAAGTTTTACACAAGGCAAAAATCGTATGTCTTCGAGAATTTTCTGACCAATTCTCGAAGCTCACATGGAAAAAAGGTTTTAAACTTGTTACATGAGCAAATTTCGGAAGTTTTACACAAGGCAAAAATCGTGTCTTCGAGAATTTTCTGACCAATTCTCGAAGCTCACATGGAAAAAAGGTTTTAAACTTGTTACATGAGCAAATTTCGGAAGTTTTACACAAGGCAAAAATCGTATGTCTTCGAGAATTTTCTGACCAATTCTCGAAGCTCACATGGAAAAAAGGTTTTAAACTTGTTACATGAGCAAATTTCGGAAGTTTTACACAAGGCAAAAATCGTAAGTCTTCGAGAATTTTCTGACCAATTCTCGAAGCTCACATGGAAAAAAGGTTTTAAACTTGTTACATGAGCAAATTTCCCCGACGTTTTCTCGGGAGTTATTTAATGAGTTGAGGGGAGGTCCCCATCAGGAGGCTCCTCCAACCTACTGAGTGGGGGGCCGCGCCGAGGCCTTCAGCCCGGTGAATTGGAGTAATAGTGGGGTCACTATTGCCGTGTATTAAAAGCGATGACCTCCCCTTCATAGCGGAAATTTTACACATGGCAAAAATCGTGTCTTCGAGAATTTTCTGACCAATTCTCGAAGCTCACATGGAAAAAAGGTTTTAAACTTGTTACATGAGCAAATTTCGGAAGTTTTACACAAGGCAAAAATCGTGTCTTCGAGAATTTTCTGACCAATTCTCGAAGCTCACATGGAAAAAAGGTTTTAAACTTGTTACATGAGCAAATTTCGGAAGTCTTACACAAGGCAAAAATCGTAAGTCTTCGAGAATTTTCTGACCAATTCTCGAAGCTCACATGGAAAAAAGGTTTTAAACTTGTTACATGAGCAAATTTCGGAAGTTTTACACAAGGCAAAAATCGTATGTCTTCGAGAATTTTCTGACCAATTCTCGAAGCTCACATGGAAAAAAGGTTTTAAACTTGTTACATGAGCAAATTTCGGAAGTTTTACACAAGGCAAAAATCGTAAGTCTTCGAGAATTTTCTGACCAATTCTCGAAGCTCACATGGAAAAAAGGTTTTAAACTTGTTACATGAGCAAATTTCCCCGACGTTTTCTCGGGAGTTATTTAATGAGTTGAGGGGAGGTCCCCATCAGGAGGCTCCTCCAACCTACTGAGTGGGGGGCCGCGCCGAGGCCTTCAGCCCGGTGAAATGGAGTAATAGTGGGGTCACTATTGCCGTGTATTAAAAGCGATGACCTCCCCTTCATAGCGGAAATTTTACACAAGGCAAAAATCGTGTCTTCGAGAATTTTCTGACCAATTCTCGAAGCTCACATGGAAAAAAGGTTTTAAACTTGTTACATGAGCAAATTTCGGAAGTTTTACACAAGGCAAAAATCGTAAGTCTTCGAGAATTTTCTGACCAATTCTCGAAGCTCACATGGAAAAAAGGTTTTAAACTTGTTACATGAGCAAATTTCGGAAGTTTTACACAAGGCAAAAATCGTAAGTCTTCGAGAATTTTCTGACCAATTCTCGAAGCTCACATGGAAAAAAGGTTTTAAACTTGTTACATGAGCAAATTTCCCCGACGTTTTCTCGGGAGTTATTTAATGAGTTGAGGGGAGGTCCCCATCAGGAGGCTCCTCCAACCTACTGAGTGGGGGGCCGCGCCGAGGCCTTCAGCCTGGTGAAGTGGAGTAATAGTGGGGTCACTATTGGCGTGTATTAAAAGCGATGACCTCCCCTTCATAGCGGAAATTTTACACAATTCAAAAATCGTAAGTCTTCGAGAATTTTCTGACCAATTCTCGAAGCTCACATGGAAAAAAGGTTTTAAACTTGTTACATGAGCAAATTTCGGAAGTTTTACACAAGGCAAAAATCGTAAGTCTTCGAGAATTTTCTGACCAATTCTCGAAGCTCACATGGAAAAAAGGTTTTAAACTTGTTACATGAGCAAATTTCGGAAGTTTTACACAAGGCAAAAATCGTGTCTTCGAGAATTTTCTGACCAATTCTCGAAGCTCACATGGAAAAAAGGTTTTAAACTTGTTACATGAGCAAATTTCGGAAGTTTTACACAAGGCAAAAATCGTAAGTCTTCGAGAATTTTCTGACCAATTCTCGAAGCTCACATGGAAAAAAGGTTTTAAACTTGTTACTGAGCAAATTTCCCCGACGTTTTCTCGGGAGTTATTTAATGAGTTGAGGGGAGGTGCCCATCAGGAGGCTCCTCCAACCTACTGAGTGGGGGGCCGCGCCGAGGCCTTCAGCCCGGTGAAGTGGAGTAATAGTGGGGTCACTATTGGCGTGTATTAAAAGCGATGACCTCCCCTTCATAGCGGAAATTTTACACAATTCAAAAATCGTAAGTCTTCGAGAATTTTCTGACCAATTCTCGAAGCTCACATGGAAAAAAGGTTTTAAACTTGTTACATGAGCAAATTTCGGAAGTTTTACACAAGGCAAAAATCGTAAGTCTTCGAGAATTTTCTGACCAATTCTCGAAGCTCACATGGAAAAAAGGTTTTAAACTTGTTACATGAGCAAATTTCGGAAGTTTTACACAAGGCAAAAATCGTAAGTCTTCGAGAATTTTCTGACCAATTCTCGAAGCTCACATGGAAAAAAGGTTTTAAACTTGTTACATGAGCAAATTTCCCCGACGTTTTCTCGGGAGTTATTTAATGAGTTGAGGGGAGGTCCCCATCAGGAGGCTCCTCCAACCTACTGAGTGGGGGGCCGCGCCGAGGCCTTCAGCCTGGTGAAGTGGAGTAATAGTGGGGTCACTATTGGCGTGTATTAAAAGCGATGACCTCCCCTTCATAGCGGAAATTTTACACAATTCAAAAATCGTAAGTCTTCGAGAATTTTCTGACCAATTCTCGAAGCTCACATGGAAAAAAGGTTTTAAACTTGTTACATGAGCAAATTTCGGAAGTTTTACACAAGGCAAAAATCGTAAGTCTTCGAGAATTTTCTGACCAATTCTCGAAGCTCACATGGAAAAAAGGTTTTAAACTTGTTACATGAGCAAATTTCCCCGACGTTTTCTCGGGAGTTATTTAATGAGTTGAGGGGAGGTCCCCATCAGGAGGCTCCTCCAACCTACTGAGTGGGGGGCCGCGCCGAGGCCTTCAGCCTGGTGAAGTGGAGTAATAGTGGGGTCACTATTGGCGTGTATTAAAAGCGATGACCTCCCCTTCATAGCGGAAATTTTACACAATTCAAAAATCGTAAGTCTTCGAGAATTTTCTGACCAATTCTCGAAGCTCACATGGAAAAAAGGTTTTAAACTTGTTACATGAGCAAATTTCGGAAGTTTTACACAAGGCAAAAATCGTAAGTCTTCGAGAATTTTCTGACCAATTCTCGAAGCTCACATCGAAAAAAGGTTTTAAACTTGTTACATGAGCAAATTTCGGAAGTTTTACACAAGGCAAAAATCGTAAGTCTTCGAGAATTTTCTGACCAATTCTCGAAGCTCACATCGAAAAAAGGTTTTAAACTTGTTACATGAGCAAATTTCGGAAGTTTTACACAAGGCAAAAATCGTAAGTCTTCGAGAATTTTCTGACCAATTCTCGAAGCTCACATGGAAAAAAGGTTTTAAACTTGTTACATGAGCAAATTTCGGAAGTTTTACACAAGGCAAAAATCGTGTCTTCGAGAATTTTCTGACCAATTCTCGAAGCTCACATGGAAAAAAGGTTTTAAACTTGTTACATGAGCAAATTTCCCCGACGTTTTCTCGGGAGTTATTTAATGAGTTGAGGGGAGGTCCCCATCAGGAGGCTCCTCCAACCTACTGAGTGGGGGGCCGCGCCGAGGCCTTCAGCCCGGTGAAATGGAGTAATAGTGGGGTCACTATTGCCGTGTATTAAAAGCGATGACCTCCCCTTCATAGCGGAAATTTTACACAATTCAAAAATCGTAAGTCTTCGAGAATTTTCTGACCAATTCTCGAAGCTCACATGGAAAAAAGGTTTTAAACTTGTTACATGAGCAAATTTCGGAAGTTTTACACAAGGCAAAAATCGTAAGTCTTCGAGAATTTTCTGACCAATTCTCGAAGCTCACATGGAAAAAAGGTTTTAAACTTGTTACATGAGCAAATTTCGGAAGTTTTACACAAGGCAAAAATCGTAAGTCTTCGAGAATTTTCTGACCAATTCTCGAAGCTCACATCGAAAAAAGGTTTTAAACTTGTTACATGAGCAAATTTCGGAAGTTTTACACAAGGCAAAAATCGTAAGTCTTCGAGAATTTTCTGACCAATTCTCGAAGCTCACATCGAAAAAAGGTTTTAAACTTGTTACATGAGCAAATTTCGGAAGTTTTACACAAGGCAAAAATCGTAAGTCTTCGAGAATTTTCTGACCAATTCTCGAAGCTCACATGGAAAAAAGGTTTTAAACTTGTTACATGAGCAAATTTCGGAAGTTTTACACAAGGCAAAAATCGTGTCTTCGAGAATTTTCTGACCAATTCTCGAAGCTCACATGGAAAAAAGGTTTTAAACTTGTTACATGAGCAAATTTCCCCGACGTTTTCTCGGGAGTTATTTAATGAGTTGAGGGGAGGTCCCCATCAGGAGGCTCCTCCAACCTACTGAGTGGGGGGCCGCGCCGAGGCCTTCAGCCCGGTGAAATGGAGTAATAGTGGGGTCACTATTGCCGTGTATTAAAAGCGATGACCTCCCCTTCATAGCGGAAATTTTACACAATTCAAAAATCGTAAGTCTTCGAGAATTTTCTGACCAATTCTCGAAGCTCACATGGAAAAAAGGTTTTAAACTTGTTACATGAGCAAATTTCGGAAGTTTTACACAAGGCAAAAATCGTAAGTCTTCGAGAATTTTCTGACCAATTCTCGAAGCTCACATGGAAAAAAGGTTTTAAACTTGTTACATGAGCAAATTTCGGAAGTTTTACACAAGGCAAAGATCGTAAGTCTTCGAGAATTTTCTGACCAATTCTCGAAGCTCACATCGAAAAAAGGTTTTAAACTTGTTACATGAGCAAATTTCGGAAGTTTTAAACAAGGCAAAAATCGAAAGTCTTCGAGAATTTTCTGACCAATTCTCGAAGCTCACATGGAAAAAAGGTTTTAAACTTGTTACATGAGCAAATTTCGGAAGTTTTACACAAGGCAAAAATCGTAAGTCTTCGAGAATTTTCTGACCAATTCTCGAAGCTCACATGGAAAAAAGGTTTTAAACTTGTTACATGAGCAAATTTCCCCGACGTTTTCTCGGGAGTTATTTAATGAGTTGAGGGGAGGTCCCCATCAGGAGGCTCCTCCAACCTACTGAGTGGGGGGCCGCGCCGAGGCCTTCAGCCCGGTGAATTGGAGTAATAGTGGGGTCACTATTGCCGTGTATTAAAAGCGATGACCTCCCCTTCATAGCGGAAATTTTACACATGGCAAAAATCGTGTCTTCGAGAATTTTCTGACCAATTCTCGAAGCTCACATGGAAAAAAGGTTTTAAACTTGTTACATGAGCAAATTTCGGAAGTTTTACACAAGGCAAAAATCGTAAGTCTTCGAGAATTTTCTGACCAATTCTCGAAGCTCACATGGAAAAAAGGTTTTAAACTTGTTTACTTGAGCAAATTTCGGAAGTTTTACACAAGGCAAAAATCGTAAGTCTTCGAGAATTTTCTGACCAATTCTCGAAGCTCACATGGAAAAAAGGTTTTAAACTTGTTACATGAGCAAATTTCGGAAGTTTTACACAAGGCAAAAATCGTAAGTCTTCGAGAATTTTCTGACCAATTCTCGAAGCTCACATGGAAAAAAGGTTTTAAACTTGTTACATGAGCAAATTTCGGAAGTTTTACACAAGGCAAAAATCGTAAGTCTTCGAGAATTTTCTGACCAATTCTCGAAGCTCACATGGAAAAAAGGTTTTAAACTTGTTACATGAGCAAATTTCGGAAGTTTTACACAAGGCAAAAATCGTAAGTCTTCGAGAATTTTCTGACCAATTCTCGAAGCTCACATGGAAAAAAGGTTTTAAACTTGTTACATGAGCAAATTTCCCCGACGTTTTCTCGGGAGTTATTTAATGAGTTGAGGGGAGGTCCCCATCAGGAGGCTCCTCCAACCTACTGAGTGGGGGGCCGCGCCGAGGCCTTCAGCCTGGTGAAGTGGAGTAATAGTGGGGTCACTATTGGCGTGTATTAAAAGCGATGACCTCCCCTTCATAGCGGAAATTTTACACAATTCAAAAATCGTAAGTCTTCGAGAATTTTCTGACCAATTCTCGAAGCTCACATGGAAAAAAGGTTTTAAACTTGTTACATGAGCAAATTTCGGAAGTTTTACACAAGGCAAAAATCGTAAGTCTTCGAGAATTTTCTGACCAATTCTCGAAGCTCACATGGAAAAAAGGTTTTAAACTTGTTACATGAGCAAATTTCCCCGACGTTTTCTCGGGAGTTATTTAATGAGTTGAGGGGAGGTCCCCATCAGGAGGCTCCTCCAACCTACTGAGTGGGGGGCCGCGCCGAGGCCTTCAGCCTGGTGAAGTGGAGTAATAGTGGGGTCACTATTGGCGTGTATTAAAAGCGATGACCTCCCCTTCATAGCGGAAATTTTACACAATTCAAAAATCGTAAGTCTTCGAGAATTTTCTGACCAATTCTCGAAGCTCACATGGAAAAAAGGTTTTAAACTTGTTACATGAGCAAATTTCGGAAGTTTTACACAAGGCAAAAATCGTAAGTCTTCGAGAATTTTCTGACCAATTCTCGAAGCTCACATCGAAAAAAGGTTTTAAACTTGTTACATGAGCAAATTTCGGAAGTTTTACACAAGGCAAAAATCGTAAGTCTTCGAGAATTTTCTGACCAATTCTCGAAGCTCACATCGAAAAAAGGTTTTAAACTTGTTACATGAGCAAATTTCGGAAGTTTTACACAAGGCAAAAATCGTAAGTCTTCGAGAATTTTCTGACCAATTCTCGAAGCTCACATGGAAAAAAGGTTTTAAACTTGTTACATGAGCAAATTTCGGAAGTTTTACACAAGGCAAAAATCGTGTCTTCGAGAATTTTCTGACCAATTCTCGAAGCTCACATGGAAAAAAGGTTTTAAACTTGTTACATGAGCAAATTTCCCCGACGTTTTCTCGGGAGTTATTTAATGAGTTGAGGGGAGGTCCCCATCAGGAGGCTCCTCCAACCTACTGAGTGGGGGGCCGCGCCGAGGCCTTCAGCCCGGTGAAATGGAGTAATAGTGGGGTCACTATTGCCGTGTATTAAAAGCGATGACCTCCCCTTCATAGCGGAAATTTTACACAATTCAAAAATCGTAAGTCTTCGAGAATTTTCTGACCAATTCTCGAAGCTCACATGGAAAAAAGGTTTTAAACTTGTTACATGAGCAAATTTCGGAAGTTTTACACAAGGCAAAAATCGTAAGTCTTCGAGAATTTTCTGACCAATTCTCGAAGCTCACATGGAAAAAAGGTTTTAAACTTGTTACATGAGCAAATTTCGGAAGTTTTACACAAGGCAAAAATCGTAAGTCTTCGAGAATTTTCTGACCAATTCTCGAAGCTCACATCGAAAAAAGGTTTTAAACTTGTTACATGAGCAAATTTCGGAAGTTTTACACAAGGCAAAAATCGTAAGTCTTCGAGAATTTTCTGACCAATTCTCGAAGCTCACATCGAAAAAAGGTTTTAAACTTGTTACATGAGCAAATTTCGGAAGTTTTACACAAGGCAAAAATCGTAAGTCTTCGAGAATTTTCTGACCAATTCTCGAAGCTCACATGGAAAAAAGGTTTTAAACTTGTTACATGAGCAAATTTCGGAAGTTTTACACAAGGCAAAAATCGTGTCTTCGAGAATTTTCTGACCAATTCTCGAAGCTCACATGGAAAAAAGGTTTTAAACTTGTTACATGAGCAAATTTCCCCGACGTTTTCTCGGGAGTTATTTAATGAGTTGAGGGGAGGTCCCCATCAGGAGGCTCCTCCAACCTACTGAGTGGGGGGCCGCGCCGAGGCCTTCAGCCCGGTGAAATGGAGTAATAGTGGGGTCACTATTGCCGTGTATTAAAAGCGATGACCTCCCCTTCATAGCGGAAATTTTACACAATTCAAAAATCGTAAGTCTTCGAGAATTTTCTGACCAATTCTCGAAGCTCACATGGAAAAAAGGTTTTAAACTTGTTACATGAGCAAATTTCGGAAGTTTTACACAAGGCAAAAATCGTAAGTCTTCGAGAATTTTCTGACCAATTCTCGAAGCTCACATGGAAAAAAGGTTTTAAACTTGTTACATGAGCAAATTTCGGAAGTTTTACACAAGGCAAAGATCGTAAGTCTTCGAGAATTTTCTGACCAATTCTCGAAGCTCACATCGAAAAAAGGTTTTAAACTTGTTACATGAGCAAATTTCGGAAGTTTTAAACAAGGCAAAAATCGAAAGTCTTCGAGAATTTTCTGACCAATTCTCGAAGCTCACATGGAAAAAAGGTTTTAAACTTGTTACATGAGCAAATTTCGGAAGTTTTACACAAGGCAAAAATCGTAAGTCTTCGAGAATTTTCTGACCAATTCTCGAAGCTCACATGGAAAAAAGGTTTTAAACTTGTTTACTTGAGCAAATTTCGGAAGTTTTACACAAGGCAAAAATCGTAAGTCTTCGAGAATTTTCTGACCAATTCTCGAAGCTCACATGGAAAAAAGGTTTTAAACTTGTTACATGAGCAAATTTCGGAAGTTTTACACAAGGCAAAAATCGTAAGTCTTCGAGAATTTTCTGACCAACTCTGGAAGCTCACATGGAAAAAAGGTTTTAAACTTGTTACATGAGCAAATTTCGGAAGTCTTACACAAGGCAAAAATCGTGTCTTCGAGAATTTTCTGACCAATTCTCGAAGCTCACATGGAAAAAAGGTTTTAAACTTGTTACATGAGCAAATTTCGGAAGTTTTACACAAGGCAAGAATCGTATGTCTTCGAGAATTTTCTGACCAATTCTCGAAGCTCACATGGAAAAAAGGTTTTAAACTTGTTACATGAGCAAATTTCGGAAGTTTTACACAAGGCAAAAATCGTAAGTCTTCGAGAATTTTCTGACCAATTCTCGAAGCTCACATGGAAAAAAGGTTTTAAACTTGTTACATGAGCAAATTTCCCCGACGTTTTCTCGGGAGTTATTTAATGAGTTGAGGGGAGGTCCCCATCAGGAGGCTCCTCCAACCTACTGAGTGGGGGGCCGCGCCGAGGCCTTCAGCCCGGTGAAATGGAGTAATAGTGGGGTCACTATTGCCGTGTATTAAAAGCGATGACCTCCCCTTCATAGCGGAAATTTTACACAAGGCAAAAATCGTGTCTTCGAGAATTTTCTGACCAATTCTCGAAGCTCACATGGAAAAAAGGTTTTAAACTTGTTACATGAGCAAATTTCGGAAGTTTTACACAAGGCAAAAATCGTAAGTCTTCGAGAATTTTCTGACCAATTCTCGAAGCTCACATGGAAAAAAGGTTTTAAACTTGTTACATGAGCAAATTTCGGAAGTTTTACACAAGGCAAAAATCGTGTCTTCGAGAATTTTCTGACCAATTCTCGAAGCTCACATGGAAAAAAGGTTTTAAACTTGTTACATGAGCAAATTTCCCCGACGTTTTCTCGGGAGTTATTTAATGAGTTGAGGGGAGGTCCCCATCAGGAGGCTCCTCCAACCTACTGAGTGGGGGGCCGCGCCGAGGCCTTCAGCCTGGTGAAGTGGAGTAATAGTGGGGTCACTATTGGCGTGTATTAAAAGCGATGACCTCCCCTTCATAGCGGAAATTTTACACAATTCAAAAATCGTAAGTCTTCGAGAATTTTCTGACCAATTCTCGAAGCTCACATGGAAAAAAGGTTTTAAACTTGTTACATGAGCAAATTTCGGAAGTTTTACACAAGGCAAAAATCGTAAGTCTTCGAGAATTTTCTGACCAATTCTCGAAGCTCACATGGAAAAAAGGTTTTAAACTTGTTACATGAGCAAATTTCGGAAGTTTTACACAAGGCAAAAATCGTGTCTTCGAGAATTTTCTGACCAATTCTCGAAGCTCACATGGAAAAAAGGTTTTAAACTTGTTACATGAGCAAATTTCGGAAGTTTTACACAAGGCAAAAATCGTAAGTCTTCGAGAATTTTCTGACCAATTCTCGAAGCTCACATGGAAAAAAGGTTTTAAACTTGTTACTGAGCAAATTTCCCCGACGTTTTCTCGGGAGTTATTTAATGAGTTGAGGGGAGGTGCCCATCAGGAGGCTCCTCCAACCTACTGAGTGGGGGGCCGCGCCGAGGCCTTCAGCCCGGTGAAGTGGAGTAATAGTGGGGTCACTATTGGCGTGTATTAAAAGCGATGACCTCCCCTTCATAGCGGAAATTTTACACAATTCAAAAATCGTAAGTCTTCGAGAATTTTCTGACCAATTCTCGAAGCTCACATGGAAAAAAGGTTTTAAACTTGTTACATGAGCAAATTTCGGAAGTTTTACACAAGGCAAAAATCGTAAGTCTTCGAGAATTTTCTGACCAATTCTCGAAGCTCACATGGAAAAAAGGTTTTAAACTTGTTACATGAGCAAATTTCGGAAGTTTTACACAAGGCAAAAATCGTGTCTTCGAGAATTTTCTGACCAATTCTCGAAGCTCACATGGAAAAAAGGTTTTAAACTTGTTACATGAGCAAATTTCGGAAGTTTTACACAAGGCAAAAATCGTAAGACTTCGAGAATTTTCTGACCAATTCTCGAAGCTCACATGGAAAAAAGGTTTTAAACTTGTTACATGAGCAAATTTCCCCGACGTTTTCTCGGGAGTTATTTAATGAGTTGAGGGGAGGTCCCCATCAGGAGGCTCCTCCAACCTACTGAGTGGGGGGCCGCGCCGAGGCCTTCAGCCCGGTGAAATGGAGTAATAGTGGGGTCACTATTGCCGTGTATTAAAAGCGATGACCTCCCCTTCATAGCGGAAATTTTACACAAGGCAAAAATCGTAAGTCTTCGAGAATTTTCTGACCAATTCTCGAAGCTCACATGGAAAAAAGGTTTTAAACTTGTTACATGAGCAAATTTCGGAAGTTTTACTCAAGACAAAAATCGTGTCTTCGAGAATTTTCTGACCAATTCTCGAAGCTCACATGGAAAAAAGGTTTTAAACTTGTTACATGAGCAAATTTCGGAAGTTTTACACAAGGCAAAAATCGTGTCTTCGAGAATTTTCTGACCAATTCTCGAAGCTCACATGGAAAAAAGGTTTTAAACTTGTTACATGAGCAAATTTCGGAAGTTTTACACAAGGCAAAAATCGTAAGTCTTCGAGAATTTTCTGACCAATTCTCGAAGCTCACATGGAAAAAAGGTTTTAAACTTGTTACATGAGCAAATTTCGGAAGTTTTACACAAGGCAAAAATCGTAAGTCTTTGAGAATTTTCTGACCAATTCTCGAAGCTCACATGGAAAAAAGGTTTTAAACTTGTTACATGAGCAAATTTCCCCGACGTTTTCTCGGGAGTTATTTAATGAGTTGAGGGGAGGTCCCCATCAGGAGGCTCCTCCAACCTACTGAGTGGGGGGCCGCGCCGAGGCCTTCAGCCCGGTGAAGTGGAGTAATAGTGGGGTCACTATTGGCGTGTATTAAAAGCGATGACCTCCCCTTCATAGCGGAAATTTTACACAATTCAAAAATCGTAAGTCTTCGAGAATTTTCTGACCAATTCTCGAAGCTCACATGGAAAAAAGGTTTTAAACTTGTTACAAGAGCAAATTTCGGAAGTTTTACACAAGGCAAAAATCGTAAGTCTTCGAGAATTTTCTGACCAATTCTCGAAGCTCACATGGAAAAAAGGTTTTAAACTTGTTACATGAGCAAATTTCGGAAGTTTTACACAAGGCAAAAATCGTGTCTTCGAGAATTTTCTGACCAATTCTCGAAGCTCACATGGAAAAAAGGTTTTAAACTTGTTACATGAGCAAATTTCGGAAGTTTTACACAAGGCAAAAATCGTATGTCTTCGAGAATTTTCTGACCAATTCTCGAAGCTCACATGGAAGAAAGGTTTTAAACTTGTTACCTGAGCAAATTTCGGAAGTTTTACACAAGGCAAAAATCGTGTCTTCGAGAATTTTCTGACCAATTCTCGAAGCTCACATGGAAAAAAGGTTTTAAACTTGTTACATGAGCAAATTTCGGAAGTTTTACACAAGGCAAAAATCGTATGTCTTCGAGAATTTTCTGACCAATTCTCGAAGCTCACATGGAAAAAAGGTTTTAAACTTGTTACATGAGCAAATTTCGGAAGTTTTACACAAGGCAAAAATCGTAAGTCTTCGAGAATTTTCTGACCAATTCTCGAAGCTCACATGGAAAAAAGGTTTTAAACTTGTTGCATGAGCAAATTTCCCCGACGTTTTCTCGGGAGTTATTTAATGAGTTGAGGGGAGGTCCCCATCAGGAGGCTCCTCCAACCTACTGAGTGGGGGGCCGCGCCGAGGCCTTCAGCCCGGTGAATTGGAGTAATAGTGGGGTCACTATTGCCGTGTATTAAAAGCGATGACCTCCCCTTCATAGCGGAAATTTTACACATGGCAAAAATCGTGTCTTCGAGAATTTTCTGACCAATTCTCGAAGCTCACATGGAAAAAAGGTTTTAAACTTGTTACATGAGCAAATTTCGGAAGTTTTACACAAGGCAAAAATCGTAAGTCTTCGAGAATTTTCTGACCAATTCTCGAAGCTCACATGGAAAAAAGGTTTTAAACTTGTTACTTGAGCAAATTTCGGAAGTTTTACACAAGGCAAAAATCGTAAGTCTTCGAGAATTTTCTGACCAATTCTCGAAGCTCACATGGAAAAAAGGTTTTAAACTTGTTACATGAGCAAATTTCCCCGACGTTTTCTCGGGAGTTATTTAATGAGTTGAGGGGAGGTCCCCATCAGGAGGCTCCTCCAACCTACTGAGTGGGGGGCCGCGCCGAGGCCTTCAGCCCGGTGAAGTGGAGTAATAGTGGGGTCACTATTGGCGTGTATTAAAAGCGATGACCTCCCCTTCATAGCGGAAATTTTACACAATTCAAAAATCGTAAGTCTTCGAGAATTTTCTGACCAATTCTCGAAGCTCACATGGAAAAAAGGTTTTAAACTTGTTACAAGAGCAAATTTCGGAAGTTTTACACAAGGCAAAAATCGTAAGTCTTCGAGAATTTTCTGACCAATTCTCGAAGCTCACATGGAAAAAAGGTTTTAAACTTGTTACATGAGCAAATTTCGGAAGTTTTACACAAGGCAAAAATCGTGTCTTCGAGAATTTTCTGACCAATTCTCGAAGCTCACATGGAAAAAAGGTTTTAAACTTGTTACATGAGCAAATTTCGGAAGTTTTACACAAGGCAAAAATCGTATGTCTTCGAGAATTTTCTGACCAATTCTCGAAGCTCACATGGAAGAAAGGTTTTAAACTTGTTACCTGAGCAAATTTCGGAAGTTTTACACAAGGCAAAAATCGTGTCTTCGAGAATTTTCTGACCAATTCTCGAAGCTCACATGGAAAAAAGGTTTTAAACTTGTTACATGAGCAAATTTCGGAAGTTTTACACAAGGCAAAAATCGTATGTCTTCGAGAATTTTCTGACCAATTCTCGAAGCTCACATGGAAAAAAGGTTTTAAACTTGTTACATGAGCAAATTTCGGAAGTTTTACACAAGGCAAAAATCGTAAGTCTTCGAGAATTTTCTGACCAATTCTCGAAGCTCACATGGAAAAAAGGTTTTAAACTTGTTGCATGAGCAAATTTCCCCGACGTTTTCTCGGGAGTTATTTAATGAGTTGAGGGGAGGTCCCCATCAGGAGGCTCCTCCAACCTACTGAGTGGGGGGCCGCGCCGAGGCCTTCAGCCCGGTGAATTGGAGTAATAGTGGGGTCACTATTGCCGTGTATTAAAAGCGATGACCTCCCCTTCATAGCGGAAATTTTACACATGGCAAAAATCGTGTCTTCGAGAATTTTCTGACCAATTCTCGAAGCTCACATGGAAAAAAGGTTTTAAACTTGTTACATGAGCAAATTTCGGAAGTTTTACACAAGGCAAAAATCGTAAGTCTTCGAGAATTTTCTGACCAATTCTCGAAGCTCACATGGAAAAAAGGTTTTAAACTTGTTACTTGAGCAAATTTCGGAAGTTTTACACAAGGCAAAAATCGTAAGTCTTCGAGAATTTTCTGACCAATTCTCGAAGCTCACATGGAAAAAAGGTTTTAAACTTGTTACATGAGCAAATTTCGGAAGTTTTACACAAGGCAAAAATCGTAAGTCTTCGAGAATTTTCTGACCAACTCTGGAAGCTCACATGGAAAAAAGGTTTTAAACTTGTTACATGAGCAAATTTCGGAAGTCTTACACAAGGCAAAAATCGTAAGTCTTCGAGAATTTTCTGACCAATTCTCGAAGCTCACATGGAAAAAAGGTTTTAAACTTGTTACATGAGCAAATTTCGGAAGTTTTACACAAGGCAAAAATCGTATGTCTTCGAGAATTTTCTGACCAATTGTCGAAGCTCACATGGAAAAAAGGTTTTAAACTTGTTACATGAGCAAATTTCCCCGACGTTTTCTCGGGAGTTATTTAATGAGTTGAGGGGAGGTCCCCATCAGGAGGCTCCTCCAACCTACTGAGTGGGGGGCCGCGCCGAGGCCTTCAGCCCGGTGAAATGGAGTAATAGTGTGGTCACTATTGCCGTGTATTAAAAGCGATGACCTCCCCTTCATAGCGGAAGTTTTACACAAGGCAACAAATCGTAAGTCTCATGTCTTCGAGAATGTGGAGATCTTCAAGAATTCTTCTACCGTCGTACGACTTCGCTCACGCGGTACATTCGCGACTATTTAATTTGCCCACACGTGTCGTTCCCTTCGCGATTTCCGTCTCGCCGTTCTCATAAAGTGCGATTTCGGTTTGGAAACGAATTAACGTGGGCTTTCCGCGATTTCGCGAATTAAAAGTATCGAAAACGAAACCTAGGCACTCTAGGTATTTTGCATTTAAAGTATGAGCGAAGTTTTCGGGTCTCGTAAGTTTTCGGTCGAGCGCGTTTACGCGTTTACGCGTGTACGTGAGCGCGTGTGGGTGCGGAAAAGTGAAGTGAAGTGTAGCCTTTGGATTACCTTATATTGGATTACCCTATATTGGATTACATTTTGACTACCTCTGGGTTCTTTTCATGAGATACGGTTAGTTCATTGGTCTTCTATTGTTCTTAGTAGTATTTTCCTTCTTATTGGTAATTCATAAAATGTAAACAGTAATTAACGCTTCAGATGCCGATTTTTTTTACCATTATACTGTGACGTACTTGTAAAAAACCACCTGGGAACGTCACGGTTTCTTTTCTATTGCCGATTGTCTATTAAATCTATTTGTTATATAAGTCATGTTATGTATATTGACGTTATGTCACGTGTTCAAGATATAACGTGCATTCTTTTTCTTGTTTTGAGTCGATCGCCTTCACGCCATCGTGGTTCCTGAAAGCTGAACAAATCTGGATCTGTTCCTCTACTCTGCTCTGCTCTGCTCTGCTCTGCTCTGCTCTGCTCTGCTCTGCCCTGCCCTGCCCTGCCCTGCCCTGCTCTGCTCTGCTCTGCTCTGCTCTGCTCTGCTCTGCTCTGCTCTGCTCTGCTCTGCTCTGCTCTACTCTACTCTGGATGGATTTCCTTGCATCGGAGACCTTCAAGAATTCTACCGTCGTACGACTTCGCTCACGCGGTCCAATCGCGACTATTTAATTTGCCCACACGTGTCGTTCCCTTCGCGATTTCCGTCTCGCCGTTCTTATAAAGTGCGATTTCGGTTTGGGAACGAGTTAACGTGGGATTTTCTGCGATTTCGCGAATCAAAAGTATCGAAAGCGACACCTAGGCACTCTAGGTATTTTGTATTTAAAGTATGAGCGAAGTTTTCGTGTCTCGTAAGTTTTCGGTCGAGCGCGTTTACGCGTTTACGCGTGTACGTGAGCGCGTGTGGGTGCGGAAAAGTGAAGTGAAGTGTAGCCTTTGGATTACCTTATATTGGATTACCCTATATTGGATTACATTTTGACTACCTCTGGGTTCTTTTCATGAGAAACGGTTAGTTCATTGGTCTTCTATTGTTCTTAGTAGTATTTTCCTTCTTATTGGTAATTCATAAAATGTAAACAGTAATTAACGCTTCAGATGCCGATTTTTTTTACCATTATACTGTGACGTACTTGTAAAAAACCACCTGGGAACGTCACGGTTTCTTTTCTATTGCAGATTGTCTATTAAATCTATTTATTATGTCACGTCACGTTATGTGTTATGTATATTAACGTTATGTCACGTGTTCAAGATATAACATGCATTATTTTCCTTGTTTTCGGTCGATCGCCTTCACGCCATCGTGGTTCCTGAAAGCTGAACAAATCTGGATCTGTTCCTCTGCTCTGCTCTGCTCTGCTCTGCTCTGCTCTGCTCTGCTCTGCTCTGCCCTGCCCTGCCCTGCCCTGCCCTGCCCTGCTCTGCTCTGCTCTGCTCTGCTCTGCTCTGCTCTGCTCTGCTCTGCTCTGCTCTGCTCTGCTCTGCTCTACTCTACTCTGGATGGATTTCCTTGCATCGGAGACCTTCAAGAATTCTACCGTCGTACGACTTCGCTCACGCGGTCCAATCGCGACTATTTAATTTGCCCACACGTGTCGTTCCCTTCGTGATTTCCGTCTCGCCGTTCTTATAAAGTGCGATTTCGGTTTGGGAACGAATTAACGTGGGCTTTTCCGCGATTTCGCGAATCAAAAGTATCGAAAGCGACACCTAGGCACTCTAGGTATTTTGTATTTAAAGTATGAGCGAAGTTTTCGGGTCTCGTAAGTTTTCGGTCGAGCGCGTTTACGCGTTTACGCGTGTACGTGAGCGCGTGTGGGTGCGGAAAAGTGAAGTGAAGTATAGCCTTTGGATTACCTTATATTGGATTACCCTATATTGGATTACATTTTGACTACCTCTGGGTTCTTTTCATGAGAAACGGTTAGTTCATTGGTCTTCTATTGTTCTTAGTAGTATTTTCCTTCTTATTGGTAATTCATAAAATGTAAACAGTAATTAACGCTTCAGATGCCGATTTTTTTTACCATTATACTGTGACGTACTTGTAAAAAACCACCTGGGAACGTCACGGTTTCTTTTCTATTGCAGATTGTCTATTAAATCTATTTATTATGTCACGTCACGTTATGTGTTATGTATATTAACGTTATGTCACGTGTTCAAGATATAACATGCATTATTTTCCTTGTTTTCGGTCGATCGCCTTCACGCCATCGTGGTTCCTGAAAGCTGAACAAATCTGGATCTGTTCCTCTGCTCTGCTCTGCTCTGCTCTGCATGGATTTCCTTGCATCGGAGACCTTCAAGAATTCTTCTACTTCAACTTTGGATGGATTACCTTACAGTGGAGATCTTCAAGAATTCTGCCGTCGAACGACTTCGCTCACGCGGTTCAATCGCGACTATTTAATTTGCCCACACGTGTCGTTCCCTTCGCGATTTCCGTCTCGCCGTTCTCATAAAGTGCGATTTCGGTTTGAGAACGAATTAACGTGTGCTTTTCCGCGATTTCGCGAATCAAAAGTATCGAAAGCGACACCTAGGCACTCTAGGTATTTTGCATTTAAAGTATGAGCGAAGTTTTCGGGTCTCGTAAGTTTTCGGTCGAGCGCGTTTACGCGTTTACGCGTGTACGTGAGCGCGTGTGGGTGCGGAAAATTGAAATGTGGCCATTGGATTACCCTATATTGGATTATCTTATATTGGATTACCTTTTGATTACCACTGGGTTTTCTTATGACAAACGGTTAGTTCATTGGTCTTCTTTTGTTCTTAGTAGTATTTTCCTTCTTATTGGTAATTCATAAAATGTAAACAGTAATTAACGCTTCAGATGCCGATTTTTTTTACCATTATACTGTGACGTACTTGTAAAAAACCACCTGGGAACGTCACGGTTTCTTTTCTATTGCCGATTGTCTATTAAATCTATTTATTATGTCACGTCATGTTATGTGTTATGTATATTAACGTTATGTCACGTGTTCAAGATATAACATGCCTTATTTTCCTTGTTTTCGGTCGAGCGCCTTCATGCAGCCGGGATTCCTGAATGGTGAGGACGCCTTTGGATGGATTACCTGTGGATCACCTTCCGGGTTTCGAAACGAATTACTGACGAAAACGTCACACTCTATTTGATTGTCATTTATCTATCAGAAACGACAGTTACACTTGGTACAAGAAAAGGTTTCTCTTTCTAATTATTGGTGAATGTTTGGTGGCAAATGGTGAATCCATTTGCTATTAAATTAATAGCATTTAAGTTAAATTATCTTCTCTAGTAATGGGTGAAGAGATATATAAATTAGGTTGCTCAAATGGGAAAAATATTAAGAAAGAGTTTCGAGTCCATGGGAAAACTATTGCACAAATAACTTATTATAATTAATTCGATAATATCTAGTTGGTATATAACGTATTTGTAAAAGAAGCAGAACTAAACATGTCAACTAAAATAAGGATTTTATACAACACACCGTTTGCTAAGCTCTATAGCCTTTAAGATTCAGAATTTTAGGGTTTTCAAGGGTTCTAAAGATGTTGTACGCCAACATTTGTTCTAATTCATTCACAAGGGAAGAGTCAATCCTCCGATACTAATATACCAACCAAACTAACATACCCTACCCTGTTCCCTTCCAGACAAAGGATACTCACACCTCCTCGTGGTCTTTGCTGGACAGTGGAATTTTACTTCTCTATACGGGATCGATCGAACTCGATGGCATAAAAAATGAAAACTTTTAATTCTAGTATTAATTAAACTTTAATTTTAACTTGATACTTCTAATAATACGCTGTCGAGTTTGTCGCACCCTTTATATCGAGATAATGAGAACGTCAAATTTCACTGACGAAGTGAGTAATTATGACACATACTATTCATAAGATAACGAATTACTTGTTCTCTCGTCCGTTTCTATATATAATACGCACGTTAGTATATAATTGTCATTCGGCTTTGACGTATGTGTTTTGGAGAGGTAACTATGGTAACTACACAAATCGTTTCCTTATGGGAAGTTAAATGGGGTACATTTTCCAGCAGCTGGTTCTCTTCGTAAGCAAAACATCTTAACTATAGACTGTAAACAGCAGTAAACTTTGAAATGTATAGTTTATTTCTGGTACAAAAAGATACATGATTAGTTGTGCACGACGGTAGAAAATTTGATTCACTTCGGACGGGAAATTCCACTGCATTCAAATTAGGTGCCATTTGTGAAACGGTTTGACAATGACAGTTCGTGCACCAATCAAATACGAGTCGAAAGTTGGGCGTCGCTTCTCCCTACTTCTTTTTCGTAACTCTCCGACCAACGATCGCGAACCCAGAATAGTAAGGTATATGTTTTGTGCAGTAAGTGAGAGAGCCCGATGGAGCACTGACGCTTAATTCTCGTGTCCTGTTTGTTTTTAACCTAACCTAACCTGTATGTTTTGTGCTTTGGAGAGACGCGAGAGCCGCTGAGGGACCGTCGTGCGGTACGAGATGAGAATGAGGCTCGCACGTCCTACGGTAACACACGTGCATACACTTCTTCCCTGGCTGCTTTCGACTATCCCCACGGCCGAAAAAGGAGCAGAGATGCTGTAGGATAAGCAGTGGATACACACATTCGACTATAAGAGGGAGTACAGGTTCGATGTGCGAAACAGGTAAGTCAACCTATGTAGTATATGCAGTAATCAAACTTCAAATTTAACAATTACAACTAACGTTCTAATTTACAAATGTGAAGATGTGATGAATTGAGTTGATCATTTTGGCAAAATATCGTTATATTTTCAAATCTACAGTTAAACCTCTCTCAAGACACCCCCATTAACTTCTGTTTTGTTGCTTTCAGATTCGATTTTGGCACGAGAGCCCACCTCGTATACATCCCGAATGCGCTCCAGTGCTGGTGGCAGACACCGACTGTCACGCAGGGCCTCGGTCGAGGCTAAGAGATGAGCAAGGCAGACCAGGAGCCACTCGCCAGTGATCGGATGGAACCTCTAATTTACTTAGGTTGGAATGTTTACTACCTCTAGTTGTTGGCCTATGATCTAATTTCTCTTGTATTAACCAAATATCGACCATTTTATATTATTGAAAAATTGAGAATTCATAATATATTTACTTCTAAACTAAGTTTTTCTAGGAGAGTTAATTTGATCAAGTATGTAACTGCTAGATTGTAGAACAAAAGCAACTTATATACCTCCTCTAGTTAGAAATAAAATGCCGCTCAGGTTAAAAAGGTTTATGTTTTGAAACAGGTAAATTCTTGTATGGTACTTACTCACCCACCCAAGTCATTAGTGATATGCTGCCAATCTTACACGTCCCTATATTTGTTTTATTCCATGTTAGAAGTTTTTAACAGAGACAACAAAGTGGAAATGGAAACAAATTTTTGTACTTTTGACTGTTTTTTCCAAAGCGTCAAAGTACAAATTGAATGCAAGACCTGTGTCCAACTGAATGTTGTTATAGGTCGCCTTTTACTAGAATGAAAATTAAAATTCTCTTTCAATTTTGCAGCTACAAATCCAAGAAGTACCAAAGTTGCTCCCGAGGACCTCAATCGTCATAGTTTTCCACTACGAGGTCTGGTCGACATTACTCAGGACCATATGAAGTGCGATAAACAGGACACCGATACCTCTCCTGAAGGAGACCATACTAGTCTACGATGCCAGCTAGAGAGATTCCCCATGGTTTACTTATTTAAAACCAGCAGTTTACATCTTTAGTACTCCAGAGGAGATCGAGAAAATGGCGTATAAGGAAAGCGTAACTCTCAATGCACAGGTATTAGTGAAAATTATATTATGTAAAGTTCATTGGTTACTTAAAACTATCAACAAAGAGTTACTTACATTTAATTCCTAACTACAAAAAAGTTGCATTATAATACAACGCCTAGTACATTAATTGTGCTGTTTATTAGTGTATCTCCTTGTTTGCAAGGTATTTTCTTTTACATGCAGAATTTTTTTTTTTTTTCATTCTCAATGCTTGTATTGTATTTAGAATTTTCAGCTTATTATAATCGCAGTATGTACACCATTTTTCTTACAGAATGGTTCCAAACAAACCCTAGAATTGTGTAGAACCGGTGTTAAGAAAGTAGGTTTATCATTTGGGTTAGTTTCTTCACTACATACATTTACTCTTGCAGGAAATACAATTTAATTCACAACCTCATGTCCAGTGTTGGCAAAGAGTTAAATGAATCTGCTATCGTTACTGGATCAGATGTTGTGTTGTTTTCAATTCGATTTCCTCCATTATTCTTTGTTTACAAAAATTTGACTCTGTTTTAATTTTAGAGCACTTTGGTAAACAATTGGCAAACTACGAAAGGACTCTGCCCATACCCATATTCCCCATGAGGAGGACGAAGTGGTCCAGGCTGATCCGTACCAAGTCTTGAGAGCGAAACACGTCACGGAGCAGGTGATCATTTTTCTGGACACGCACTATGACTACACAGGAGGCTGACTCGAGCCGCTACTAGCAAGGATCGAGGAAAGCAGAAAGACCCATAATCGACGTGATATCTGACGAGGCGTTCCAGTACATCACTACTTGGGACGCCTTTAAATGAAAGCTGAATTTTAAATGGTAAGAATTATTTTGATTCTTGTATAGTATGGTTATTGATCGCTTGCCGAGATAAATTATGGTTGATGTAATCTCACTAATTCCATTTTAGAATGTACTAAAGTACGAAGTAGTAGTTTTAATAAGAAATACTAAAAATAATTTTAATGTAGTACATGAACACATCTTGTAATTGTGATATTTTTCAAGGAAATCAGGCTTATGCTTGTAATAATTTTCTTTTTGTTAAGGGTTAATGTATCTTTTAATATGACAATTGCATTTACAAAGGAACCTACGAGTTCATAATGATCTTTGTAGGTTTCCTTTCCAGGTTATTTTCGAATCTCTATTTGGAACCTATGTTAGAAACTTGTCTTTAAAGCGATTTTTGTATGTTATGTGCATCCATTATTGGTTCCATTTTGAGATATTTTGCAGATAAAATTGTTGATGTTACGACAAAAGTTTTGATTATTTGTTTTGTAGTTGTAGGAAATGGACAGAACAGTCATAGAGTTTGAGAATGGATATGATATCGACTAGTGGGAGCAGGAATAAATGAAACGACAAAGGAATTCTGGAATTTCAACCTAGATTTGGCCTGAAATGACGTGAAGAACCTTCTGCTAACTTTATACATAGGACATATGGTTTGGATGTAATAGGGTTTTATTAAGGTTTCATAAAGCTTTTTGGGTTTTAGGATTTGAAAGATTCATAATAGGTTATTTGGGTTCAAGGTTCTATTAGGGTTTTGTAAAACATTTCAGATTCTATTACATTATAACACTTGGCCAAGTTGCTTAAAATGAATTTTAAGGTCTTCATGAACTTTAATAGAACATGTAGTTTCGATTCATTAAAAATTGTATAAAACCCATCAGGTTACATTAGATTCTAGAATTTCGAATATTTAATTAAAGAAATTTGTAAGTTTCCATGGACATGATTTGATATAATAAGATTCTATTGAGGTTTTATGGTGTCCTTTAAATTGCTTACCCACTTATTCATATACGCATTTTAGCCTGAAATACGTTTAGAATGTGTTTCACAGATGTAACTAGTGTTTCGTGTATTCTTAACATGGAGGTACCTTATTGAAACACATTCTAAACGCATTTTAAGCTAAAATTCATTTTAACTTTAAAATGCGTTTGTGGATGAGAAAGTAAGGTTTTGAAAAGGTTCCTTAAAAGATTTTTATACTTCTATAATCTTCGGTAGAGCTAATTTTATGCTCTGAATATATGGTTTGGATTTCACATAGTTATAATTAGATTTTGTGCAACGTTTCAAGTCGCTTTAGATTCTGCATATTAGATAAGTCACTTGGAGATAGTTTAGACTTCACTAGAGCTAATTTTATATAACGGACGTATAGTTTGGGTTCAGTAAGATTCTATATAAGGTTTTGTTAGGGGTTTCAGGTTGCTTTAAATTCTAGGATTTTGAAAAGTCGCCCAAAGAAATTTTTTGGCTTTCCAGAAATTTAAATGGAACTAAATTTGTGTTTAGAACATATGGTTTTGATTCGACGATATTCTATTCAGATTTTGTAAAACCTTTTGGATCCCTGTTGGTTCTAGCATTTATACGTGATTTATAGTATTTTTCAGTATTTCATAGTAGTATTTAGTATGATAGTAATTAGATTTTGAAAAGTTGCCTAAAAAAATTTTGTCTACAGGGATTTCATTATAGATAAATTTATATTGAAAGCATCATGTTTTGTAACGATTCACAGGTTTATTGGCTAAAGGTTCCTCGCTAAAAATTCAATCTTTGCTAACTGTAACTAAACCTCTATTGAACTGCGAATCCCTGTGTTTAATGTTGGTAACTTCAACTGAACCACAACCTTAAATGTTATAACTCTAATTTTTTATAACTAGTAGTTAAGTAGTCTTTGGTTATTGAGATGGACTATTTGAGGAAATGTAAAACGTTTTAAAATTGTTTATCCAAATTTTTACATGAGTATTTGTTTAATTTTTAGCAATCGGCCCTTTCATGACCTGAAACAGAAGTCCAGTGCAGAACAGACGTGTATACAGTACAAAAGTTTAACCGCGCCTGGAACTACACAGGAGGAGCTGCAGTCGTCAATGGGATCCAGGAAGATGCCAGAAAATCGGAATACATCAGATTATTCTTTTGTTGAGGAAATTTCAATTGTAATTAATAAGTTTAATGCTATAGTGATTCATTTAGCTATCATTTGGAATATAATTGTACTTTTGTACTTTGCAATATGAGCTCCTGCTGCAACTGCAAAACAGACCCAAAAGTCTAAATTCACATGTCGATTTTGTTCTAGTGTTATTACAAGTAATAATAATCACTGGTACCATTATATTAGCTCCATAATTTCCTAATATGAATGTTATGGTGATTGATTTAGCTGTAATCTGGAATATAATTGTACTTTTGTATTTTGCAATGTGAGCTCCTACTGCAACTTCCAAACAGACTCGAAAGTCTAAATTCACTTGTCGATTTTGTTCTAGTGTTAATACAAGTAATTATAATCACTGTTACAATTATATTAGCTCCATAATTTCCTAATAAGAATGTTATAGTGATTCATTTAGCTATAATTACTGATCCATCAATAAGGATAATTATTGATGGAACGGTAATTTCAAAACTTCCCAAGTAATTACAATTTCCCACATTCAGGAATAGGTGCCCTGTAATGGTTCCCCTCTTTGTTCTCTCCTTTCTTCTTACTTCATTCTAGTTTTCTGTTTTCCGCATAGATTATGGGTGCTTGGTTTTGGTGTGGGTAAGGTTTCAAAAATTACTACACTAATATATAAACTCAAAATTGTGTTATATTATGTTAATGTCGCCACTTCTGTTCACAATGTTGTACAGTACATATATGATTTCTTATTCGTGCGACCAGAAGTACGAGGTTATGTTTTTCGCTTTCAATTTATTTGTACGTACTAGAAGTTTACAGATTTATAATATAGTATTTTATTTTGTTATTTATGTGTCCAGGTTTTTCAGGTAGAGGTGATTTTAGTATTTTTAGCAATCATTTTAAGTATGACATTAAATAATTTGAAGACTACCTGTTGCACTTCAAGTTGTAACCGTTTTAGAGGCGATAAGCCTATTTCTTTACTTTCTTTTCTCAAAAACGACGGGAGAATAGAATGGCTTGATGCCATTAAAAGCCATTTTGTTAATTCCGAAGGCAACTCTGGAGCACCTAAAAATTTGCCAAAATCATTTTAGGGAGGATTACTTTAAAAACATTAGACTTAACCTCTTTCCAAATTTGCAATATCACGATAAATAATGGGCTACGTAGATCTTGGTAACATCACCGGCATATCTAATGAATCTGCCAGTTACGCTGTGGTCTTCATGATTTATAGTGGCCTATTATTTTACAAAAGATTAGCTAAAGACGCCTCACTTGAAGGACATTATCAAGGACAACATTTTCAGTACTGCTAGCAATCGGAGTATGCATAATTTGTACCGTTTGTGACCGATGTGCCACCCCGTTGGTCAATGAATACTGGTACTGAAAGGTCAGGGCCTTTCTTCATGGTGACGGGTGAAAAAGTAATCATCCTTAATGATTCTCATCTATTAAAAAATACCCGTAACCTTGTCTGTGGTGGACATTTTCAGAAAAATAACTAAAGTAGAACACCAATCTGTGCATTTAAAATTTTGTACTTAATATATTATGCCTTCTACCTTTTATATTTGCATTTGGATGTTTCTTTTAAAGTCGTGTCGATGAAAGTAAATTGCTTATAGAGTTCAAAAACGTCCCAAAATGTGGATAAGTTATTGTGATTTTGTAATGGCAGTTGAAATTTTAATTATGATGGGTTCGCTTCTGGCGGGAACATCTGAAGCACCAGGGGAATATTTCTTTTCTGATGGTGTGAGACTCAAAAAATATCGTGGAATGGGAAGTATAGAGGCCATGGATCGCGAAGATGCTATGGGTTCAGCGATGAATAGATATTTTCACAGGTAGGTTGAAAAACTATTTTTGTAAATAAGGTATACAATGTATTCTTTTACAATCAAGTAGATGAGGTGAAAGTCGCCCAGGGAGTGAGTGACAGTATAGTGGATAAAGGTTCTGTGTTACGATTTGTACCATATTTGCAATGTGGTGTTCAACATGGTTGCCAAGACATTGGAGTTAAATCGTTAAATGAACTTAGGCATATCCTTGTCCACTGGACATCCGATGAATATCCATAACAGTCAATTACTTTTTCATTCGATTGGACGAAAACTTCTTGTCCTCCAACGGATATTCGTTATAATGTCATAAAATGGATGTCCAATCGACCTCCCACTTGTATTCGTTTTCTTATGAACCACTGATGGACATAAAGTGGATATCCCGTGTTTATTGGGATGGAGACAAGAAATTAATACCCCCACAATGTACTAAGGTTTATTAAAAATAAAATCACATCTTATAAATTTATAGTATCGAATAAAGTACAAAAAACCTCCTACCATTCGAGCACTCCGGGGATATATTTCTCGATGAGTTTCTCGTAATACGGCCACAAAGCATCGATATCGGGCACTTCCGCGCTTTTGGTGTACAAATCATATTTACTGCAATATAAAGAAAAAGAAAATAGAACATTAATCAACGCAAACTTTCTTTCACATTACTTTTTAAGTGCTGGAGCCGAGGGGGAATGGGGAAATGGAAAACTTCGAAGGAAAGTAATCAATCGGAGGGTAGTTAAGGGGCGAAAATTCTTAAATAAACTCGTATTTCAATTACGGTTTTTCTGAAGCCAATTGCAGCCAGTCTCTCGAGGACTGTAGTAATATTTACCACCCGGATGGTAAGTAAATCATTTTTTTGATGACAGTTCAATAAAGTGAATTCTGGGGGAACATCGTGGCTGCTTTGTAAGCCTTATTAAGATGGAAGTGGCTACAATGCTTCAGTCTTTAGATAAAAAAGAACCTACTTAAATGCCAACACCCATTTCTTAGTCTCCTCATCCTCCTTGGACATGAGATGCTGGTAGTCGCCGCCAGAGTGCCAGGGGTAGAAGCTGTGGAATCTTATGATTTTGAGCGCCTGAGGAGGTAACTTGGACTTGTTGTGGATCAACATCCTGTATAAGTACTCGTCGTGACCCCAGGACATCATCACGTTATCCAGGCCGCAATTCGGTTTGTACATCCCATATTTAGTACTAAACAGAAAGGTGAAACGAAAATTGAACCCTTAGGTGGAAACTACAGTAACCTCAAATTAAAGTAAAGTGTAATAGTTACTTGTATTTCGGATTCTTTCCATCCACGTTGTTTTGGAAGGAGGTATCCCTGTACACGACGTTGTCGCCCCAGTCGCAGCCGACGATGAAAGTGTCGCCCACCACACACCATTGAGGTTCGTCGAAGAAGCACATAATCTGAAATCATATCATTGAAAGCTTAAGCCCTTTATTAGAATATAACTTGAAATCTTTTTAATTTCGAAGTGTCTAAAATCATATCAAAGCTTGGATTCTTCATGGTAGGTTCACTGAAATCTGCTATATTCTGTTTTCAAGTAGTTGAGAGAGTTGAATTTTCATCTGCATACAATTATCGACAGTAAACCATAGGCGAGTAAAAAATCCAAAGTTTAATATATGAATACTTATTGTTTATCGAAAACAAGTAATAGAAATTATCATTTCAAAGGAAAACTGCTCTTCTCGTTACTTGTAACGCTTTCTCTCATCATTTTTGTTCAACCATAGTAAAAGAATGATGGTGATAAATACAATTAAGAAACGAGTTAATCTACCCATTTTAAAATGAAAGTAGTTCCTTACTTTCTACTACTTAAAGTTACACTTAATGTATGGTAGTTTCGATAGACTCTTTAAATAATTAATTACCTACTTAGAACATATATTGCAATAATCACCGTCGTTAAATATTATCAAATACAAATAAATCCTTGCTAGAAAAACTGTAGGCTTAGATCATGTACCATAAGGTCGGTAAGTCAGTTTACTACACTTATAAAATCTCTGCTACAACGTCGTCAAGTCAGTTGTATTGTGATGTTTCTATTTGTGCAATCGTATATTTTGACGATAGTTGTCTTGTGCAATTTATATTGTGGCAACCATAGGAAAACTGCCACTGGAAAGTTGCTTTCTCTCTACGGGAAAAACATTGAATTGAATGTAAACGACGCAAAGATTATGTTGTTTGTTGTGGGCGGGAATATTTAAAAAAAATTAAAAGGTTGGGGAAAAGTGGGAAATGGTGGTAGATTAGTAATTACGAATATCGGCGGTGAAAATTTTTTTTTGAATAACGATTAACTGGAATTTGTCTCAAGATCCACTACAGATTATCATGAGAAAATGACTGAGGATGTATTTAAGGAATATTTTGTTCAGATATTAATTTACATATCACAAAATTCACACATCAGAACTGTTAGTTGTAAGCCTGAAAAAAGTGGGAAGAAAATTTTGTATTACCTAATTAATTGTATAATTTAGCCTGCTAAAAGCACTACAGAAAATTCTCAATTATACCCAGTGGCGCGATACAGTCCCATAGGTTTTCTGTTTTCCCTTCCACCTATTCTTCGAGTTCTCTTGTATTTGTTACTTGCGTTTCCCTCAACAGGGAGGACAAATTGAAATTATACAACACGCTTATGAGTTGCTCTACTCTTTTGAACCACCCCGAAGTGTTTCTGACACACCTTTGAATCGATAATGGGGTGCTGTGCTCTTAACTCCTGGAAAATAGAGAATAAAATGGAGATAATAGCCTAAAATTATTGATAGTGTGTCGAGTTGAGTTGAGAAAATTGATGTTAATTTGAAAGAAACTTCTGGGTTTCGCACTATGGAAGATAGGGACTTTTTGACTATTTAGATTTTCTGAAATGATCTAATTTTGAACTCCGAAGCAATTCTTCTTCGACAATATCAATTTTTCAGGTGCCTGAAATTTGTAAATGTCGAATTTGGTATTGGAGAATTATTTTTACTGAAAATCGCCAATGAAAATGGAAAAAAGTTTCCTTGGGAACATGAAGTCCTTCATCCACACTGAAACATTAACATTGTCCAGAATTTTCGCTTCTTGGGAAGAGTACACGTTCCAGGAATGTTAGAATTTGCTATACTGAAGCGTCATTCAGGACCAGAAACACTCAAAGGACATTAAATTCCTCAAAGATCTTAGAGTACGACATATTGATTCAGCTTAGAGGATCGAAGGTTCGTATGATGGCCCCAAAAGCGAAATATACTCAGTGCTTCGCTCTAGACTCAAAATTTAACTACTTTCTTAAAAGCATAAATTGTTTACATTTAAAACACCACATATCCTCGCCGTTTACCTTGCCTACGTCGTGTATCAATCCGGTGAGTTGAAACCACTCCTCGTCCGGGAAATCCTTTCTGATCCTCTCCGCAGTCTGGAAGGCATGCACTATATTAGGGATGTCGATATCCGGGTCGCTTTCGTCTACCAGGTCGTTAAGTTTCTCCAGGGCCTCCCTTATCGTGCACTTGGCGTGGTCGAATTTCATCCATTTCCTCAATTTAGCTAAAAAACCAAGAGGCGCAGATGTAAGCACGGAGAGTGTAATAAGAGAACATAATAAAAACTTTATCGAACAAAATGAACCCTGAGGTTTATCAACTATGTCACTTCTTTTACTTTTACTCTGACGTCAAGAGAGATAGAGCTTGCAAGATACCTCGCAATCGACACTTTTACTCTCATAATTTATATTTTTTACAGGTCCAGAAGTATTTTCTACAGTTCTCGCAATCAATCGTCTTCCCCTAGGGTTGGTTACCTTTGACGAAGTCCACGGTTTGGTTGGTGTGCATGTCGATGTAGGTCTTCCTGACCCTCTCCTTGATCGAGTCGTTGGGATCGATGGAGAAGTCCCTGAACTGGCCGATGTCCTTCTTGGCGAACACGGGCTCCGGCCTGAGTAGCTCCGAGGGGTCGATCAGGTTGACCGAAGCAGGCGTATCGACCTGGAATGGGAAATCGTATTTGCTCAGAAATGGGGGGAAAGCTAAGTTTTTGGTGTATTTTTATAGATTTTGATACGAATTTAGTTGAATTCAGTTGAATAGCCTCTGGGATAGTATGTTAAAATGTAGGGTGATTCTATTTTTTACTTTCCTTTCCAGGTTTGTTGTCAAGTCAACGGGTCAAGTTGTCGCTCTTTGGATTTATATAGCTAATGGTGCCTTACCCTTTGCAATTAGTGCTAACATATCATAAAGTTACTCTATACCTCCTTTCCCTCTTTCTTTATACATTTTTGCTTCATATTTTACACGTTTGCATGATGTTTTTAGATGTATATGTCAAAATACTATTTTTCACTAGAGGTCTTAAAAAAAAGTGATCAGAAATTTCACCAAATTTCGTTCTCCAAACAGTTATGAATTTAATTTCAACCAGTCACTTTATACAAACGCTTTTTAACCAAATTGTCACTTTTCGAAAATGTGTTTGACTTACCAGTACTTTCATGTCGGCTCACTTAATAACGCTACCAAATGAAAATTCCAAAGGATCTGGTCGAAACAATCGCTTAAATACCTAATCACTTATCATGCCAATTACAATTTAATAAATTTGTGATGTGTAAATAATTCGAAATTGAATGTTAGTAGGTTCGTTTTGACTAATCTCGTTTCTTGACCTGTGGCTCTCGAGAATTACGCAAGGATAATTCGAAAATTGGTAAATTCACGTGACGTATGAAAGCAATTCATTAAAATGGCAAAATGTTTATATTTAACTTAGATAAACGGGCAGTTTAATTGATGCAATTGGGAATGTTTATTTTTAGCAGTTGTCTCGAATTGTAATTTATTATCCGCATTCGCGTGTTCCAAAAAATAAATAACTTCAAATATTTCTTCTGATCGGACCTTATGCACATATTTATTGAGACGGAGATCTAGTTTTTTCGTCATGGTGGATACTAAATTCCCTTATGGATTACCCATGCAAGTAAACATTCTCTGCTGTATTCTTCCTTGCCTGATGTAAGTAATGCTCGTTATCTCTCTTCGTTAAAAAGGTACGATAAATACTGAAATTAGCATTTTTTACAGATAAATATTTTCCACTGGAGAGAGGTCAGAAATTTATAATTTTTCGATAAGGATTTTCACGTGCCAGAAGCAAAAGGATAAAGTTTGTTATGGTGTGGAAAATTTTTCAAATGCAAAAGTAAATATCGTTTTCTGTTGTGTGCACAGATGATTAGCGATTATAACGAAACGGTGCAATCTAAATTTTCTTTCTTTTTCAAATTCCACAGAATTTCTAATAAAATATTATCTATTGTATTTATCTATTATAAATATGAACTTCTATCATACATTCTTCTATATTCAATATATATAATTCAATTCAATATAACTTCTATTATAAATATGTTCTTTATGAGCGGATAATATATATTACTCTTTATTCTTATATAAATAAAAAGAAAGCGGATTATATGCAAAGTGCACATATATTTTTGTTGCATATCTTTAAATATAGTCTCTACATGGACCAATTACATTCATTCAAGTCGCTAATGTCACTGCATAATTTGCATATTTAGGCATTATTATGCGTATTTTTTAAAAAGAGAAATAATATTTTTTATACACTATGTTAGAAGGTTAAAAATAAAATAGGTGATTCCATATACCAGAAATTAGAAAACATACTAAATAAAAATAAGCGTTGTTTAAAATTAAACAAAACTAGTGAAATAGTGGATGATTTCGACTTCAACTTTTGTTAAGAATGTATCGAAAAGTTAAAAAATCCACTAATTATAGCCTTTCCATTGATTCCATTGATTACATCTGTTTTAATTGAGACTCGTATAATTATAGCGGCAATTATGCGAGCAATGCGACGAATTTCTTACATTTAATTCGTATTAGAATATCAAATTTCTTTATACAAGCACAACAGATTAGTAAATTACAACTTACACGTGAAATTATCGTCTTTCAAACAAGCTCTATCAAAGTATTTCTCCGCATTCTGGCAGCGATGTGATATTGTAGCTGTGTGTTGTAGCGTTATCCTTTTTTCTTGCATTAATCACATTGTGTCTCATTTAATTCTTATGAACAGGCCCATAAAAAAAAATTTATTAATATAGCCTGAGTTTTTCAGTGATAAAGAGCCATTGTAGAATTTAAAATTAATTTTGTTGAAGTCCCTTAATATTTTATGTATTAATTAGTTAAATTGCGTCAAATGACGCAAATAATTCAACAGCCATAAATAAATGATCCTTTATTATTAATGCGCGTTTTTCGAGGCTTTCCCAGCAACCACCAACGTCGATCACCCCCTAAGTACTCATCCCCTAACGAATTTTTGAATTCGTCGATAGTTTTTCACAAGCCCGAACGTGAATAATAGAAATATACCCACAAGAGCAAAGTTTGCCTCCCCACGCACGTTAATTCGTACCGGTGGATAATTTATATAAATTGATAAATAATAAACGAAACGTAATGACTATTTTATGTCTTTCCCTTTCTAAATGAGGGAATGTCGTGCCGGCGGGCGATCGATTCATTTATACCTTGTTATTAATTCAATGTGGTCTTTATTGTCCACTTTTTTACTCGTTACTTCATCCGCTCCGCGACCGCAAAGCCCTCTTCTCCCGATCGGTAAAGTAATTGAAATCGAAGGAAAATGCGACTTCGGGAAGTTTGAATAATGCGCGCGAACAAAGGGAGCGAGAAGCAGGCAACGGAATCGAATTTGGAGAATATTTAAACGCCCACAAACGGTCTCGATTTGGAGGATACAAATTCTGACAACAATATCGGGCACAAGGGCACAGAAAGTAAAGGTTTATTTGATTTGGGGCAGAGCAAAATTTTCGAACGTAGGGCCGTTGCTTCAAGAATTTTAGTATTTGAGATCGAAACAATAAAGCTTCTGGATTTTATTTCAGGTCGTTTAGGAAAATCTGGATTTCTCCATTATCCCTGAAGAATTTAAAAGAAACGTAGCACCTTTTGGTTATTTAAAGTTCTAGAAGAAATTCTGGAATTTGATTTCTAGACTCCATGACGTTAAAAATTGAAATGAAATTGTTTGTAACTCGTATACCCTCCAAATTTTTTTTGGAAATAATTTTGAATGTTGAAGGTTCGAGAAGAACCTATGGACTTTTGGATTCGTGAAGTTTGCTAAGGTTTAGAAACCTTTGAAATTTCTATAAACCTTCTAGATTCAATTTTAAATATTCCAAAATTCCATAGGAACTTCTAGACTTTCTATAGTTCTCAGAGCAATTAGGAATTATAAATTTTTTCTGTGGTGTCCGGAAGGTGACACAAACTTAGATGAACTTCATACATTCGATTTCAAGATATTTTCGGTAATATGCAGTTATAAAAATACCCTGGAAACTTTAGTTTAGATTTTTTAAACGTGTAAAATTAAACTGAAATTGTATGGAACTTCTGTAAATCCTCTAGATTAAATTTTAAAACCATTCTGGCCTTCCGCAAAGGAATCTATTCAGACTTTTTGGTATTTGAAATTGAAACTAAAACGCTTTTAGATTCTACTTGTGAGCTGAGTCCAATTAGAAAATCTTGATGTTTTCTGTGGTCCTTGGAGAACGAAACAACTTAAAATTTCCTAAAACTTCACAGATTAGATATTTATGCACTTTTTGCGATTTAACCACTTAGAAGAATCAGGAATTTTTATTCTATAGCGTTTAAAATTAAAACTGAGTTATTTGATACTTCTGTAAATCATCTTGATTGATATTTGAGGCAATTTTTATGGTTTAAAGTTTCAAAAAGACTTAGAAACTAAACCTCGAATATTGTTGTTTTAAGTCAGATATTAATGCACTTTTGGTGATTTAACCGCTTAGAAAAATCAGAAATTTCTTTCTATAGCGCTCAAAATTAAAATTGACTTATTTGATACTTCTGTAAGCCATCATGATTTAATTTTGAGACAATTTTTATGGTAAAAATTTCCAAAAAGTCTTCTAGAAACCAAGCTTCGAATTTTGATGTTTTAGGTCAGATATTCATGCACTTTTCGCAACTCAACCTCTTAGAAGAATCAGAAATTTTTATCTTACAGTGTTTAACATTAAAAGTGAGTTATCTGATACTTCTGTAAACCGCCTTGATTCAATTTTGAGGCAATTTCTATGGCATAAAGTTTCAAAAAGACTTCTAGGAACTAAGCCTCGAATGTTGTTTCTTTAAGTCAGATATTCATGCACTTTTGACAACTCAACCGCTTTAAAGAATTAGAATATTCTATTTTTTTGACGCCATTTTTATGGTTTAAAGTTCCAAAATTACTCTAAAAACTAAGCCTCGAATGTTGTTGTTTTAAGTCAGGTATTCATTGACTTTTGACCATTTAACCGCTTAGGAGAACCAAGAATTTTTATTCTATAGCGTTTAAAATTGAAAATAAGTTATTTGGTGCTTCCAAAAAGACTTCTAGAAACTAAGGTTCGAATGTTGATTTTTTAGATCAGATATGAATGCAGTTTTGGTGATTTAACCGCTTAGGAGAACCAGAAACTTTTATTCTATAGCGTTTAAATCAAAATCAAGTTCTTTTCTAAACCATGTTAACTCAATTTTAAGGCAATTTTTATCATTTAAAGTTCCAAAAAGACTTCTAGAAACTAAGTCTCTAATGTTGATCTTTTACTTGATGTCGAGCTCGGCAAAATAATTCTGTCAGATCCAGAATTTTTCTATGTGTTTCGTAACAGCGTAGGAGGATTCATGATTGTCTTTTGTTATGTAAAAATTTAAACTAGAAATCGAAGAGACAATCTGAAAAACCTTCTTTCAAAGGGTGATAAAGATCATGTTTGCTTCAAACGAGTAAAGGTTTGCCACAAATCGAAGCTAGATTTTTAAAAGTACGCTCTCCTTCTTCAGTCACCTTGATGTGAAATGTTAATAAAACCTCAAACATCTGTTCAGTAATTTGAAATAACTAAATTGCAACTTTTCTAAGATATTCGCTTGAAGAAATGTAATAAGCACGAACTTCCCATGAATAAAAGTGCGATCAAAAAGAAATGAAGTTATTAGATAAAATGAGGCGAACGGTGGAGGCTAATTCTTAATTTCGTTCACTTTTTTTTTATAATAAAATTCAGGTTACGTTAGGCCGCTTTTCTTGAAAACATTTTGAATGTTCCGTTTTTGGTAATAAACTTGCTTGGGTGAGATCCCCCACCGTTCAAATTATTACTTAATAAAAGACCTCTGGGGTAGTTTTAACTCCTGTATATGATTTCATTATTTTCAAAACCATTTCCTTCTTAATTTGCGCTCCCTTTTAAATGAACGCGTATATTGAAGTTTCCAGTCATTTAATCTTCCTTTTACGACGAGAAATTATTATTTTTCCAAACCCTTTTAGAAGGTGGAATTAATAAAGGAGTTCCCATGTGAAATTCCTCACTTTTAACTAGCAAAGAAAAATGACGCAGTAAATTGGAGCGTGTTAGCCTAACCGAAAAGTGAGTTTAAGGCAAGGGAGGTTACACTGTGTATCTTCCGAAAGTGGATAGTTGTTAAATTTAATATGCACATGTTTGTAATACGTTATGAATACTTACAGGAATTTCGAATGAAGTTAGCCGACGAAATTAAACAGAATCTCGTAAATTTGTATGGCGTATGATTCACCCTTTCAGGCATTATTCACAAACGAGCCCCTTTTTAGATTTTCGAGTAGGGATATTTTAATCAAGTTGCGTTCTCTCATCCATCCAAGGGAAAAAAGCCAACTACAAAGTAAATAAATTACGGTGAAAATGCGCGGACCTGATGAAAATCGTATTGTTAAAATAAATATACACAGCAACTACATAACAGCAAAGGCAAACCTCAGTTCTAATTTTCTTTGTGTGCTGAAATAAAATACGAACAAATATTAACCACAGGGCCTGTCCATGTTTAACATTTCCTTAATTTGGTATGAGCAGCAATGAAATGAAGTTTGCCGGGAGGAGAGGTATTGTGTTGCCCGCCTTTCGGACGGCGTAATGTGAATTATTTATATTTGTTTTTCAGATATTTTACAATGGGAATATACCCGGAACTTGGCGAAATTACCCCCCTGAAAAAAAAAAGAAAAAATGGCGTGCGTATGTGTAATCTCGATGCGCCTTCATTTTTTATTTACGCAATCGATACCTCGACGAACGGAAACAAATATTCAAACGCGTTTTAGGGAAAACTCCTTTAATATTTAACCTTTTATTTGATATGTCGAGGGCAGGACTTCCCCATCCACATTAATACTAAGACAGCGGAGGTAAACATTATTATCTAAAGAAAAGTAGGTAAATAAAATATATATTCGTCGTATGTATCTTTGTATTTGTACATCACCGGGCATTAATATTTAATGGAAGTACGATGTGTTGAAAATGCCTCCTTTTCTGATGTGACACGTGTAGGTACTTACAGAATGCTTTTAAGGAAATTAAAAACGAACTCTAACGACACATGCATATGCTATTTACCACGGAAAGGACTGACATGTTTTCCACTCCAAAGATTTGTGATTTGTACGAAATTTGCTCTAGAAAAGTGTCAAAATAAGCACTCGACTTGCATCAAAATGTCAAGAGGGGTAAAGTTATTTTCTTCACCTCTACATCTCAATACATCATTAATTTAACACATTACTTGGTTAATGTGATAGATCAATAATTTGTATCTGACTTGAGGCTAAGTTATTTGGTATCTACAATAAATTTTGAGCAAACTTATAGTAAGGTGAATAATTGCAATTATATTTGGTTTTAGTGCAAGTACTTATTCTTAATTAGTAATTCCTTACTTACTCCTACAGTTAGTAATTCCTCGACAAAACTTACTTTTTAATTTTGTTGCTAGTCATATTTATTAATAAAATTTCAACGTCATTAAGCCAAGTTTCAATATATTTGTAGTTTAAAAATCTCTAAATCTTCTTTAGTTAAGTACCAATCTTACACTTGTTCACATTTACTTCATTTAGTAAATTTAGGTTATATCAGTCTCTTAACGATATTTTCAAAACTGAAAGTCATAGCTCTAAATCTTTGTTAAACTCTCTGGCCAGAGTTTCTTCTTAAAGGGCCAAAACTTCAATTCTCCTTTAGTAGTGACCTGTAAGTTGGTTAGTTTCTTGAAGAAACTTCAATCAGTTCTGATGACTTGAAAGTTGGTTAGTTTCTTGAAGAAACTTCAATCAGTTATGTTGAAGAGTCGTATCTTCAAATTTCTTTCAAACAATAAAATTTCAATTGGACATTAAGCAAAATCTTATGCATTGATGCAAACCTTTAAACCTCTTTTAATTACTTGGTAATTCAGTTTGTTAGCAAAATTTTAATCATTCAGTGTGCAGAGTTTCATCAGAATAGGAGATTACACCTCCCAATCTGATTTAGAATTTCAATACATTTGGTAATTCATTTTCGATAATATTTTGTACAAGAGTTTCATTAAGCTGGGGGTCCAGATGGTAGATCAAATCTCTATATCTCGTTTATTTAGCTAGTAATCTGAATCCTGGTGAGTAGCTTGGAGAAATTTTAATCGGTTATCACGCCAGTATTTCAGTAAAATGGGAGTTTCAAAATAAAACCTCCATTTTTTTTAAGAATGCAGGCTTGGTCAATTTCTTGGTGAAATTTCATTCAGGTACTGTAGTTTTAATGGAGTTGGAGTTACAAAATTGAAGAACTTCCAAATATTCAAATATAGAATTCTCCGAATATCCTTTGGTTTGTAATTTGAGTTTTGGATTTCCTGATTCATTATGTAATAGTTTCATTAGAGTACGAGTTTTAAAATCAATTTAAAAATGATTAGTTTCGATAAATTCAGAATTTGATAGGTTTAAATAGCGTTTGTTTAATCTTCCTTTAAGAAAATCTAAACACAAATTTCATTTATTTTAAGTGACTCGCAGGAATTGTTCTTGACATTATAAGAAAGTTTTAACACCTCAAGATTCCACCGGAAATGTTTCTGTTAAATACACATTAACAAATTACATAATTAAGTCCAAACCATGAATAAATTTGAATTTACAAATAAAACGAGTTTATCACTTTCTTTTTCAAGTTAAAAAATATATGTATCCACTTTACCTTCATCAAAAGTTACCATTACCATAATACCATAATTACCATAATTACCTTTATATAACGCAGCACAATTGCTGTGCTCCAAACAACGAAGGTAATTTTTGGATCTGATTTAGGGAACTATAATTTCCCGAATTCAATTCATCCTCCCCTCTCACTTAAAACGTCATGTCGCTCAGAATTTTCTAATTCCTCACAACTTTTCCCATTTTCTTCTCTCACGAACGCCGGAGCGATGAAATCCAATTAAAACTAGTAGTCCGGTAATATTCTGAGGACATTAGACAGGTATGTTCTAAGATCAACAATATCTCCTGTCACCTTCGACTCGAATGTCGGCTTTGTCTGCCTCTCTTTCTCGCTGTTTCTCTCTCCCTCGACACGTTCTTGAAAAACTAACATAACACAGCACATGTCGCAAGTAAAATATCAACGATAGAGATGAGATCCAAAGAACGATTTGATGGTATTGTACTTATGCCGAGAATCTTTCTGGGAGTGAAATTTTTCCTTTCCTACGTCGTCTACTTTTCGAGATATGGGGGAGAGAAAAATGGCACGTTTCCATTTTGGAAGTTTCTCGATATTTCCAATACGGTTGAAGTTAGCGTACTAAAATTTACGCTATAGGCTTAGAACCTTCTGAGGGACCAACCCTGCGAATTTCATTGTGAAATTCCAGGGTTCATAATGAGGCAGAAAAAAGGGAAGTAACCCCTTGCGACTTTTGCCAAAAATGGGATAATTTCAGGTCTTCTAAATTCGCGCAAAGCAATATTCAAAACTTATTTTAATTTGGAAAGAAGAAAAAATAGTTTGTTTTGCTGATTAATTAAAAAAAAATAAGCCTAGTAACACCAACGTTAGCTCAAAAGTATAATAAGTGTGCATAAGGTTAAAAGGTAGTTTTCACATATTAAAACCGACGCTATACTTACATCGTAGTAAGGACAGGATCGAAGAAGGAACCACGAAAGGTACTGTTGTGATGGGTACCAGAATTTTACACCTACAAATGTGTAGAAATTTGCGACATAGCAGTAAAAATCAAAAGGGTCTAGTAGCACCAACGTTATGTGAAAATTACAAGTGTTAGTAAAGTTAAAAAGGATCTGCCAAATTTCAAAACCTACCCCATGCATCTATTGCAGTAAAAACTCAATAATGGGTATTTACTCAAAATTCTAAAGTTATAATTTTTGTTCCAAGTTTGACATTGAAGGAGCAAGAATTTGGGATGTCAGCAGTCGAAATAAAAAAATTCATTTCCATAGACGAATTGGAAAAAATTAGGAATCTTGGGGTCATGAGTCAATTATCGTTTTTAATTTTCTCCAACTCACTAACTATAGAATCTTTCGAGTGCTCTCCAATTCCAAATGTACTTGCCTGTTATTTAACTATCTCATTTTGTTCAAGCAAAGCTACAGTGAAGAAGATGGCAGAGACAACTAGGCTGGTTTGGATACGACAAAACTATTCCACCAAAAAGGCATAAAGTGGTTATTTCAGTAAAAACACTAGAAACCAAGAACTTTTTGCAGTGAGATTGAGCAATCAATAAGATGAGAGAAATTCAAAATAAGCAGGTGGGAACCCCCATGTCCATCAGGAAATAGGAATTAGGATCAGTCAACTATTGTTTTTAATTTTCCTTTATTTACTCAGTATGGAACTGCTCAAGTGCTCTACGATTCCAAATGTATTTACCTGTAATTTAACTGTCTAATTTTGTTCCAGCAAAGCTATAGTGAAGAAGATGGAAGAGATAACTGGGCTGATTTGGATACGATAAAAATATTCTACCAAAAAGACCTAAAGTGGTATTGGAGTAAAAACAGTAGAAACCAAGACTTTCTCGCAATGAGGCTGAACAATTAACAAAATGAGAGAAATTCAACATTAGCAGGTGGGAGCCCCCACATCCACAGGTACCAGAACCTCAGTTATATTACGCTTCGCTCATCTCTAGCGACTCAAGTAGGTTTCACGTTTTACTTTCACCGTCGCCTGCAGACCAATGCGCGAGAGGTACCGTTAACGTCGCAGGAACCCGGCAGGAACCCAATGGACGAGTGTGGCCGTCCGCGAATTTCACGGGCGGAGATTTCAGTCGGGTTCTCGTGCGTTAGCGTGTAGGGTTCGTGTTGAAATTCGCGTCTTTTTTCGTTTTTGGGTTCCACAGGGAAAAATGGGCGCGACGGTTCCCCTCCTTTGCCTCGTGGCAGTTCTGATGGGCGTCTATGGCTACCCGACTATGTACAAATACAACGAAAACAGGGTACTGGAACCAGGTAAGAGAGATGGGGAAAGAAGGGAAATGGCAAGATTTCTGTCAAAGTGTAATAAATCATTTTTGTATTATCTCATGTTGATTACCTTGATTTCTCATTGGCCATGATTTTGGGACATAGTTTTCTTTCAAATGCAATTGGGTTTCGAATGCAATATTTCTGGAACACAGAAAAAATAGTTTACAAATCTAATTACCACTTAAATAATAGAAAGAAATATTTGCACTTGCATTTAAATACGTTAGCAAGTGTAGCATTTAAAATATAGGTAAATATATTTTTAAAGTATTTTCAAAGTATTTGTACATGTGTTTAAATACATTTTCGAAAGTATTTTAACGACAATTAATATATTTGAAAAATTTATATGATTATAGTGTTACTCGGTAACTATAAGATACCATGGAATAGAATCATGGATTTCAGAACTCCTACAAAATAAAAACAATGAGATACCAAAAGCAGTATTGAATATGGGTATAAAAGGCAATACTACAACTCTGTATATTAACAATAATATGGTATATAATTGCATAAAACCAGAAATAGGTACAGATACCTCGTCCATATACCTCGTACGCAACATACCATTTATAGATTCGTCGTACATGAATATCGTACACATAGTTGGTACATAGGCCTTGAACACATACCTCGTTCACATATCTCGTACCCATACCTCGTACACGTGCCTCGTACACTTCGCCCCGAACATATACCTCCTTCACATATCTCGTACACATATATGGTACGTATACTTCGTACACATGCCTCGTACGGTGACCTCGCACGCAGGCCTCTTACACATACCCTGTACGCATTTTTATGTAGAATCATGCAGGAGCTTAATTTGTGCAGTCCAGGTCGGCGTACAGATAACTCCTGCTAATATTACGTATTTGATATACTTAGATAATTATAGAAATCGTCCTTACACTGTCTGCATATGGATAATGGATATTAAAATATACCTTTTATATAAATACTCCCAATCTATCAAACAACACTTGAATATTGTATGAGAACTTCGTGAACCTATTTTCTAATTGCACACGTCACACAATTGAGTAATCGATTCCACTTTGAACCGAATTCATGGAAACCCCATTGAATCATCGTTAATCACCACGACTATCTCTGTATCGGTTCTGTGTACATCATCGCGTAAAATATCCTTTCTTTTTGTCCACCACCGTGATTGTTGTCTCACCCGAAGCATCTCCATTTTCGTCCCCGTCTCTTCTACCTACCTCTCATTAATTTCATCGATTAGCTACACTCGCACACACTTTAATGAAAAGCAAACCTCGTCGCGTATCCAAATTACGAACCTACGTATAATGCATAAATTAAAACGCGCAACAACAAAAAAAAAGAACGCCGTGCTTTATTTAGAGTGTTCGTCATCTGGCGGCAGTAGGAAGAAGATGATGGAACGTTTGATGTTCCTGATGGGAAAAACGTTCATAAGATTTATGTCGTGTTGACGCGTATAATTAATATCACTTTTTCTGTGCAGATCTAGTGCCAGTTTCTTCCACCGTGATACCCTTGCCGGTGTATCAAGTCGGGTATGGATTCAACGTGCCTTCCAAGGATTCGAAACTGAAAAGGCCCGATGGACCCGTCCATCTGATAACAGGTAGGTGTCCTAAAATCAAATTCGCCCGACCTCAGGTGATGATTTATTCTTTGTTTTTAGCACACGACAGGAAGAAATACGTCCCAGAGCCAAAGGAAAAGACTAAAGAAGACTAAAGAAAATTAACACCTACTACTACTGATATTATTGATTAACATGGTTACCAATTGTTACCTTAAAAACACTTTAAACTAACTTCGTACAAATTAGGTTTCGTGTGAGTTAAAGGGCATTATAACAGTAAATAACTACTACTTATTAATTTAGAAGCTAATGAAATCAAGTAACATTATCTACGTTGTGATAAGTCTATAGTGTTTACTTTGGCACTTCTCTGGTTTTGTTCCTGGTAGTATTAACTAATGAGGTAACTAAAGTACAACTTAAGAGAAGAACAAAAATCGCATCACTATTTTAACTGAGGGACTCGTGAACCGGTGATCAGAAATAGAAGAAATAAGTCGCTAAAAATTGTTAGGCGGTACTTAAGCGCTGCCGGCTAAATTGCATCAAAACCTACCTCGTTAACTTCATACAAACAGTCACAAAATAGCCCTCCTCCCGTCTCCCTCTCACAGGTGACGTCCCACGTGTACCGACCAATTTACTTAAAAGCTTACTATCAGTTTCGAAAATAAAACGAAATTCATGCCTTCGGGTATTCCGTAACAAAGCATCTCTGCCTATGACTTGTCCCTAATTAAATATGGCCGTCCCCTCCCCCCTCAGCTTTCAGTTATTTTAGTATTATCTGTTGGTAACAGTGTGGAACAGCGGAGAGATCAAAGGTGTAGGTTTGCGCAAAGTTCCTTCTTTGCTTATCCTCAGTCCTCGGGCCAACGGCTGATCATTTGAAAAATTAATATCTTCCGTTGTTCCGGGGGGCGAGGGAGAAGCGTAAGTTCGCCCGAGCGGAAAGGAACTCAACTTTGTATGTATAAGGTAGGCGATGTATTTGATCTTTAAATTAAAAAAAAGAAAGGAGGGATTTGGAGGCACGTGCATGGGCCTCTGATGTTACACCGTGTCGGATCAACGGATGCTCTAGGTATAAATTTTAATTATACGTAAAGAAATCGCTTAACCAAACGGTAGTGGGATCAACTTTTATTAAACTTATGGATTTTAGAAATTTCGGTCATTCCCACGAGAAAATTGAAAGAAATATTTTCAATTTTATTGTACAAAAGCAACAAATCACAAGGAACCTAACCTTATTTTCAAGTTAAGTAGGTGCATCTTGTTGTTACTGAATTATGCGTTATATTTGTAAAGAAGGTAACTGACAACAATATAAAACAAGTAAGATACTTCAATTTTTACCGAAGAACTTCTAAGAGACAACCAGGAATTAAGAAGCACTTGAATTTCTTCCCTAGCATCAATTAACTGCTGCGAATCCTTATCACTTTGGCTGTACAAATCCGAACAGTGAGTCTCATCTAGAAACAAAAAGTATCAATACCATTGAAGTAGTCGTTTGGTTCTCAGCAACGTAACAGGTGGTTGAACCAAACTGAACCTTAAAGCCCTTACCGTCTAAGAAAATAGCTACGTAATCCGTGGTGAGGCTCTCGCCGATACCCATTGGGTGCCAAGGGTCCAGGCCGCCCTGGACGAATATAATATTGGTGGCGGAGATGCCGTAACCGCCGAATTCCGTGTTGGTCCTCTTGGTCTGCGCCTCTATGAAGTCTTCGTCGAACTGAGCGCCGTACAGGTCGGAGCAGAGGCTCTTGAAGTAGTTCACGGTGATCCTCTCTTTGAAGACCGAGTTGTTGGAGTTGGAGATTTGATACCAGCCGAATTCCGAACAGGTTTGGTACCACCACTGCCTCACTGGGGGAGAGAGGAGTAACAGAATGATTAAATGGGAGATGTTCATGAAAGCACAAAATGTTTTGTTGTTGAAGCATTTTAACGACTATTTAAAAAATATTGTGTGGAAGCCGTGACGGTGCTCCACAAAAGTATAGTCGGTAAAGGAGGGCAAAGAACGCTCTTACCCTTTAGTAAAAGGAAAACAAGACTCCTCTGAATCCTCTTAAAGCATTCAATAGCGTTGTGAGGCTTCAAGAGTCGTGATACACTGAACAGTTCTAAATCTTTCCAATATATTCCACAAGTACCTTTCTCAAATTACTTTGTAAATGGTTTGTTAATACCCACGCTTCCTCAGATCTAACATAAGTTCTCTCTAGTACAAATCTTTAGTACCCCCATGATGTTTCATATGTTAGCAGACTTGAATAATTAATAGCAGACATTTCATACTAATTTAAAGAGCGGACGAAAGTAATGCAATTGTCAATCTTTAAGAATTGGAAGGTCACTTAAGAAAACTGGTGACAAATAACATGATGATTTCTATCTCTTCCAAAAATTAACAAAAATTGCCTATCTCTAATACATTTATTTGATGTATCCCTGGATCTTCACATGATAGTGGATTTGGATGAGGGAAGGTAGAAATTGCATTATACTTTTAAGAGCAGAGCGCCTAAAGAAAACTGAAGGAAAATATCATAGCAATTCCCAACTTTCCTCAAAAATACCTTGCTTCTTTCTAATAAAGATGAATGGTACTTCCCTAGACCGTCACATAATAGCGGCTCTAAATGAGAAAATGCAGACAAGAGTAACACTTGTTTTAATCTCCAAGAAACAGAAGGCACCTTAAGAAACGTGGTGGAAACAATGTGGGAATTCCCACCCTTCATTAAAACTAACATAGTTGCCTTATCCTAAGTACAGTTCTTTGGTACATCCCTGGAGCTTCATATGTTAGTTATTTTAGACGTGGAAAAGTAGATATTTCATATTAAATTAAAGACCAAGTAAAAGTAATGTCAGGTTTAATCCTCAAGAGAAAGAGGGCGTCTTAAGAAAACTGGTGGAAAGTAACATGGCAATAAAATAAGTTGCCTCTCTCCAATACAATGGGAGATCCATGGTACCTCCCAGGACCTTCACATATTAGTGATTTTGGATGAGAACAAGTATACATTTTGTGATGATTCTAAGAGTAGACAAGAGCAATGCAAGTTTTAACCTTCAAGGATTTAAAAGCCACTTAAGAAATCTGGTGAAAAAATGGTGTTCTCAATCGCTAATTCGCCTAGGGATTGAGGAACGCTTTAAACCCAATTTAGAGTTTCTTAAGGGCTTTGTTGAAATTTACTAATACGAAAAATCGCACTGGAATTCTACAAGTATATAAAGCTAATAGTCTTTAAACCAATTTGTGTGTAGGATTCATTAAAGTTGGTGCTTACTCATCCCATAACCGCTGAGCGTCACGTTCCTCAACTCCGCCAAGAAGTTCTCATAATGTGCGTTGAAACAACTCTGCCCATTAACGGCCTGCGCCAACGCGCCCAATCGGTGTAACTCACTGCCCAAATTTTCGTTTGTCATTATCTCACAAGCGGCCGTAGTATTAGGATTTGCTACGTGCGACTGGACTACGTAGGCGAACGTATCGATGACGTACTCATAGAAGTTTTCTTTGTCTAGGTCGGTAATCGAAGTCGCCTCGATGTCGTCGCAAAGGTTGAAGATGCCGGTGAAGTTTTCCACTTCCTGCTGCCCGTTAAGGACGTCGTCCAGCTGGTTCATCGCCGTAGTTACGGTTTCAACGCATTGATCGCTCTCTCTCGCCAGATCGTTCACCACCACTTCCAGGTACTCTAAAGGGGAGAAATTATGACATTCTTCCTGTGCAGGAGAGACACGCACCTACATAATATAACTCTATTGTATCACGGCTTCTGTCTTACCTGGGAACTTTAGTTGTGCGTGCAAAGGCGCGCTGGAAGCGACAGAGGCGTACACCAAATGAGGATACTTCAGTCTCATCCAAGCAGATAAGGTCCCGGCGTAAGACCCCCCGATCACCACCCACCTGAGGTCCTCACGTAAGTTGAACAGCTCGTTCATACCTACTATGAAGTTCGCCAGGTCTGCCATGGCTTGCCGGCTGCTCAGGTACTTGAGATTTTCTGTGCTGATGTCGCTATACACAAAATGGATGCGAATTAGTCAACTCATTGAGAATGACGTGTAGATCTTACTCGAAGGGCTGGCTCGGTCCGTAAAATCTGTGTTCCAGGACGAACATGATCCCATTGTTCCTCTTCCCAGCTTCGTAAGTTGTGGAGGAGGTTATGGGAGAGGCGCTTGTTATACTTTCACCTCCTATGTACAAAAAGGCAGATGTTGTGACGTTCGGGTCGAAGAATTCTGTGTTCACAAAGTATCTCTACAAAAAGTGGAAAGAATTCTAATAGAGATTCAATGAAATATTCTCTAAACAAACGTTGATATTGAGTCTACTAATGAAAAGCGCTATTTTATTTCCAAAATTTGGTCAATTTTAACCTTTCAAAACTCTGAACACATAGGAAATGGGAAGAATTTACAATACAAAAGTAATTTTCTTTCCTAGAACATTTACTTTACGACTTGTGACATTTTGAAAGGAAGGTGTCCTATTTTTTTCAAAAAATCTTTATATTTCGAAAATTGTACATTTTAACGAATTGGAATTCACAACGAAATTTGAAAATACACATTTTGATCCAAAAAAAGGAAGGTCCCTAGAGTTTTTTCCCCAATTTAGGTAATTTCAGACTGAAAATTCTGGTGACAAACGAAAGGCACGATTTTTCAATGACGAAAATGAAAGATTTTCTTTCCTACAAAGTTTATTTTCCAAGTTATGATAATCTGACGAACATTCTATATTTTGATGAATAGTGATTTATCGGGTACTATAAAATTCCCTTTGATTCTCATAACGAATTTCAAAAATTCGTTGTGTATTCTCAAAAAGAAAAATAGGTTTATTTCTATAGATTTTTTCCAAAGCAATTTTTTCAGAAAAAAGTAAAAGGCTTTCTTCCTAACAATGCTTAATTTCTGAGTTATTTGTATCTTTTTCGAAATATTTTTATCGAAAAACGAAATTCAAAAATTTGTATTTTGGTCGTAACAAGAATGGGAAGTTAATTTCTTGGGGTTTTTCTTAAGTAGGGGAAAATTAACGTTTTCAGAATTCTGATGGTATGTGAAAAGGACGATTTTTTAATAATATCAGTAACACAGATTGTTCCCTACAACGCTCATATTTTGAGTTGTGACATTTTGAAAAACTTTTTTCAAAAAATCTGTTTCAAAAATTGCCGATCTTAGTGACTTGAATTTTAATTGCAACACCTGAAGTTATCTCAGCAAATTTGTCTTTTCTACATCGTTTACTTTTAGAGCCATTATATTATTAGAAATATATATTGGAGATATCTCCAAAACAATCATTGCTAGCAAATTGAAACGTATAATGCCGTATATAATTCCCTGATTTTTGATCTTATCCAAATATAAGCAATTTTATTAATTCATTTTATTCTCCTAAATTTTTGATTCTCTCAATAATTAATTGCGCTGGTGAATTTTGTTAATTACTCTAGGGCGTTTATTAATATTGAAGATATCTTCTTGGCTTTTAATACTTAATAAATAACGGTGAAATGAACAAACTTCGAGGTATAAAAATGTGAGTCGTGAATGTGGATTGCATGCATAATGAACAAGGGTAAAATGGGTACAAACAGAATTACCGCATTAAATAAAAATAATAGAAGTTAACTACCAACATACATGGGAAATGAAAAATAAATAAACAACAGATCATGAAGCAAACAGCGTAGAGGAAAGGGGGCAAAAAAGGAACTAAATATTACAGGCACAATAATAGACACCACAGACTTTTAATTGTGATGCTTTTGTGATAAATTTGAAACGACGGTGATCGTCAAAAATTTGTTTTTAACAAGAAAATGAGAAGGATTAGTTTTTTAAAATCAATAGTTTTAAAATCAATATCAATAAAATCAATAAAATCAATATAGTGAGCTTTATACAAAACTCCAGAAAAGACTGATTTATTAGAATTTAAATAGAGAAATATAGAACGAGAAATACCAATCAAGTTTTCACCTAGAAATACCATTAGGCAGTTAAAAGTAGTTGATTTTTCTGTCGATAGTAAATACTTAAGCTATTAAGTAATCAAAATTTTAAAATTAATACAAATTTTATCGATTGTTTTCGAAGCCTCTAATTAAGATGAAAGCACGTCATTGTAGTACCCTCACCATTTTCATGGAAGATTATGTGGGATATATTGAATCCACTGACAATAAAATAAATATTAAAGGATTGAAGGTTTTTATATCCTAGGGATTATCTTAGCTTGCCGAGATAAGATATTAATTACTAGAAGGATATTGAATATTTTTTTAACTTAAAAATTAATTTATTGATATTTCATAGTTTACGCTTAGCTGCTGGCAACAAAAATAAAGTAATAAAGTCACAAAATTAAACGGGCGCCTATATGATATCACATCGACTATTGCTTACTGTATTTATTTACAGCAGTATTTACTTATAAAACCTGTAGACTTTCATAGATTACCTGAGGCCATTTGGTGGTGTCGGTGGAGAAGTGATCCAGATATTGCATGAAAAGGTTCTCGGAGATATTCCTGGGAGTCGGCGTCTCCGGCATGGACAGCGAGATATCCCCATGGTGCCGAAGCACGTTCCTGAAGGATAACGTCCCGCCGCTGAAAATTAACAGGATCAGTAACAACGGTCTCATGTCTGCCGCTCGTTATCTGTCTATACTAATGTTTGATGTTCGAGCTTAAATTGGAGCGAAATTCTTTAGCTAGATTAAGTTTATCTCTTAAGGATTTTCCTAGAAATAGATTAGGTGATTGTAAATGCGCTATCAGCGGTATGAGGGGAAAACTGATTATAAGTTAATTGAATTAGATGGTGTAAAAAAGTTAAACACGAAGCGGAGTTATTAAAAGTTCCGTAACTATTTTACCTAGCAGGCTTTTGAATTATTCATCACGAAAATAAGGGCAAAACAGCGCAGCTCGTCCGGCTCCGTAAATATATTTTTGATGGGCTTAAATATTTATTGTATCACGACGAAGTATAATCGAATCGTTCAGGTTTAAAGCGACCCATCGTTTTTAACCTGTCGATAACAGATCAATGCGCTGAAATGTTAATGGAAACCGTATTCGAAAAACTGTGTCTACGTTTAATCGAGGTTCGGCAGATGAAGAAGTGTCGGTCGAATTGTCATGGAGGATGAAATGGGATTTAATTTGTTAGCTGGTGCGTTCGCCAAAGATTTGTTTAATTTGGTTAAAGAGTATTTGAGGAATTTGTTTTTGAATTTTTACCTGTGTTAGAATCGATTTTGAACGAAAATAAACGAAAATTTTATCAAATTGAATAAACCTGTCAATGTTGCGACTTTTCCATAAATAAACCCAGAGGCCGGTCGTGGAAGTGGAAATCTATCAATTTTTAACAAACAAATAAATAATTTATACTCAAACATGAACAAAGCGCGTTATTTTTATAATAATTATTTTTATCCGGAACGTGAATGGGACCTGTTTTTATTCGTTTGCCAATAAAATTTCAAAATCGACTCGTTCGAATAGGTAATATCCATATAATATTTAAATAATACCCGACGTGGCCCAAGGCGATAGGAGTTATCGCGTCTCGTACAAATCGAATTCAAACAAATAATTTGCAAGCGCACGTTATACAGGGCGAGGTCCGGACAATTTTCCTCCATTACTACCACCTCCGATGAAATTTAATACATACAAATTCACCCGGAATGAAATTAAATTACAAAGATGAAAACAATGACAAACGCAACACTACATCAATATGCTCTTTATGTCTTGTGTCTGTCCGTTAACAAATAAAATATACTGCTGCCGCGGCCATTGTTTTCGATAAAACTGAAATCATGTTTACGTGGGGGAAAATTTTTAGCATTCAGGGTAATGCGTCGGGCAGCCGTGCGTTTATAAATTACATTAAAATTAATATCATTGTTCTCTAAACGCAAAGCTGCTAGACGGTATAAAATAAAAATATCATTCGCAATGAATTCTCAAAATTATCACCACCAGCATGCTTTTCCCTTAAGAACAAACTGTACTTTCGAGCACGAGGAAACTTTATTTCACTTCTTTGCGTCCTGTATTGGGATGTTTGAAAGAAGCATGGCATGCAGTTATAGAGCGTTCACGAATTTACAGCCTTAAGTCATAAAAATCTATGAAGGGCCTCGTCTTACCTCTCTTTTTCTATCGTACAGCGCACAGTTTCCATCCTCTAAACGTTTGTCGTGTATTAGAAACGTCGTTCTGTCCTCGTCGGACACATTGCGCGGTCATTCTTTCGACGAGAAACGTATGTCTATTCATAGAAGGGACCAGTAAAGTGGTCTGGTCTGACTGAAAACTGGTATTTTCTTAAGAAATATTTAAAGATTATTTAAACACTTTGACAACATTAAAATTTGTTGCTTTTCATGTCCTTTCTCAGGATTGAATGTGGCCATTTTTGCTTTTTTCCGAATTTTAATAATTTATAACTCGAAAAAGTTTGGTTTTAGAGAAAAATCACTAAAATTTTTCTTATTTAAAATGACCGGAAAAACCTAAATAGTATTTTTCCGGGTCAGAAACAAGTCATTTTGGCAATTTATTTAAAAAAAAATTGTTTAAATAATTTATGAACAGCTTTTGGATCTGGTACCCTGCAGATTTGTTTAAAGGGGACCTTTCTACGTAAGATTGTGCAAAAAATTAAAATATTTCGGACTAAATGCTATTAAAGGCAAAAATAATGAAGTTATCCATATAGAATTAAAAAAATCAAACAAATAACCATAGTGTTAAAAGTATTTCTAATAAAAACTGCCGATGACAAGCCAGACACAATGGTAGCTTTAACATTAGATATGTCTATACCAAGATTTTCCGTTTTTCATAATTTTTCTATAGATTTTTTAATTATATATTTCAAACAAAAGTTGTTAGCGTCTCTAGAAGGAGTAAGTTTAGAAGGGGTAAGTTCTTTTAAGGTCGTTAAGTATGAAAGGTCCTTAGTGTTTTTCTTTAAAGTTGACCCTTATCGAGTTATAAATGATTTAAAGTTCCGAAAAACGCAAAAATGGCTGTTTTCAACCCTGAAAAAGAAAAAATCTGAATGTCCCCAACTGCTTAAGTACTGTTTAAATATACTTTAATTCCCCCCTAAGGGTTAAAACGATTATATAATTGAAACCCTTCGTTTTTTAATTGTAAATTTAGCGTGTTAATTATACAAGTATTAATCATTAACTCTACTTGTGCTAACACCCTATGGAGTGGAGGCTCTCGGGTTGGACATTTCATTTATTTAAAGGGTTGTTTTTCATTTCATTCTCAGTCTGCCATCATTCTCAAAAAGTAGGCGTAATTAACTTTATCCCAAAAAGGTCGTGTATCTCATGTTCTTGCAGGTCACGTCTTAGTCTTTGAAGATTTTAAGGCTTAGAGTCGTAAATTGTTGAAAAGGATTATAGTTTCACTTGAATAATGAAGTTGGTACATACTTTTGGTATGTACCAACTAAAATGACCTAAACAAGGTCTAACACTAAAAAACAAAGCTGGATAATCTACTGGGGCGAACGTAATATGGGGTATTGCGATAAACCGGCCACTGTATTTTGTGTCACCTTACTTCTAGTATAAGACAAATAATTTAACTGTAGATCAATTTTATTTGTAGATTACAATATAAAGCATTGTCGTCTTGTATAGAAAACATTTTGTATATATACGAGTACGTAATTACACCAATACAGTGTCGATGTTTAGCTAAAAACTATCAATACACATAACGATTAACGATAACTATAAATAGAAATTGATTGTTAGAAAAAGATAAGAAACCAATAGACTACTGTGATTGACAGATAATTTCTTAGCCTAAAGATTATAAACATTAACCTTAATTGTTTACCAGATAGGTGTATGAAAAAAAAAACAAGGAAAAGAGGAAACGAAAAAAATAAAATTTGCATAAAAAAGATACCTATATTTTGCTAATAATTATTCAAAAAAGCGGCGGCATTAATTTTTTCAATAGTGAAATATTGTGTATAGTAAATGGCAAGAATATAGATAAAAGCGGGTGGAGCATATTACGTTATGACTTATGTTCCAATAAATTTAAGACACGTCACAAAGTACTCACCATATGCACTCCTGCATGTAGTCAACTAGGAACCCGCCCATAAGCCACACCATCTTTTCTTTCGTGGCGAGCAGTATACTTCAACAGTTCTTATAGTAAGTATGAATGTAGGGAAGCTACGAGTATCTAAGTGAGTATATGAAGTGCCAAAGTGTGCCAATAAAATCCGATCCCTGTTAATAGCCGTGTACTACTTCGGCCCCCCAAAGAGAGCCGCTTGATTAATGCGCCCCGGTAAAAGTTCCAGATCGGACGTAAGAAGGGACAAACGTATTAAAGTCGGCAGTCACGTGCCGGGCGTAATTCGGCAGGCGCAATTGACCCTCAAAGTGGGCCCTGGGGTCAACTTAAATGGTCTTCATTTCAATATCACATTATGTAAGTGTCTACTAGGTATTATTTATGGGAGCTATATTGGAATGCTCAAAAGTCCCGTCCGGGCAGGGGCTGTCCCTCTACGTGAAATTGCATTTTACACGTTTCGGGAATTATCCCGGGGGTACCCCCGAAAAATTTATAATGCCGGATTCTTTCTCGGGTTAAATTGAGCGGAACAACAGCAGGAATTCTTTCGAAATTACAAATGGAAATAGGGCGTCGCCCTAAGGTATGTCAGTTACTTCTCTTATCGCAAAATATTACAAAACACACGTTTATGCCATAAAAACGTATATGGCAACAACAGGAGAAAGCAGTTTCGCCTCACTCATTCGCTTCCTGCTATTTTTCATTGAAAGCACCATTTGTGAAGTTACGACTTTGTGCAAGTGAAAATTTAATAGTATCTACAATGTGTAAGTGTGCAATGGAATATTCAACCCTGATAAACTTTATAATATTGACCCAACTAAGTTTTGGTTAAAATCTATGGCAACTATGAAGCGAGAAGTTATTGGATTTGTTTATATGAGGCTTTATGGGAATACTTGGTTTTTAGTTGTTTTGGTGTATGGAACTAATTTAATTGGGAGTATTCGCCAAAATATGTCAAAATAAGTAAAAGAATTATTTAGAGCTAACATAAAGACGAATTGAGTACCTACGAAGGTCAGAACATTAAAAATTTTACGGTCAAGTTGGTAATTTTGCAGAGGTTATTTGTCGTAATCAGAAATGTGGCAACAAAGCTCAGATGCTCATTTCATACAGACTCTATTCGGTTCAAATTGAAACGTATTACAAAAATATTCCACATTTCAAATATACTGAGAGCATTTAAAAAGTGAATTTTCTCCTATACTAAATCACAGTATTTATTTAAGATACTTCGTCTAGCAGGCTTCTCTGTACTAACGGATTCGGATTCTATTATCTAGACCACATGGAGCATAAAAAATATGAATAATCTATTTAGATCGAGTGTTTAAATGGGTCCCCTATCCATAATGGTCGTCAAAATTTTACGACCGATTGAGTATTGGAACCACTTGCAGTAACGGTGCAGTGGTGGATTTAAAGGCAAATCTCCATAATTCCTTTTATTTGAAAATTACTTTTTGGACAACTTTCGATGCAGTTATCGAATTGGCTCTATCTATTGGCCTACGCGACCCCCTCTCAAGAGGCCCAACTCTCCTCGTAAGATACTAGAATCGAAACCTTTTTCATTCGTCGCCTCTCTATTCATGGACGACCTCTCGTCTTCCCCCTGCAGTCCCCTTGCTTACAACCTATTTATCTCTCCCCCTATCGACATGTTTACCACAATTCGGACATCAGAATATGACTGTGTCTTACCAAAAATCCCTCAACCCTTAATCGCTCCTAGTTTAAACTTTCCAGGATTATTTATTCATTTAATGTCTCTAACTGCTGTTAAAATTTGACTGGAATCAGTTATTAAGGATTTTCATTAATTAGTAATATGTAAATATATCACTGCAACCGTGACATGTGCTGAAAATGAAAACGGTTTGCTTCTGTAAGCAAAAGATAACACTGATAGTTTTGGTAACTGTTGTACTGTTCTGCGAGGGTGAACTAACTAAAATTCAACTACAATAAACCTCTAAATAATTTATTTATATGCCTATATGAATGAAACTAATTTATGTAAAAGTATTCTATATGAGTATGCTCCTGCTCTCTAATATTCGATAGTCCGCCAGGTGAGAAGCTTCCAGAAGCCTAGGTCGTACCAATCGTTTCTTCGATTTGTTCGAAAATTTCATTACACAACTGCAATTGGCAGTTTCATATATTGAATACAAGGTGGCGTTAGAGACAATTTTATTACACTATCATTAAGATATGAACGCATTTTTGTTTGAAAAGTGGTGTGCTGAACTACAATACTTATTCCAGATACTCCGCCAAACTCGATAATTGTTCATGTAACTTAAAAAAGCCCAAATTCTACTAATTAACAGCTCAATTGATATATTTTATGCATTCTAAGGGTTTAGATGTTCCAAACTCGCAAGAAAAAATTATCAGACCTAATCTATTAAGGATTGTTTAGCTGTTCCAAGTTCTCCTGCTCCTTAATAGCCTATGTATTGGCTGAATAGAGCAACGTTCTTATGTACTTTGTAAGTTCACTATACTATTCGTCAGACTATCTTTTGATGAACAAAGGAAATTCTTTGAGACTTTTCAAGTTTTATGGAGCCTTCGGATATAATATGATGTGGGAATTGATCTCTGATGAAACGACAAATATTAAATATCAGTGCATTTTAGGACAAAAAGCACCATAGAGAAAAGTCTTGAAAATTAATCGCGAAACTAAGGGAGCAAAAATAAATCAAAGTTAAGACGTTGTATTTCTTTATTAAAACTTTATATTTAAAACTAGAAAGTACAGAAATAATTTTACGCATTTTTAGCTAGAGGACTTTTATTGGTTGTTAAATTATATACATTTGATCTACTATTTTTCATACATTACTGTAGCTCACATAAACCTTAATGTTGTCAGTTCTCCACAAAAATCCAGCTCGCTCTTTTCATGTTTTTTCTTTTTACTTTAAAACATTTCCCTCCCGTCATTGTTTAGATATTCAGTAATTATGGAAAAATACTCTAATGCATATTCTGGTATTTTTTCCCTCACTCTCTCTTAGTTTGATGGATTGGGAATATTAGGTTACCCGTGGGGGATGGTAAAATGTAAGGTATACGTTGTTGCAGATAATAAAATATGTAGATCCATTAAGACTGAAAGCCATTTGATACCGTGGACCGAGTGAAGCTGATGGCCATGAAAAAATTGAGTAATTGCTGCGACGAAACTCGAATGCGATATCGATTCCATCGTTTCTCGTTACTGACAACGTGGAGCGCGCGATTATTTTCCATTGCTTGATATTTTTTTCAGCGCCCACCGCCGGATTTATAGAAACGCGTCCTGTCCGGAGGATAAACGCCATCAGTGATTTGTGTTAATTAACGTACAATGTATTTATGCGGTGCGCTACCATTCGTGTATCCTGCGCCAAGGAAATTAATGATGGATTTCCAACCGGTGGATACCTACATGCCTTTTGTGACATGGATATTGTTTGTAAATAGTTTATCGGTAAACGATCAGGCAATTTCCCCACGTTACGACTACAAAGAAGCCACAGGCGTTAATCGATATTACGTTCCCTTATATATACATACTCTTCACCCATGACCGACCCCCATCTCTATCTCAACACCATCTAAGTTAGATTATCAAAAGTCGTATCAAGTTATTAAAAAAAGTACAGATATTTACTTACAAAGAAAATTTATTTCCATTTCTAACTTATAATAGAACCAACCTTAGTATGTCCAAAGAATCCTCACATATATGAGGACAAAACCTTAAAATATTAAAATAGGGAAAAATGGACCACCCTATACATATTCTTACCAACATAAACATTCGAGTATTGAATGATAAAAGCAAAGAACTGCCTCGGTCAACTTTGCAGGTGTTTAGAAATGGACACATGTTTGAAAAAGAGGGAAGAGTAAGAATTACTTCTAGGCCCTTCTGTCGAACGTGGCAGTGGCGTGACCGATACCGTGCGCCGACAAGTGTATTTTTGGAAATTAGAATTGAGAAACCGGAAAATATTGGACAATTTACTGAAGTTAATAAAATACAAATAGTTTCATAGTTACTTGTTCTCAAAATAACCAATACTTAAAACATTAAAAGGCGATAATTGAATTTTTACCAAAGAAAGTTCCTCGAGACTTCATAACCCAATATTTTTCACCCGTCAACGAAATTGACAATTTCAATGATTCACACTTATTACGCACGAAAATCTGTGTGGTTTTTTCCTTTTACGTACGCTGCATATAGTGACTAACCCACCAGTTGTCGCAGAGAAGCGACGATATCACTAAATTATAAATTTTCAAATGTATGTATGTTGAATACGTTAAAGTTCTAAAAAGCACGTAGGTATTCCACTTTAATGCTAAAGTTAACTTTACCGTTCAAACTATTATAACCGGTATTAATGTTTGATAACGCAAATAATTTCGAGGATAAATTTTCCGATATTTTATGTATTTGGGACAAAAAATAAACATCTATTATTAAATTCTTAGTAGAAACCAGAATATTGTTATTGGTGATAAGAATGAGGAAAATGCGGTTTTGCTGGGTAATTAGTTAATTGACAGGTGGCGGATGTGGGAGAGTAATTGATTGAAGACGAAATAAATTACTTAGTCAGGTTAATCGTTAACAAACAGACAAAGCCTTATTCTCAATGAGGTTTTATATAATTAATTATCGATGATTTTAAAAATATATCAGTTAATTGAGGAAATATTTTATTAAACAGGGTGTCTGCTGAAATGAAAGCATTTCATTAATCACATATTCTTTGAGCAAATGGACTATGACTTATAATGTTATTTTTCATTTTAGACTTCGACGTTCCATATAACGCCATACAGGGCGTGAAAATTTGAATTTGAAAATCATGTTTCTGTTAAATAACTGGAGTATTTAATTATAATCCCAATGCTTTACTATAAGAAGTAACATTTTTTAAAAGAAAAATAATCAGGATCCCCATGTATTTTTGTGCCTGCGCCAATAACCCTCAAGACTCTATATTTTTTAAAATAATAATTTATTTTAAAACATTCTTCTGCATTGTGTTGTACAACTTCTTGCAGTAATTCCCTCCCCTTTCGTTTGTTTGTTTGTGAGATTAGTATCTGGTTCTGAGCAGGAATGAAAATAGGGACTGTAACGGCAATGCCGGTTTTGAGGTTATGTATTTTATTTAAAGTAAAGGTAAAACAACTCTTTATATGTGAAATTTTTCACATGTTAGAAGGAGGGGACAAATCTATAATGGTATTTACTGTTTGGTTTTGTATGTGTTCAAATGGGCGATATGAGTAATATTGACACCGATGAAAGCGACTACCTGATCTCTGAATTAAGGGATGAAGGACACATGACAAGTCCTTTATTACTGTTTTAATCATATGTATTTTGCCTTCCTTGTAATAAAAGAGAACTTTTTAAGCACATGCGCATCAAAAATCCCTTACTTGACTTGTGATGGGTCGTTAAGTTGTTGAAACAAACCTATATTATCGTATATTGTTTCATGAAATTTGGCATTACGTCATGTTGAAATATTATACTTAACGCGCTTTCTACTGAGTGTTATTAAATCTTTTTATAAGAGCATTTACAAAAAGCAATGCTGAAAAACACGAGTTTCGGATTAGACGTGCCTTTACCATCTGTACTTACGAGGATATTTTTTGAAATCACATTGTATAATTTTTCGAAAAAGCAATCTGGCGACTGAAAACCCTGCTGAACCGCTGAACCCTGCGGGTCCAAAAATCTTGGCGTTTTATTAAATCTTAATAACTTCCTTTTGGACGTGGACTTGGAATATTTCAAACAAACCCTGTTAAAAGATTTCCACTCTCGCGATTGTAATAACTAGGGACACGTTAAACAAGTCATGAAAGTTAAATGATGTTGAATATGGATTGCAAGTTGTTACGATAAAAATGAAGTAAAACAACGAGTTGTCAAAGGAACTAACGACACGACATAAAATAAACGCGATGATAAGGGGAGAGCCCAACACGAAGTCTTAATAATTAACCGACAAAATTGGAATAAGTATGTACTTAAAAAGTGAGAAGTTTTAATTTTATATAAGTTAGGATATGGAAGTTTCGGAACTTTTAATAACGGCAGGGAGAAGAGGGAATTACAGATTTGGCGGTAGGTTAAATTGCTTTAAAGCTCATTGCGTGTATTTTATACTCCAGGTGTCAACACATACACACTTATACCGTAAATGTTGTTACAATTACAGTTCATACGTAAATAATAAATATTTTCCATTAAGAATCCATTTACTGTGCGCTCTACAACGCATCAATATTGCATTAATAGCCACGGTAGTTTCACATGCAACAATAAAATATAAGGGTGCTTAATACTCCTTCAACATCTGTAATAATTAATGATAATTTTTCCTCCCGGTTGTTCCTCAAGCTGAAATCAGCAAAGTATTAAGTGCAATATTATCCGAATACCACGGATCTCCCGTTTAATAATAACAGTTCTGAGCCCGGCCAAAACGATATTAACTTGCAGGGAGGGGGGTAGAAGAGAGAAGCGGAAGACGAATGAACATTCCTTCAGATATATTTATGACATGTTCCTACCGGTAACGTCTACAAAACATTTACGTATAATTTCAAACGATTCAACGTTATAATGCTCATTTCGTCTTGTCTACCGCACAAAGCGCCTCGAAATTAGAAACGTTAATATCATCAGAAGTTTACCTACAAAGATGCTGCAATAATTTCATTCTTCGGATGTTCAGTTACGATTCCCTACTTCCACGTCAGGAGATTGTTTTACTCTTATATGAACGCCTTTCCCGGGAAAATTTATTCCTGGAAATCAAAGGGATTGTATTGTTTCTTAAATACGTCCTGTTGTTTTCGCACACGTCGAGGTAAATCGAAGGAAAAATTCGTTGCTCAAATCGCATACAAGTGGATTATTTAGACAGCGCATTCCCGACGTCGCGGTCAAACTTTAAGTGAATCAATGTTAAACTTTTTTCTGCTTTAGCTAGAAAGTTTGAAGTTTGGTATGATGATGCCCATCTTTTTGGGGCAGACCTTTACCTCACGTAACTTGGAATTTTGATGAAAGTATTGATAACTAGAAAGCACATGAAATAAGTAGTTCGAAAACATCAGTCATAATTTTAGGAAATGATTTTGCGTAAGAGGTTAACAGCGTGAAAATCAAAAACTCACCAAAAAATCACCACTGATCAATAAAAAACCGTAGAAAACGGTGTGCGCATTCAGTTTTCACTATTTCTTTTATTAGTTGAGAAAAACGATTTTTTCATCTACCCTCACTTTTCCGCGTACCGCTATTTTATCGACCTTTAACCTATATGGCAAGTATGAGAAGTATGGAACCCTCATTTCTCTTTCTGATACATCCATGGAATGTCTTCTACACGTGTCGCCCTAATTTTCACACGATATCACAATAACTCATATGAATTAACAAATTTTATGGACATGTCCATTTTCATCGGATTTTCCATTCATTTGGCGTGGAATATCAAAATAATGGTAGGGTTGCCACACGACGATGACACCTAAATGGTAGTGGTTACTCGACCGAGGAAAAGGCATTGAAATCGTATTAATTTGTGATTTTGCTTGTTTTTCCGTTTAGAAATGTTATAAAGTACCAGTTCCTGTGTAACATCCTCCGGAAAGCTGAGTTAGGTTAAGCCGTTTGGTTTGGGTTTTTTTATAGAAACGTTATAAAGTACGACATACGATATAAACGACAACGGTCCTTTAGCCACTACCGTATATGCGCTAAACACACCTGCATGTAAAATTTCAAAATTGCGAAGGAGGAAAAATCGCGCCATTTATAATCGTTTTTTCATTTATTTCTCCACACTTGTTTCGTGAAATTTGAATATCAGAGTAACGTTGATTAATCAAACTTTATTATTATCGTTTAACCCGAGAATAACATACGAAAACATTTAAAAATTTCACTTTGAAAACCGGCAAATTTTATTTTTTTTCCCCAAAAACTACTGGTTTCCTAAAGTTAAAATTATTTGTTTGCAGTACCCTAAGACTGTCCTCTTTTACTAAAAAAATTGCCAACTTTGATATCCGAGTTACGTAAGAAAAATGTTTACCCTTTTTGGAAATAACAATCAACTGGGGGTAATTTTTGAATACCTAGCAGTTTGCGATATTTTGGAATAATGCGTCACATAATATAGAAACAAAATTTTGCAATGAACAGCACTAATTTACTTACCATATAGGCAAAATTATTGTTTTTTGTAGTAAAAGCGATAATAAACTGAAAGTGTAATTAATCGCCAGTACTGTAGCACATTTCCTTCATTGATAAAACTCGTATTCATTACGGAATTATGAGCGGCGTCAAAAATTATATACGAGGTGTTCGAGAAATACGAGGCAATTACGAAATAATTACCCCGCTATTATGTTATTTATACCGGGTTTGTATGTGGACGAGCATAAATCATCGTGAGAGAGGGTGGCCTGTAGAAAACGGAGACAGGCCAATAGAAAAATCGTATAAAAAGTGGCGGAAAATCTGGGAAGGACACACACACACACACACACACATACACACTCGCACACAATAGTTGCCGTGTCAAGGGTCTATTGCGAAGTGGACAGCCGTCTCCATTCGAACGATTGTAATGCCTTCTTTCCATTTTATTGCCGTTTTGCATGCGACATTTAATATTTTCGACGTCGCGGGGCGATTGTTTTCGTTCGGACGACAGGATTAGCGTGCTAATAGGAAATTGTAAACAAATTGCTCGACAAAGGTTTATTGTTTCGTTTTTCGGAAGGCACAACTTGAAACCAGATGCCATTTAATTTCTGTATTAGAAAATGTGAGGTAAGGAGAAATCGTCATGTTCCTGCCACCCTTTACTCGTATATCTCCTGCTTCATCCAGCTTCTTTAGTCTACTGCAGGGCATACACGTTTCCAAGATGTTTCCAGTTTGCCCTTTCATTGCCCAGAAACACTTTTTGTCTCACCAGAACAGCGTGTTGATGACCTGCCTGTATATCTTTTATCGATATTCCTTGATTCGGTCCTAAGATCCGAAAAAATAGGACTTTCAATACATAACTCAAAAAGGGTAGAAGAGTAGATTCTTAACAGTTACATCAATATTTCCAAATAAATTAAGTCTTTAAACTTACTCCATTACAATAGAAGAGTATATGCCTTTTCATATATTTATGAGTGCCTGGGAAGACTGGGAAGACTAAATTATTAGTTGAAGGATATAGTTCAAAAATAGGGGTTTTTGGAATATGCCTAGATGCATATAATTTCCTACAAATACTTAAGGCTTGGGTAGGTCCTTAGAAAAGGTTCAATACTTGATATTTTTAACAGTTACAGCAATATTTTCCAATAAAATAACCTTTTGATGCTCCAATATTCCGATATCCCTTTTAATAAATAAGAGTGCTTGTAATATTCAAACGGTCCAAAATATTAGGTACCAGCTTTAATCAAAAAATTGTTGGAATAACTTTTAACAGCTGAATCAATATTTCCAAACGTTTGCACCTCCTATATCCCTACATCCTAGGTAATAAGTTAAATATTTGAGAAGTCTAAATTGGTAGGTTAAGTTAAATTTTCGTAAGGGCTAAAATTCGAACAATTCAGAAAGTCCCTTCAGACTTCAATGGAATATAGATCCTTAAAATAGTGCCTAGATTAATGCAGGACCTTGGTAAAAATCAGAAATCTCCATAGGTACTCAGAAAGGGTGGCACCATCTCTCTTAGGAGTGACTTTAATATCTGAAAAATCTAAATTTCTAAATATAAGATAATATAGATAAAAATCTAAACTAAATAAATCTTTTTTGGTTAATTTAAAATTTCCAAATGGGTTAAAACTTTGAAAAATCCAGAAAAACAAACTTCATCAGAGCATTACATTCTGAAGAACTCTTAGCTCGACATATAACCTTTTGATCCTAAGTCTTTGGACAATCTAGTGCATTAAAAGTGGAAAAACTGGATTGCTTTAATTAATAATATCTGTAATAGTGAAATTCCTGGATATAGGCCTAGGACAATATCTCAGATAAAACAAGACATGAAAGGTACGCTAGAAAAGGTGGAATTATCTAGAATCTTTACAGTTAAACCAATATTTCCAAATGAACTTTAGACTTTTGACCACATATATTCTTATGTCTGTTCATAACAAGGAGTGCCTTTTAATACTTGAAAAGTCTAAATTGTTACCTTAATTTAAACTTTTTAGAAGGGTTAAGACTTTTAGCAATCTAAAAGTGTTAAGACATTAAATATTAAGTCATTAAGTCTTTGAAGAAACTAGGACGACCTAGATGATATCAAAAGTGTACATTTTCAATTTATTATAAGATATTTCTACAATTCTCTGTAAATAAAGGGGTGAAATTCCAGAATTTTTAATTAAAAACTTGAAGTCTTGGAATGTTTCCAGATCAACAAAAGATCCCAGAAAAAATTAGGACTCTCGACAGGTACTCTAAGAAGGGTTGACCAGTCGAAATTCTTAATAGCTCAATCAATATTTCCATGTGAATTAAGTCCTTGAATTTCCTTTCATTTTCTGTGCACCTAAAATATTTTTAGTACTTCAATAGTGTCTGTGTGATTCCCCAGTCTAATAATAGTAATAATTATAAATGGCTTTCATTGCTTACTGGTACATACATAAATACATATAATGTTAAGAATGACAAAAGGACAATCACATGGCGAGATCTAGAGAAGGGATGATTTATCTAACCACCTAACCTAAAAGCTAACCTATTGACACTTACCACTTTTACATTTTATGATAAAACGACTATAATATTATTATTCAAACTAATAACACATTAATAATGTTCATATTTATAAAGTTTTTATTTTAAGAAGGGCATAGCCCTGGAAATAAGCCCTCCGACTGGCCGTGCCATTGCGATTTTGTCCGTTTGTGGAAACTACCCTTTTTTCTATTCAAAAAGTGGTGTTTAACAATCCCTGTAGTTTCATTCGTACAGACCATTTGACGTCAAACCCAGTGGAACGCTCGTTGGTATCGTGCTTACAAAAGGAGAGCTGTCAGGCTAAATCCTTGTAAAACATTAAAGACGGACCTTTCCGAAACACTCATCGATGGCCGATTTAAATCACCACGTAGCACAAAAGGAAAAAAGGTTCAAAATATCCCAAAGCTTCAAATTTACGAGAAAACTCCTGCCAATTTCAATAAAAACTTTTACTTACGAGGAGATGAACGCGCGCCGACGTAAGGACGAATTCCTCGAGGAAACTTTTTAAAGACAGGAACGCACCGTCCCCGCCGATTAAACCCCGTCCGGCTTCCGTCATAAGCGGGGAGAGTGGAGGAAGGTTTTCCACTCCGGCGAAATTTTAACCACCCCGACGTAGGGGTGTAGGGGTTTTCCGCCCCTTTCGACTGATGTGTCTAGACATAATTTCAAGCGAGCAATCGAATTATTTATCTGCAGGACACCTCTCTCTGTATATTCACTGTGTATTCCGCGACGGAAAATTTATCGCCATCAATTCACGGTTATCAACTCTCAACAGCCCGTCGCGAGAGAAAGAGAGCGTGTAAAAGAGAGGGAGAGCGAGAGAGAAAGAGAGAGGGAGAGAGAATAACGGTAAAAATTTTATAATGAGGGAGACCCTTTAGGTGGATGTCATATTGCCCGTATATGGATGGATACGGTAGAGGGTCATCATCATCATCATCATCATCGTCCTCGTCGTCATCGCCATCGCCGGCCTCGATATGGGTAATAAATAATTCCACATTTAATATTAAAGTTGAAGGGGACAAATACATGACGATGAATTCAATTAATTGCCGCGAATGGGGAGGGTTCAAGCCCGGGTTATTGATTTTTTTCTTCAGCTAGATGGAAAATATAAAAGTTCTGACGGTTTATGGGGTGAAATTTACAGCCCGGTGCCGAATGGAGGAAGATTCCACTGCGGGACGTTCGTATAAATTGAAAAGAGGAGAATTTTGAAAACTAAAGTTATTAAGTTAATATTTAAGATTAAATTCTTGAACCGGTTTTGCAGTCCAACCTCGTTAATGATGAAGTTAATCACACACATACCCAGGCACACATGTGCACATCTTCACATTTGCTTTTGCAAAATGGATTTGGCAAGGATACTGGCGTGTTTTGTTTGATTTTTAGATCAACTATGGCGAGATTCCCGGAGGTGACCATCGCCTGGAAAGGGTAAGGAGTGGACAACTGGCTCTCGGTGGGCAAGTCCTGGCGGAATTTCTGAAGGTGAGCATCGTCTGAAAAGGAAGGGACAAGTGGCTTTCAGTGGATAACCCCTTACAAGAAGAGGAGATAGTGAATTACACTATTCCCTCTTTCCAACGAGGGACTTCGAAAGACTACTTTGCTGTCAAGGAAGATCATCCGCTCGGAGGATGTCGCTGTCGAGGACGACGCTGAAAAGAGAGGGGGTAGTGTAACGAACGCCTCGAATAGCTTGATGTTTATGTGAAAAACAATTAATATGAATGTTAATACGGCCATTAGAGTAGAGTAAAATCTCTTTGTGTCACTCGCGTGTAAAACTGCTACAGTATCATAAAATGTAGCAGTCCCATTTCTCAAAATTGGGCGATTGTATTGATTTGGACGATTGTACACGTCGGCTCCCTGAGATTTAACAGGAGCTGTGACAGATAGAAAGAGAGAGTGAACAAATTACGCTTAACCAGTTAGCACATTTGCCCTCCTGGCATAGCAATAGGGGTCACGTGGGACAAAAGCTAGCTGGGGATTGGTGGATGGATCCCTCGAAGTCAAGGACAAGAGCGAAAGGACTTAGGTGCGACAGGCAGTTGTCACCACCTACCTGGCCGTCAGGGCACGCCAGGAGCACGGTAGTATAAGTGGAAAGTGATCGTAAATGCGCCAGATTAGTTATCGTTATCTTCAGTATGAAAAGGAACTTACACCATTTTTGAGAACGGTGGTTAAGAGGTAACAGTTTGAACCCAAGTCACTAATAAAGATCATAAATGATGGGAGTGCCAAGTTGGTTTCTTGAGGTATTAATATTGACGTCAGAACTAAATCCGTAATACTGCTTGTTTTATATGAGGCAGTGCATGTATTTTAAAATCAGCAGATAGTTGTGATCAAAACGCGCAATTTACGATATATAAAGGGTACCATTATCGTCTAAAGAGGGAGGAGAGGCGGCATTCCCTAGGATTTTTCTTTGAAGTGGTCGCCGGCGCTAAGTTGGCAGAGTTATTCCTCGAAAGGACACATCACCATCGTCCTTACGAGGGCACGAAATACCTTAATAGAGGCGGACGGGGCCGAAGCTATGCACTGCGGTCGGACCACGCGTTCTGCCTTAGGTTAATTTGCGGTTTCATTAAACGGACCTGTACCCTTCCCTCGCTCTCGTCCTTGCGGCGAATTTCTCCTCCTGAAGGAAGACGGGGGGTAGGGGACAGACGATCGTCGGGAGAGCTTAGAATGTGGGAAAGGACGAGAGGTCCCGATGGGGAGGTAAGTTGGTTAACTCTCGATATGTGCGTTCTAAAATTGGGATGCGGGGGTTTACCTGGATTAGATCAGACTCGATACATACACGAGGTGGATACGAATTGATTGGTCGGGAAAGAAACTCGCTCGAACTACTTCCAAATATTGAGTTAATATTAATCGGAGCTGAAGTAAGTTTGTGAAATTTCTTGTAGAAATGCCCTGAAAACACTTGAGAACGTATATAAACGTTTATGTACATGGAGTGGCATCGTGCATACGCCAGAATGAAAAATCCCGACTGTCCTTACAAGTAACATAATCTAGTTGGCGGAGGAACTTTAAAACGAAGAGTTACATAAAACACTCATTTTGGACCAAAATTGCTATATATATTCAGTCCAGAGAAAATGGAGGGAAAAGCGAAGCGGCACAAAAACCCTCAGATGGAATGATTCGTTTTAAATCAATGTTTAAACACAGTTAACAACATACAAATTGTATCATCAAAAGGTTGTACAAATACAAAATCGAATAAATGTGTATATGAACATGGAATTATGCAGATGTGAATGTGTATGTGTGAAGTAAATGTGTGTATGTGATTGGATAATTGAGAGTCTCAACTAGTGGAAGTCGAATGTGAGAATTCCGACTAGTGAGAGTCGTGGCTGAAAATAAATGGATATAAATGAACGAATATACTCAGTCTGCGTTGTCGCAATGATCCTTAGTCTAATGAACTGCGCGTGAGAGAACGACGCACACACTACTACGGATCGTCACCGACTAACTTCTGAATTCGTTTCTTATGAGCACAGGCGTGCGTGAACAAACTATTTAAAAAATACACAGTACATATATCATCAAATGTCCCCATAGTTATCCCCATAGTTAATCCGAGTTTTTCACGTGTGGAATCCGTTTTTCAACCGATGCTACATCGAAAAATGCATTAAAATGGAGTCCAAAGACCTTACTTACGGGTCAGTCGAGAAAAATCATATAAAATCGCCGGGGAGATTTCCCGAAAATCGCCGCTGTATCCTCGAAATTAAAATCATGTTCTGTGACATCCCGCCAGGAAATTAACTTCTCCGATATAAACTTCAAATGTAAACATAAGGATAATTTCATAGGCAAGTGGCTCCAGTTATTAAAATTTTTGTTCAGTCATTCTGAAAAATTACTTCTAAGTCGGTAAACAAAGTGCTGTTCGAAAAATAGCAAAATACGGCCGGAGCAGAGGGACGGTGCCTACGGCGGGATATTTTTCAAATTAAAATTGTTTCGCTATACATGTGTATACATAGAAGAGAGGGAGTGGAAGGTAGAGAGAGATAGAAAGAACGTAGCGATGAAAATATTTATTAAAACGGCTGTATAAATATGTCGTATTACGAATTTTCGTTTTTCCCTTTATTTGCCGTGGCAGACGAGAGGTGTATTAATTTCATTTCTTCCGTCTCTTAAAACATTTAAACCAATTAGCACATCGTCTGCTGGATACAACTCGTGTTTATTGAACCGCTCTATAAACGTTTACCGCAAGAGACGTAATAAATCTTATATCGAGTGAGTTATGTGGAAGCATGTCTCGATTAGTGGCCGCATAGAATTGTAATAAGCTGTAGAGGCATGAAATATTGCATCAAGAATTGCTTTTCCTGCGCATGCGCGACCCCCTTCCATGTGAACGTGTGTAACTTTGATGAATTGTTTTATTGAGTTGGTATTAAGTTGAGGCATAAGTTTATATAATCGCATATAACTCATAATCTGTTAGGTAGATAATCATACAAACATGGAATACAAACATTATTAATCTTTATGATTATAATACAAAACACATAAGTGGTTTAGGCATGATTAGTCATTCGGTCAATCAGTCAATTCCAACATTACTCATTATTAAAGAAAGGTATTTATGCAAATTGCATATTCTGCAAACCTTGCATATTTTGTGATTGCTTAAAGTTATTTGCATATTTGTTTAACTGCATATCCAATATATAGAGCTGCAAATGAGTGTGTCTATATATGTCGCCGTATGTATAGTTTAGTCATAAATTTGGATACAAGGACTCGAAAAAATTCCACCTGAATATCGAGATACAGGTTGGTTCCATTAGAGAGAAGAGTGATTATTTTCCCTTAACGAAAATGTAGAAAAGGAGATGAAATGTACAAACTTTAAACTTTGCACGATTATAGCTTAGGTGCTCAAGGGTAGTTCAGAAGAATACTATAACCCTCCGAAGTAAGAGCAAAAAATAGGGGTGAAAGTTACTTTCGTCTGTATTATTGATTTTCAGATGTTTTTCGGGTAGTCAGATAATTTTAAAGGAAGAGGAATAGCTTAGCTTATCTAGCTTAGCTTAGCTAGGAATTAGCTTAGGCCCTCAAGTGGCTTGAAATTTTACCGAGGGGGTAGAAACGGTGGTAAAATGTATATAACAGTTATTAAATAGCTGTAGACTGTAAACTTAATGCAATAATAGAATTAGCTTTCAGATGGTGCAGAAAGATCTAAAAACCTTCTAAAAAATTTATTACATGCATTACTTGTATTACATTTTCATTTCATCACGAGGCTATCCGGACTATTAAGTAAATTACCTGGAAAATTTGCTTTGAGAATTGATTCTACACTTTTTTATACTTAAGTTCTTAAGTGTAACTATAGTGTTAATTCAATCGTTTAGCAGACAAGAAGGAGTTTAACCGTACCAGAAGATCAAAGAATAAGAACATTTCTGACACAAAAAATCCTTATTCGCATTAACCAGAAGATGCCTTGTGAAATCCAACTCCCTACAATTACAACCCTTGTAACTGGAATCTATTAATTTAGAGAAGTAAAAGATTTAAAACAAATTTGGACTCCTAATTAAACCACATGGATGCCATTTCAGAAGTAGCCTCAATACACAATCAGTTATGAATTTTATTAATGCGTGTTGTATCCTTTGGTGTTTGTATGTATAATTTGTATAAGAAGTACTAAAATGAATTAGGAACGGCCTCAGAATGCCATAACTCCAATGGTGACCCTCGAAGTTTGTTCCAAGGGTAGAGGAGTTATGTCCTTGTAACCGATAGTTTTTCCTCAGTATTGTAGTAGCGTTCATAGAAAACATTAAAAGTAAAATGAAACTCCTTAAGTTTATCAAAAACTAACTTCAAGCTTTCCCGAACAAAATTGACACTTTTATAGTCCAGAATGTATATAAAATTTTGGAACCTCGGGATTTTAGATTCTTTCCAACAAGACCGAGTTCAGTTAGTGAGTCCCAGGATCTACTGGATCGCATCCCCTTTTCTACCCTCCTTTATCCTTAACCCCTTTGGTCCAACTTCTTCGCTGTAATTTTCGGCACGAGTGGTTTCTCTTACGTCGGCTTGTGAGTAATCAGCTCGTATTGTGGCAGAACAGTGAATTTTCCCGTTTGCGAAAACTCATCGTGTTCCATACGGCCATTGTGTTCCTTCCATTTTTGCCCGCACAATAAAATCTACTAATTACGCTTCTTGTTTGCATAATAGTTGGAGCCGTTGTTGTTGTAGTTGTTATTAAATACGATGATACGCTGTGCTTTTTTCCTGTTGGAAACGGGTCGAGTTGTGAACTAATGGAGCGTAATTTAGTAACATTATACGTTTAGTGCGAGTTCGTACGTACTTAATGACGAATTGTCGCGGGAGGAATTTCCGTGACAAAATTTTGCAGCTGAAATAACACCCCATCGCAGAAATATAAGAGCGTTATCAAATTCGTGTGCTCGGTTATCCAAATACACGTTAGATATGAGCTACATCGCGATATGCCCCAAAGGCCTCTGCTAATAACGGAAAAACGTCGACTCCTGTACAGTTTCCCACACAAAACGATGACCATACAGCCCATAAAGAGCGGGGGGGAGATATTAATAAACCCGCTCAAGGTGGTGGCGATGATCGTGTATATATATATTTTTTTCTAAAATAATATTTTACGTGAACAGTAAAATTTTGTTTGTTTTCGTCTCAGAGTGAAGCGTATCGAAGGCGCTCTCGGGACGATATTCCCACCTCTTCTATTTTCCTCTCCTGGCGCGAGAACTCCAATTGAAAAATAAGTTTCCTCGTAAAAACAGAATTAGGTCCTTAAAGAACCACCGACGGGCCAATCGCATTGCTTTAGAAGGACCGACCCCCGTCGCCCCCCGCCGCCATAAAGCCCCCCGTTATTGAATCGTTGAATAAATTATATCCGACTTTACTTTCTGTTTATCGATTCCGATCGACTTGTAGAAAAGTTTGTAAAACAACATAAATAAGTAATAGGGTCAAATCGAGTGGCCCCCGACGCGAAATTACGGCACGGCCCTCCTGAAATTCGGAAGGTGAATGAGTGAGTGAGTGTGAAGTGCTCGAGCTTCGTGAAGATGAAATACATTCCGGCTATAAAATCGACCCTTAAAAGGGACCCCGCGAGGACACTAAAAAGCCGCCCCGGGAGGGCACGAATTTAAATTCGTACAGAATTTATTTATTAAAATTACGCCCCGTGTGTAAATTTTGAGGTGTGCGGCACCGAAAGAACGATTCGAATCGTTTGGGTAAAAATTTATACATCGACCGGAGAAGTCTTAAACGTAATATAAAGCAGATTTGGCAACACAATACGCGCATTTTTGATAAATTTTATCAGGTCCACAAATTCGCTTTCCGTTGAAAAATAATAAATAGAACTAGTGTACACTCGCGTGTTTTATGGCTCGATTGATTTACGGCGCTCCGCCACATCTCGTGTCACAAACTTCATTTGAATACAATATTCATCACAAGCGAAAAAATTTTATAGCGGAAAAATTCATTAGGTTAACGAATCGAATGCGTATGCGAGATATACATATGCACACATATACAACAGAACGAAGTTACAGTTTGATTTATTGCAGTTTTAAAATAGGTAATTATAGCAGTTGCAATAAAAATTACAAGTTGATCGATGGTATTCGAAACTCTGAACCAACTAAAAAACGAAATATAAAAAATACCAAAAATTGCTGTCATCTGGATCTCGTGATACTCTCGTAATTAAGAGAGATTAAATTTTTTATGTTCGATGCTAGTTTCAATTTTTCGGTTGGGTGTGTTGCGATTGAGTTTAAGAGGAAATGAGCTGCAAAACTTAAAACTTTTGGTAGTCGGTAGTCTACATATTCTCTTAAGGATAAGCGTCAAAACATCTCTAAAGTTATTATTACTGATGGAAATCTAACAACTGAGGATAGGCTAACACGTATTCGAATGCTGCTTGACGCCAAATTAATCATTGTAATCGATCCAAGTCACGAGAGCGAGAGAACTGAGAAGCCTGAGAATTGCTTTTCTGGGGACTTTTTAAGTTATGGTGTTTAGTAATAATTTTTTTACAGTTAGAAATCTAGAACTTTCTATTTACTGGTGCCTTTGCTTAGTCATGTACGTCGATTACTTTAAAACATTTCTGTAAATTAATTATTTAACCTCACACCGGTCTGATCCTAGCTGAGGATCCACTTTTATTTCGTCCTCGGCGGTTTAGTTAAAGTTTATTAAAATAATCGGTGGTATCTTATTTAAATATTTATTACTCAGATATGTATTTGTCATTATCTTCCCTCGTTAAACCCTTAATAGATTCTAAATGTTTTATACAGATACCTATTTTTTATCTAAAAAATGAAGAAATTGCTGGTAATTACATTTTTGCTTCACATAGCCATTACAACCAGAAAAAAAATTTGTTGGCAAGTAAATTTAAAACAGTTATATTAAACCATTGTTTATGAAGAAACAAAATGAATGAAAAATGTGTAAAGCAAAATTGATTCTTTACCACATTTCTCTTGAGGGTTGCGTAATCACATAAAGGATTGTTATTGATTATTTTATTATTGCTAATTCATTATGTAGGTACATTTGAAACAGTATCTGGTATCAATATATAGAATCATTAACGTTAGGTTTGAACCCCTGTTTTACAATCCAGTTCTTCATTAAATATATAATTTTATTTAAATGCAGGGTAGATATAGGTAAAATAACTCATTTTGATCCTGTTTTAGATGTTTTAAGGAAAGATGTTAAAGAAATGTTTTAGATGAACACAATTTATTTAGTAAATTAGAACGTAACAAATTCGGATTTTAAGGATAACCTTAAAAAAATGGGTAGCTGAAATTCCAGTGGAGTATGTATACTCGTATCTCTTCGATAGAGGATGGGTATTTTCTACTTCGATTACATAAAAGAAGAAGAATACATAGGAAGAAATATAGATAATATGCTTCAATTTCATTCAAAAATAACCAAAAAATTTATAGTTGAAGCCTTTTTACGATTTTTATCTATTCTGTTATATCTACGAAAAATTAACCCTTTTTTTAATAACGAGTAAATAATGTAAAACGAGTAATAAACTTTGAGTTTTATATTTATGTGAGCAAACTAAAATTTTACGTTTCACTTAATCATTAACTTTTACTTTTTAGTGAAAAGATATTTGGGCTCAGCTTGTTTTTAAGCTTTTAAAAAAATTAAATAATCTTTGCATTTTAGCAATGAATGGTTTAAATTTCTACCAGAATTAATAGTCTAATTACGATTGGCATTTACCAGACATTATCCTTCATCAATTGGTGCTAACTGTAATATTTTATACCAAGCGACCTATTTAACGAAACTGAGATCTCCAAAAATATGCAGGCACATACGAGCGCACATTTATACTAACTTTGGGGGGAAAACGTTACATGACATTAAAATTACTTCTCTGAGCTACATGAGAAGAGAATGTTACTTAGGAGCAGAAAGGGTAACGTAATAGCCCAGATGGTCCAGAGAGAGAAAGCAACGCAATGGGCAATGTGAAGCTGAAGAAGCACTTAAGCAGTATTGTTGCAGTGGGGAAAAATAGTTTTTCTACATAAAACACGTTTTAAGTAAACAAATTGTAAAGTGTCGATAGTTCAGTCTTCGAGCACTAAGTCGTGGCTTATTTGCTCAATTTTTTTGTAAGGACATTGTAGAAAGATCGTTCTAAATCGTCTAAAAAATGTTTGCTCAACCATAACATGTTTACCTATCTATCCTGAAGGTGTATTTTTGGAATTACGAGGGCAGCATTTCGTTAACGTCGTCATATCGAGTAGTAATTAGTCCTCCAAAACGATAGATTCAAATATCATCTTCCCCCTGACCTTGGCTCCGGTCCCGGAGAAGGAATTAAAAATTCCCAATCAGGGAATGGAACTCTCGCTCCCCACGGGCGAGCAACAGGGAGAGAATTGATGACACCGAAAATAACGTATTATGAAACGGCCCCAATACACCGAAGTAATATGTGAAGCAATTTCCTTTTAATAACCAATCAAAATGTATTAATCGCCGGCATATTCAACCGCGTCCGTTTAATATTCGAAATACTGTCAACGTAAAATCCTACGGGCGGATAATGCGTACCGACGTCACGTGTTAATTTTTTCAAGCTTTTATCGCCAGATTGTCGCGTTGCGATCGATAGATATGGAGAAAAGGCCGCGAAGAAGTTGCGGTTCCGAAGAAAATCCATGCGATGGACATGACGAATCCGAACTACGTAGGTAATTAAGTAGGGAAACCGCCAACGTTGCGGTTCCAAATGTTACATTTCTTTTGCGTTGGTTTGTTTACGCACGTTTCGCTGATTTAAACAACACGACGGGATTTTCGAAGTACCAGTCCGACGATGCATTCGATAAGTTTGATTTTGGCTCTGCTGTGTTTCCTCGTCCACCGCGGTAAGTCCGTCTGCCATATTAAATTTTATTTGTAATCCGGAGTGATAAGGTTTTTCTACGAAGTGAATAACTTACGTACATTCATTTGAATTCATAACGTTTCTCTAATAGCAGGATTAAATATGCTCGGCCTGATAACGATGGGGAATGAAACATTGCAAGGAAATTTTTTGAGGTGTCCTACTACGATTTTCAGTAAACTGATAAATGTTGTACACGGTCAAGAAATAAAAGGTTAGTTCCTCTTCAATATCGGCTCAAAAACGTTTTAAAGGGGTGAAAACTGCCTTTAAAATTAACCCCTGAAATTAGAATATTCTTAATATCTCAATATTTTCCCCAAAACAAAAAGGATGGTTCTTGTTTTTTGAAAAGAACCAAGTTCTGGGCGGATCTGCGTAGGTGAAACCAATAGGATTTTATTTATTTTCTAAAAACTATTTTCTATTTTCATAGAGGTCTCACAATCAGCTTTAAAAAGGAGATATAAAAATCAATTTCCGATAGATACCTACAACAATATTTTAGAAAATAATAATACTCATTTTACATTACGTACCATATCAGTTCATAAGCCAAAAATAAGGGTTCCTCTTAAAAAATGTAGTACTCAATATGACAGAAATAAAAATAGTTTCAATAATTATTTACGTGTTGCATATGAAAGAAAAGTATTTTATTCGACAGAAAAATATTTATTAAAATTTTAATGTCGTTGTTCCACCTGGGGCTAATTAATTTTCTAGGTAAATTTCAAAATAAATTCCAAGAAACTGTTGTAATCTTAGCAACAAAATTTACAAGAGTGGTAAGTTACATTTTAGAGGCAATTAGTTCATTAGAGGTAGTGTCTCCTCAAAATGTATTTTCTAATGCTTAAATTCGATAAATTTAACAAATTTTAATTCAAACTGCACAAAACTCACTTGGGCATTTTAGAATCTACTAGGAATACTTGCAGTTGTTGTCCGGTATTTGTAGGAAGTAATTTTTAGATATGAAACTTCTAGTCTTACGTGTAAACCTTCTGGTAACACTGCAGGTCTTGTTTGACTGAGGGGAAATTTAAAACTTGAACTTAGAAGTCCAGTAAAGTTGTTGTAAGTCAACAGTCCTAAAAATAGGTAACACAGGCTTTAAGCAGTTTGATGAATGTGGATTTAATGATTTGAGGATGGAAGTCCAACAGTTGCTTAGAGAATTTTTTGTCAAAAAAATGGAAAAAGAAGTATTATTCTCGTGAAAAATAAGGATTGCAACCCTGAGTTCAAATAACGTCATACATTTAAATGTCAGTAAAAACGTATTCAGTTGCCAGCAAATTTGATATATTTGTAAAGTAAAAAGGGTGTCATTGAGGGTGAACACTGACCATGATTTGCCCTTTCCCCTTAGTATTAGAAATTTTTTACTTGGAAATTGTGTTATGCTACAAAAATTCAAGTAATTGCTTTTAATTAATAATTTCAAGTAGATGATTGGACGTCCGCCATTTGGATCTAGCATCTTAAATTTTGAAAATTTGAATTTGATTTTGAAAAAAAATCAAAATTTTACGCAGCCACTCTAATTTGATTGAAATTTTTCTAAAGAAGGGGTATACCCTTAGGAAAAAGGAAGGATAAAATCTGGGAAGGTGAAGTCAACAAATTTTATTCCTTTTTCAAAAACAAGAAATATCCACTTCGTTTAATGAAAATGTCGTAGCGAGATTTACATTTTCAGGGAGAACTAAGGGCAGTATTTCAGTGGGTATAAAAAGGTATTTCATTACTTGATCCTGTGCAACGTATATGTTTACTCAAAATCGTAGGGAGACACTTCAAAAGATAAAACTCGTCTACCAGTAACAGTTTACAGTACTTTTCTTATGAGATTTTCCAGAATTTCGAAATTTCAGCTAGAATGTTTTCCATGAAAAGCAAACCAGCGTCGTAACTAGGCTTTAGCCATAGGGGGGAGTTTGGTTGTCACGGGGCGATTTAGTAGCAGAAATGTATTAAAGTAATTATTCACGAAAATCTGGTAAAAATAATGAGGAAAGATAATTTTATCTTCGGGGTTGATCACGCTAAAGCCCTCCTTATCTACAGCCATGAACCAAACTTTTACTCAAGGAAATTACCATAAAACTGACAATTTCGCAGCGAAACCAACAATTTGCTTGCGATACAACCAAATTGTCGCCTTAGTCGTGACCAAAAAGAAAATTCAAACTAGAAACTCTCACTACAGCTCGTCTTTACTGTAGTTTATAAAATTGCACGTTGTCATACATTTATTTCCCTGCCGGGAAAGCAATACCATTACGAACCTCCCGTGCAATATAAATGCGCGCTCTTTGTTTTACATTACCCCAACCTTTTCGCTGAAAATCCCAAGTTTTATATTTCGCCTTTGTCCCCCAGGTCTCTGCCTGAAATGCTTCGAATGCACGCTGTCCGACGGCGAGGACTGCGCCGAAACGGTCACGAACAACACAAATATCGTCGATTGCGGCACCTCCTTTTACACGTTAACCATCGACGGCCGGAGCCACGAGGACCCGCAGGAGTTCAGGTGCCTGAGGACTGTCGAAAGTAAACACATAATCCATTTTTAGCTGGTAACCGAGTAACTGTTCCTTAACTATTCGTTCGATACCCGTGAAACCACCCCACGCATTATTAATAATAACAACCTACGCTCCGGAGAATTCCTCCAATAATTCCTAGATTAGCTTAAATACTTCGAACTAATAATACTACGTGGGTGTATATGTAGGTAAGTACAGTTAACGGGGAAAGGGTTTTGGATTCCCTCTCGAATTATCCGTTAGGTAAGACTTGCTTTGTTCGATGGCGCGGCGTCTGTTTACATCTAATTCAATAAATCACCAATAAATTATTTAGTGTAGGCAAAGTGAAAAGGGAAGGTAGAGGGAAAGCACACAAATGTTCATCGATATTTGAATAATGTATTATTTACAGAAAGATGTATATTTGGGTTAACTCCGTCGTTTATCATGATAATAGACAAGCTCCCTATGTATGCGATTAGGTTTTTATGTGTGGACAAATAAATTGCGCGGAACGTCTCCGATTGAAGGGAATATCAGCATTGCTCAAAGCGAGGCACTCAAATGAATTTATTATATCTCAACTATCTTCTAGTTAATTAAATCTCGAACGCACATAAATTCATTGTATCAGTTTCCACGAGTTATTTATACACATTTTATTGAACTATGTAATTGAATTATTTATACTCCAGTTTTATACGATCGCGGTTATGAACCCTGCTGCTTCCTATTTATTATGTGATATCTCTTTGAAGGCCAAAGATACTAAATCTTGATTAAACGACATTGAGGAAAATTGTCCCAAAAGTGTAAATACGTTTTATCTACTTACAGAAACTGCAACGAACTTGTCGTACACAAGAAGATGTGGGCTTCGATCTGAAATTGATATATGCAACGGAACAACCTACCCAAATACTGAATTAATAGAATGTAGCTACTGCACAGATGATTACTGCAACTCTTCTGTTGTACAAAGAAGTGGTATAATTTGTTATTTGTTGATATTCGTTAATTTAATTTTGTTTCGTTGTATAACGTAAGATCGTTTTTTGACATTTGTTCAGGTTTTATTAAAATTGTTACCAAAATAACATTTTTTAATATCTCACTTATTAGCCCAGTTAATAGAGCAAAAAAGCTGTTTTGGTTAATAAAATTTAACAGCAGACGGACCAAAAAACTGTTTAAAATGGATCAAAGACGATAAAATCCCAAAATCTAGACAAATCTGAGTTTTTGCGTGTTTCTTGCACAATAAAAATTAACAGCAATGTTCCGTTTTCACTATAGCGTGAAAATTGTGGACAAGAATGCAATACGTTGAACAGACGATTTGTAGAGAATTAAAGGAACTTTCGCGCAATGTTGGAGGACATTTTTCTCACTTTTCTCCAAACATATAGGAAAATCCAAGATAGTCAAGTTGTAGGTTTTGATATCCTCTTTCAAAAACCACTTGAAAAATTAAAATCGGCCCATCGCAGTTAATACGCCGAATTTTCCAAAATTTCGGTGGACATTGTTATTAACGTAAATGTGTAAAAACTGTTCATCCGACAGCATCCAACTCTTGCACGTTTAAAGTAGACATAATAATCTAACACTTCGAGCAAAATTAGGTCTTCCACTTTAAACTGGGCAAAGCTGTGAATTTTTGAAAAAGCGCCAATTTTAACTGTTTTTTCAGATTTTCTCGGTGAAAAATGCTCCCATCCCCTTTTAGAAACTCTCATTTTGAAGGTCTTTTAATTCAAACGGCCTATTTTATAAGAATTTTATTGTTAAAAAAAATAGATTTGTCAAGATTTTGGGTTTTTATCATCTTTGATCCATTTTAAACCAGGTCATTTGGTCCGTCTGCCGTTAACTTCTCTTTAAAAAAACCTCTATAAACTGGACTATATGTAGATTGCTAGTACTGCATACTAGCTGCGCAACATAATGTCCTTTATTAAGTCATTAGTGGAGACCGCGCATCACCACAATAATGGTTGTGGTGTCACATAGTCTACATGTCAGAAAACGAAGGAATGTGTTTGGAGGTTATTTTCAGAATATTCCCTTCAGAATCGAGGACGATGATCAAATTATTCCTTCCAGAGTCGATTAACTGAAGAGCTTGTTTCATTGCTTACACCTCCGCTCAGCAGGTGTAGAGAAGTAGTCCGGGAGCGGAGGCTAAAGTTTCTGGACCCCTTGGGGAAGTAGATTTTTCCTCCCGAGTCGCCATTTGATCCATCCGCATAGACTATATCATACCAAGGAAGCTCAGAGAAAGCATATAGTATAGGATGGAGTAGATTTTACAGTTCATTCTTTTTGAAATGGGGATTAAGAAGAGGGATTGCCTAATAGCGTAAGTGGAAGAAACTATGTAACAAGGCATACATGTGAAAAATTGCAGGTCTGGAAAGAACAAGGCCACCAAATTATGTGTCTGTACATTTGAAGTGCTCTCTCTATTCTGGTTGCCAAAAGGGCTGTTAATAAACGCCCCTCTGTAATCTGCACAGGATCGTCGTAGGAGATATTTAGCTGTTGATATCGCCATTTGCCATAGTGTATTCGTTGTGGGAGAAGGCTCAAATAATAATGGAAAGTAAAGCTATGTGGTTATCTGTAACCCCTCTGCCTCTGTGAAAGCCAAGTTGTAAGGGTTTCAACAGTGCCTTGCATTCTACATGCCACTCGATTCTGTTATTAATAAGAATTTCTAAGATTTTCCTAAGCAAGAAGCGAGAGCAAAGAGCCTCCACCCACTAATTTACCTATGGCCATATGACTTGTTGAGACCAAGAGCGTAAGACAAACGTATGGCATCTTTTGAGAAGCGTTGCAACTAAATTTCAACCATTTCTAATTAGTTTCGGAAATAATAAAAGGTGGCGCTGTAGATTGCTGATCCGAGGTCGCCCATTCGAGTGAGCTATTTCGCCTGACAGCGACCATCGAACGATGCCATGAATCTGTCAAACGCTTTCACCAACCTTTTTACTTACTTCACAAATTCCATCGTGACCCCCACATTCAGATCATCGCTGCTGAATCACATGGACGAGAAACCGGCGACCCTGTTCACGACCCTCGCAGTCGACTTCCCGGACGTAAACAACAGGATCACGACCGAGTCCTTCCTGAAGGCCTGCTCGGGACTCCAGGATCTCCTGGACTCATTGGGGAAAGCTTTCGAGCCCATCGTCTACGACATGCGGAACTGCATCGGGAAACTCTCCGAGATCAACGACGAGGACCCGATCCTCTGCGAGTACCTCCTGGACATGGTGCTGGTGGAGAGGTCCGAGGGCGGCACGACGGCGATGGAATCGCTGCTCTGGCTGAGAAGGTCGATGGAGTACATCGGCAGGTTCTTCCAGCTGATCCTGGAGGACTCCGCCAGCGGTCGGTGCAGCAGGGACCTGAGCGGCTTCCTCAAGAAGGCCTACGCCGAGGTGCTCGAGCAGCACCAGTTCTGGCTCGGTTACCAGATGAACCAGATCCTCTCTAAGATGACGCCGAGCAGGAACGAGCTGTTCTACATTTTGGCCGGGGAGCAACGGGAGGTCAACGAGCAGTCGGTCATCGAAGCGATGAGGAAGTACAACAACAGAATGGTGACATGTGCGCAATATCTAGCGAGCTTTTACGTTGAATATGGGTTAGAGAGGATCGTTTGAATTTAATAATGAGTGTTCGGTCAAATTAAATTTCGTATGTGTTGGTGTTGCGTGCTTTCATTTGCGACAGACTACGAAACCATAGCAAGCAGATTTTATCATAAATTCATGTACATATTGGGGTATCAGGAACATTGGAGTTTTCAAAGCCATATTGAAGTTAAACGTATTTGATGGCTAGACTTTGATCAAAATATATGGACTAAATTTATTGTTTATTATGTAAAGGAGTTCTATACTAGGATTCGCGAAGCTATGGAATGCAAAGCAGCATGATACCATTGCGAAAGGGCGCCGTCGTCTAAATTTCAGGGTATATATGTATTTTATTCATTTAATGCCAGTGGCTCGTTGGATTCTTTTGTGTTTAGCTTTCAATTGTATATAAGACATCAGAACAGCAGCTCCTCAATATTTCATAAACCATTTCCAAGGCTCCTGTTTTATTGCTTACGAGGTGAGAGCATAAAGTTGAACAATATTTTGCTTGACGGGTTTGGTGTTAACCTTCAGTATTGGAATAAAGATAGAGATCTATGACTATGGTGGCTAAAGACCGATTGGTCCTGAAGGGTCAGAAGAAACTTCTGCTGCATATGCAAAGCAAAATGGGGGTAAAGATTTTCCTTCTTCCAGCTCGATCTCAAAATTGACAATTTTTTTATTAAAAGAAGACAATAGTAGGGTGCTGGAAAAAGTAATTTTAAGTTTAGAAAACCAGTAGTCTTTGAGAAAAAATAAAATATGAGAAGGAACTTTAGGAAACCAGTAGTCTTTGAGAAAAAATAAAATATGAGAAGTTTTGGCAAATTTTCCGGGTTTCAAAGTGAAATTTTTAAATGTTTTCGTATGTTATACTCATGAGTTATTCAACTTTACTCCGATATTCAAATTTCATGAAAAAAGTGTGGAGAAATACGCGAAAAAACGATTATAAATGGCGCGGTTTTTGCGCCTTTGCAATTTTGAAATTTTACATGCGGGTGTGCTTAGCGGATATACGGTAGTGGCTAAACGACCGTCGTCATTTATATCGTGTCATACTTTATAACGCTTCTATAAGAAAAAACCGTAAATGGTTTTTTTGGAAAAAGGTAAATGTTTTCCAAAATGGGTTTATCACACCCCACATATGTATCGGTGGAAAAACCGACTACATACATATGTAAAGCCGCTTTAAACATCCACCGAACTTTGCTCCACATTGTGTCAACGTTCGGAACCGTGTTTCCTCCTTCTACGAAACAATGAATATTAAACTTCATTACCTACCCTTTCCTATCGTGAACGCAATAATTCAGCCGATATCTCGCGGTGTCCTTTTTTCCCTCTCGCAATTAGCATCTAAATTAACGAGAAATAAAACGATATTTGTTTTGGAAATCGTTCGAAATTATTTACGAGTCCCGACGCCGGAACGGCCCTAAGGCACGCCACTAGTCGATACTAATTATTATTATTATAAGCCTGCCAGAGATAATTTGTTGGGTTATTCTTGTCGTGTAGATGGTGTCCCAGAAGGGCCGTTGTGTGTCACAGTGCGTCGGGGAGCCGTTTCAGGTGTGTTATTGGACCGTCTCTAATTGAAACCAAGAACTAAATTGTATCTCTTGTCGTACGGCTATTACTCATTACTAATGTCTATCGGAGACGGTTGCGATGTTGAAATTTAATTAATTCTGGGCCCGATCGGGGGGACAGAGCGATTTCATGTGGAGAAGAGTTAGGAACACACCTGTTGTCAAAAAAGTAATTGGGGTCTCCCGCGGGGAATCGATCACATACTGCCACATACCTATTTCCCATATAATTCGACCGTCGAATGCTGTCTTAGTTAGCAAGCATGATTTGGAAATTTAATTATTCCGGGACTGCCACCGATATAATTTATCAGTTATCCTATCATAAGGTTACCTTATTTCATCGAAAGTATGGTTTCGTAATGGCAGCGACATGGTTCATGATGAAGCACCACAAAACAAACTCCCTGTCTTCAATACCTTGATTTTAAATCAACAATGCCTTTTCAGGATTTTCTCTTAAGTACACAAAAACAAAACGACACAAGGCCATTGCCTGACTCATTATAACTTTTTTAGGAATTGTCGACGTAATAAAATGACATCAGATCACTGCCTCCCTCCTCATCTTCTTAGGAATTGCCTTAAGACACTAGCACAAGAGGCAGGCTTCAGGTCACTTGCCTTACTCTCCGGCGTATTTTTAGAACTTTCCTAAAGAATGTAAAGGTAAAATGATATCAGTGACTGACTAAGTTCTCAAAATTTCTTCAGCATCTGACTTAAGAAAGTAGCATAGATTGATACCTGATCTCTGCTTGATTCTTCAGCATTTTTTCAGGATTTACCTCAAGGAACTAACACAATATATGTTGGATCACCGCTTAATCACTCAAATCCTTATCGACATTTGGCTGTAGATGGTAGAAAATAGAATAATACTCTAGCTATTCTGGAGTTGCCTCAACACAGTAATCTACCAGGTTGATGCCTCACTCCTTGACATCTTTTCAGGGATTGCCTTAAAATAGGTAAAGGAAAAACGCTCTCCTTGAAATTGGCCAATAGCTAACCAGTGATGCGATTTTTGCACTCCGCTCGACACGGACTATTCCACTCGTCTTTCGGGTAAAAAGATGAAACGTACCATCTATAGGCTAAAGAATATAATCACCGCAAGTGACATCCTCTCTCTATGTAAAATGGCTGCAGTTTAAAATTTTGGAAACATTGACGGAAGGAGCAAAGCACCTCAAAGTAAAGCGAGCTCCAGACAGAGTCGTCATGACTCAATATGAGCAGAAATAGCCGAGATATTGAATACAATGGACGGACATCAACAAGACGATGTTGGTTTAACCCTTCGAAAACAATAACATTAGGTAGCTTCTAGCCGTTCCATGCTTATATACAGGTTTTAATATTAATTTTGCTAGGTAAGGAATGATACAGTACCTTTACATAAACCTTGCCTTAACAGGAAAAAGGAACAATGTGAGGCCACTGATTGACTCCTCGGCACTTTTTCAGGATTTGCCTCAAGAATGCAGTGTAACAGATTTACTACGTCACTGCCTGACTCCTCCATTCCACTACCATTTCCCTAGTGCAACACTTTTTCATGAATTGCTTTAAGAATATGAAAATACTATAGAATAATATGAGGTTATTGCCTCACCACTCAATGTTTCTTTGAGATTTTGCTTAAGAAAACAACACAACATGTTGATATCAAGACTGTCACTGCCCCACTCTTAAAAATTTTTTTGGGATATACCTCGAGAAATTAAAGGTAAAATGATGTAAGTACTCTGCCATTGACGCTTTTTCATGATTCAACTTAAGGACATCGTGTCTATGCCCGATTCGTCAACATTTTCACGATTTGCCACGTAATACACTCGCACCCTGTTTTATGGTATAAATACATTCAGCAAAATTTGACCCTAAAGCGAAAGGCCATGTGCTTCTACCATTCTGTTTTTTGTCTGTGAACATATGTTTAAAAATTGATATGGTGCACTAAGTATTTAAAAAGTAATAGCATTTTAATTCAGGAGAAATGTCCAGTCTAATGCCATTTTTATCGCCCATTAAATTAGTCCTTAAATATATTTGAGAGTTTTTTTAGGATATCAAAACTCTTACTACATTAATAATTATTGAAATTCCAACTTTTCCAGGAAAGAATTTTATTATTGATGATCACTATGGATCATGGGAATTTGGTTTCAATAATTTTTGAACTGGTCCTAATGTATTATTCATATTTCAACCTGTTGTCTTAATGCGGCGCAAACACTTGTCTTGAATTTTTGGAATAAATAAATGCACGTCTCACGCCAAACTGCGAAAATATCCAAAATTTCGAAAATTATGTAAAAAGTAATGAATGTTTAGTAATGACGTAGCTACGTGATGTCATATTCTCAGTTAATCTGCAGGTATATTGTTGGCTTTTCCTCGTTCCTGTCATTGGGTTTTCCCAAATTAACGGTATGTATTGCTTAATTCGGAAACTTTCCCTTACCACACCTTTAGTGATACCAATTATTTGCTTTTTTAAAAGGTATAGTTTAGAACAAACAACCCTTGCATCGCGCGACCTTGCAACCAATACTTTTCATTACCATCACACGATATCCATACTAAGGTTAGTAAATTTCATACGGAAACGTCGAGCGCTTCGGCTCATTAATTTCCGACTCACAAATGACAATATTAAACAAAAACTAATCACTAAAACACAACTCTCGTCTAATTTGCGATTTAATCGTCTCAAATCACGTACGAATCAATTCGCTTGTAGTTCATACAATATCCTGGTACAGGTATTGCTTTCACTAAATGCGAAATCGATTTATCAGACAGCAAACATTATATCCAGCTTATCCCATTGTAACCAATTGAGCAAGTAACTATGTTTGTGTACCGAGTGATCTAATCGATCTTTGACGCACGATGTTTACGTTAATTTGTCGTATTCCCAACATTTTTAAGCATGGTTTGCTTCATATTATCGAGTATGAATTGAAAATTGGAAAACACTTGATGGCGTATTTCTTTCATCAGTTAGTAAAACACGGCAGCCTTTTCCTTCCTGGTAACGCAATTTTTTTTGTTCAGGAAAATTCTGATTGATATATAGTATCGTGATTCACCTCGATCGAAATCGTAATTTCAAACAAAGGCAAAGTACGCAAAATAAACATCCTCTTGATCACTTGTTTACCTTCTCCGCACTATCGGTACGTTTATTTAAAAAATGGGTTGGTTCCTGGTTATTACTATAAAATCACGTAATTTACGCTTCAGTTACTTTCATCTCATCGAGACGCATCGTTGCAAACATGGAGAACAAAGTTACTTTAGGGTGCCTCGTTTTGTTCTTCTCAATTTCTAGCGGTGAGTTGGGAGTCACGCTTTCCACTTCTTCGATACAAAATTTTTCCAACAGTTTTAGGTACTTCGAAGTGTTATAGTTGCGGAGGAAGCTCCTGCAACGATCCATTTAACAAAACTGCCTCTTCTGTCGCAATATGTTCAGATTCAAATAGTAGGACGTTCCCAGTTGATAGGTTTAAGAGAGCAACCACGGCTGACTATGTTTGTGCAAAATATTACTATCAAGCATGTAAGTATAAAATATATTTTCATTTTTCGTTTTCGAGAAAGGGGGAGAAGGGAATTAATTCTGTAACTAACTTGGGCAGCAAAATTACTGAATTTTAGATTAGGGTGTCTTCAATTTAAAGGCTATGAGGTGCTTTTTCCCAATTTCCCCTTGTAAGCCCAGAGGTTCTGGAAATTTTCCGTAAATGAAAATTATCATACTGTAAATTTAAGGCAAATGTACTTACAAAAAACACAATATTAAACTATTGAAATTTGTGTATAGTAATATTTGTAATTTGTATTTGTAAATTCTTTCTAACATTCATTAGAGGAAAACCTCGTGCCTGTCCAACGTATTCAGAACAATAGCACAATAATTTTATAGAATTTCATTTCGATCTGTGAAGCAGTACTTTGGACGTTCAGTGGTAGAACATTTTTGGTCAAGTTTCATCTAAAAATAATGACTATGAAGCCATTTCATATGTCTAAACTATAATCGAACTTATATTTTCTCTTCAATTAATTGCTAATTAGTCCAATGGGTTTCATTATCAGTTTTATTGCTAGTTAATTACTAAGTAACAGCCTTGGTGAAAAATCTGCCCCCATTTTTTCCCGGATGTGAATTTACTCCTCCAATGTGACTGATAACATAATATCTAATTTTACTTATATAAGTATAAAATGACAGTTTATTTCGCAGAAAAAAGAATTATATCTGTAGTCGTCCTTTAAAAACAAGGATTAAGTACTTTAGGGGTAGATAATTCCTTCCTAAACTATCATCATCATCATCAATTTGGATTGACTACCCTACTATTGCCCAAATTATAATAAATGTCTCACTGTATGTATACTGTTTGACTGCAATTAATTAGTATTCCAATATGTTGTGATGATTAATATCATACCTCCGTTTATTCCGAAGATATTGTAGTTGTCACTATAGTTTCCTAAGGTTAGAAGGTTATTCTTTTTCTGGAGAAGCAGCAGGAATAACTTTTTGTTTATTCTTTACCTAGCTGAAACTATAACAGCTTAACAGTTTTTAGGGAACGGCTGCACCAATTAGAAATATTCATTAAAGGCAGCAATAGATTATCAATAAAATATGCAACAAATACCATATCTCCATTTTTTCCGAAGGTATGTGGCGATGGTAGCTTAAGGCAGAGCTGAAATTGACACTGTTGCTTGATAAAGCCACCAGCAATAATTTCCTTACGTATTAAATTGGAAATAAAAGCAATAAAGAACATTGTGATGCTGGAAAACCCACTGTTTTTCGGAAACTGTAGCAATTATTCCATTGCTTGCCCAATAAGTTACGTAAGGTTAGAATCCTGATATATAAAGTTGCTATGGTAACTTTATAGACATTAGAACGTACACGTGCTGTGTCCCATTTCTCGTGCAAATAGTACGTGAGGTTAAAAAGGAACTTTAATACTACTAGTTCTAGTAGTAGTTCATTAAGTAGACTTAATACTAGTTCATTAACAAGTTTATATTATTATTGTTTCAGTGAAAAATTGTTTTCTTACGATTTGCGGTGTAAATAGTTTTCCTATCAAAAAAGTAAAATGTGAAAGTTGTAGATAATTTAGAAATCTATGACAATTGTATTTACAATTTCTTGACATGACCTCAAAATTTTCCAGTAAAACGCAAATAACCAATTTTTCAATTTTCCTCTCCTCGAAAAAATTTTAATTGCAAATAAGGGGATTTCTTTTTATTTCAAAAGCTTATCGAAGGAGTCTTTGGATTTCAAATTGAGTGTAGCAAGGGGTTTACTTAATAATTAAGTGTAGGATAAGTAGGATTCTCGAATGTGGTCCTAAGTTGTTACTTACATTTAACGCATTATTGAGCACGAGGAAGGGCTGTTTGAATTGGTCGCAGGGAGAAATAATATAAAATATTTGACAATACGATGAATGTGGGCGAATATTATTCCATACGTGATACATACAAAACCCTAAACACCCATTGTAGGGACTAAAACAGTGTGTTTACTGAAGCATGACATCAATAGTCAATTTATCATTAAAGTTCAAAATTTAGTTGTCTTTTTGTTCTGCCATTTATTCTATCACATTTAAATGAATCCGACTTAATCGTGACAGCAAAATGTTCCATGTTCATAGAAATATAAAAATAGAAAGAGAAGCAAATTTGATGTAAGTTGCTTAATCATACTAATGTTATTTTCCTGTTTAGTTATTTATTTTATTACTTATTTCGTGAACTATTTTTGAGATGTAATTTCGTCACATTAAGGTGTGTACAGCATTAGAGTACACATGACTGATACATCAGTAAGATAATATTAATGGGATAAACTTGATAAATATATGATGTGAACATAAGTACTACTAGTACGTTTTAATTAGAAGCTGGCTAAGTTTAGGGTGGATTTAGTAAAGTCTTCAGCAAGATAAAGTTGAATTGAAAGTGGCAGATCTCAAAAAATATCCCCAATTCTTTTGACTGATACAACCCCTTTCCTGAATTAAATGCATTACAACAATATTTCCTGAATCCATCGGAGGAAATTCAACCAGCTAAAATTAAAATTCAAAGAACTAAGATTTCAAAGAAAAAACAAAGCATTATACCTAAAAACGGTTGCATCATCCCTAGAGGGAGTGATAAAAAAGTAGTTATTAACCCTTTGCTACTGTACTGCATATAATAATGACATGAAAAGTTAGTGCGTGTTGTTGATGGAGGGTTTTTATTACACAAGGCTATTGGGCCCAAAAAATGCAGAACTAAAGGAAATTATCAAACATATCTACGATACTTTTATCTTAATTTCCTTTTCGAAGTTGGATAATGTGGATAACATTAGCTCGATGATCCTTCCTATTTCAGATAATCAAAATCAGACACAAAGGACCTGCGTGACAAGGCAGATCAATGGCGTAGATGCCTGCGAATCCATCAGAGCAACAATCGGGATACAAGCAGGACAAGTTTGGTCCTGTTCAGTATGCGACTCGGACCTTTGTAATTCCGCCAACTACGTCAGTTTAACCCACCTATCGATTTTGTTCCTACTGCAATCAATCGCTCTTCTAATCCTTGTACACTAACTGATAATAAATTAAACTTATTGGTATTTAATGCCAAGTTTTTTAATCAATTTTAATGCGACCCCCTCCCTCCTCCTCCTCCTTCTGCTCTCGTGTGACGCGCTCATAAATAACGATTAAGTTTCCGGGGGACGGTTTCATTATTTTTTTCCATAAATTGCACTTATAAAACGATTTCCAAATCCCGGCTCTAAACTTTAATTTGAATCGAACACCTGAGCCCGACACGGCTGTGACTTTTTAAAAATGTCTCTAAGAATCTCCGGGATTACGCCGCGAGAGAGGACGCCTGGCGCGATATAAAATTTATTACGCCCGTGTACAAACGCCCTGCATGCCCTTGCCGGGACGTTCGAAGATTGAAAAATTAAATTGCATATTTGTATAGGTACTTAATAAACACGACGGACGGTTAGGGTGATTGATGGGGGATCAATTGGGTTCTTTTCTGTGAAGTTGTGGGATGCCTCTCACCCAATGTATTTGGGTGTGGAACGTGTGGATTAATTGGGGTGGTAGGTCGGAAAATGGTAATCAACATGGAATTAATTTCACTTGACTGCCTTGAAAGTTGTGGAAACTATCTGCAATTTTACATTTAATTGTTGATCCATTTGAGGGGGGACATACATGTAAAACGCACAAAATGAGGTCATGGTTTATCAAGATTTATCAAGTGTATAGGCTTTGAACGCTGTACATTGAAGTATAAAAAACTCTCATGGAGGTGTCGATCAAAAGCAAAATGGCGGAGATATCAGCATTCTTCGAAATCGTCTCAAAACGGAGGCAGGCGATCTGCGGGTGTCTAGAGATTTCCCACGTGAACTTGCAACATTTTGGTAGAAGGGAATTTGGTAAACAATATTAAAGCTTAAATATGAACCTAAGAAACAATAAAACTAACGAAAATTTATAACAAATACATGTAAATTTTCAAAAAGTGTCATTTTTTGGTAAAAATTTCGAATTTGACCCACTTTTTCTCAAGTTTCTGAGTTGAAATTTATCGAATATGTGGGTTCATATTCTAGGTAAAACAATATTATGGGTGTCCTGAAATTTGCAGATAGGTAGGATGAATATTTATTGAGTTATCACGCCCGCAGTCTCAACAAATGATATTTCCAGAAAAACGCCCTTAAAGTTTGGATACCCAAAACTGTACGACAATCAAGTCACAGATTAATCGGCAATTTTTTTACCACAAGGCAGTACAAACCAAATTAAAATACGAGGGAAAGATGCTCGGAGCGTTGATTCAAATGGTTGAGAATGAGGATAAGGGATAATAATGCGAGCGCATCTGAAGGGCGCGCGCAGGTGCAGCGACCGCGCAACGCATATTACGTTATAATTTGAAAACTACTTAAGATATCGTTCTGAAATTTTTCTGGCATATTCTGCATAACATTTGGGATATTTTAAGCCAATAGAAAAATCGATTTTTACATGTATGTCCTCCCTTAACTCCTGTTCACCTCATCAATCATAGTCTCATTATTTTCGTTGGAAAGATTGGTGTTATAATGGGGTAGTATTCTAGATTATTTTTAACAAGGTAAAATTAAATACAAAAATGCGGGCGTTCAAACTGGACAAGCAATCCAATAGTTTGTGTGACGTTAGACGTGAAGGAATTAGGCAGAAAACGACCGTTTTTGATATTCTGCGATTGCTCTGTTCTGTATGTTGTGCTAATGTGAAACATTCATAACATGTCATTCATATTAGATTTTATTGTGATATAAGTTCTTTGTAGCGAAAGAAAATATGTTACCAGATCAAATTTACTTGAAGTCCTTCACACCGTCACTTGAAGAAAAATCGTATTGACATTTTATCTTCATTTTCTTCATTTCATGTACTCAGTAAGTTACAAGTCAAGTCAAGTGTTGCAGTTACCGTCATTACTTCTTTAACTCCTATTTGTAGATTCTCCTTTGTGCGTTGATCCGATTCTTGGAAATAAAACAATCTTTCCAGTCGCATCGCTGGCTATAAATAAAAGGGCGCCTAAACAAACCATTAATAATCCAAAGGGGATACGTTTAAAATTTTAAAAGCAGGCAAAAAATAACAAAATAGCGCGTCGGTAAAACCGGATATATTTCGTACAGTGGTCCTGAAATATTCATCGTCCAATATGAAGCGAAAGCGGCACCCTGGCGCTGCTCTTCTTGGGATGATGGGCGATCTAACACGTATAATAGAGAAGAGAGCAAAACGATTTCGAATATATCATTTTTAATACGGAGAAAGGATTGTGTAAGTTACAATTATTTATTGGAAGCACTGAGCCACTTTTAACCCTTACAGTGACACCTAGTGGAGGCACAATATATCGGGAAATTTTTGATTAACTGACGCACCCTGGCCAAAGTATTCACTATAAGAACTTGGAACTATTGTACTATAATTAGAACTATAGAACAACTCCCGGGACCTCTAAGCTACGAGAATTTCTATTACAAACATTATCTTCCTTGCTTTTTTAATAACTAGAACGCACCTCTGTTAGCTATATCCACCCCACTAATTGATGTTTAAATACCAACTAATGCTATTAAAGTGTCCATTTTCCAGGTCATTACGGCAGATTTTCATAACATCCCGGGAAAACATGAATAGCTCTAAAACTTTCACATTCCTTCCGTCAAAATTCAAACTTTCGATCCTGTTTTCCCCATATCCGGGGTTAGTCGGAAACGTTTTTATTTTCGAAAGAAAAACTCCGACCTTAGTATTCACCCCGCGTCCGGGCGTCGGGCTACGGGGGCTTCCACCCTGTAGAAGCGGAGGGCGCTTGCGTTTCCACCCTCGCGACGTACGTCTCGGATCGATGCCGGCGCCCGTCGCGAAGTAGCCGCCCTGTCACGTGATCGGAGAATTAACTTCGTCCTCCTCCCTCGCATCCTTACTCGATCACCCCTCTTTCTCTCTCTTTCTCACCCTCTGTTCCTTTCGGAGGCGGCGGCGGCGGCGGCTTCGTTTCGCGAGAGATTTTTACACGGCACGAGTATGCGAGCGACCGCAGATAAACAAGCGAATAACGAATAATAGTAATAATACTCGTAATAGTAATAATAAAGAGCGGGAGTGGGGGCGGCGGCGGCGGCGGGGGCGCTCCGCTCCGCTACAAGATGCAGGTGTGGGATTATGGGGTTGCAAAGGTGGGATTTATTGGGGTGGAATGTGCTGATTATGTACCATAAAGGAGTTTTCGGGGTAACCGGGTACGGAGCGAAGAATGAAGTTAAGGGTTGATCTTGCAGGTTTTCGGGGATGTTAATAGCAAGACGCGCTCTTGACTTACATTATTACATTGTCTTACTTTCAGGAGATAATCACGGGAAGATCGAGAAGCGTGACGGGGAAAAAGTGCAACGAACTAAATTCAATTTAGAAGTTGGTATATATAAAACACATAGTGGGTTGGGTACCGCAATACGTATGCATTGAATCCTGTTGAAAATTTACACCGTTTCCCATAAACGCTATTTTTTGAAAAAATTTATTTTCATGGAAATAATAAACCAGGATATTTTAATAGATAAAACATAAATTTTCTTAATAAATCCTCGTCGGTTGAAAACAACGTGTTCCATATAAAACCTTTAGCTTGCTTACGTAAAATTACACTAGTGTAATTTAATTTTTCATTGAAACTTCATGGAACGAAAAATGACATGGTAAAAGTCAACTTCGATTTTCAAGTCATCGCTACAGTGTCGTTAAACAAAGTTAAAATAAAAGTAAACAATCAAAGTAGTGAACTACCAAAAAAAATTTCCAAAAAATTTTATCACCATCATGGTATAATTGCTTTCACCAACCATATTTTAATAAATGCCATTAACGTTTTCTTCAGTTTTACTTTACTGTTAAGTTGAATAAACTCAAATAGGCACTCTTTACCTATATGATGGTTATATTTTTCCTGCATACTCCAAATACACAAACACCAAATTAATTTTACAACTTAGGTTACCTTGCTGATACCCCCCTGTTGGTGAAATAATTCTCCCTTGTATTTAAAGATCTGCACACCTCTTAATAAATCACGTTTTTAACTGAATTCTTATCCTAAATTGACTCATATATGTAGATCGTTTCCACACCTTAAATATTATTTACATTAATAAAATTAGTTTAGGCTGATTTTAGTGTTGGTGAATGTGGAAATATTTCGACCAGTTTCCCATCACTTTAGTGACAAATCCACTGAAATTCCTCCATAAATTTTCCACGACTCGCGATACATTTTTCAAGCTAGTGTTGACGACGATGACGCATATTAAGAAACCGGATCGATTTGTAAACAGAGTGTATGTTTATTGGCTGGCGATAAGTTTTCGTGTAAACATTAGCGGTTTTAAAACGCGTAAACCAACGGTACATTAATGAAAATATGAGTCGATCCTAACAGTTTTGTCGTATCCTGTATTTACTCACGGCCTAATTGGATGCAGAGGATAATATTTGAGGATGGATTCGTTTAATGCATTTTAAGTGAATTTTATTGCCAGACTCTACCGTTATCCTGTGAATTTTCTTAATCAATATATATTTGTGTTGAATATTTCTTATTTTTTGTGACACAAGAGAATTGTTGCAATTGGATTTCGATCTCAGTCATGTATTAATATTGCGTTATGTAATTTATGTATTGAATTCATTTGTTAATGCCAATATTGGGAAAATATAATGACTACTTAGTTATTTAGGGAAAATTGTTGATTCTAAGTTGCATATCGGTAGAATTAGAAGAAACGAGTACCTATTTTAGTGACAAGGGAACGTAGGGGGCGCTCACGTCGTCGCTTTTTTGACACTACAGTTCCTGATCTATTATCGTACACTATGGCTGAAGTACAACGAGAAAGTGTTCCTCGGGTAATTTGTTGATTTTGTAGTCTAACTACAACCAATGATGTAGTTAGACGATTATAAATCCGTTCCAAGCATCACATCTTACGTATGGAATCAGTTCCAACAGCATCAAATCCGTTCGAAAACCGTATTAAACGCACCTCTTGGAACAAACCTATCGTCTAATTTTTGCGTTTATTGTACAAATGTCATATTGTTATGAGAATCACCTTGTCTACTCGTACAAATAATACGTACATCGTAATAAACTTTTCAACATTCCACGCTTCAATTGAAAATTATCAAAAACTATCCTACTGACAACTCTAAAAAATAGTGTACTATTACTGTCTTGTACTTATTTCATTTAGCTCCATTCATTCTACAAAAGGCTTCCAAATTACTTGCTATTCTAACAAGTACGCGTCTAACGTGTGAAAAATATTCGACAGCTGATCACAGCGACGTGTGCCTAGGCAACAATTCTAGATAGGTCGAGGACAGACACATGCAGATCTGACCAATTAGAGCCCTTCATTTTATCGGCACCTGTAGTTCGTTCGACGACCTCGTCTCGTCATTCCTCGCCAGGACGCCATCGCTTCGAGACGAAGGGACGCTATCGGTTAATTAATCAGTTTTCCGCGGATTTTTTCCGGTTTTCGCGAGTGATAAGTATCGGAAGTGAAAGTGCGAAGTACGAACTTGAGTTTGAGTGGAAATTCCCCGAGTTTTGATCGAGCGTGTGCCGGTTTTCGGAAGGGGAACGAGAAGCCGGTTCGTTTCTGAGAAAGGTTAGTAGTACTATGATGATGTCGAGTTGCAATACGTACCATAGTGTATACAGTTATAATGTATAGACTGTGTACGTACTGTGTGCACTCTATTGCACTTTCCATACAATGTGAGTCGTAACTGGTAAAGATTAATTAACATTGTGTACGACGATTATTTATTTCGGACATTAGACTGTGACTTACTAGACTAATTACATAGCTCGGCCGCCTCCATCCCATTGTTGATTATTTACCAAACTGTTCCTATTTCAAGCAATAATCTGAATAAAACAGTTTAACTTGTTTTCGATAGTAATTGGCTGTTAATTGTAAAATACTAATTAATGCTGTTTAGAACGATTATTTGTTTGACGATTAGAATATAATAAATGCTCTATGTAGGTCACATTCTATCCGATTTCGACAACATAACAAAAGTTGAGCCTTATCTATTATTACGAGTTTAGCTTACAATGTAACACGTGCAACCTGGTTGATATATCAATATTAATTTACGCTTTGAAGGAAGTTCTTCGGGTGATTAGAATGTGACGTAAGGTAAACAGATCGTTTTCAATTATTCAGATTGTCTGTTTGTCGAATTCACAGCAAAAAGTTGTTAGTATTATACGGGATGTCCCGTATAAAGGCGGCCAATTCGTTAATTATTATTCTTAGAACAATAATAAAATGATGTGTATTTACTGTATTCTTCCATATACAGGGCGTTAAACTGGAATTTCGTAACAGTTGTTTTTTGAATAATTCGGGTATTTTTTAAGATACTAATTTCTAAATTGGTACAGCACTTTAACGTAGTCACATCTTTTGAGAAAAACAGAACAAAATTCAATTATTTGAAAGAAGAATTCAATACACGATGATCATTCAGCACCTGCTGTAATATCTTTTCGGAAGGAATTCTTTTATTTATTTATTTATTTATTTATTTATTTATTTAATACCAGGTACATGACTATAACAAACTTGTACACAGGCCTGGCCTAAGTGAAGAATACTAATAAATAATAACGAATGCTGTATGTGCAAGGAATAGCTATAAATAGGTGAATAAAATGGAGAAAATTTATTGTCATGTTCCCAGTCCCACCATAGCACAAAACGTACAATTGATGTTAACAAAATTGTGTGAAAAATTAAATTTTCTACAAATCATTAGAGTCTACAATTATATAAATTTCTGCCACATTTACTTTACCCTAAAAGAGATCTGACCAATCACAACAAGCTACAATCAGTTGTTTTTATGGAAAAAGTCGTTCACATGTCAAATAAGATGTCAATAACGAAGATCCTTTGTAGAGGTTAAATACTGATTCTCCCAATAACTTAAGCTAGTGCTTAATTGATACTTATGATCGGTCATCCATGAGTTTACTCATACTCGAGAGAAATCAAAGGATCTAAGTTTGCTATCAAGCAGTAGCTTAAGCTAGTGCATAATTTCTGTATGAAAATTTTATCATGATAAATTAGTTGTGATTTACTTAAATCCAGATGAAAGCTAAAGTCTTGCACTTGCAATCAAGCTGTAGCTTACATGTAGATTTTCTCATGATGTCATGGTTTCCTCAAACCCAAATTAAAGCAATAGATCTAAGCTTGCAACGGAGGTGATGTTTGAAAAAAATATTAAACAAAGGAATAAATGAAGTATAGACGTAATTAAAAAATAATGCTTTGGCTCTTATCCCCAAGAAAATACGATGGACACCTCAATTTTCGTTAACACTTGTTTAATCGTCTTGAAATACTTGCTTAAGTCAATTAAAAATGAGTTAATAGTGTTTACTTAATCTTGACGTTCGTTTTAACAAAATTCACATAGATTTGGTTTAACTATACTGTAATATTTTTGCCACATTCAACATTTTTACATGAAGTTATTACTTTATGTCACTACAAGTTCCTTATAATACCGACAGATAATTCCCAACATCAATCAACCCATCACTTTCAAATAATCTCGAAAAACAGTTTAGAAAACACGCTCCCTACTAATTATTAATGAAGCACCTTACCCTCTCGTCCTGGAAAAGGTCATTAAAATCATCTCCCTTTAAATTCTTCAATTTCCCTAAGTTTTAAGTATCTCGAGTACCGGTCTGGTTTAATGGGGAGCGGGAATAGAGGATGAAACGTGAATACTTCATACGTATAAGTTGATAGGAGGATTTTTTTTATATGAGAATTTTCGAAGATAAATTACTTCTCCTCCCTGTTTGGTTATTTATTACGGCCTATAATTTATATAGGGCGAACAAAACAAGTTGAAATAGTGAGAAAGAGATATAGTAAACGATAGATCACTCTATTTTTTGTAATCAATGGGTTGATAAAATGAAAATCATATCTTTTGGCCGGGATAGCAGCGGGTTTGTGGATATTTGTCGAGGTGAAGGGAAACATGGAAAAATGATTTTTCACTTGAATATTGTAATTACGGTAATTATCCAAAAGTAAAGTAAAACCTTGCAGTTGATGATTAAAACAAAATTTCATGGTGAACAAAAATAATCACAACTAATTGAGAAATAATTACACCTTGATTTTGAAGTAGTGTTAAACTTTGTTTATCAGAACACGTGATCAAATGCTATTTTAAATTATAGTACTGTAATAGACAAATTGTAGGGCAAAGCAGATATGAAGTATCGTTTGTAGAAAGTATCGTCTTAAAACATTTTTTCCTAATAGATTGTTTTCTATGAGTTCATTTAATTTTAATAGAGAGATCACTGTAATGATAACAGATCTTAATTCCTATATTACTATATATTCCTTAATTTCAATGTTCAAATTCGCAATTAATTCAACGTATCTAATTAGTGTTAATGAACTATAAGTTTGTGTTATAAATATGTGTATATAAACTGACAGAGGGTAGGTACTAAGTCAATGTTTATGATACTTTAGCCAATCTTGTTTTAAACAACTTGCGTTCTTTTATTATTTTATTTAACGTTTAGTATTTTCGTAAAAATTGATACTGAAGATAATTCGATTTTATGTTCGCAAATATTCTTTGACGGCTGGTAAATTTTACAAAATCGAAACTGATCTGAAGTATCGCCCATGAAATTTATCTCGTGCTGTTTTCTCATTTAAGGGCTAAAGTCGAGAGAAGCAACTCAGTGAATGTAACAAACTTAGCTGGGGATCAATAAAGTTCAAAGGGTAGGAAGCGTGTTGTAGTGGTGAAGGATTTTGCTGAAAAATTCATATCCCAAATTTTTCATTTAAGGTTTTAAGTCGATAGGGGGCGTGTCGCTGAATGCAATAAAATTCTTGTAGCGATTAAATTTGTCTAGATGTATTTTTATCTTATTAATGATTTAATTTTGTTAATATTTGATTATTATCTTTTCAGGTCCCAAAATCATATTCGAGGCAATGGCGTTCATTTTGACAGGAGGTTAGGTGCCGTTATCTTTCGAGGTTAGTGGTTTTAAATGATTTTGAAGTACTAATGTACTTTATTTTCCATGTAGCTTGTTGTAATCTTATTAATATTTTTGGTTTTCCAACGAATATTATCAGATATTTATTTGTTCCTTTTGGGTATACTGCATACTTGATGAAGAAAATCGTTGTATATAAAATGTTTTTTAAATGCCACACCAATGACACCACATTTAGAAAACAACAATTTGGTTTTGAAATTTCTGTCCAATAATTTTTCCGAAAGAAAAATTATGGTTGTATATATGAATTAATTCCTTAATTGAGCCACTTACTATTTGACCTATTGTATTTTACGATTTCCGGCTCAGATTGGTCTTATGTTGCCACGTTTTTTGATTTCCTCTTGTGTTTCTAGAAAGTATTTGGAATAACTAGTCCAAAATACCTGTAATAATTTTCCATAAGAGGTTATAGCGAAGAAAATTAAAAACTCACAAAAATTGTCATTGGTTTTTCGATTTACGAAGAAAACGATGGGTAGTTTCTTTTTCGCAATTTGTTTTGCTTTTTGAGAAAGGATATTTTTTCTGTGTCAAAAAATGTGTGAAGTTGAAAAAAGCGGTTGTTAAGCATTTTAAAAGTCTGAAATTTTTTTTACAGAATTAAAAACATGCTATAACATTGAGATATGCAAAAAGGAACCCAAAGAGACAAAATCGTCGAAAAAACTATTTCAAAAAAATTTGAAACGGCGGAATGGTGCTATTTTTCATCATTTAATTGCCATGCCCCATCTGTAAATGTATTCACTTTTGCTGAATTCGGTTGAAACAGGTTCAGAAATTCTGCCATATGGCCCATAATAGACTTAGGGTAAATGTACGAATGGCTTTCTCGTCATGAAGTGTTATTCTATAAAGTGCCTCTTCAATAAATAGAGCTCTTTTCACTCAACGGCTTCACAGAGAAATAGTATTTATGTACTCATTTCCCTTTAATCGACTTAGCTGCCAAAAGAACTTCAATATAGTTTAGGACTCCAGGAGCCTGACAGTTTACCTGTTACAAGTTAATACGCTTTCAAATGAAACTTAAATTCAGTTACCAGTCAGGTAGAAAATTCCTTAAAAACAATATAAGATTGTAGCAAAGAACAACTTACTTGAACCAACTCCTTACTGTATGCGAATCGTAGAAAATAAAAAAACAAAGGATCAATGGATATAAAGCAACATAAACTGATTTACTCCTTTGGCTACAGTTGTGAAGTTTTCGTTGCAAAATGGTGTATTTGTCATTACCTGACTGCAAAATTTGTTACCAACGTTCAGGGAAAAATGCTAATTTCTTCTTTTACAAGTAATAATATTTTTTAATAACCACAATTAATACTTATATATTCCGAAATTTTTTGCAGTTAATTTTTTGCCTAATATAATAATTACCTAATTTGATCATTTTCTGAAAAAGATTAGATTTTGTATGGCAATCCTTTTTTTGGGTTGAGTATAATTTCAAAATTAAGAATATTGAGAGAATATCTCATGGGAACACTGAAAAAAGTATTTTAAAAATTGCTAGTTTTGGCGAAATTGCTCACTGAGACATTTTTTTGTCGAAAGAGGACGGTATTAGTATACTAGAAAAAATAATTTTATCTTCAGGAAATCAATAGTTTTCGAGAAAAAATTAAGGTGTGTGAAATTTCGACAAATTCGGCCAATTTCGAGTTTTTGCAGTGTTCTCGTATTTAATTTTTACCCGCTCAACGTCAGTAATTCTGTTTGATAACTGAACTATACGGTAATATTACTTTTTCGCTGAAACAATACGGGGAAATAGGTAAAAACTCTCAAATTATATTGACAGCCAAGCTAAGAGGAGATTTCGTAGTGGCTAAAAGTCCGGCGTGACGAATGGTATTGTCAGTTGGATAAATGTAAAAGGTGACTGTGTGAAGAGCAAATGTAGCAAAGTAAATATGGAAAATAAGAGGGGTATACAAAAATGGTGCTAAGTGAGGTACGAAGCGAAAACATGTGTCGTGGGTATTATTCTTGAATGTTATAGCGTACTCACAGCCACTCGTATTCCTAATGATCATCTACTGAAACACCAACTACTAATATTGTTTCACATTCTTAAAATGTTGTTATAAAAAACAAATAAATAATTTTAATCAAACTGGCAAATTTGGCGAAACTTTTCTCATTTTATTTTTTTCTCTCTCAAAAACTACAGGTTTCCTCAAGTTAAAATTATTTTTTTAAGCACCCTAATACTGCCCTCTTTTACTAAAAAGATTGTCATTCTTGAGATCGAAGCGAATGAAGAAAAATTACTCATTTTTCGTTAAAATTGCCGTAATTACACGAGACCAACACTTACCAAATTTCAATTTCCGACCGAGGGGTCCTCGCGGCCTCCACCCTGTAATTCCCCGTCGGGACGTACGTCGTTGATAACGGCGCGTTCTTTCATCGCCCGTACGACGACTCGCACACATAACATCCACACGGAACACCAAACAAAATTCAGTTAGACGAAGACTGCGTTGGGTGGCGTTTCTTTGTGGCGCTCCTCTTCGTACTCTCTCACTCTTCTCTTCATACACATCATACTTGCATTACCGGTGTTCACCGTATCATTTTGACGAGATGTTCAATTACACTCGGTTGTCACTTCCGAACGTGCTCTGACTATTGACGGGTGATGTGCGATTACATTGAATCCTAATCGAAATAAATATAATATCGAATTAAATATTAATAACACTAAATAATAATCGTTTATCGTATTCGTTGTGAATGTGGGATGTGCTCGTACTCTCCTGTGATTTGTGTAATCTCGTAACTGGACAGGGGCAGGAGGGATAATTGTTTTTATTACGGTACGTAGGGTTTCGAGCTTTCTTTTTTTGGTATGTGTGTAGAGAGAGCTTTTGCACGAAACCCCCGAAAAGCTCGACTTTGTCGTTACCGTTTTGTGTGTAAATGTGTGGAGCATAAACTCACCCCCTCCCTACCTTCAGATCCCAACACCTGATAGATGTAAATGCACGTGAAACCTTTTGTTCGAGCGGAGGAGTTTTAACTTTGAACTTTTATTTCCACGCCGGGGTTGTTAGCAACTGCGTTTTGTAATACTGCCCTAGTCGTAGATGTAATGACTAAAACGCCACTTCTTTTAGTGGGAAAGGGTGAAATTAGGGGAAAGTAAAACTTCTCAAAGTTGTATTCAACTAACAAGTTTATGGTGTGTTGCCACCCTAGAAATAAATGCCACGTCGAATCTATTTTCAAGCAGCTCAAGATTTTTAGATGGATGTGATTATTATTTAATAGGGCATTATGATTTAATCGCCATGAAAATGTATGTTAAACATAACTTAATTCGTGCTGCAGGTGAATAAGGAGTTGGAAACTTCCAGTTGCAATGTTGCAAATGTTCAGAAGCAACAGATATTAACGAATTTGTGAAGTGGTTAAATACAAAATAATCGGTATTGGTTCAGGAGCAGCCAGAAGTAATAATAGTAATGGCAACAAAGCGTGAAAGTGTGTTAGTGCTATAAAATACAAAGAACCAATTTTGTTGTCAAACATTTTATACCGGGTGGTGACTCATCAGACGCAACATAAGGATTTGATACAAGAGTTTATTTGAAGTTATTTCCCCCTATTACAGCTAGTATTGTTTTTGAAAAATTAATAAATTTCAGTTACATCTTGCTTATTCAGCAAAGCATCGTTTTAGAAAAATAATTCGAGTGTTTATTACCAATTACCCACAAAATACATTCAGCGCCGGAAAAATTAATAATGACGAAGTGGTTTAATGCTGGTGGTAGTTCACGACAAGTCAGTGCCCCTTTTAATGTGGAATTCTTGAATTTCGGTTGTAAGCAATACAAAAGTTTACAAGAAGGTTTGGAGTCATACTGACACTATCACAAAACGATCAGATTGATCATGTGTCCAATGTTTTGGATGGAGTTGCCGAAAATTGGCATCGGCTCAAAACATTGGCTTGTATCCATATTCAAGCATGTAAAAGTCTTAAAGGAACAAAAGTTCCGTTCATTGAAATACCATTTTTATAAATAGTTTAAGCAGCAGGGCATGGAAAGGAGAAGTAATTGTTATCAAGTCAAAAAGTGGAAAAATTTTAGCATGAAAACTAAAAACCCTTATTTTAATCTATAATTCGAAAATAAAAATCGCTTAATAAGGACATAAATGAAAGTAGATTTGTTTAACTGAGATGTCTTAATTAATATCGCTTTTCTAATATTTGGGAATAATATGGATAATAGGAATTTTATTATATTTAGCTTGTTTGTTGTTATTTTCTACGAATTATAAAGGATTCCTAAATTTAGGTCAGATATACGTATCTAATAACACCCTTTGGCTTATTTTTCAGCTAATGATAGATAAGATAATTATATACGATAAAAATCGTTGGGCCTAAAGACCGTTAAACACAAATTACAAGTTATTTACATTCATCGAGTTTTGTGACCGATTTTCTTAACAAGCGTTTTTCTCATATTAGAAATTATTACTTTATTCCATGTTTTTTACAATCGTTAGCATCATTTCATGAAACTCATTGCACCAAAAATAATTGACATAGCCACTGTGTAAACAAATATGGGCAGGCGATTGTGACATCTTTGAAAATCGCTTCAATTGAAAATATCATTCTTTGTGAAAATACAGTAATGGAAATAAATTGGTTTATGCTTGTTTTAGATATGGGAAAATCTTTAAAAAACAGTATTGTATGAGGTACAAGCTGCACTTGACTCACTACGTATTTCCTGAAGAGCACCATTTGGTGTACTTGCCTATTCCATATTTGTTGGATTTATACAACAGTGGAACTATTCTGTATACTAAGATGCCTCTATTATTTACTTTTGGTAATTGTTTAAGGTATAATCTACCATTACTCCACCTTACCTTAAAGAAAAATTAAATTTTCATTACTTGAAAAAGTGTACAAGGACTGTCTCATTAAAATGTGCAGGATAAACTTGCAATATATGATCGCAACTTTAACAAATATTAGATGAAATTCAATCTATTTTGAAATAATTAACAAATTTAGGTATTAATTCATTAAACTGCACTTTATATCTTTCAGACTTCAATTTACTTTTTGGTATCTTTCGATATTAAATAGTAACGTCGAGGAGCTTAAGTAAAAATAGCTCAGCTAAAATTTGCCACCCTAAATGTTCAATTTGTAATCATAGTGTAAAATAAGGGCGATTTATTATTATTGCTGTTTTTTCATATCAGCATTAAATCATTGGTTCCCTTGCATAACAGAGGAAACCTTCCATACTAAAATTATACTAAAACCATTTTTTCATTTAAAGTAATTGGGGTAGCAAATATCCGCAAATAAACCACATCACCAGGTACACGATAGTTTTGTTACAATAATAATTCCAACTGCGTTTTTCTGTACGAATTATTGGTAATACAAAGCAATGTAAAGCTTTCCATCAAGTTTCAGCTAGTTTTGAGACTCGTTATAAAAGTTGTTCATTTTGTACAATTTGGCGAAAAATGCATCCTTTTTAAAAGGCTTAAATTTTCGAAATTCCTTGTTTTGGGAATGAGGGTAATTTGTTCTTCTGGGGGTAAATTATCACATCATTTTTTATCAACTTTTTTAGGTCCTGGAACAAATTTAAAACACGTAACTTTGAGGTACACATCGTTTTTTACCCGTTTTAAAACAAATAAAACTTAGTATTCACACATTTTATAATTTCATTTGATCCTAATTATATTCAAAATGTATTCACAGATTCAAGAAAATAAGAGCGCTTCTCTATAAAAATTTAATTTCTTTGGTAAATAATCGTAAAAAATTGTTTTTAATGGTTATCAGTTGTCAAAATTAATACGTTAGTACTCAATTGATAGATTGATGGCGATAAATATAATATTAGGTAAATAAATTAAACTCTAATCAGGCATATTTTAACTTGATCGAATTCATAACTTGCTCCCTCCTCTAACAATTACAAAATAACGAAAGTTTAAATTTAAATTTAAATTGGGGGGGGCACTAGGTGACATTTTTGACAATAATCAGCTCCTGAATAACGAATGGATAACGACAATCACAATTTTGAGTAAATAAATTAAATCTTTATTGATACATGTCTGTTTTAACTTGTGATTATGACATTTGATTATATCATTTATTTAGAAATATTTATAAATTAAGGTACTGCCAAGAATAACCGGTTTTCCAGTTTTATAGAAATGTTATTTGTTCTAAAATTTCTTCTTGATAGTTGAGACGGTTATCATTAGGTGTCCTCGATTTAATTGTGTTATGAGTAATTTGTCACGTACGTTACTATCTCATATGTGACGCTCCTTCGCAATGTTTTCAAACTTCTGTGTGAGACGGAATACTTCCATCATCGATTCGTTTAGGAACTCCACAATCCTATTGAATTCAAACATTTAACGCCACCCAAGATGGTAACATAGTTGTTTATGCATTTAAATTAATTACTTGCAGTGCAGCTGAACGGGATATCATTCGTTCTCAACGAATTCCAGAAGGAATTTTATCCAATAATTGAAATTTTAATCGTCCCTACTTGATAATTAAAAAGCTTTTTATTTATGCGACGTACCACTCGAGTTATCTATCATCTATTCCCGTCATCGTTCCTTATGCAAATGAGCTTTTAAAAAAGTCCAAATATATTTTTATGTTAGTAGCCACCTTCCATTCTCGGTATATCTTAATGCATCCCGACCAGAAAAAAAATAAGAGCCCAGATATATAAAAATCGAAGCGCTCCAAAGACAGATCGATACTTTAAAAATGTTATTCGATAGATAAGCGCTCCCCGTAACCGGGGTATCGGAGATGGAAACGCTGATTAAAGGAAATTAAGTGGATTTTTAATTGGCTATTTAGAGGAGGAGATGTATTATAGTAAAAAACAAACGAGCGAAGCGTAACATTAAGCTATCTTTATTCTCTTTTTATTTAACCGCTAATTGGCTCTAATTCACCAGGTGACTTTTAATAAGCGGGAATCTTACGACTCCCGGAAAAATGAGTTTTATGACACGCGCAAAAGGAATTTCCGCTCACTCTCTTACATTTACCTAATCACTTCTGGGAAGACGTACTCTTATCATCGTTCAACAAACACCTAATAAGGTAAATAGTCGACTGATGAAGTGAACGACCTTCAGAGGAACGAACTTTCATATTTAGACTTTCTGGAAGGAGATAAAGAACAAAGAGAGGAAAAATCGGGCATACACACAAACACAAAGGAAATTTTCAGGAGTGCCGGCACTTTAAATAAAATTGGTCCTACTCCCAACGACAAAAAGGGAGGGAGAGGAGGAAACGTTTATGTAATAAATCTGATACCAAATTACTTATTATACTTTATAAAAAATTTGTTTTCCTAGCATGTTTGACGATAACCCAGACGATAACCCTCCTGGTTTTATTGCAGGTCCTTACAAAAATATAAGTATTATGATTAATTATTTTTTTAAGACATGTTACACGATGGAATGTAATAACAACACGATATTGAATTCGTTAATTGATCAGCGCTATTATTAATATTTTAAAAAATACATTTTTATATCGTGTTGAATTTCTATTGGTTTGATAAGACATAAATTGAAGTTACCAGCAAAGCTTTGATGCAGAAATGGCTAAATAAGAATTTGATTGTAAATATGTCAAACACTTTGGATTCAATTGCAAAGGTAAATTTCAAACTATGGTATTTTTTTCTGTGATTAACAAAAAATTACTTAGAACAGGTAATCAAATGTTCAATGACCTACCTGTGGACACTATGAAATCACAATAAACTTATTTTTAGTTTGAAACATCATTGCTTCGATTCGGTGGTTACCAATTCACCTGACGGAAATAATTTCATCATTACGGGCGTGCGATAATTAAAAAATGTTGCAAAACGATATTGTGCGCTGCTTGCCAAAACAAATTGTCAAAGGTTCATAACCAATAACTAGAAAAAGGTAGTGTAGTACGTGTAGATTCAAAAGAAATACGAAAAACAGTTGTATTTTTTCATACTTGGCCTGCATTATTGACCAATTCTGCCTTGAATCATTCCGGCACAATTCGGTTATTTTTGTTGTTACCTCAAAAAATACATATTATCTCTCATTATTTAACAACAAATCTAATGACATGGATCTAACTCAGCATATTTGGTACATTGAGGCAGAACTGATTGGTCATAGAGTGTACCTCTCTACTCTCGTGATAGAATTTACAACCTTCTTTTACCCGTTTTAGAGTTTGTGAAAAAAGTAAATCCAAAAATGTCTCCATTTTCGTAACTTAACCACGATTTGCAAGTTCAGTTCCTCGCGCTTGCCAGTATGTTAGCGCTATAAATAAATTTGGATTAACATAGAAGAGATGACATTTTGGAACGAACTGCTCTGATATTTTTAAATAAAAGTTTGCAGAAGTGAAAGAGAAGAGATACATTTGCAAAAATATGTGCTAAATTCAACGACTAAAGGCCCTAAGGGAGTGGGACGCAGGGTATAACACTATTTTTACCTTCGTACTATAATTACAGTTTGAATAGTCATTGCAGAGGTGTTCCCCCATAAAAATTTGCAGAACTAGAAACAAAGATGTGTATTTTCAAAAATCTGTACCAGACCAGTCACCAAAGGCACTGAAGTTTGGGAAAAACTGCCATTTGCCAGCACAAAGCACGATTTGCATGGTTAAATCATTTAGCACGATATATTAACTCTGAAGGATACAATCTTACTTCTTCTAACTAATCCAACTTTAAAACTGGTAGATCTTACAGTAATCTTAAACCAACTGAGATTTGCACGTAACGGACCATCACGCGTTTCCAAATGTTTCATCCCAAATTTAAAAATTCCCTCTCGACACGGTCACTTCACGTGGAAAGTTTACAAAACTCCGTCTCTGATCGGTCTGATAACGTCGAACTTTGTGTCTACATGTGTTATAAGAATTTATTCGTGTTAGCAGATGCGCGTTGCGTCAACACCTTTCCTTTCGTCGTTCCTCCTCTTTTTTCCTTATTGTAACAGTAGATCGAGAGATTATCTCCTCTCGATCTTCCGAACGGGCCTACGCGGGGAATTTTCTTGTGAAAGATGTGGTATTGTTGGTGTTTTTAAAACACTGACTTGTTTAGTAAACATTCTTTCGCTTATCCAGTGCATACATGTGGTGCGAGATTGTAAACGCGCAGAGATAAACATGGTTTATTTTCGGGAGATTTTTTTGTAATTATCGTTTACTTTGAAGAATTTACTTAAGTTGTGTAAAGCAGGGTTGTTTTAAGCGAAGCTCAGTGGATTTATGCACGGAGCAATTTCGTTTCAATATACGCATAATTTACTGTACAAGTGAATGCAGTTGGACGTAAATTAATTTACTTGTATTATTAAATTAACACACGTTATGTGTTCGTTGTGCCGATTCGTATTTTTGTTTGTTTCTGGAAACACGTTCTCCATCAATCGCACGTTGTAAATTTGATTTGTTTCCGCTGTTTCCCATTATTTAATCCATCTTGCTCAACGTGGTATCCCGAGAAAATGTCACTGTCGTTAATAAAACGCGACAGTTACTCACGAAGCTTAAATCATCATCATCATCATCATCACCGATGGAACCGAACTAGGAAACTATGCTTTAGCGAAGTATAAAATCCGCTAACACGTAATGTTCGTTCGGTCGCATTCCCATCGACATTTTATGCGGTTTGAAGCGAAACACAAATTTATGTTCATTTTCCTGACATTTAATGAGTCACAGCAACGTATCGGTCTGTTGTTGCGATTACATACACGGCAGCGGCAATACTTTATGTCATCGATTTAATTGAATAAGCTTATTTAGTGGGGTAGATGCGGAGAGCAGAATTACGCTAACACGGAGATCGCCATTGAAGCTGTTTCTTTTCTAAGCACGTTGGTCGGTGATAGAATGGGTCGTTTGCAATGTTCAACAAATTTTTACCAATTGAACGTATATTAAATTAATGATATTTTGTGAAATTACAATAACTATTGGAACAACGGTGGATAGAATAACAGAGATGACTATTTGCATTTCTCTTGTTGAAAACGTTGAATAACATCGGGGATGTACAGAAGGGCTGCTAATGTTACATAAAATATACTTTTGATTTGAACCTGTGGTGTAAAGAAGGAGAAGAGTGCCAATTTTAGAGTTCCTCTAACGGACCTATTCCATAATTTGTCTAGGGCTTGGAAAGGGCGGGCTATACTCTTAGTTTGAAAAAATTAATGTGTTCTGTAGTGACGAGGTTCTGTAGTGATATAATTACTTAAATGATTGCTAATATCGAATAATGATTAAGGTACAAAACTAATATTCGAATTATCTTTCACAAAAATCTTGAAGTTAAAAGATTTCATTATTTTTGTAATTCCATTTAGAGAGCTCTACAGAAATGTTCCATTAGCAAATGAAATATTTAACGATTTAGATATTCTCCATAAAAAATAAAAAAAGAAATCATAGAACTTTGGGTTAAAATCCTTTTTCAATGACTAATCTTGAGTAATCATAATCGACGTGATGATAACAATAACAATTGAAGGGATATTAAATAAATGTACGTGACAAATGATAATGTCCATATTACACAAAATTTTGTACTTGCCTCAATTTTGTCTAGCAGAAAAGAAGTAATGTAGGTACTCATATCATATTTCTCAGGTATTATTTGCATTAGCTGCCATGCTGGAAAGGGTTATGACAAACACCAGAAATAGGCTTATTCATTGTACGGACAATGGTACGCGTCATCTACCTGATATGATTTTTAAAGCTGTGTGAAACAAAACTTTACACATGTACCTCTATTACAAAAAAAAATTCAAAATCATAAACTATGTTTCATTGTGTTTTGAAAAAAGAATGTTATGATGTCTCACCCTATATATATATATATATATGACTTGTACATACCGTATGTCCCAGTATGTTATATTCCCTGAGGATGCACCTTCTCGTATAGAGCAAATCATGTACAGGTTGCATTGGAATGACCATGGTCGAACAACGAAGGGTTAAAAATCTTTCAATACCAGTAAACTACGGGTACATAAAGGAATAGCTAATAATAAGGTTTTTGCACTAAAGAAGCATATGAATAAGTCTTTTAGTAATAGAGTGATAACCTGTTTAGGGGTAGAACTCGGTCATATATCCCAGCAAGAGCATCATGTTGATAATCTGTGTACAAAATTAAGCAAATCACTGTATTTAGATAAAATGGTGTCTACTAATATTAAAAATAGGCCGTTGAGAAATATTCAAGTAAAATTTAAATCTATTCTAGATACCACTGCTGTTTTTAACTTAGATGATTTGTTTACGAATTGATTTTATAAATAAATGTATAAGTATAAGTAATATGGCGAATGTCAACAAAAGTTATTGTTGTACTAAGATGGATAAAAAGTCTAAAAAGACTGTTTACATCACCACGTTTCTACATTAATGTTGGCGACAAGAAATATTGTATTTAAGGATGACATGTCATCTTTGTATGTTTTCTTAACTCCTTGAGCCTTCAAGGGTCCTTAAGGTCGCGTCGTCCATGTGGGACATACACTTCTGCAGACAGTATTGGAGTTAAAATCGTTCGTAACATAACCACTCTGATATCATTCTTTAAATAAGGTTATCCCATTGTTAGGATAATGGGGAAAGCCATAAGCCACGAGTGTATGTCGTGGACGTTAAAGATTCAAAAGGAGACATAACAGAGTAATACAATGCGACTTTAAAATCGGTAATGCCACATTGACTGCCTGGGTTGATAAAATATTCATAAATCGAGACAAAGAATTTCTAAGGCATAAATTATGTACACACGTCGTCTTCTATTGTTAAGGAGTCCAAACACCTGTTGACGTGGCTTCACGATGAAAAACGTAAAACTTTAACGGCCCCCGCTTGCATTTTTAAAATCTAAAATCAATGCCGGGGAATTTAATTTTCGATTTTCGTCGAAAAGTGCTCGATACATCTGCATTACGTTTGAACTCATTACTAATTCTACTAGGATAATTACAAATATGTTTGTATTAATATGTTTGCCAGCGTTGGATTTAAAATTCATATTTAATAGCGTTCTGATTAATTAACGTTTCAATAATTGCATTTTGTATTGCGTACTGATGGATTATTGGTAATTAAGGTCGGGGTACAACGTATAAAATTATCGTCGTGGTTACGTGCTATTACTGCTATTATTTACAACGTTCGTTCTCTGCCGGTACGTGCTGTTTTTGTAATGATTCAGGGCCCCGAAAGAGGAAATCACTGAATTTTTAATGAGGCTTCATTAGAAGCTTTAGATTACTACCTTCAGATATCTCCAAGGCGTAATTAGAGAGCTTTTCGTAGCAGAGAACTGGTAATTAAATGACAACAAGTGTTCAGTACCTGCATTAATAGATGCTATAACGTTTTAAATCATAGACATTCCAAACTAGATTGAATGTGGAGGAATGGAAGAGGTTTTCTTTTTAATAATGAATACCCTTGGACATTACAATCTGATCATAAAGATCAATATCTAAATTTTATCTAATTACTATTATTATTACTTAGAAAAATTAAAGCTAAGATGAAAAATCTCACGTTCTAAACACTCATATAGTTTCAATTTTTATACTACGGACCACAGTTCAGACGCCTACCAAGCATCTCGCTGAAGAGTGGTTTATGACACTATTAGCACCCGCACTCTGTTGGCTGCTTATAAGGTCGATTCAGATATCTATGGTTAAACCTTGCTTTGGTGAAACGACTGTAGTCTACCGACTTTATACCTTTATACGTTTTTGCCCTATACAAAAGGGTAAAGGTTTAACCTTTCGCCGTATATTTGTTTAGTCGCTACAATACTATTAGTATCGAGAATTAGACAGGTTCATTACATCCATTAAATTGAAGCGCCGTGTTCATTTTCAGTCGTCATTAGATTTCAGTGCTGTGTGTATGCAGTTGCAATTATTATTTTAAAATGACAGTTTGGAGACCTTTCTACGTGGACGAAATTAATAATGGCAATTGTATAGACATTATGCACAATATTAATAATACTATAGACACAAATGAGGCACAAATTTGGGATTTCGTCATAAAATTTCGTTGACAGAGTGAGTAACATTCTTTTATATTTCTTTAAAAATGGCACGCCTATGGACCGGTTTCTCGGCCTTTGTATGTCAATAACATGACTGTTATATTTTATTGTTTTTTTTTCAACTGGACCAATTTAGACACGAAGGATCTTATGTATGTAGGTATGTTTTTGGATATTTTCTGCAAGAACGCTCGTTTAAGCGGATTAGTCGAGTCACTCAAAGCTATTAACTTCCATTAATTTATCCTGTCGTGTGTGTATTTGTGTAGATATTAAAACGTTAGCACGACTAGAGCCGTATCAAGTGTAAATTCGTCTCGGTCGTTTAATTTCAATTACGAGGTGAGAGAGGAGCCTCCTAATTCGGCTCCTTGTGCATGAGCGAGAGAGAGAGAGGGACTGAGACGGAACCAGTCCGGTATGGGAACAATGCGGTAAATTAAATTATCCAAACAGTTTTGACCATAAATACTGTCATTATAGCCGTTACTGTCGTCGAACAATGGAATATGTAGTTAAATGTAATGCACAGGAAACGCCGAGCGTATGCCCATCTCTCAACTGGAAAATTTATGAATTATTTCTGGTAGGATTTATTTATTACAGGAAATTTTAATATTAATTCGGGTGGGAAGGAAGGAAAGCGATACGGGCGGTGAGTTTTCCGAATTAACTCGGTAGGTATACACCTACGTCGTGAGATTTTATCGAGGTCCCCGGTCCCGCTTCTAATTGCTTTCCAATGTTTCCTCCGATGCTAAGAGCGATTCTTGTTTCCTTCCCGTATTTTTCTCATTCACAACAAAGCTCCTTTTCTGCTGGCGAAATAAAAACTCAATTATCGAAAAAATACGGGCTCCGAGTTAGGTGTAATGCATTGGAAATGGAGTCGAAGTATTACAGAGAATTCGAAATAACTTAGGAATTTGTCCGGAACCGTTTAGAGATACGTGCTTCCGTTGCACACCTCCGGAACTATCGGCCGGAACATGTCTTAGAATCCGGGATTAAGACGTTTCGATTCCAGATGATCTTTTATCCTCTTCGGTTAGACGTACCGTGCTAGGGATTTTATTTTTACATCTCTATACTGTATGTATGTGTGTGTTTGTGTTATATCTATCGATTATCAAAACTGTTGCGGAGCCTCCTGCAAGGATTCCGTCTCTTCCTGCGGGAGACTTTCGAAAGCGAATCGATACAGACGGCAACAACAAAGTAAACTTAACGAAAGGACAATCTCGAGCATAACTGGAAAAGTAAACACGATGTATTGAAAACAAATTATGAATTCCCAACGCAGTCGGTATTATGAGGGGCGAAGCTTTTAAATTTGTTGTTTTTTCTTTTTGTCCTGGGAAAATCGACCGGTCTCATTGTTTGAGGACAAACGACGTTCGGAATCAATTTCCATTTGGAAGTTCGTGCTACCGATAGCTGTGTTTTTTTGTCGTGGAAATTTCCTTTTGTTGGAACTGTCGACTAAATCCATCGATGATGTGTACAGTTTTCAATTTCTTTTTTTATAACGTCTGCTTAAATAAATAATATAGGTGAGTGAGTGTATGTGTTTTCTCGGCGGCAGGTCGACACTCCGGGGCCTGGAATAACAAAAAATATATTCTCGGCAAACATTTGCGGGTTTTCGCCTCTCGAATTTTATTTATTTTTGGAAATATGTAATTTCTGCTCCGGGGCAGTCTCGGCCGTTTCAATTCAAACGGAGAACACGAGACGGTTTCTCAATCGCCGATTGCGAGGAACAAGTCCTATGGTATCGCTCAGATATGTTATACGTAGCGACACAATCGCTGTAGTCTAGAAGCGAACAACTGTAAAAAAATAATTTAGTTTATTATAATTTTAGGTAAAGATTTTCCGTCTTCCAGATCGATAAAATGGCAATTTTTTAGTAAAAGAGGACAGTATTAGGGTGTTGGAAAAAATAATTTTAACTTTAGGAAACAAGTAGTTTTTGAGAGAAAAAATAAAATGTGAGAAGTTTTGCCAAATTTGCCGGTTTCAAAGTGAAATTTTAAATGTTTTCGTGTTATTCTCGTGGGTTAAACGATAATAATAAAGTTTAAATATTCAACTTTACGCCGATATTCAAATTTCGTGAAAAGAATGGAGAAATTACTGAAAAAGGTATTATAAACAGCGCAATTTTCGCGCCTTCGCCATTTTGAAATTTTAAATGCTAGTGTGCTTAGCGGATATACGGTGGTGGCTAAACGACCGTCGTCGTTTATATCATATGTCGTTTATGTCGTACTTTATAACGTTTCTATTAAAAGTACCAAACCTGTACCCTAACTCTGCTTTCCGGACAATTCTACACAGGAACTGATTCTTAGTAATATTTCTAAAAGGAAAAACAAGCCAAATTACAAATTAATACGGTTTCAACGCGCTCTCCTCGGTCGATTAACCACTACCATTTAAGTGTCATCGTCGTGTGGCAACTCTTCGATTATTTTGATGGTCCATGTGAAATGAATGAAAAATCCCATGAAAATGGACATGTCCACAAAAATTTGTTAATTTATATGTATAATTGTGAAATATCTTATGAGAATTAGTGCGATACGCGTAGAAGACATTCCATGGATTTAGCATAAAGAGAAATTGGGGTTCCCTCGTACTTGCCATATCGGTTAGTAGTGGACGAAATAGCGGTTCACAAAAAAGTAAGGTTAGATGGAAAATTATTTTTTTTCTCAAAGAGTAAAAGGAAAGGCGAAAATTGATTGCGCACATGGCTCTCTACGTAGTTTTGTTGAGTTTTTATGTATGTAACCTCATGGAAAATCGCATTTTCAAAAAACTTTTGAACGGATAATTTCCTAAAATTGTAATTGATGTTTTCGAACTAGTTATTTCGTGTATTTTCTAGTCATCAATAGATTTTTATCAAAATTCCACCTGGAACAAGGTAAAGGTGTGCCTTATTTTAATATTAATCTGATTAGAAATGAGAATTTCGTTACGTGCGAGTTCACAGTTGTGCCTGAAGTTATCAGAAGTAATTGCGATTTTTTTAAAATGAGTTTTTTCCTCTATTCCCTTGAATAACTCGGATCCATTCTGTTTCGTGAGAGAATAAAGGGGAAAAATTAATTTCTTTGAAGGCGAATTTTCCTTATTAAACATATAAAATTTCATCAAAAACAGTCTGATGGTTTCTTCTAATTAATTCTACAATTTGTTGAAAAATTTGTATTTATTTTCAGAAACTGCGGTGTCTGAAAAAAATGTTTTGAATTGGTAACTGTTTTTTTACTTAGAATTAATAATTTTGGGACGGGTATCTTCTGTTTTTGATAACTTTTCTTGAGAAATCGGGCCTTTTAACATATGTCGAAAGGGTTCAGATATTTATTTCTTTATTTAGTTGTGAATTCAAGGAGTTTGATTCCTTTTTCGAATTGCGCATGTTATTAATTCCTTATTTAATACGGAAACTGCCTCTAACTCAATTCCTTTATCGATTTCGTCATAGGGAACTCAAATCTTTTATGTTCATAGCAGTTTTTCTGCAAATAAGGGATGTGTTGATTTTATTAATAAAACTCGATGTTGTGTTTTAATTATGACTGAAGTTTAATTCGCATGGATGAGTGAAAGCATCTCGAAACGGTAATTATCTTTTCCAGGTAATCATTATTCCTATCGCGTTGTTTATTAAATATGCGCTAAAACGATAATTACCATAAAGAAAGCAAAACGGGGGTATATTTTAATGGACGTGTCGGAATGGAACGTACTTACATAAGAATTTTAATTATTAACAGAGTTCCGAAATTCGTGTAACGTTTTAATTTCCATGTAGATCGAGAGGCGTCCGTAAATACCATGAAAATTTCAACGGGGAAAGAGAATATGATCAAAGAAAATGGAAAGCGGAAAAACAGTCCGATATCCAGGTTACTTAAACAAAAATATATTTTCGTTCGGGTGGGTAAATACTTTCCGTTCTGTTTGCTCAGCGACGAGGGGAGGAAAACGCGAGTTTTAATTTTGGCGTCGCGGAAGGTTTTCTGGCCTTAAATGAACGACGGGCGAGTATGAGATGTTTTAGTCGATTGGGTCAGTTGTTCAAACGTCTCGATTTACTTCGAAGAGGTTTTGTTTCGAAAGTTTTAAAATGTAGGACGTTCCTTTGTTAACTTGGACATGGTTGAAACTGGTAGATTTCCAATACTTTATAAAACGTCTGGTATATTGAAAAAACACGTAAGAAGTGTTCTAAGATATGGAAAATGGCGCCGATTCCGACTTGAGATTTGTAGAAAGATGTTTAACTGTTCCAAAATCATCATATGAGAAACAGTGGATATTCCTGTTCGATATTACGTGCCCTTACGTAATTACGTCTCTTCATTTTATATTTTAGACCATTGTGCCAGATATTATTGAAGCCTGTGCTACATCAATAGAAAGAAAAAATAAATAAAATGGAGCCGCTTCCCATGGTTTGTCAGTTGACTTTTGTATAAAGGTGCTTAACTGCTTAGATATTATTAAATAATTTGATAATTCTCTCCTGGCCTCATTTTGTTTTTTGACTTGGCTGAATATCAGATGCCTTTTTGTTTTTCCAGAATTTCAGTAAAAGGAGGTTATTTCCGTTCCTATCTGCCGTATTGGAATTCAGATGTTTAGAATAGTTGTAGCTCTGTTATTCAATCGAGGTCCCATTTTAATGGAAAAATTTTCTTTTCAAAAATAAGGGGAAAAATTGCAGAGCATGTGTTCTATTCGACTTTCAAAAATTTTCTCGCTTGATGATTCGATTTCTTTTAAGATTTGATGCTTAAAGATTAAGTGGCAAATTCGTGAGATAAATTCTGTTTAAAAGATGTTTAAGAACCTTTTGAAGTTCATATTTCAGAAATAGTTGAGGGCCAGAAACGTCACCATACTCATAAAGCGTTTGGAAACAAAATAAATGTGTGGAAAATTGCATGTAATAACGTTACAATACCCAATTATATTATTCTTTAGCTCTTTAACCAAATAATATTGAAAGCACTCTTGGTATGATTTTGAGTGCTGTGAAATCTGTTGAAATTTATTCGTAAACTGTTAACTGAATTGCTAACTATTTGGTAAAGTCGACGAGGAGATCAAACAACTGACGAACATTTACAACAAAGTTATTCTGAGCAAAATTGTTCGGACAGTGTAGGAACTTTGATATAAATTATGAGACTTGGATACACAGAGTTTCTGTTAAAAAAATCTCCTAAGATAGGTCAATATTTCATTTTACTAATTGTAGTGGGTTAATTTCTCCCGATGGGAGTGCAAATGGGTTCTTCGTTTTAAATGTTTCAAAGTTACTCTTCAGATATACTCCAAAAAAATAGTGAATAAGGATATTAACCGGAGGCTTTTCCGGGCATTCCGTTGAAGCTTTTCCACCAATCAGCACATTAGCAAACGGCAAAACGTCATAAAATTGGATAAATTTGCTCTTTTGTTCATTTCAAAGCTCGAATTCTTGAAGAACTGATGACGAATTACGTCAGCCCCTTTACTTTCTCCGGTTGCTGAGTATGGGTCCTTGGAATCCAATGAAGGTTAGATTTACCATTGAAAGTGGATGAATTTTTCATCATGTATAATTGCACGTTGGGATATTAAATATTTATGAAGAACATTTTATCTCCATATCGTGTGTGAACGTTTTACTACGTTTAATCGAATAATGCTTATCTATCTAATATAGCTTGTGTGCTGTATGGTTGGGAAATTATTATTAATTATTGATCTCTCATTACAAGCACGCAAGTGTTTACATTTGAAGGTTAAAAAAAACGAAAAATATAACAAAGGTAAAGAAAACAAAATAAAATACAAAACTGATAATGTACTTGAAGACCACACGAACTTCTTTCAGTCATCATCTTTAGTGGCAAAAACTTCGTTATGATATCCCGAAATTAATGTATTGATAATTGTTAACATGCCTGTTTTGACAGGTGACAGGATATGTTCATATTTACGTTGAATTTATCCCTATCTAATATTTTCAGTTGATAATTGTGGAACCTTACAATATATGTATTTAATCATACGACAAGGAACCATGTGCACTACCTCGATACTTATTTTGAGTTACCAAGGAAAATAGTTCAGTCAAAATACGAAAATAAGCATCGAATTTTAAATGAAGTCGAGCAAGGATAGAAATATCCCGAAAATGGTTATAAGTGGTTGCAAATATTTATAATTATATAAGTGGTTGCATAAATTTCTATAAGTTAGTACCTCAACTGTTTAGCATACAATTTCTTACTAACAAATTCATCTTTTTTCGAGTTATTTTGCTCATATCTAGGTTAATTCTAATTTTAGTAATTTTTCTCTTGTACAGTTTTGAAGCTGAGGTAATTTCGCATCGTTTTTATATGAAAGTAGATTTTCTCCAAATAAAAGCAAGGGCGCTACAGTATATTCTTTAAACATGTTTTTTGCAGTATCGTTAGCAGTGGCTTTTACATTTACCACAAAATCGTAAAACTTGTTTATAATGTCATTATTTAAACAAAGTACCAAAATTAATATTCTTTAATTTACAGTCAATTTTTTCTGAAAATATAGCTTAAAAAATCTTAATAGCTTAAAATACAAAAAGTTAATGATTTAAAAATTATGAGTGATTGGAAAATTAAATATTACGATTTAAGTTACAGTTCAACAGTCTTAACGTTAGAAAAGATTAATATTTTTAGGCAAGTCAAAAACCTGAAACTCCAACTTTTAATTTATATTGAAACATTAACAAAAATTAAATCCCTAACACATTTTTTAAGCGTATAAACAAATAGCCTTTCGCAATTGAGTTGCATGCTAAACTATCATACATCTGTAAATATATGTTAGTTTCGTTAGTCATTTCTCCTGCCACTGCACTTTTACTTATCTGGTATTAATGAATGAACATAATGATTTAGGATCAAATTCCACATTTATTGACATGTTTGACATTCAGCTCTGATTTAAGAATTTATTTCTTGTCCTAAACCCAAGGACTTCCCTGCTAAAGTATGCATGCTTTTTGCTTATTATTTAATTTTGCCATGTAATCGGTGTTTTAGTCTGTTTTTACGTACTAATTCGAAGAGGGGGAAGAGAAGACTTAGAGGGGTTTTTAGCTAAACAAAGAAACCCTAACTTGATAATTTGATAAAATATTTCTAAGTTTAACGCAAAGTTTTTGCTTTGCTATAATTCTGATTAGTTACAGTTAGTTACAACTGGTATTAACTATGTAATTGCTCTTATCGGTCATATATATACAAGATTTTTTAAGCCATTTTCTCCCAGGATAATTTCTTTAGCAAGGGGTGGATGGTACGTGTGCTTAATGACAAGTGTTGTGTTAAAGTATCTTCATACCTTGCATTCGCATCTATAGGAAATCATATTATTTATCATAGTCATTTAAATAAAATATACCTCGTTCACCTCAGTGCGAAGGAAAAGTCGTCTGTCGGTTAGATGGAAAAGCGACCAGAACGACACAAACAAAATTAAAGCCAATAAAAAGACCTTTCCACATAACCGACGAATTCCGACAATTACAATGCAAATTCTGAAAAATCTGAATCAAAGGAAAGCGCCCTAAATTTACACGGTTTTCTTGTCCTCCCTCGCCGTCGCCTGTCTTCCTCGTCGCCGAAGGGGAAGAGGCGGAGAGACGGGGCGAGGGAGAAAGAGAGAGAGGAAACCCGGATGAAAATTAGCATTTAAAATGCATCGACGATTCGCAGGTAGTAGCTTTGACTTACATATAAAACTGGCTGGATGGCTTTTGTTTTAACTTGAACAGAGTGTTTTTTGTCGAGTCGAGTTTATTAACTTTTAGAGGGTTCGCCTCGCTATGAAACTTTTCCAGCGATCTCCAAAAAAATTCTAACCGATATTCAGAGGGAGCACGGCGGTTTTTTTTTTGGAAAGGGAAGTTGGGGTTTTTGACCGAGTCGGAATTTTCCGGATTTAATAGATGAAAATGGTTGTATGGAATTATTTTTGATTTCATGAATTTTCTGGCGTTTTTAAAAAGTGCTAGAACGTTTTACTTGTTAATTATTACTACAATAACGTTATGATTTGATGCTAGAATTTTTCATGTGTTAACATCATCTTGTCAGTGCTGGCAATCTTATTGAAGACACAGTCGTTTGTGATATCAATCGTTACATTCATTCTGGGCACCTGTATTTAAAATTGAATTTCCCCCAAACAAATGTCTATAAGCCAGGTCGTCTATTTCATAAGTTCGTATTCTTTATAGCACTATATTTTATTGCTAATTTATTGCTAATTTATTATGCCAAAAACGATTTTATTGCTCCAATGAAACATTTACCAAACGTCCTATTTTATTTAAATATTTTACAGTGTTTTGAAGTGTTTTCTTTTTATATATTTTAATTTACGCTTTTTTATTACTGTAAAAAGCTTATTGATTTTTACATCATTTTATTCATTTTGAGTACATTTGAGTCGATTAGAAAAAAATTAAGAAACGTACCGTTTCTTAAACTCATTTCTACAGACGAAAATTATTTTTGTATATTATGACCATAGCTCGGACGAGTATGTTTTTAGCGTCGTGTAAATAAAACATAGTGCTATGAAGAATGCGGACTTATGAAATGGATGACCTGGCTTAATAGACATCCCAAACCATTTGTGATAGAAACAGGATACTTCAGAGGTTGACACCACACATTTGGAGGTTTTACATTGAATAATACTTCATTCAATGATTATCATCCACGCTTCAAAAGCTTACCGTACCTAATATAAAACGTCTCGATCCCGTCTGTGGTTATTACCATAACGCCCATTCCAAGGATTGTTTGGCACCATCAATAATTGCTCGTAACTTGTATACGTCCGCATCGTATATTTTATTAGTATTTACTAATGATGCGTTTAATGCGGACTTAAACAAAATTTACATTAAATTCCTATAGTAGGTGCCGTGTGCTATGTTAAGTAATTGCATAACCTACATACATTTGCATGCATAATCAAGTGAGACGTTATGACATATTTACAACAACGTGAACCTAATTAATCATTAAGTGTGCGTGAATTATGACAGAAAAGTCCTTGAAAAGGTATTCGACTTGTAAAATTTTAATTCGTTTTCAGATAAGGAACGTTACACGTTAAATTTAGATCGAAAATGTAAACTGCTTTGCTTTACAATACGAAGGGGGCTCGTATACTCCATTCTAATTCTTTTCATGAGTTTCCTCTAGAAAAGGAGAAATAAAATGAAGTCATGATGTTCAATGTAGTGTTTCCGAATTTTTACTCATGAATTAGATTATCAACTCATAGATTTGGGTTTAGATTGGTTTCTCACAAATTTTACGAAATACTTAACATTTGGTTCCTACCTGCTAGTTGCTTGAACTTCCTCATACAAAACACTGCCTACTATCCCGTGAAAACGGATGCGGTGTGCGCCACTACCCCTATTTGTATATTCTACAATTACATCTAACTTTAGCTTTTTCGCTTCTGGTTTGACTTAAAATTAGTTCGGTCTAATCTAATTAACTCTATCCCGAGAAACTTTGTACATTCCCATAAAAATATGGGAGTTCGCATTTTCGTCGCTACGGTAATAAAAGCAATAATCCGACCTGTTTTCTCCCCAAGGATCGCCCCTAATTAGCGGAACATTTTTGTTGTGGCCGTATTATGTCGAATAAAAGCATGGCATTAATTATACGTTTTTAAGTTTGCGCGACCACTTCATTTCAAAATGTACCTTTTTGCAATAGAGAAGTGTAGCATCATGGAAGGTGCTCGGAGAGAAAAGGGAAAGTTCTGGATTTTTTGTGTCGTTACCACGTTACAACTTAGGTTTAGAAAAAAAATATCTTTAGAGGAGCAGGAAACTCGTTAGGCGTGTGAGAAGTTACGAAATAAATATTGTAAAGTGTATATTTGTAAATATCTATGCAGTCATTATTTAAGGGCGGAAATAATGCACTTGAAGTCTTGTGTATTACAATGCAATGGAAATCTTTGAAAAATGCACCGTGTTGGATAGAAGATAGGAAAAAATATCTGTAAAAATTTCTTTTATTTGGACAATTTGTGCCTACCTACATTACTTATAACGAGGGTGAAGAAAATCTTCAAGCATGTATAAGTATAATACAAAATAAACAAATTTCCTACATCCGCATACTTTTGCTAATAAACACATTCTAAAACGTAGTGTGGGAAAATATTTAGAGGAGATTCATATCAAATAGTCGATTATACAAATCGATTCGAGACCTTAGGACCAAATAAGGCACAAATTTGGGATTTCGTTGTAAAATTTCGTTGACAATGTAAGTAACAATCTTTTATATTTCTTTAAATATGGCGCGCCTATGGAGCGGTTTCTTGGTCTTTGTGTGTCGTTAACATTGCTATTACGTTTTATTGTTTTGTTTGCAACTGGACCAATTCAGACTAGATGGACCTTAGGTAAAGAAAAGTTGACTACGTTACGGTTATGATATCATAATGACAATCACGATTTTTTAACATTTTTTCATACTCGCCTTGCTTGTCATTTACTAAAGAAACATTCTATTTTCTTCCCGGATTTATTGCACACCCCGTTTTATCGTCGAGGGCTCCTCCTTCGGCCGTGTCTCTTTTCTGTGTATGATATATGATATTTTGACAGATCTTCACCCCGGAACGCTCCCGAAAAGCGATTTATAAAAACAATCGAAGCGTGAAGCACTTGTCATCTGCCCTTGATTTAGCCGTATCGACCGGGCCCATTTTACGCTCGCATTTAAACGGAAACATGACATATCAAGAGGGGGCGATACGCTTTATTTTCGTCGAACAAAAAGATACGTATCTTACGCGAAAATAAAAGGTTAGGGCGCGGGGAAAAAACCCGGAGCGGTCACATGTAACACGCGGGCCGGTTAAAATAATTTACACGGATTTCGAATTTCTCTCTCGGCGTAGTCACCGTGGCAACGGGGGTCTCCACGAAGACAAGCGTGACGTGAAATTGTGACAGGTTTCCGTAATGTCGTGCGCGTTTCCGGATCAGTTATGTGAAAAATACCGAGATGTATACGTATAAATGGCAAGTGCGTCACCCTCGGCTTCTACCCCCCGCGCCTCTTAAGCGTACTCGCTCCCTCTTTTTCTTCCTATTTTTCCCCCCGTCTTACGCACGTGTCCATGTCGTCCGCCTCATTACATAGTATATAAATGTATATTTGATTTCCCGCAACACGTTCGCCATCTTTTCTAGTGCCTGGGCCTGGGGCTCGCTCGCTGGATGGAAGCTTTTATTGATCAAGGGAGCTTAGGTGGGATTATGATAGTTTTCGGCTGTATGGGGACGATAACACTAATGGTTATCCACTGGAATAAATTATCGCTTCCAGTGTATGTTACGAGGGAGTCCTTACTTTTTTTAATAAATCCGACCCGAGTTTAAACGCAATTGAGTGACTCGTGGATGGAATTATAAGTTGTTGAAAACGTGACAGGAAAGTAGCGAAAATGATGGAACAATTTACTGTATTTCGGTTCTAGCAAAAACACTGGATGGGTGAAACAGTGAAATGTTCTGTTTTCAGTCACATTACTACCTACTAGACTAAACGCTATGATAGTGAACGTGACTCAGCTGACGCACTATGTGCATTGAACCTTGTAACTTACCTATAGCAAATGAACTATATCATGGAATAAAATGTGAATGCATTTCACGGAAGTCACCATCTCTACAATTTTTTTAGACCCATGATTCTGTTACACGATTTCTTGTTACTTTTTTAAACTTCATGTTTATATATTAAAACGTAATTTCAATACTTCATATTATTCTATAATTCAAGTACATAAAGCAAACTAACAAGTTACACATAAAACGAGCCCCGAATCGCTACATCTTCGGCGAACACTGTACAGGTGGCGGTACGAAGAAAGGCGGCGGTATCCTATGGATAGCCGTCGCTTGACATCGCACGTTTTATTTGAAATTTAATGACTTCATTTTGTTGATTTCTCGTTATAAAATACATACGAAAACACGTTATTCAAATGCTTTTATTTTTCTCAAACCTTTTAGGTTCCTTGTAGCAAATATACCTAACACGATATCACTAGAGTAATTGTCTTACAAGTTTTATATTCTAGCGAATGTATTGAATTTAAACTAAAAACTGTGTATTTTAGCAAGTGAACTGAACGTGTTTTCTTCAGATAATATTTCATTTTCTGTCGCTTTACCTCATTCCACTAAATACCGTGATCCTTTCATGTGTCTTCTAACTAATGCACTAAACAGACGTAACTGGACTTGCTCTCTTAAAACTTGTAGGTTTGTCCAGCAAATGTGTGGAAATGTTTTATAAAATGTAGTTACTGCTCATTAGATGAATACCCTTGAGCTTTGTGGGTTCCTCTTAGCCCATGTGCTGAATGTACAGTAGAATCTATCACTTTACTACTCAAATATCTTTAAATTTTTAGGTGTCGCCTAGTGAACGTACGGAATGCCATTACTAGATTAGACATTTTAAATCATCTAGGCATCTTCTAAATACTGATGTATTTAGAAAAGTAAATGTACTGATTTTACTCTCTTCAGGCAATATTTTGTTGTTTAGTACTTTATCATTCATTCCAATAAATGCTTGAGCTTTTTAGGTACGTTGAAATAAATGCACGGAACATGGCATGATTGGTCTCAAAACTTGTCCTAGTACATGTATTGAACGTGTTCTATACAATGTAATGTTTTGTTTCCTATCACATTACTACTCACTTACTACATTTCCTCTAGTAAGTGTACTAAGTCATTCCTCTCATCACTAGATTAGATGTTTTAAAACCTTTTAGGTATCTTTAGTAGACGTACTGGTCATGTTTTCTACAAACACTATTTTGTTTTCTTGAACTTTTTGGATACATCATTAGGCTAAATGTCTTAAAAAAGCTTGGTTCTAAACCATGAAGTATAAAGAAGGATATTTTGCTCCGTGTTACGAAAGTGACACATTTTCCGGCGACAAATTGACGTCATTGTCGTGGGTGATAGTGGCGCTCCCACTTGGTTGTCACTAGCGAATTATACGCAGAATACTTTTTTTAGCGGACCAATCAAGAGGGCGCCACTATCGCCAAAGGCTGTGACGTATAATTCTAGCCGGAAAAAGCGTAGATATTTTCTAGCCCGGTTCTTATTCAGTTGGTACTAGCTGTGAACAGCTTCTCTGTGGTGCTAACAAATGAATTCAACTTGTTCTAACCAAATGCAATGTTTTGTTTTCTGTCACGTTGAAACTCACTAGATTAAATCTCTTGATTAGGCTTCTTCTAACAAATGTGTTGAACATGGCATTACTGGAGTAGACTTGCTAGTACATGTAAAACTTGTACTAGTAGTACTTTTACTAGTTGTGTGTTTTAGCAAATATGCTGAACATCAACATCACGAGACACACATATCTCATTTTCTGTCATGTCTCTCTGATTTTTAATCTTTTTCTTTTGAAAATGCCCTTTGTTTTCCTTCAAAAGAAGCATGTGTAGTTATAACAGTCTTCCATTTTTCGTTTTTGAATTCATGGCGCTAATACAAAGTTAATTAAAAAAAATATTAAATGGTAAGATTTAAATTTAAACTTGAAATAATCACAACACAAGTCGGTACTGATGTTAAATCGTTTAATATATGCCAAAGAATATCACACATTACTTATGAAAAACAAGATCATGTCTTAGAATCTGAGCTTAGAGAGTGCGTTTGAAAATATCCAGTCATTAGGACTAGGGTTAAATCGTCAGATTGTCTTAGGCTATTGACTTTCTCGTAGCGTTTAAAACTTTCACGATAAATTCCGTACAGAATACAATTACGTTATCGGCCCGGTAGTCATTGAGGGATCCTTCAAAATAAAAATGATGAAAACCTCCCATTCCTGATACTCGCCACTCCGATAAAGCGTCAGATAAAACGTGTTCCGACCGACTATTTTTGTTCTGTCAGAAAATCCAATTAAGATAACTATTCGATTCGAACAAACTCCGAGCTGTCTGCATGTCGATAGATATAGAAAACGGTCGGTATGAATTTTTATTACTCCGACGACGGAATAGTACACTCGCGCAGTCGCGGAGGAGGAAATATGCGCCGTGTGCGTAAGTGGCCTCCATTGTCTCCACAAATAATAATTAAAGGGTCATTCTAAAACGAGCGGATCTTCAGACTGACAGCTAAATACCGTGTATCTCTATCGCGGAGCTCCATCGAATAGATACGTAATTATTTTGATGGCTCGAACCATAGAAATGTAAATCGCCCCTTTCCTATCTCTCTCGTTTTATTTCCAATTAGAAAATTATTTCTATTTATAAAACTTGACAGCTGATTGACAACCACTCGACGTACAGCCGCCATTACGGAATAAAATCCAGCCGTGCGCCACTCGAGAGAGATATCCCATTCGAAGCGGCGGGATTTTTTCAAATCCATTCAGCCGCCGGAATTTATTATGCAGCTGTAAAAAAATTTACACAATAAAAGACGAAACTTCTATTGATTTCCCGTTAGAAATAACATGACACCACGCGTGCCCTGCGGATATGGTGGAGAGTTTTTAAAATTTTGCGGAGGGATTGCGTCATATTTTGTTAAAAAATATTTCCCCCCTTCGTAACGTCAATGTGGACAGCTCGAAAAAATCGCATTTTGCACCTTGTGAGCTTAGAGAGTTCAAAATTGATATTTGGCGTTTTATGTAGATTTCGCGTTCAAATCGGAATTGAACTGTCTATTCCTAATCTTATGACGTGGTTCTGATATTGAATATTAGCCCAGTCAAATAAGAAAAATTCAGATGATTTCGAGTTGAAGTTGTGATATTCACTTTTGAACGCTGCTGGCTGATTTCCCTCACCACTTGTTACATATAAAAATTTTTTGGAGCACGCTTATCTTCATAAAATAGATATTTTTCGATATTTACAATTGCCATTGTTAAGATGAAAGGATTTATTTATTTACTCGTGCAATTTGAAGTCTTTATGTTGATAAATAAATAAATGGTGAATTTTTTTAAAAAAAAATGACTCTCGGTTGAAAATGGTCCTAGCTCAACTTTTTTTTAAATTCGTGAAAAATTACCAGGAAAACAAATATCAAAAGGAAATTAAATTAAAATTTAATTATGTTAATTAGGTATTAGAATATAAGATCGAAATTAAGTAAATAGATTATCTACTTAATAGATATTAAGTAAATTTAAGTAAAACGAAATTAAGTAAATTTATTCGTTGTAATGTTATTAACGAAAAATTTTATAAACAAATTAGACAATTTTGACTCCATGTTAGAGGGGAGGATCTTTGAAATTTAAATTTCCAACTGGATATTTCAAAAATATAGATCAAGATGAGAAAAATGAGCTCTTATAAATTTCTCTACTGTGGCAGCAACAACCGCGTTATTTAGGCTGCAGAAATACATTTTTATTCATAAACTAATTATTATTTTTTATCCAAGTTTTAAGGGAATCTTAAGGATAGCAAAAGTCAATTTTCTATGTAAGTTTCCAAATAATTTGGTTTTTTTTGGTCTATTGCAAAGTCAAATTTCGATGGTTTTTTGCAGTCATTTGAATAAATTATTTATAATTTTTTTTAGCATGTCTAAAATGAAGCCTGTTTCAAGCAGCTATAAGAAAAAAAATGCATACATTTTAAAAACTCATTTTTTGCAATTTTCACCCTCTAAACTATGTATAAACAATAGCGCCGTCATTTTAAACTGATACTTTTTTAAAAATATCGTTTCTTTTTAGCTAAACTTGGATTTTAAAAGGGTTTCAACGTGAAACGGGTTACTTTGAGATTTACGTGTATTAAAATTTTATTTGATTGGGCTATATTGCAATGTGAGAAAACGACGGGGATGTTGATATCCCAATTTTCAATCGTTATTTCATTTTAAGAGAGCTGTGGTCTTTTCAAAAAATCAGGTAACGGTATTGATTGTTCTACGATTCCTTCTGGATTAAAGCAGCGATGATGAAGATGAAAGAAGGGAAGGAAGGACGATGGAAAACGAAAAGATGACTCACCTCGACGAAATACCCATCTATAATAAGCTAATCCAGTTAGTCCTCTCAAAGCTTTTAAGATGACTCTAATGAAATGATCTTAAAAGGATTATCAGCGTGATACCACCCCTGTAACGTGTAACTAAACACAAATTGATTTATTGCTATGTCAAAGTTTAAGCGAGCACATATTGCTTGATAAGATCCAATTTCTCCTTTCTTTCTCTGGCGTGTTCTTTTGTTTTTATAATTTTATTACTTATGGGCGTGCGTGCTTAGGGGCTCTCGCAGATAGTAAAGTAAATTGAAATACGGTAAGGTCGGTAATCCTTTCTCGGTTTGATAAATCCCGTAATTTATCCCTGGGAGGGAAACCTCGGCCCAGCGTTTCCTTAGACATCCGCGCCTGCCTTAATCAAAACTCCTAACGTAAAATTGAAACATATTTTCGGTGTTGCTGTTGGTGGTGGCGGCGGCGGTGGTGTGCTTTTTTATATATTTAACAGCGACAAAAAGGCGAGCATCGCAACAATTTTCGCCGGCAGTATTATCAGTATTATTCACGTTCTCATTCCATTTTACATATTTATTCCTTTAATAAAGTTGGAAATTACCCGGGGAAAACGCGACACAAATATTTCGCATTTATTCCGGATATACGAAGAGTCAGAATATTCCACAACCGCTTTTCTACCTCGCTCTTTCTCTTTCACTCACTCTTCCGATCGTTCGTTCTCTCTATTTTTTAGCTTTTGTGACGCGACGTTTGCCGTCTGTCTGACTGTTCTGTTTGTATCCCCTCATTGAAATTAAGTACGTTTGATGTTGTTATTAACATTCCTATTTCCTTTCTTGACGATTCCGGAGGGAAGACTCCTGGATGGGCACGGGAAATTTACGCCCAATTATTGTACTACTTACATAAATTAAAAAAAACCCTTTTGGTTGGAAACTTAACCAGTGAAGGTTGGATTTTGTTTGTTTGGTCTTTTGGTTATTTTATATTACTATTATTATAATTTATATCACATTTAGTTTCGAAATCAAAGGCTGACGCTGTGTGTAACATTGTGCTTGTGTGTTGCACTTCATAAGGCAGATTGAGTCGAATCAGATACTGAATTTTCACTGTAAATCAGGCATCCAACGTCTAACCATATCTATATTACTATATAACAATATCTAATTCAATTAAATTGGGTGTCAAAAGTGCCTACTCCTCATTAAACTCGAACACTCTAACGGTATAAATGAAGGGAGGAGAAACAAATGACCAAATTCGAAGGTAATGAGACGGACCTAAGTCAGCAATGGGTTTTAGGATATTCCAGAGAATTATTAAAGACAGAAAAATGTATTTTGCCGCAAATTCAAGTGTGACACGCTCGCGTACAGTTCTCCAGATTCCCTGGAGGCTGATCATATGCTTGGATATTCTTCAGGTACCTTGGTGGCTGATGAAGTCCTCGAGCCTGGCGACTCTCCAGATCACCTGGGGGTCGATGAAGTCCAGTCCTCTGGCCTGCCGACTATCTGGATTCCCTGGATTCCCTTATGGAGCTTTCGGAGGTTCCAGAGGCGTAACAGAAGAGACGATGCGTTTCATACGTAACTTGAAGAAATTCTATTCTGGCTAATCAGGAATCAACTCCACTGTCTCCACTTCGTGAATTAAATCAATTGCAATCACTTATAAACCAAAATATTACTAATCAAGCATGAATTGCTCTTAGTTTCTTCTCATTTTTGCCTAAAATAGACAGTGTGTCCTTGTCGTGTCTTATCACAAGGCCTGTGTAGGTAATTTCCGGTGGACTCAATCAGATAATGAGGAATCGCGTTTGAATTGGAAACATTGGAATACCATTAATAAAAGTAAACAAGATTTAATTTTAAATGGCGTGTACAGGAGTTATAAATTTAATTGCTTGTGCGATAATCTCGGGTTGGCTTAATCTCGGATTATGTAATTGCTTTTTATGTCATTTTTTATCATTATATCTCGCCTCCTATCGTTTATGTAAGAGGGTATGAATATCCGAAAAATATTCATCTCAGGTGTAGACTAGTTTAGTGTAAGGGCTTAGGAGGGTCTCCCGCGTCGCGATTTATACGAGAATTTCCGTGGAAAGGCCATCGGGCCCCCTTCGAACGAAAATAAACCCCTCAGAAACAGGTCGAAATGCTCATTTTTCCGTCGGAATCGTTTTTATAAGGTGCAGAATCATAGCTTTTTAAATATGTAATCTATTCCTTACGGGTTAACCCGGAGAGCTTTAAAGCCGCATCCACGATAGCAGTCCAGACTTGACCGTTCCTTTTCACTCTAAATCCCAGATATATTTCACTGATGAAATCTGACTGGTGGCGAGCATAGCGTGAAGGTTTTCAAATATTCTCGCTTCGATTGGATTTTACTGTGTTGCGGATTGCTTCTTCTTTTTTCCCATTCGCATCACTTCCTTTATTTTTCACGCTCCCCTTCATTTTAATTCCTCGGGAAAATCCGCTACATTCATGTTTCAATGGAGGAATTAGTGGTGGACTGAAACAAAAGATGAAGCTGTTGTTGTTTCTTTCATTTGAGGTGCTCTCCTCTATCGATTTCCACTTCGGCCATAATAACGGAAGAATATGGACGGTTGAGGCGGGGGAATCTGCCTAGTGAGTCAAGTCACGATAATTTGAAGTATCGCATCGGCGTATAATTTCAACCACTGTAATCAAAGTTATCTGTTAATGACTGTATCAGTTAATATGAGGTTGTCGATTTTTTGTGACTAACGAATTTACTGGTGATTTTCATGTTAATAACGGTTTAAATTAGATCAACTTATTAGTTCATTACTGTCATAGGAGTTTTAAAATTATACTAACATAGGGAATAATTCAGTGGCAATAATTTGGGATCATTTATATCAAATAATAATGGCAATCATTTTTTCCTCGAATGGTCTTTTTAACAATTCCTCTTACTAATGCTGAGATGAAATGCTGATGTAAATTTTCTATACATGAGTTGAGTTCCATAAAAACGGAGTGGAGCAATAAAGTCCATAAAGTAAGGAATCAGTGTTGCTCTTGTAATTTCGACGATCTTTGCCAATGAAGCTAGGTTTCATCCCTTAATTCTCCCCGCCCTTAAGACGTTTGGTTTTATTCCGTTTGCTGTCTATGTTATACGTTATAGGCCGAAAACTTTTCAAATGCCCCAGGTATCGAGAAACTTCCTCAGTAAAACCCTGCGTTAATGCTGGTAGGCTAAGAAGTCCAGCGGCTAATAAATTTTCTCCCCTCGTTGTCACCGCAGGACATAATTTATCAACCGATATTTTTAATCCGCCGTCGATGTTTAATAAATTTTTTTCCGGTTAATCTGTACCGATCAACGGTCGGGCCACTCTCCCTGTCTCTCTTTTTTCCACTCTACGTACGTACGTACGTACGTGTGTAGAGGGAGAGAAAGAGAGATTTTTCCGGCGACGGACGGCGACGTTATCGCCCAATACTTTTTCGTTAACGTTTTTATCGGCGTCCCATCCAGGCGCGTCCGGAGCGGCCGGCAGGACTCCTTCCAAATCCCCGGAAAACATCGGGCAGTGCATTTTCGGCTTGTATCTTGGCAGGCAGATGGGCCCGGATAAGACTCCGGCGGACTTTATTTGTTGTTCCTCCTGCAGTGGATTTTCCTTTATCAAAAGCGATTCGAGGATCGACAACACAAAGGGAAAAATAAGAGATGGAGAGAAAGGAAAACATGTCGCGGTGGAGTGAACGTCGCGTCCGTCGACGGTAGAATGGTCAAACGATTAATTATTTTCGCTCGGTGATTATCTTATTTTGCGACGCTCGCTCAAGAGAAATTTTTATGAACGGTCGTCTCGGCTCTCGCGGGAAAATGAAACAAATAAAAGCGAAGGCAGTATAAAATTCTTTAATGAAAATATCAATAGTCGTTAAGTTAAATATCCGGAATGATGGGCTCCATAAAAATTTTGCTGTTATAGGGCAATTCTGGAAGGAGTTTTTAATTAACGGAGAGGAGAAGATTGGCTGTATCTTATATAGAGCGTCTTTAACCTTAACAAGGTAATTATTTTTCAAAATTACTGTCTCCCAGTTTGTTTTTTACGTCTTACTGATTGTTCTTTTTAATAAAGCAGCGTTAAAGATTTTAATAGGCACTCAATGGTATAGACAGAGTACAGATGAATCACTAATCTCATTATGTTTAAAAAGACCTTAAAAATGGGTACCTTCCTATAGCGCAATATCGACAGTTAACTTATTTTTGTGTTTTGAGATTTTCTTTTATATCGATTCACCTGCACTGGGCTTCCGAAGATTAATTTGTGGAAAGGGATGCAGAAAGATCTTTCCTAAATTTTTTAATCCCATCATTGCTTTAATAAAGACTTTTAAAAACAACATTCTATCCTATCAATCATCGGATTGCTCTTAAGTGACGTGTTGAAAGCATTAAATTATTATTTTAAAATGCATCAGTCAGTCGATCAATCTTTAAATGAACCTGAGTTCGATTTTCCGTTTGCTACTCTAATATATTTTTCTGCAGTTCGGTCAGTTGGAGCATCAACATAAACGTTTGTTTTTAAAAACTTCAAATTCAAATCAAGGCTCGAGACGTTGTGTGTAATCAAACTTTCTCTGGAAGTTCTTGAATAATGTATCACACTGTCTTCTCTCCCATTTACCCCAATATACAGGCGACCCTCCACATTCGAGGGGATTAGGGGAGCATTACCCCCTCGAAAGTGGAAAAAACGCAAATACTTCTTCCCCCCTAACAAAGTAAATCCATCGGTTTATACTGCAATGTGTGTGTGTATGTATGTGTGCTGTAAATTTTAAAGGTAACTTTTTAAATTTATTTTATCCATCCAAATGCAGAGATTTAAATATGTTATGGTTTCGTGAAACTTACAAAGGAACGCATATTTTCTTTGCGGGGGTGAGGTTTTTCGACACTTCCTAAGCTGAGACGATTTTTCTGAAATTACCTCGAATGTAAAAGTAAATTCAATCTCTACTTCTGGCAAATAGTACCAATTCGTAAAGTAGCTTACGCAGTACAAATTACTTTTTTGTGCTCAATTAACATTTTCCGACGTCTGAAGTTAAACACGTCAACAAAAGTTTCAGTCTATTAAGCAAATTGGAAGAATCTATCAAGTGTTCGTCCACAGTCGAGTTATAACTTTTAACTAGAAACTCTGCAATCATTTGTCGTTGTTTTATATTGCGCTTTATGGCTAATCCAACTTGACACTCTTAGATTTAAGATTTCAATCGTATCAAAACTTCGTTATCTTATCGTAGTATCACGACCTAACTTCGGAAAATTTAGTCAGTTGTAATACGTTCATAAATATTTTATGTTGGCACTGTATTGTCAATAAATATACCGATAAAGAATTATGTATGAATTTAGTCCTTCAATGGGTCTTTATGCAACCAGTGAGTAAATTATTACCTCTTTCAATGGTGGGAAAGTAGGCCACGTGAGTTTATCAATATTTGTTTAAAAATATATACGAGAGCATATATACATGAAAGAAAACCAATGAGCTTCCCAATTGTATTTAATCCTTCCTCCATTAAGCATTGAGGAAAATTTGTAGGCCTTTTAGACATTTTTCTCTCGTGTCAATTTTGGAAGTACGTTGATATTCAATTACCTTCATGTCACGAGGCGTTTATTGTCATTCGTTGCTGGAGTTAGTTTAAACGGTAACAAGAGAAATAGTCTCCATTGATAAGTTTAACAATTGCTGATGTATACATTACATTGTAGCGAGAATGCTTCGTGTGCAATTACCGTCACTTTTCTTCTCTCTCGTGGCTTGTGAATGGGAGAGTGAAGAGCTATAGTCATTAAATATGATTGTAATTTTTAACGTGGCTTCCCCCCTTTTCAAGGGTGCGAGTACAGAATTTTTCTCAGATTTTTTGCTGATAGCATAGTTGAGTAATATACTCTGGAAAAATGGTTCCAAAATTGTAGGTCTTATTGGCGGAATAATCGTCAATTTGGAGATTCTATCACGTCAGTAGGGTAATAGTTTGCTTGATTAAGAGTAAAGAGTTAGATGCTCTAGATCGTTAGGGTCTTTGGAGAGTGAGCCCAAGGATCAAGAGTTTAATATAACATCAATGGAGGTAATAAGGAAATTAAATTCTCCATAAGAGAGGTTTTTGTTTAAAATGGCCTTCTGAAGGTGCGATTTTGTACTTTTCACGTCTGCTTCTTTCTAAATTGGGGTCTATGGAGGTATGAGGTGCCATTTTATGTTTTCTTGTGAGAAACGATTGGTCATAGAAATTTGATTATTAAATAAAAAGTGACCTAACTCCTTTAAATCATTAATTGTTGCTACGGAAGTTGTGCCATTGTCGGAATTTATGTTGAATGGTAATTTACGTCTGGAAGTGGATCTCTTAAGGCAACATACTAATTCTAAAGCTTTTATGCAGATGCAGACGAATCCACATACACTACATTTTAGAGTTTAATCCTCGTCCGGATCTTCCGAATCCTTTAAACGAAATGGTCCTGCGTAATCAACGCTAACGTGTTGAAATGGTAGAGGTGACTCGATTCGGGTTTCAGGTAAACTTGACATAGGATACGTGGCGAGTGTAGGATTGAATTAGTACGACTTTTGATTAATTTGCCAGACAAATCCCTTCCTCCTAGCGGCCATGCTTAATCGATGCTAATCTGGACGTAATAGCACAACGTGCTTTGTTCGAACATGAGCTTTTGGCAGATTTTATTTTGACATCTAATGACGTAAATCGCAGTTTTCCACTTACACGGTGGAAATTATTTTCATCAAGAATTGGGGTTATATCATTAAACTTATATTTTAAAGGTAGACTTTCATTTGTTTCTAGAATAGTGATGGTATTATTTAATAACTTTTGATTAGCATAATTAAATCCAGAATCTGACCTTCCCAATGTTGTCTTCTGTGCTTGTTTGCGCCGTTTAGAAATAGAGATTTTAAGAGAACGATCTTAAGTCTTAACATTTTTGATGTTGTCTTTAACTCGAGCACTTCCATGTCGAATACATTGTCAGTATTTAGGAAATGTTCTTTAGAGTTCCCTAAGAAACCAACTCCATACCACCATACCACTTAGTAATGATCCTCTTGTTTCTGCACCAGGAGGGTTTTTTTTGGTATTAACATAATGTTAACCATATCGTTTAGTGAATTCTTCAATATTGTACATACCCTCCTTCAGAATTAACACTACACAAATAAATACAACATTGCATAAATAGTGAATATTGAATGGTAATAGTGTTGATTGGTCTTGAAATCTTAATTTTCTTCAAATGTTGACGTTGAGAGAAGAATTGAGAGAGTTGAGAGATAAAATCCTGTCCACGTAATGAATTGATCCCAAGGTAATTTAAATTGCATTTTGTTAAATATTGAAGGTACATGTGAACGTGACGGAAAATCTCGTGTGGTTTTATTAGATGAGTCCTCGTTAGATGGTACTTTTGAATGAGGAATATCTTTTCTCTCTTTCAAGAAATTCAAAAAATGATTTAGTGTAGGAAGCTCCGAGCTTGTTTGTGGTTCCTTCCACTTATTTTGACTGGTTTCGGTGACACGATACACCATTATCTCGTTTCATACTCGAGTCTTGTGTATGTCAGCAGAAAACTAGCAACACCTTATGGATACTCATGTCGCCGGTTTCTCAATGCCGCTTTTATCCCCGAGGCTAGTGTGCTTCGTGTGCGGTTGCCGCCTCTTTCCTCTTCTCTCGTGGCTTATGAGTGGGGAGAATGAAGAGCTATCAAATTACAGTCATCAAATATAAATACAGTTTTGGATTTACACAAATCTAATGTAATAAATTTAACAACGTTTAATTTACATAACCGATCAGCTAATGAGTTTGATTCCAAATATTTTATCAGGTGTCAGTGGTAGTTCTTATCGACGGCATTGATCTGTAATTATTTCGAATAACGTAAAATTAATGATATGTTTTGAAATTCAAATTATGGACCAAATGAAATTGCCTAACGTGTGTATAGCGATTGGTGAAAGCTATTCATTTTTACTAGATGGAAAGTCGCACGAACATCTAGGCTTTGTTGGAAGTGATCGGAATTTTAATAACAATTATTATAGACTGGATTTCTGGGTGGAATAAACTAGAAATTTGGCAGCCGCTAAGACGAGCGTCGTGGCATCGTTTTTCGCTATATTCATTTATGAATTTAACTTCTCGAAATAAATCATGTTTTTAATGGAGGCAAGGAAATACGGGTATAAGGAGTAGTAGTAATGTTAATGTATGGAAGTAGTCCCCGGTTCGACCATTTCAATTTCGTTAAATCGTCGCGTATATGCGGAACTCGCGATAAATCAGCGCGTTTTGTTTTTGGGACAAAAGTAATTTCGTACGTCGACGTTATAAATCCGCATTAAACTCGCCACGTCAAAATACACTTTAAACTAACGCACTCGACTTTGTTAGACTAATAAAAATTCATCGCGTAACATTATAAATCAACTCATCAACTCCCACGCATCCTCCGGGCTGGAGTAGTGATTCATACGGCGACACTCTTTCGGGAAGGGGGAAATCCCATCCAGTTGCCAATAACGTAAACATCTCACCCTCCGGATCGTGAAAACTCGAGCGCGTTTCCACTATATTGGCTTCGGATTAGCAATAGTAATGGCGAGATTGAGCGTCGCCCGCCAATTCAATAAGCGATTTCGACCGTTTATCATAATATTCAGAACAAGTAGGTTTGGTTTCGGTTTGCAAACAGATACGGACGGGTCCTTCACGTGGACATAAGGAGGGGTTGATTCCATTGTGTTTTGTGGGGTTTGTTATTGGAATTTTTCGTTTGGCAGTCGCTGGGCACTATTAATTTTAATAAATGTGTAACTTTTGTTTGGGTAATGTTACCGATAATGTAGAAATCGTATTGTAGGTTTCAGTAAAATTTTTTACATGTTTGAGTTAAGTCTGAAGCTAGTTAAGGCTGAAATTGAATCTTTAATTGATTTCTAGGACAATTACCCCCTGGATGAAACCCCCAGACAAAAATCCCCTAATAATTATCTTCAAGACATTTGTCCTCTGGTGTAAAATACCCCTACGTCCAAGTCCCCCGTGTAAATTGCCCCCGAGCAACTTTTCCCTTCCTCAGATATTGAATAATAACAATTAATAAACGTGTCGCTTTATTAACTTTGATTAACTTCTTATACTTAAGAAAATATTAGCCACACTACATGTACTAATGACCACATTTGAATCACATTTGAACCTGGCATTGTTCAATAAATAAATCTTCGTTGTTGTGCTTCCTTACTATGAAGCTACTTGTAGAATGTGTTTCAATAGGGTATAATTTGTGTATAAAATTGAAATCTGCACACATATACGTGGGTTTTAAAAAAATTAGATTGTTGTGCTTCATTGCTGTAAGTTAGTCCTAAAGCCTTTTTCAAACCGCGGGACGAAGCTCGTGACCAACTTCAACATTGAAACATTTTCTATCTTTTGCCTTCACACTTTTTCCAAACTTGAGACTAATCTTCTTTACTGTCACGTTTAAAAAAGAATTGGATTATTATTTCACAATTAACTGTCAAATAAATCCATGTTTACTTCACTCGTTACATTAGCCTGTATCAATTTCCCTTTTGGACAGTGATTATGCCCATTTGTGATAATTTGAAGTGAAAAAAGAGGAACATTAATTAAATTATATTAAACGTAAATTATTGAAAGGATATGAAATCAAATCTGAGGAATACAGATCACAAACTCATAGCTCGTTAATTAGAAGAGCTCACAGAAGCTACAGGACTCATAAGAGTAGCAGGGATAAAGAGGTGTTTCAGTATTAAACCGTATTTTATAGTAGTGTGACCCCCTCAGATTATCGTCAATAACCTATGAAATACGGTTTAATACTGAAAAATCCTCTTTTTCCACGTGACTTATGAGTCTTGCAGCTTCTGTGGAGGGTAGATTGGAGCTCGACCACTCCGGCTGTAAGCTACTTGTAGCTTTTTTACAATGGAGTATCATTGAGTCCTTGATGCAGTTTTTGTCCCACAGGACATTCATATATGGATATTTAGCAATTATAGCAATTCAGCAAGTCTTTGCAGTTATTGTACTAACGATCTTTCTGGGGATGTTTGTTTTAAACTCCACGTTCAAAAGAGCGATAATAGAGATCAATATCCCGATTGCGGGAACGATCCCATTCCGCCCTCTCTCACACATCCAGAACACGCACGCATATCTTCTCACTTAGATAGCGGATGGCGTATCGCGTATCTAATTTCATCGGCTGGAATTAGAAGGGACATATGTTAGAGACAATGGCTCGCCGTCTCTGTGCTCAAGAACTCCGAGTGAGGGTAATGTTATACAAAAGTAATGGCGAAGAGGCAAGAATGGAGCCAGAATTCAATTTGTTCCAGCAGCAGCGGTCCGGCTACCGGGTTATTAGACTTGGATGGAGAATGAGAAAGTGGGAGAGAGAGAGAGGAGGAAAGCGCGAGGCCCCTTTGTGTTTCCAGTTCCCGTACTGTTGTTTTCACGTGTGCATTTCCTCGACTACAACGGGAATGTTATGCCTCTATCCCGTCTCAGGGCGATTCTTCCGAACCGTTTGGGCGAGTTCGAGCTTTATGTTTCTACTTTATCCTGGAGCGGGGACCCTCTTTCTCTCTCCCTCTATCTGTCGAGATTTTATAGTTGTTAGTTTTGTCTGCCATGAAAGTTTTTAAACGATTTTACGTTTCAAATCTCGACGTACGATGTAAGCGGTAGATATTTCAGGGATCGTACGGACAAGTAAATTTGGATTTCGTCCTGTGAACTGAAAATGTTGAACTAACGATTGAAAATAACCAGCTCTGTTGAAGGAAAAGAGCCAGAGTCAGTGAGTCAAATACATAAATAAATTACTGATTTTGTCGAATTTTCATGTCATTGTGTTGTGCTCTATCGTGAAGGTGTAGAAAAACAGGTGTTTTCGGTGATTCGTAATTCCGTCCCGTTGGAGTTTATTACCTGATCTTAAATACGGTCCACAAATATAAATTCGCAATTCCGTCCCGGGTCCACCGAGAGCCTCGGGCGGTGGTTCGTAATTCCGTCCCGGATAAGGGCTGTTTACCTGCTAGTAAAAATAAACAGATTGCGTATTTACAGGTCGACCACCAACGCGTTCACAAGTGCATTTTTGGCTTGGTTAGGTTGGTTAGGTTGGTTAGGTTTGGCTTTACACCCCGGACGGAATTGCGACGCAACCGTAACGCACACACTCTTCACCCCGGACGGAATTGCGACGCTACCTCCTCTATGTAGATGCGACCTTTTCGAACCCTGACTGTTTCCCCAGGTATCGGACGGAATTACGGTCCAGCCTGCCGCAGCCGGTGTTTTCTCCCGCTTTAATCGTTAGAAATACCAACTAACCGTTCATAGTTCCGTTCTTCGTTCTTCATATGATAACCGCGGTATGTCTATGCCATATTTAAATTTGTCGCCATGAAAAACCCCCATATGCCATAGTTTATGAATTTTGTGATGTTTGTCTCAATAAATATGCAAGAAAATTGAAAATAAAATAAAAACTTTGAGGCCCAGTATCTCCGTATCCATCAACTTTTGTACTAAGGTAAAATGGAGCGAATAGATATATTTTTACGTGAAGCATTTATGCTAGAATTTTATACAGATCTTTCAGGGACACACTGTATTTTCACTTGTGTCATTTTCCGCTTGCATCTTACATCAAAAGTTTAAATAGGGGGAAGTTATAGGCATTAACATTGTCTTTATTTTGAGTTGCTGATGGTTATTATTATCATTTCTATGGGATTAAAAATGCTCATGATTATTATTATTATCATTCCTATGGGACTAAAAATGTAATGGCAGTGACGGCAGATTAATTTGCCCAAATGCATTTGGTGTGTCCATAGATTGCTCATGTTTTACAAAATGTTTTTGTTTTTAAAACCTCGAAAATATTCACCAGAAGTGCATTCGTGTAATTTTCTTGAATAAATAAATTATTTTCTGTATTCGGCAGTCGTAGCACGCGCTCGTAAAACTTTCCTATCCGAAGTACATGTGATGTAATTTATGTGCTTATGAGATTGCGGATTTTGGCTAAGTACCTTGAATGTATAAGTAACCCTTATAGTTAGATTTTTATAGTTTTTCTTTATCCAAAAGTACTATTTTTTTCGCTCTAAAGTGGCGTTCTCCCGTAATCCCCTTCGTACTACTTCCGGGTGTAAGTATACTTTATTGCCCCTTGGTCAAGTTTTAAAGTGTTGCGGGTATTTTCTGGACTAATTCTACTCGCGTGAGATGCCCGGTAACCCCGCTATGTGCTAATCGCTCTTCCATTAAAAATCTAGGATGAGATTAAGATAGGACATCTTTTAACGCGGCCCTAAAGGTCTATATTACGTGCCCTAAATTATCTCGGGGGTCGTTAAAAATCGCAACAAAAAACCCGTCCCGAGTATTGTATAAATATAGGCTTCGCATTATCGGGAACGTTTAATTTAGATTAATGACGGATCCGAGTAACTTTCGTGTTAATCTTTCAAAGTCGAAGTTGAAGTCGACCGACATTAAGATAAGAACTTATAAAGTGTTGTTACGGCTATTATGTTTTTGCTTAATTTCCATTTATCCGTTCGCCGCGATGATGTGTTTTTTATCTTAATTCGGAATAAAATTTGATTAAGGGGTTAGTAAACGGGATAAGATAGGAGCGATGGCCTGGAAATGTGCCGGGATATACATCGGCGGTATGTACACGCGTAGACGAGCAAAAATTCCGATGCCATAAAGTCAAGTTGCACCCCGAGATCAGTGGCCGAAACACTCCGGCGGAACACTTTGCATATAAACAGTCCCATAATGAATCCTCTGCGACAGTAAATCTTTCCTTGGTTCCCCCTTTTCCCTAATAAGATAAGGCACCAATGGAAAATTGTGGTTTAACAAAGCTAACGGAGCACCTATTTACGAAAATACTCGAATGTATTTTACAATAACGATACGGTATGCAGCAGCCTGGCTATGAGATGAGAAAAAGTTACCCCATAAGTTCGTTTAACGCGAACAAGAATGTCCTTAACAACAAGCTCACTTGTATCTCGGAATAGAATAATACTGCGCTATCGTTTTCCGATATTCTTATTTGGAAAGTTTTTAATGGATTTATTCCTTCGCGTAGAGCGTTAGAGATATGGAATAATACATGGAACGCCCATTGGAAGTATTACTTTCCTTCACATTTATCTTGGAGAGTAAATACGTACATAAAGTTCCTTGAAAAATGGACAAAAATGTATTGAACGTTAATATAAAAGACTAGCTGCTGTTTTTACGTGTCTCTTTGTGGTACGGTACAGGTACCGTAAGAGACTTTAAACTACTAACTTTAAAATTGAATCTAGAAGGTCTAGTTTTTTCTAATGAAGACTCTAGAAATTCCTGTAGAACCTTACACCAAAAAATTTGCATCAAAATCAAATCTAGAAGGTTAACCGAAGTTTCAAATAAATTTATTTCAATTTTTAACGCTACAATGGATCTAGAATAAAACTTCCTTGTGTTTATTGAACCTTAAACTGTCATACATACATAAAATTCTTTGAAAAGTGGACAAAAATGTATTGGACGTTAATGTAAAAGACTAGCTGTTGTTTTACGTGTCTCTTTGTTGTACGGTACCGGTACCATAAGGGACTTTAAACTACTAACTTTAAAATTGAATCTAGAAGGTCTAGTTTTTTTCTATTGAAGTCTATTGAAGATTCTAGAAGTTCTTCTAGAACCTTACACCACAAAATTTGCATCAAAATCAAATCTAGAAGGTTAAGCGAAGTTTCAAATAAATCTATTTTAATTTTTAAGGCTACAATGGACCTAGAATAAAACCTCCTTGTGTTTATAGAACCTTAAACTGACAAAAGTGCCTTAAAATTATAGGAATTCTATTTTTCCGATTTTCCCAAATGGTTTCAAATGTAATCTAGTAGTGTTAGCGGTTTTATTTTGATTTTAAATACTAGAAAATCTCAGCTATGCGTAAAACACTAGATGGTTCTGTAGAGTTATGGATTGGTAGAATGACTTAAAAATCGAATTTAAGAGATTTATGCAAATTTCAAATTCTTCCACTCTTCATTAGGAGACATTAGACTTAAACATTAAGAAGTGTGAGTCAAGCTGAAGAAAAATATTGAATTTAGTTTCTATTTTGTTCTATGCGATAGTAAACTTAAAGAATCTAGAAGGAAAACTTCAGAGGTTTTTCTGAAATTTTCATCAACCAAATCTGCCTCTAAAAGAAATTTAGGTGGTTTACGGGAGTTTCAAATAATTTCATTTTTATTGTTAGTAAGAGTCCATAGCACAAATTCCAGAACTTATTGGCACAACTTCAACGTTGTTTTATAAAAAACAAACTCACAAAAGGAACCGTATGAGGATTCAAATTCTAGCCTCAAAGTTAATTAGTACTTCAGTAATACCTTACCAACTTACTTTGGGGAGTTTCATCAGAATTTGAGTTTCTATAAGTTTTTTGTAAATTTTTGAAGTCTTGCGTTGTATATGAAGAATTTAGTAACATGTCGAACTCAAATTCTGAAAAATTCAGTCCGTAGTCTAACTTCCCTACCTTTATAAAGTCAGAATATTTGTGACTGTTGAGCACTATCAAAGGTTCCATCAAAACTGGAGTTTCGATAAGCTTTCTTTGGTTTCTTAAAATTTAACATTATAGAAGCTGTTTTATGTAATATTGTAACCCCAAGTTCATATTATTAAAACAAATCCGGATACAAACCGTTAATTCCGTCCGTACTTTCATTTCTTATTTTAGTTTTTCTTTTGGTTCTTTTTTGTCTTTATTTTAATAACAATTTCAGTAAATATTTTGTGAATTCAGCGTTGCAAGTCTCATTACATGTTACCAAACTAAGCCCGAGAACGACGTTTGACAATCTTTAAATCTGCTTGAAACTGTACAGGCTACTACAGCTACTGTACAAGAATTAAGTACAAGAATTAAGTACAATAATTAAGAGGATTATGAATCCAGACACCCAGACGTCTACGTTTCAAAGAAAGTTACAATAATATTTTTGTTCTTTTCGTAACAAAGGGTACATATTGCACGATCACTTAGATTCTGAGACTTAAGTGCATCTAACACTGCTTCAAATAAAAATAATTCAATATCGGTCGGGTTTCGAAATTTTGCATAAACATCAGTTAAAAAAACACCAATGAAAATTGAAGTATGTAAAATATGGCGGAACGTTGTAAAACCGCCGTACTCTGCTAATAAAAATTTAATTGATGTTGGAAAATTTTTTGCGCGGCGTTCGGAGCTTTCCATGGCCCCCGGAAAACCGCGCGTCGAACATCATTTTCTCTCCTATCGGGCAACAAAAACATTTCCCAGATTTAAAACAAACAATCCCCGGAGAGAACAAGAAAAAAGGAACCTTTAGCGATTTTAGAAACATGATTTATTCATTTTCGTTCGTCGATTTCTCACAAGAAAATTTGTTTTCCTAAGTCCATAAAGGAACGCTTACATATTTACGTGTTATTGAACAAATCCGAGAGTCGACTCGACTTTTTCCGCGACCCTCTTCTTTTCGCCGAGGATGCAGAGAGCGCTCGAAGGAATAAAGTACTTGCACTTCGCGTTCTGACAAAAAATGAACTACTACTATTCGAATTGTGATCGTTCGTAGTCGCAATATCTTACAGTGTTCCAAAGAAAACACTGAAAACTCAAAAATGACGTAAGAGTTTTCCTTTCCTCCCCACTAAACCAGCCACTCTCCGTTCCCTGGAAACTTCGTCACTTCGAAAGTAATTAACTGATAAAACTCCATACAAACACACACGCTCCGAGTCGCATTTTCATCACCGACTGCACCTTCATAAGTGAATTTTTTGTTTCGAGGGAAGCTCGACGCTCGTAAAACTATCAGCCGTAAAACTACCCCCGCGAAGGAACCGTCGATAAGAGAACCCCTCTTATTATATTAACTTTCAACTCGTTAAAATGATTTATGTGCTTCACAATAAAAAATTCGACGTGAAAGGACAACGTAGAAGGATCTGGTTTGAGATTAGAGTTTAGGATTTCCAAGAAATTGGAAGCTTTATGGCCGAAGTTGGAGGTGGATTAATCGAGTTGCAAAAAAGGGTTGGCGGGTAATGAAAGGTTGTCATACTTTGTTTACGGTATTTCGCAAAATAGAAATAAAGCTCCGAAAAGTTTTTAATCTGAAATTAATACATATTTATAAAACCGTAGCTAGGGAAGATTTTTCTACATCTGAGGGTGTGATATATAATTAACCAGGTATAGAAATTTCCTTTAATAATCTAATCTAATAATCTAATTTAATAATTTAATATTTAATATTTAATAATTTAATTTAATATTTAATATTTAATTTAATAATCTAATTTAATAATCTAATAATTAATAATCTATAACTTAATTTAACCCTCAAATAGGATTACCTGGGTTATTCGATATTTACCCTCTAAGGGTTGAAATACGATTTAATGAGCTTTTTGCAACTCTTCGTTTCAGAGTTAAAACCGGTGGAAATATGATATATTTACTCCAATGTTTCTTTGGATTTGAAGAAGAGATATTTGCCCAAAAATCGCCACCTCGGTAACAGTTGTCAGGGTTTTTTTAAAATTTTACTTCCAACGTTTGAAACGTGATTTTTTCGATATTTCTATAACGTGATGAGATGTAGAAATAATTCTTGCTTTACTACTTGCTACTACTTAGTCGAGTTCTCTAGAATAGTAGTGTGAGAAAGTGAAAGAACGAATTTCATCAACAAAATTTTTGAGAATTCACATAATATTTTCATAAGTGTTTCACATAGTGAAAAAGTCTTCGAACTGTATGTTACTTATTTTCCGTTTTTAAAAGAATCTAACATGCGCGTTTACCACGTTGCTTCAAGCCTGATCCAATTTGAGACAAGGGATATTTTTTGGCCGCCATTTTGACCAGGAAATATTCGAACGCATATTACAAGTATGCTGTTACCAAAAGGCGATTAGTTTTAAATGTATGACTGGTACACGACATACGTATTTGAGAGATAAGCCAGATATCTAAACGCTCTACATATAAAAATATATTAACGTTTCGATCGTATTGTAAAGACCCATCCCGTAAGCTGATCGACTGGGTGTTGTATTAAACCCAGGACGACCGCAATGTAGTAGGAAAAAAGACATCAGCTGCCCTTTCCATACACACACTCACTCCTCTAGTCCCTTTTGTTTCCTATATATCCCGTGTGCCATAACGGCCGATCGTTGAATATATCTCCCGATAGCACAGCCGATATTTGTATGCTCACGCCCGTTGTTCGCCTGCACAGGTTTTATTGCCCCTGACTAAGCAGGACTCTCCTCGCCATCCTGCTATGCTTAAGACACGGAGAACGGCGTAAACACGAGAGTAGAACCTGTCGCGCGCTTTAATATTACGTCCTCTCCCATTCATGCGTCCGCATGTATGAACTCCTTTTATTTTAACGCGCGTTTAAAGTATATTCACGGCTCTGTTTTACGTTGCAGGTTCGCCGAACATCCTGTGTGTGCGCGCTGCTAGTTGAACTGGTTTCTGAGGTCGGACCATGTTGCATGTCGCTGGATGTATCGTCTTCCTGGCAGCGGGGGTCTACTCTTTTTCCGAAGGTAAGATAAACTAATTTTAATTACCACTTCATACATATGTATGTTCTGTACGAGGGCGATGGAAAGTTGATGCGATTTCTAGGTGAAACTGATAGAAAGGTACGCTTAAAGATCTTTAGGGATCTTGCGTGAAGTTTCCAGCGAGTATAGCGTAAGTTTCCTTTTGGGTTTTCAATGTTTCTAAGCGAACTGCTTTTTCAATAAGAAAGCGGTTGATGTGAATAATTTCATGTTCATCAACTTCTCCTTTCCCTAAGATACAAACGTATTTCAAATTAAAATTGGTCAGCATAGGAGTACCATTTTAAAAGAGTATCGATTAGTCCAGGCGATCTAACTTTAATTGTGTCAAAAGCCCTATCAGTCAAAAGTCTTAAGGTCCGGTTATTTTTCAATGTAGTCAGTGTTAAAGATATCGCTTATGATGATCTCATCACGTCAATTTGTGAAGGATTCAAATCATTATATCGAAATTAAATGACATATTCGATTTGCGGATCTATATAGGACACTGAATGAAAGCTTGTTCCTGGATTTTTTACTCCGTCGATCAAACCTGGGCGCAAATATGTTTTCGACCCTCAAGATTCCGAATTTGTAGGTTTCAATGGGTGCAACCCCCCGCATGGAGTTGAAATTCGCAAAAAACCCGACAATTTTTTTTTAGTTTTTCCCGATTTCCTCAGAAACTAAAAAAAAATATCAAAAAAGTAATTTGACTAGCGTGTTCCTCGTGCAAAAATGCGTCGATTTCATGATAGTGCTGATCAAAATTGAACAAATTTTTGTCAACTTATCGACGAGTTTTAATATTTTATAAAACCAAGGGTAGGAAGCGTATATATAGATATATTCCGGCGGTAAGGGGCAAGTCACAGTTGCCGTGCGTCTACTGCACGTGTACACATCGAAACCAACATATAAACATTCCTTCGAATTTTGGAAATAGTTTTTAACAGTTCAGTTTAACAAGATTCTACTATAGATACTAAAAAATACCGTTTTTGATATTAAATAAAGAGTTATTTTAGGTGATTTGAAGATTTTTTTGACTCCTTAAAGTTTGATTATTTTACAATTTGGTTACTGTTACTAAAAAAAATCCCTAAAAAATTTCAATTACACTGAATTTTAAACATTTTACAGCCGAAAGAAGTTTAGTACCGTCTCTTTTAAACTCGAAAAAAAATCACGTAGCCCTCACATAGCAGTAACTATACTTCTCTACGATTATTGCAGCAACTAAAAAATAAAAGATGAAGCCTCCATTCAGTGGCCTATATAAGGACCGCTCAAAGAGCGTTAATCTGGAAATCTATTGAATCACTTTATCTGCCACTAAAGGACTGGGCTTTGTTGAGATTCAATGATTTTGTGCCAGATCACCTACAATGAATAAATGAATGAATTAATAGACGCTTTATTGTCATTAATACAAAAGTACAACCCAAAAACAAAACTTTGATTTTTCAGTGATTCGCTCCAACGTTTTTCCACGCATTCACCTTTCATCTCATTTTAAATAAATTTCATTAACCATTGATGTATACATGCTAATTTTGTTACGAACGAAATTCATAATTTTGTTTTCTGTCGAATTTTAATAAAATTTATCCTTGCGCGGTTTTTCGACAAATGATGCTTGCACATTAACCTTCTGTTGACTCTTGGGAAACGTGCCCGATATGAAATTTAACAATTTATCCGTCTGCATGCCGATCACCTACCATTAGCATCCATGCTGCGAGGCGGTAGAACGGTGATTCGTAATTCCGTCCCGTTGGAGTTTATTACCTGATCTTAAATACGGTCCACAAATATAAATTCGCAATTCCGTCCCGGGTCCACCGAGAGCCTCGGGCGGTGGTTCGTAATTCCGTCCCGGATAAGGGCTGTTTACCTGCTAGTAAAAATAACCAGATTGCGTATTTACAGGTCGACCACCAACGCGTTCACAAGTGCATTTTTGGCTTGGTTAGGTTGGTTAGGTTGGTTAGGTTTGGCTTTACACCCCGGACGGAATTGCGACGCAACCGTAACGCACACACTCTTCACCCCGGACGGAATTGCGACGCTACCTCCTCTATGTAGATGCGACCTTTTCGAACCCTGACTGTTTCCCCAAGTATCGGACGGAATTACGGTCCAGCCCGGTAGAACGCCGTACTAAAAGCTCATGAATCTCCACCGGAGTCGTGAATCATAACTTTTATAGTTCCTCGTCTCTCTTCTCATTGTTCTCTCGGGTACGTTGTGCACTTCCTGAACGAGCTCCAGATAACCATCTAGAGAGGAGGTTTATATACACTTACGTACACGTATATCACTAGAGAGTCAGTCCGTGTTCCTAGACTAGTTTCTACGAATGTCCACTATCACGCGCTTTTCTGTTCGTGATACTTGTAATTAGAGGTCAGTTACCAGTTGTGTTAGACGTTTAACGACCGGACTGTATCGGGGAAACGGCAATCTAATCGAAAGCCGTACAAGAACGAGAACACAAATTGGAAATCGCTTGGGAAATTGCCGAAATATGCATTAACCGACGACGATATCGTTAAATTTTAGACAATTATTGGCTGCAATTTCTATGCAATGACGCACATTCTTCTTTTCTAATTTAATAACATTTACTTCGCAGTTTAACTAATATCCTTATGACTGCAATATAATTTCTTATGCAATAGCAACATTTTTTGCATTCCCTCATAAAGGTACGAGGGTGGGATGAAAAGTTTCCGGCCTGACGAAGACTAACAGGTCTACTTTTGTGATGGCGTCCTGTAATACCATTCCTATCTAGCTTATACATCAAGTTTAGGTCGATTTTAGTATAAGTTCGATGCGACACTGAAGGAAACCTCTAGATGGTTTGTTGTAAACATGGAAAAATCGGAAAAGCATGCGGTCGTAAAGTACTTTCATTTGAAAGGGTTTACACCAGCTCAATTTAAAGATGAAGATGCAAGACTCTTCTCCATCATATTCCACTATAAAACACTGGGTTTATGGATTTAAGAAAGGTCGCACGAGCACCTCTGACGGTCACAACTCCAGGAATAACTGAGAAAATCCATAAAATAATGTTGGAGGACCGCAGATTGAAAGTATATGAGATGGCTAAGACTACCAGGATATCAAATGAACGTGTAAGAAAATTTTACATAACCATTTGGGCATGCATAAGCTCTGTGCGAATTTTCCACTGTATAAGTGTAACCCAAGCGAATTTTTGGCTCGATTTGTAACCGTTGATGAAATTTGGGTCCACCGTTACATTCCTGAAAATAAAAAACAGTCAAAACGGTAGATTCGACCGGGTGAACCAATCCCAAAAAAGGAAAAAACAATTTTATCGGCGAGAAAGGTTATGGCTACTATTTTTTGGGATGCATAAGGGATAATCCTCATTGATTACCTTGAAAAGGGTAAGACTATCACTGCTCAATACTACGCAGAGTTATTGCGACGTTTGAAGAAGGAGGTGCAGAATAAACGACCTCATCTGGCGAAGAAAAAATCTTGTTTCAACACGATAACGCGCCCACGTGTTCACCAATCATTGCGCAGGCTAAAATTCAGGAATTGAAATTCGAATTGATGCGGCATCCTCCCTGTTCTACAGATTTAGCCCCTAGTCACTATCATCTGTGCCCTAACCTCAAAAACTGTCTCGGTGGTAATAGATTTGGAAGCAACGAGGAAGTAATCGATGCTGTAAATCAGTATTTTGAGAAGCTTGCTGAATCGATGTATAAAGATGGCATTACTAAATTAGAGCACCGTTATGAAAAGTGTATTAGTCTTGATGGAAATTATGTTGAAAAATGAAACAAAACAAATCCGAAAAGAGTGTTTTTCTTGGTTAGGCCGGAAACTTTTCAACCCACCCTCGTATTACAGGAATTTATTTATGAATAGGTCAATAAATTTAATTTCTTACACAATAAGAAGTTACGTTTAACTTACTTAAGGAAGGGTAAATAATGCAGGAAGGATGAAACCTAAAAGTCAATCAGGAGGTGTCTTAAAATTTCCCTTACTATACAAATTTAACTGGACTTAAGTTCAATTAACTGAAAATAATTTCTTCCGACTTGAATTGACACGATGATTCGTAAAGCAACTTATACAGATTGTTGGGGAAACTTGTGGCAAAAATTTAAGGGTTTATTTCTTGGACAATTCTAAGAATATTTTGTTGTTTGATGATTTTTGACAAACCGCTTCATTTCGAAAATACAGGGTGGAAAAAATATTCTTAAAATAGTCCAAGGAATAACTCCTTAAATTTCTGCCGCATGTTTACCGTATTGCGACAAGAGCAACTCAAAAGTGTGCATCACACTAAATATGAGTAGTTTGATTAGCAAAGCTGCTTGCATAAACTTGCTGCATTTAAACTCTTAAAGCAATCAAGAAGAACGATTGTTGCCAGTTCATATTTATTGAAACGTGATTTGTCTTTAAGCTGCACCTATGTTTTATTTTTATAATTACTTATATTTCATTTGCTTCCGGCGTTTCGCTAGGAGTGGAAGTTTCCGGCATACCTGAAGAAGCTCGGGTGTGGTGAAAGATGGAAAGCTCGAGTAAATTTTTCGAAAAGTATTTCCTATTTCCGCTCGCGTCGAAGCCGAATACAAGCAAACAATCGAAAGCAGTAGTACATACTATGAGATATCGATTCGCATCCGAGGCCCGGAACAGCGGCTCCAGTGTTCACTCTCGACAAAAAGTTTTTGACCGTGTTTGTTCAAGATTTGCCCAGCTTTCCAGCTTTAATATGGAAATTGAAATTTTGTTTGCTTTGAAAGTATTCTTATGCTAAATTCGCCCCGGCGCGAAAAAAGGCCGCACGGCTCGAGATTTAAATATATTGTCTATTGAAATTAAAAAAGGTGGCCCGACAAATCTCCAATCTGAGCCATGCCCTTGTTTGCTCTGCAAATTGTTTCCCGAGTGCCTTTTAAAATATTCCCGTCTCCCCGCTGAAACATCGGTGATCGTTCGGATCCGACTCGTATGTTAGCAGGAATCTCGCGTCATTAATACAACCGAAATTAACACAGGGCGGCGTACAAATCGTAGTGGGGGAAATCGGGCCGACAAATCTGTACTTACCTGTTGTTGGGAAGACGAAATTTATCGGTTCCGATTGCGTACAACTACCGCAATCCGAGAAATATTACGAGTATTAACCCCCATTATCTTCCCTTTATTAAGAGAAATAAGGGCGGCGTAATGCCGCATGATAAATGCCTACGAAAAGGGGTGTATAAAATATGAAGAATTTCGAATATTTCCGACCTTACGGAAAGGTCACGCGATTTTGCGGTCTCAAATTTTGATTAAGTTCCTGGGACACGACGCCGCATCATTAATACTCGCTGGAAGCAACTGCATTACACCTTGCTACAAAAGAGAATTGAAATAGTTTCTTTTTACCTCCGCGGGGTTTTTCGTTCTTTCGGGGGTGGCGATGCGTGAAACTTTTGAAAAATCTGTTTTACCCAGGTCTTTGAAAATCTTTACTCGGAACTTCATTCCATTTAATTTAGTGAAAATTGCACGGATTCTTACATTTCAATGCATACCGTCACCAAAGAAAGCTAAGCAATATGTTGTCCATGTGAAATTAAGTTGTCATTGTCATTTTCACGTCATTCTGATATATCACCTCTTTCCTTTACGTACCCTCGAGATGATAGGGGTGTTTCACCCCCACATGGAAAATGGCCTGGAACATTGCGCCATGTTTCGCACTTTTCTCCAAACGTATACGAAAATCCAAGATAGCCAAGTTGTAGGTTTTGTTATCCTCTTTCAAAAACCGCTTGAAAAATTAAAATTGGCCCGTCTCAGTTAATACATCGAACTTTGCAAGATTTCGGTGTATCTTGTTAATAATGTAATTGTGCAAAAACTATTCATCCGACAGCATCCAACTTTTCCATGCTTAAAGTAGACATAATAATCTGACACTTCGAGCAAAATTAGGTGTTCCGCTTTAAACTGGGCAATGCTATGAATTTTTGAAAAAAGGTCCAATTTAACGGGTTTTCTAAGTTTTCTCGGTGAAAAATGCGTCTAAATTCTTGCCATGCGCCATAAATTCTCCTTTTAGAAACGCTTATTTTGAAGTTCTTTTAATTCTCTACAAATCTTCTTTGCAACGTTTTGCATTTCCGTCAATAATTTTCACGCTATGGTGGAAAAACGGAAAAAAAACCTATTTTTTTAAATTTTTATTGTTAAAAAATCGCAAAAGCTCCGATTTGTCCAGATTTTGGGTTATCTTTGTTTGGGTTTGGGTTATTTTGCGTAGTTATTTGGGGTTGGTATCATTATTTAATAATTTATCATCTTTGATCCATTTTAAACAATGTTTTTTGGCCCGTGTGCTATTAAATTTTATCTATTAAAACTGCTTTTCTTCTCTCTATAAACTGGGCCACCAAGTTTAAACAGTCTGTCTAAATTTTATAATAATTCAAATTTATAACATGGTAATAATTAATTGATTGTAGAAATGTCACGTCTGATTACTAATTCTACAGTTAATTTTGAGAGCTTGTAGATAATGAGTAACGACAGATATATATCTGTCATTACTTATCTTACCAATAAACACAATTGGTCATGTACAAAATAAAAATTGACGGAATTCTGTCATACTCATTCATTCTGTATCATTCTGCCATGATACATATATGATTAACGTGAGAAACTAATGAAACCGAAATTTCGGTAAGACCTAACCGCACCAAATGAAATTGAAAACTTTCTAAACTAAAGTTCGAGGTAATAGAGCGCTGTAATAAATGATTAAATTGGAATTAGAACTGGAGCTTAACAATTTCAGGTAATTGAAATTCGATAGTCTCGAAAAACTTTCAGATCGTTAGCCTATTATTACAAATATAGATAATTAATCTGATAAGCTGGGTGTACCTAACAAAACACAAACGTTTCATTAATTTTTTCCCAATAAATATTTCATTCAGGCACTTTGCAGGTGGCACAGGACGTTAATTTTTTGGGAGTCGTTTGCAGTCATTTAAATTCAAAAAAATTGCGTTGTCCACCATGCATTTTAAAAATTTCGCATGCAACACTTTTGTCAATAAGCCTGCTAATGACCGAACAGGTGTCAATTCGCAAAGTTTTTTCATGCAAGCTCATGAGCATTGTACGTGCGTAAACATATTTATTGCAATCGATCGTTGTACTGATTAATTTCAGATTTTTTTAAAGATTTTTAGATGCGTGTGTGAATAACTTAAAAAAAGACCAATAGAAGGATATAATAGGATTGTTAATAACAAAAATGGTAGTGTTTATTTCCTTTTAGATAATTTACAAGTTATCGTACAGGGTATGTTAATTATTGCTCCTAAATCTATTACATACTTACAAAAAAATTCATTCATTTTGTTTAAAATGTATAGGTATAAAAATAATTATTGAACAATTTCACTAGAATGAAAACAATATAAATACATTCAGGATATTATAAAAATTCATTTATCCACTATATACTGTTTGAACAAAAAATATTTTAACTTCATTTGAATCTTTGAATATTTACACGAATAAATCCTCTATTGGTGGTTTATTATAGTTCTCATTTTGTCTTGTTGTAACAGTATGGAATTGCATCTTTAAAATAAAGCTATTTTTACTTTTATAAACCTGAAAACACATTTCTAATAGTAATGATAATGTTAGAACTTCAAAGGTGGAAAAATATTTTTACAAGAGAGTGTTCTGAACATGATACTACAACTACACAGGAAATCTCACCCACATGAGATAAGTCTATCTCTCTCTTGCCTTTGGCGTCACTCGTTAACAAACTCTGTATAGAATTCTATAATTGAACATTGTTATATATATATTTTTTACAACAGTATGCAGTAGTGGGGGTTTTAAGTAAGAACAGCGAAAAAGTAAAGATTTTTCGGGTAATTTGGACTCCCAAAATGGATTCTCAACTATATAAAACAAATAAAAAGTGTGAAATCAATTAACTGAAATGGGTTTCTTGCAAAATTTTTTAGAATAATCTTTAAATAAATCTGCTACCATATAATTAATAAGTAAAACAAATTTTTAATTGTAAATAAAAAACCACAGTCCAAAAAGTTATGACCTGGTGCATAAACATAATTCAAATGTGTTCCTTATTTTATTAAAAAATCCAAAAATTTGCTACATATACTGAGTATTTTTAAATGGTTTAATATTATCGATAATTTTCTGCAGCAATTTTACTTCTATGTTAACATTTATCTCTGTTTTCTTTAGCAAGAAGGATTAAAGTGGTGAACAAATCTTAACATTTTCACACTCTTTATAGTATACGGATATCTTATTTTTCGCTTTATATATTAAATACTTTATTATTTACTACCGTTTATTGTTCGTTTTCTACAAAGCAAAACTATGGACAATGATATTGATGTCATCAGTACAAATATCATTTCAAGCCCTATTATTTTAATAGCGATTTTAAACCAACATTAATTCATAAAGTACCGCCTTGTATGCGTATAAAACAGTTATAAATTAACGCTACTATAATATTACATACTAGTTATTAATAAAATCTACTCTAAATCAGCTCATTTCCTCGTATAGAAACTTGGAAATATTTTTCTTTTTTAGTTTTTTACGATTGGAACTAAAAAACATATCTTGACACGGTATATACTTTCTGGAGATTGTAAAACATACATTTTTTTTCTCGTTGAAAGTTTTTATTTTTCTAAATTTAGCACAAAAAAGCGTATGTATGTAATAAAGTCACTCGTGACTATAAAAAATTTCGTCGACATGATAAGTCCTCACCTACTTGTTTTTTTATTTTTTCTTGATCTGTTGGCTAACATCAAAGTTTTCTCTATTCACACAAAAAAAGCTAAAATTACATTTTAACGTTTTGTAGTGAATAAATAGTACTTGACTATACAATGAAACACTGCGCCACAACTCATCCATCAACATTAATTTGACACTTTCCAGCCTTTATTAAAGTAAAAATTACATTTTCAGAACGTTTCGATTTAAAAATTGTAATCTTGAACATTAATTTCCACTTATCGCCTCATAGTACAAATCACCCTCTAATTATCAATTTGTTTATCCATTCCTCCGATTACCTTTTTATCTATTTAATGACCACGTAATTAAATTGAGAAATTTTACACCGCGATGGTGTACATCAACTAACTGTCAAGATGAAGACAATTTGATAGGTACGAAAGTTGACGTATAAGATGTCTATCGCCTTATGAGTATGACAACATTTCAAGTAGAAATTTGAATAAAACCGTCGTTAGCCCGCAGATAAATACAATTGGACGCATTCTTCTGAATAACAGGATGAGTTGGATCTCCCAAGGAAACTGTAATGGGAGTTGGCATCCCAGATTTGTTGTCGGCTTGAAAACACGGTCACAGTTAGATATAAAAAAAAGTATGCATTTCATTAAACCCATAATAACAGACCTTTATTTGAATTTATAATTATTTTATATGATTACAAGTAGTAGACCAAATTTGGCTTATTGTTATTGTTACAATTATTCCTAGTGTTTTGTAATAGCAAAACAACATTATAATAACGTATATTCTGTACTTAGACAAAATTGAGTTAATACTAAGATAAATTGTTTGTGACCATTCCATCGTAGTTATTACCTATTCTAAAAATGTTTTCAATCTACATACATAATCATGTTTAATTTTTGATCTAATACATAGGAAAAGGAGTAAATATGTACCTATATTCATAGGTATTCATGATAATGCGGCGGTAGACAATACATATGATGGAAATAATGGGCATAACAGCAAATAATTTGGTAAAAAGGTAAAACCCAGTGATTCTAAATACGAAACAACACCTAGAGATCGTTAATCGGTAATGCAAATGTCACATGTCTTCTGTAGTTTGATTACTTCATTAGGGTCACTCTAATTTTTTTCCATTGCAACATTCATATTTTCTGAAAGCCAGCAATAGGCAGAAAACGCCCTTCGAACAGGCTGCATAGTACTGATGAAGACCAAAAGTCAGCAACATGTGTCTACCATTGCCTCTTTTTCATTATTTGCGGTTGTGCCAGTAATTTTCATTATTAACATATATACAAATTTTCTTTTGCCTAAGTTTCGACACTAAGTAAGTAAGTTTTCAAATTTGATGTAAATTTATTTGCTGGTAATAATTTAAGTACGTTTAGCAACGAATTACATACCGTACAAGAATTAGAAGAAAAGGAATATCGAAATAAGGATGGGCTGTGGCGTGGTGTTGTTAGTTGCTACAAGTCTTGAACAAATCTTTATGTTGCACCTCTTCTAGGACTAAATTTTACACATACACTTAGAGGTTGGTTTTCCATTGGGTTTCTGAGTATTGAGTTTACTTGTGCAATTTTCCTCATTTAAGCTAACCCAAAATCAAGCTATGGAAATATCACCACAATAGCATTTGTATGGTTTAATTGAAGTTATTCTTACAATATGTGTGATTATAGCTCGCAATTTGTTTGAGTAGTGGCTATCTGGGCTTTTTCAGGGCTAAAAGGGAGATATATTGATGTGTGGTCATCGTGGGCCATACAAGTCAATTGTATAGAGTAAAAGTAGTAGGGCTTTGGGAATCTCTATACAACGATTTCATGGTATATTCAAGTAATAAACTAATCGACCTAAAATCCAACCAATTATGCTGTTTTTTTCCCTAATGTTTGGGAAATAGCCCGTTTTCAAACAGATATTAATTATATGAGTAATTTACATTCATAATACAGCATAACTCAACTTAACCACTTCGAGATCCGATCCTCTTGCGTTTGATTTAATAAGCTTTATATTTTTTCATATTTTGTTCTAATAGGTCATTTTTAAAAAGAAACTCTACTGATTGAATTTTCTCACATGTTCAGTGTTTTCCCAAAGAAAAGATCATCATTTTTCTTTCAGGGTTTCTTTATAACTTCTTTATTTTTGCATTAGTTTTATTAAATTTTTATTTATGTTTATCCACATACAGCACAACTGAAATGATATTCTTTTTGGAATTGTATTTATTTTGGCCACCTTGTAATCTTCAATCTTTTTAAATTTCCGATTTTCTTTTGAGTTGTTTGTAATGATTATACGGCACGTTTCGAGCCGAAAATTTTAATAAACGTGTGCCTTTCCCAGGGAACTCACGAATCTAATTAATACAGTTATACTAACAAAATGCACGTTATACACAACTGGGAAGGTTTCGTTTTTATTTTCTCACATTCAGCGTTTTATTCAATTATCACCGTCGCCTTAACAGATTTCTTTCACCGCAACGGAACCTATATTTAGAAACTCGAAATTATTTTATAATCTCGCTTAAGTAACTATCATTAAGGGATTCTTTCGTTGGCAGCCGCCGTCTAATTTTAGTGGAGCTCCCCTTGACCTTTCCGTTCCACAAAGAGTTTCCGGACCCGCAATTAAAACGTCATCAGACCTTCCCCAAACTCGACGTAATTTTTTAATAACCGACATCACTTATGATTTATTTGGAAGGCTGATTCGGTCCTTGGCGTATTTTTTTTGTTCTCGTTTCGGTGAGTAACACTTCGGGTTGCGGTGATATCCATCGGGAGAAAATGAATTTTTCCTCACGCAACCACCCGGTTCGTTACCTTCGAAAAGATGAATTATATTTAATAAACAAGGGGCTGTAATTCAAAAGCGACGCGCGCTAATGGCGAATGCAAGAAAGTTGCGATAAATGTCAAAAGGGTCGAAAGTGAAAAGCGAACGTAATTTAGGGGCTGGGGAACTGAAGGAAAAACAACTTCGATGTCGAACGTCGTCTCCGGCTACCATTACCCAATTAACTAAGATGTAATAACGTGTGTTTGGCCAAGTTAACGTCGACGCCTTATTTATCATTCCCTGGATGCGGCGCACCGAAGAGAATTTATTACATGTATCTTCATGGAAAATTTAATATAAAAACGCACGCGAGCCCCATGACGGTGGGAGCCTCAGGAGGAATTATCCGTAGTTTCGTAGTTTAAGACAACGTTTAAATATTCATTGCGGGATGAATTCAAATTAAAACTAATGATCCGATGGTTGGAGGGTATATGTACACAACTTATCCTCTAGTATTTGTAGTAAATTTTGTTGATTTATTCGATACAGTAATTGGATATGATTATGGAGGGAGTGATAAATTGAGTATTAGTAACGGGTTTTACATTTATTATCGGAACAGCAGATATACCACGGTATTAGGCTTGTCGAATGTGGTACATCAAAAACGAAAAATTTTAGTTTTTTTGGGGTTTCATCAGGACTTTTGTGTCTGTTTTTCCAAATTTTTGTCTTGCAATTTCCAAGTTAGAAGGAGATCTCGAATTTCTGATTTGGATGTCGTGTAATTTTTTCAAAAAGACGCTGGACAAATCCCATGGAAGTTGAATTTCTACCATGGCCGAAGAATTGGATACTTCATACTCTATGAGCTCTAATTTTGGTTTGAATGGCACGGATACCTCCCATATTCTATTGAGGGAAAATTGCTTGAGTCAGATTAACATCATGGATATTGTGACACATTTCTACAGCTAGTTTAGCAGTCGCCTACACCATTTCAATAGGTGTACTTCTTCACTTATAATACCAGTTTTTTCAATAACTTCAAGTCATTTATTTTATGTTTTCATCATTTTGTGCCCATACGACTTGATCATCTGGGAAACTAAGATGCATTTTTGAGAGGTATGCCCTTATTCTTACATTGCTGCTTTCATTTTTCTGTATCTTTAACATATTGAGTGCTATGCCACACTCTTGTTTAAGGCCTCGTTGGATGTGAATCCGTTGGACGTTTTGGTGCTAGTTTTCACTTTTACATGGCAGTCTCTCTATGTTTCCTTATTAAAATTACATTTCTTCTAAGCCTTCTTTGACTCTACGAACAAGAGTTGTACTTACTGATGGAAAACTGATGCTTTTTTCAGTGAGCTTGGTGCTAAGGTGCTTGGTGCAGCCATACATAGCAGCCAACAAATATAAAATCGCGCGTTTCGCCCAATGTTCCAGGCCATTTTTCGCACTTTTCTCCAAAGGTATATAAAAATCGAAGATAGCCAAGTTGTGGATTTTGACGACCTCTTTCAAAAACGTTTGAAAATTAAAATCGGCCCATCTCGGTTAATACGCCGAATTTTTGCAAGATTTTGGTGTATATTGTTAATAACGTAATTGTGCAAAAAACTTTTCATCAACCAGCATCCAACTTTTGCATGCTTAAAGTAGACATAGTAACCTGAGATTTCACGTAAAATTAGCGCTTCAGCTTTAAACTGGGCATAGTTGTGAATTTTTGAAATAGGGTCCATTTTAACGGTTTTTCCAAGTTTTCTCGGTAAAAAATGCTCCGATCGCCTTCTAGAAACGCTCATTTTGAAGGTCTCTTAATTCTCTACAAAACGTATTGCATTTCGATCAATAATTTTCACGCTATAGTGAAAAAACGGAAAAACCACCTATTTCTTAAATTTCTATTTTAAAATAAACGCCAATGCTCAGATTTATCTAGATTCTGGGTTTTTATCGTCTTTGATCCATTTTTAACAAAGTTTCTTGGTCCGTCTGCTGTTAAGTTTTATCTACCAAACCACTTTTATTTACTACGGTATCTTAGCGCTTCTAGTGCTGCTTCTATCCAGTACTGTTTAATGCATTCGTGGTGTTCTGTATCGTTATTAAATCTGGTCTAAGCTCTGTAGGTTATGTCGTGGTGCTATGTTTTCATAAGATTGCCTTTGTCCTTAATGACGTTCGTGACTCGATTTTTGGATTTTACTTTACTTAAGTCACTGCCGCTTGTTGCGTTTCAGTATATCCTGACATCTTTAAACCTTTTATTAGACTGGTAAGCCAGATGGAGGTATGATCTCCATACCGATGATACCACCAAAGAAAATGAAAATTGCGTTTCAATTTTCTGCGAGTTTAAAAAAAATTGGATAGAGGTATATTTTTGATACAGCACATGATGCTGATTTTTTTTTGTTTTTTAAGAGTATTGTGGACATTGAAATTTCACTAAATTTGGAAATATGAACCCAAAATTGATGTCATTTACTGTCAAGAGCTCAGCCAACAAAAATTTAATTGTGGCATATCATGTGATCGTTTACCAATAAAGTAAAATCAGAGGGAAATTTTCATCTGCCACGCTCTTCATATCATAATTCCAGTCTCTTTTGAAATCCCTTTGAATTACTCGAGTAACTTATGTAAGTCAATCGTGACGTTCTATGTCTCTTGTATCGACTATCCTATTGTCTTATACATACCGTGCCTGATTAATAATGAACCGGCAAATCTCGTATTTTTAAACCTTCAATTACTCGATTCGACACGATGTTAAATTATTAGGTACACGGAGAGAGAACGAAATAACAGAGTCAGCATTTCCATAATCAGTTTAATTCAGAAACAGAAATACTACAATCATACGAAAACTCCTGCAAGGGATAATGTAATACGATTTTTCTATGAATTTTTCATCAAGGACGCATTACTTTTATGTCGGTAGCCCTGCTATTAGGGGCCGTACTTAAGCTCCCCCCCCCAGGGCGTACCGGAAAAACCCGATGTATCTATATAGATATATTTTTTTATACAGATAGACAGATAGATATAAATTCTGGTTCGACTCGTCATGTTCGTTATCAATCTAATAGATCGCCCTGGAATAGCTTTCGTGGAAATAGAGAAATTAAAAGGCTATCTCCCGAATTAGGAAAATAAAAGGTCGCCCTACGTAAACCAGATCTAATTCCCGTTTTCCAGATTTAATAACAACCCCCGGCAAATTATTAAACGATTACGATTTCCAAGTTTGATTGTCAGCAAGCACACAATGCTTTCGCTAGTAATCCAGGTCATAATGATCCAGATTAACTTAATGTCCTTTGTTCCTTCGGAGCTTATGCACGAAAATGTTTTGACTCTAATAAATCCGGCTTCGTAATCACACCCACCACATCTCCTTCCTATTCCTTCGATAAGCCTCAACTTTGATGTCTTTATATTAGAAACTAGCGCCGACAACAGTGACAGGCGCGGTGATTTATTTCGTTCGTAATCAACGTTTTTCTGTTTTAATTAGCGACGGGACCGGCTAGAAAACAATCTGGCGATACATACGAGTACGTAACGTTTTATTTTTCGGCTGGTCTGACGGATCTTTCGGACGTGGCCAGCGGGGGGTCCATTTATCATTATTTTTCTTCGAGCTGTAAAAATTTAGATAAAAGCTACGCCAACCCGGGAATTAGTCTTTGATTAATGTGTAACGATACTTTGCATGGGTCGGGTGTCAATCGAGCATATTCTCGTAAGGAAACGTATTGTTTAGTGAAGATGGGTAAGAGCAGCGGGTGTTTCCGACGGAATTTCGAGAGAAATTTCTTGTTTTTAATACTTTATATCGGGTGTATGAGATATAAATATACTCGCGGTGAATGAATTTATGGCATTTGTATTGTGAGCAGCGGGGAAATTTCAAAATTTCCAACGCGTGGAATCTGAGAAGCAACTTAAAAGTTTCATTCAATAACGAAGGAATTACGTTACAGTCTTGAACACGTTTGTCGTTTTTCGACTGAAATTGGTTGATTTACTAAACTCACTTGATGCGAATAAAATTCCTCAAATCGTTGAATACGACAATATTATTAGAGTCGTATCAATGCAATCTCATAGTTAAGAGAATAACAAATATGACTATTTACATTTTTGTTTTCACCTTAAATTCGTCCGTAGTATTGTTCAAAAAATGTGTATGCACCAAATTTTTTTATCATGAGTACAAACAATCTGTCTGCACCACCAACATTCCAAAATATTTTCCATTGCTCTAAAACACCGTGAGTCCTACTTGCGATTTTCTTGAATTGCCTCCAAAATTCTTCTTTCAATAGTCTTCTTTTAAATAGAAAATAAACTCTATTTTTGGAAAAGGGCCGATCGTCTTAGGGGGATTATTTAGCCGAATAGATCGCCAAAAGTTAGACCAAGAAATGGAACATGTGGTGTCGAAGTGATCTAATATAAAAAGTGTTGGCGACACAATGTCCAGTTGACCTTATAAGTAAGGGTCGAAGTCTTGTATCTCTCCCCCTTGTGCGCCCTTGCGACGGCCTCCTCTCTCTCTCCTCCGTATCTCCTTTCACACACACACACACACACAACTCGAAAGTTTTGTTCGGTTTGTGTTCAGAGGGTATAGCGCTTAGTAGTTCCGAGTAATATAAATTCAGGCTTGTTTATCAAGATGGATAACGTGTGTTAGCAGAATTAATTTGCTATTCTCGTTCTCTGTTTTCCGCGAGTGGCAGCTTTTTCCCGTCGAGAGAACTTTCTTTCCTTCCTTCCTCCTCCTTCTTTTCCTTGGATAATTTATTTCTGATTTTGATGGATACCCCATTACTTAATCGAATATTAGTGGGAGGCGGGAAACTTTTCGAAATGTTTTATTAGTTGTTATTCCCGAGTTGTTTCGATATTTCTTAAGAGAATCGCTGACTGGAAAACAATGGGGAATTGAAGTTGCCCGCCTCGAAAATGTTTTTACTCGATCTTGTTTATTAAATTTGGCGATCGATCAACTTGAGGAGATTATTTACAAAAAGGGAAAAAGGAAGAAAGTACGTATATATGGGACAGGGAACAATCGGAGAGGGAATGTAAAGGAGGATTCTTATTAATGGGATCCATTGTTAGGAATATATTTTTGTTATGTTTACGGTTCTTTAATTCGCTAAAGTTACTTGACGGGCTGTTTTCAATTAACGAAAGATTCTTTGAAGTCTCTGTAATTAATATAACAGTAAAGTAGCTTACGTCGTTGCTTAACGGAAGTTTTAATTAATTCGGCCTGCTTTTTTAATTGCAATAAGGATACTTAATAATTGATAGGGCTGAGTCCATTTACCAGGTAAAAGTATAATAATTATGATGGATATCTGTTTTCTCGATAATATTGAAACGTCTTTTTTTTTAAATTTAGTCTTGGAAAACGTACTGTCTCGAGGCTGTTACGTTTACCTGAGTAAAATGTTGAGGAGATCCTTTTTCTATTAATTAAAATAGCGATTTCACAAAATTCGAGGTAGTGTTATTTAGGCATGCGAAAAGTTATTAGAAAACTCGCTACAAAAAGTAAAAACCGCGCAAAGCTCGCCCGTAAAAGCCTCCGCTAGAAATTGCAATAAAGCCCCGATCGAAGCTTCGCTCGTATCGGGTCTAATCGACCCCTCCCCCCCCCTTCCAATAATAATCATCTCGTGCACCGCACATAGCGAAAAAAGGCAGATATAAAAAAGATCATTATTGGAATTCGTAATGAGTTTTTGATTTAAAATAAAAGTTCCTACTACCCTCCCCCTCTCGTTCTCTCTAGCACCCCTCCTCACCGTGCGCGCGCGCGCTAATTAATTACTGAATTAAAAATTAAAATTGCTTCTTCATCCGCCCGCTCCGATATATATTTTCGATAATGGAAAAGTTGTCGGGAGGTACGAATTTAAAATTCCGACGTCGCGTCGAACTGATGGAAACAGATTAGCGGAATTGGCGGAGCCGTGAGGGTGCCTTGCACAAAATTTCGTTTGCATACATCTGTGCCGGGAGGCAAAACAAAGGCGACATCGATCGGAATCGTTGAAATTTATAATTGCCGCCTCTGGAAAGTTTACGGGCACTTATTCAATGAGCGGAAATTTTTGTCCTAGTCTACTCGTCGAAATTACCTAAAACTGTTTTCAAGTAGGATCCAGTTCTTTGTATAATTCTTAAAATAATTACATCGTCATACATGTAACCCCTATACAACATTGTAACAAGCATTATTTAATGTATTAGGCTGTTTAATGCAATGATTTTCCATTGTAACCACTGATGGAGTTATCGAACCTGTATTCTGTTAAATATTCTTAGCTTTAAATTGCTTCTTAACATGAACCTGTAACTCCTGATTTCGCCTCGAGTGTTTTCCCAATTAAACTGCCGCGGTGTCACCTCTTTCCTTATAGGACGTTAATATTAACAACAACAACGGACGATATAGACGGCCGAGAATTTCAAATGTCATATTACTTGTGTTATTAAAAGTCTACTTTTCCACTTGTCCCTTTTCTGAATAAGATAATTTTCCAGCCAGGAATATGATAGGACGATCTAGAATATCATATAATATTTCTAGAGCAATTTGGAACATCCTCGAAAATTCTAGGACGCCCCATAACATTCTGGGATATTATAGAGTCCTTTAGAACATCCTTGGGAATTCCAGATGAGATATTTGACTTCATGGGGAATTCCAGAGGAAATATTTGCGACATTCTCTAACCTTTTCCAGGTCGTTCAGGAGCGTTCCAAAACATAAAGTCCCTTTGGTGGCCTAGAAGGTCTGGAACATTGCCAAGCCATCTGGGAAGTTTGAACATCCTGAGACATTATAGAACGTCCTCAGGCTTCTGAAAGTTTCTATAACATTTAGCAACGCAATGCTCTGTATTTTATGCTGCCTTTTTACAATCATGTCATCAGGGATGTTTTAGAACATTGTAAAACATCCTGGGGAATTTTATTTCTAAAGGTTCTATAGGTTTCTGCAAGATTGTACAACGTTCCCGAACATTCTAGAATATTGTGTCTTTTATCCCACGTTTTTACCTAATCAATTTAGGTAAATCCCCTTAATTCCCCCTTCCCTTAATTAATGTTTCAAGTTGTTGAAATGAAAATTACCACCGTAAAAACGGGTACCAGTTAAAAGCCGCTAATTTGTCAGGAAATGAAATGGACGAAATGCTCTTTGGGCAACCTGTTAATGTCATTACCCGTTATGTCAGTTGTGTTTTTAATTCAAAAGTTCGTTGTGATTGTGGCAAGTAGTAATGAAAAATTTCAGAGGAAGTTCATGATTATGTGCAGGAATACGTGTATTTTGAGCTCTTACCTTCATTAGTCTTGTTTGAGCTCCTTTGGCCTTTCTTAAAATGCAATTCTTTGATGCTTTGCGCACTTATCCTTATTCGGGAAAATGCTTGGATGTAAATTGCACCAAAAGCCATTACTAGCTCATTACATTATGGTAGTGGTGGATTATTTAAAGAGATATAGTAAGAAATCCGGAGGGAGAAATATTATTGCTAAATCATTAAGTAACTGTAATAGTAACTAGACCAATATGTTATTTTAACCTAAAAGGATATTTTCAGCAATTTTTGTTTTATTAAATTTATATTAAATAAATTAGATTTAATAGTAATATTGTTTAATTGTATTGATCAAATTTGAAAAACGTATTATAACCTTTAAAATCTTATTTATGGATTCTACAGCTGAAACATAAATTATAAATGAAGTTCCAAAATATCTCTGCTGCAAAATTATTTCTTTTTCATTACATACATTGAAGCTGGTTAAAGAAGTTTATATTATTTTGCAATAATAGTTACTTGCAGATACAATAATTGTCTATACATACATGGTATAAAAGAATATACAATACACAAGATATGCAGTACAACAAAAATTGTTAGATCGTTGATTTTTTTTTGTTTCTGTTGCCCCCAATGTTAATCGTATATTCCCCCAATTTAAAAAAAAAGAAATTGGATTTCACACATATGAAATATTGCTTGAAATATGACATATTGCTGAAGGCAAAAAAATAATTACCCCAGAATTGGGAAAATATAACTCGTTGAAAAACTTTTAAACACTAGCAAGGAGTTCGGACAGCCCTATGGCTGGTCGATGATGGAAGGAAATTTTTATGTTGTCCAGCCACATTTCTTAAATGTACTTTTATATCCAGTATTAAAAGAAATATGTTTTTGTTAATAAAAATATTTTGGAACAAAGTTCATCTGCATTACCTTCATCATTCACCTGCGATATTCAGTGTTGTATTTAATTAAAGAACCAAAAACGACCATCTCAAAGGTTATTGTGCGTTTTTCTGATTTGACCAATTAATTTTATGAATAATAGATATTTTTTTGCTACTACCTAGTTAATATAAATTATCTCTAATAGTTTCTGTCTCTCTCTAGTCTAGTCTAGTCTAGTCTAGTATAGTCTAGTCTAGTCTCTCTATATACGATAGTTTTGAAGCGCAGAAAAGGCCGATTTGGGTGGACATACACTTTTTGATTAAGATGACAGGTTTACTTCTTTATTACTTTATTTTAGGAGTTAATAATTACAATTTTTGCGGACCTTCCCCTCAATGTCATAAATTGCTAATGGCTGACGACGAATTTTTCCAAATTCTTGTCTTGTAGTTGTGTTCTTGGCACTTTCGTCTTTACTTAGGACTAGCAATGTTTATCCAGGATTAAATTCAAAAAATTCAAAACTTTGATGTATTTAAAATAATTTCAAAATTAACAAAAATCGACGCCTACGATGTTTAAAATCAGCAAAACTGAAAAATCTTTTTCAGAAATACTAAAAGTCAACAGCGAAAGTGTCACATTTCAAATTCTTGTCTTTCTAATTAAACTTTGAATGATCTATTAGTTTTAATTTAATAACTATATTTTTACCTGCAGATTTATATTTTTGTTATTTATTTATTTACTTATTGCCAAATTTTATTACATAGAAAATTGACATTGTTGTGACTGACGTAAAGCCCTAGTGGCTAGAAACATGTCTCATTAAAAAGAATTATTGACCATAAAAACTATTTCTGTGTGACGGGGAGTTGGCATTGAGTATCTCACATCCACTTACGTGTTCTCCTGTGCTTGAGTTATGGACTCCTTTTCGAAAATAACTGGTAAATGTTGTAGTAAGGTTTTATTAATTATATAATCTATTATTGCATCGCATTCATCTAAATCATTATTAATACGACTTGATTGGAAACGCAAAATATTTGAAAAGCAGGAATTAGTTCAACAAAAACCACCATTTTTAACAACTTTTGCACTACAAATTCCCCAATTACATTAGGGAATTAATTAATTGAGACGAACTTTCTAATCGCTTTAATTTTTTCACCGGGCCAACAACTTTCCTAATTAAAAACCGAAGAAAAAACCTCGTTTGCTATCCAATATGATCGGGAGTAAGCTTGTTTGTATCGCGACTAAAAGGCCAATTTTCGCAGTGTAGAAAACCACCAAGCCGAACCAGTTACATCAATTGCCAAACAATTTAATTAAGTTTTTATCGTTTGTTTCCATTAGCGGCTGTCTGTCTCACCCCCTCGAAAACAACTGAAAAATCAACAAATCATGCAACATTACGTTGATTACACCGAAAGAATCAAATTATGGCGGGGCGTACGCACACGACAATCTCTCTCCATCTCTTTTTCCCGCACACAAATACACCGCCGGGTAGAATGACTGTGCGAAACTGCCGTATAACAAGCAATTTCACCCTCTCTCTGTCTCCCGAAAACCAACCCCAAACGGTTAAGACCGAATCGATAAGCGAATGATATACAATAACGAAATATAACGATGATTGCGCGAGAGAGAGTGCCGAGGAAATAATTACGCCTGCTCGCATCGTTTATTATTCGAGCTAAATAACCTTTATAATGTTTTTAAATTACGTACGAACCGTTACTTAACTTGTTTTCGAGGTAATGGTGCGACAAATTACACCCTTTGTAGGATTATTATTATATGTTACACGTGGATAGTGCACGATTGGGAGCCAATATCTTGGAATCTACGAAATTGCTAACAATTTCAGCAAAAGCTTGGTCGTAAATAAATAACCTCGAGATAACGCCTAAGAAACTGATAGCTTGTCATTAATACAAGCAGCATGTTTTTTGGAAAGGGAGAATATTGATTAACTAGTAATTTCAATGGCGACAGCTAAAATGTAATTATCGTAGGATCATTATTGCAGCCCAACAAACGAGAGGCAATACAAAATTGTAAACTGCATTTCCTCGAACTTCCAATTCGGTTAAAACTATCGACGGAGCTCGCTTATTGGTGCTCAGTTCATGTCGTTTCAACTAGCAAAGTTTCTGCGCGGTGGAAGCACGTTACTGAGAGTTACCATTTTCAGAAAATCTACCTAGATACTTCCAATAACAGTTAATGGAATCTCCAGTAGTTTGATGTCTCGGTGACGTGTCACAAAATTTCGAAAATAAACATAAGAAAATTTCCAATATGGCCGAGCATCGGTTGAGATGTTCATAACGACGTACTTAAATCTGGAAACTTTCAGTTAGGCTGGAGTTCGATTGAGACGTCTGTTTGAACCTGCTTAATGAGTTCATGAAGCCGTGTTGGTGTAATGGAAATATGTTTGGTCCTCATCGCAAGGAAAGTCGGTAGCGTAGAGAAAATCTGGAATTCACTCTTACTGTATATTCTGTAATGGATTATGAAACAAACCGTATATTGCGTTGCGTGCAAATAGGAGTATTGTTTAGAATTTCTCTATAAGATATCTGCACGTTAAGAATGTTAATAAGTGAAAAGTAGAATTGATTTAAAAGACTATTTTATGAATATGGAGCAAGAAAAGATGTAATCAGTTCACATAATGGTGTTCTGTTGCGTCGCTGATGGGGTGTGCCTTAATAATAAACTATTGTAATTAAAAATTTATTTTGGTATTTATACCAACACTATTAGATACAGTACAAAAGTAATTGGTTATTGTAAATCGTAATTGTATATTTATTGTTATTTATAAACATAACTAAACCTGTGCACAACATATGTGAGTGTGATTAAATACGTTTTAAGTTTTATGGAAAAAACCGTTCATTTTTTATGCATAAAGAGTAGGTGCATCTTATATTACAATAAATTTTATCATCGATAGACAATAATATATAAAATTTAAGCATATGATACGTTTTATAGTTAAATATTAATTATATTTAAGTATTTTACTATTCTAATACGAGTAGCTTATCCCCAAAATCACTGTCTTCAGCTTATTTATCCACTTTTATGTCACCTTCAATGCCAAAATCAAGATAAATCGCCTTTTTTGCAATTAGTATAGCTTCTAGTTTGACACTGCCTACATGCTACAGACCAAGATAGCCTAAATTGGTGATTTGTATTATTTTGGCATCCAATTACGTCAATTTTATAGCAATCCAGTTATCTTCTTTTTTCCAATCATATTTCTGGAGCAATTTGTTGATAACTGGAATTGAACTTGGTAATATATCTGAGAAAATGATGTGCAACATCAGACGTTTGAGAAAGATTTGTCAAAATGACTGCCTTTGGTGCTTGATATAACAAGTTGCAAGAAGCATTTAATCCCACTTTCAAATGTGCACTTTTTATAGGTTTTTTGAGATAAAATTGTGTTTTTTTTCTCTAGAAATACGCGCGTTTTCTCTATCGTAGAATAAATGCAAGCAACGATAAAATATTTTCCTTACAAAAAGGATTTTCATCAAAACTCCACTGCATTTTTTACTTGGCCTTTCCAAGCTTAAATATAAATTTTTCTGTCGCTAGGAATTAGTGCAATTGTTGAACCTAAAACGTCAGTATCTTCAAAGATCACAATATCACATTAACATGAAACTTCTTTAACAATCAGTACATCTGCATCACCTCACGAAAGGAGTGTCAGTGCTTGAAGCCTGGTTTGAACTTGGTACTGAAAATATTGATCGTGTAGCCATTCCAATGGTATTTTCAATACGTCCTACTAGTTTCATGACCATAGAGAAATGATTCACACATGCTCTGATACAGTGAATGAAATAGGCACTTTCCATTGTATCATTCGTGGTCCTACTCACAGGGTGACGTCAGCTGTCAACATTACCCCCGCCTAATGATGCGCGATGTCTTCCCTTCTCGTTCATTGTATTATGGGCACAGGCCAATACTTTTTAAATGCCCTTGGCACGTTGAGATTTCTGGAAGCAAGTTAGATTGGAGATGGAATGCTTGTTACAATTTTAGAGAAGTAACATCCCTGTACATTTATTTCAAGTTCTGCAATCCGTGCGACGACTTCTTCTCTGCTATCCTAAGCCACTTTCCAATTAAGGCAATTAATCATCGAATTATAAATTGAAGGAAAACCGGTAAACCGTTGTAACCGAGCAATTAACACCCGGTCAGGTCGTCGGTTGAGCGGTTAATCTGCCTCTCTCTCTCTCTCTCTAGCCCACGCCCTCATCTTTCAGCATCGTCTGACTACTCTTTTGCATAAGCCGCAACGGGACTTTTTGCCTTCCCGATATCCTCTCTCGCTTGGCCCGTCGAGATAAAACACACTCCGCCATCGATGTCTATTATAAAACAAGGCATTAGGGCCCGGAGTTCTCCCTCCGCCCCCCGATGGAATATTGATAGCGAATTATCGAACAATCTGCTCCCCCCTCTCTCTCTCCCTCTCTTCTTAACCACTAATCGTGGTCTCGGCCGCGCGACCACTCGAGGACCTGAAATTTCCACTCGCCTCCACCGGAGATAGAGCCAGGGGTACTTAGCCGGATGAATCGGGGATCCGTAACTTTTGCTGCTTTTGTTCACTTCCGTCCCGATCTGTAAGCGATCGGTTTTTGTGTTTGGTTTTCGGATTCCCACTTCGTGCCGAAATAGAGAAGGTGGTCGAAACTGGACTTGTAAGTGGGACGGTGGAACGATCGCATTGGGAAGGCGGTCCATGTCGGGATTCGGGACGATTCGATGTCCTTTGAATTTTTTCCAGTTTGAGATCAGAATGTGATAAAGTTTCGGCATTTTCAGATCGCCAACAGTACATATTTTGGGTCGTTTGGTATTCTTCTATTCACTTGGAGAATGTCAAAACTAATCTTCCACCTTAGGGAACTTTTGGATTTTCCTCATGTAAGTTGATGCAGTTGATTACACACAGGTCTTGTTTCGCTTTTTGTCCAACAGTTGGCAGCCAGTTTCTCGTATTTCGTACATGATTTATGGGGCTCGAAAAACATGCAAACTGCCTATTGAGTACTTATTTGTATATTTTACAAATAGAGGCCATAAAGTTTTTAATTATTTGGGAATAAATGCAAATTTCGTTGAAATCTAGAGGACAGACCGATCATTCATTTATTTATGTTCTTGTTCTATACAGTTCATGTTCTGTGTACGAAGAAAAGTATGAAGTTATTTTTTTCAAGAATAAGTTTAGACCTAAATACTGTTGCATGCAATTGTTGCCACTTTTCTTTGAAAAGGAGCTCTACGAGAAGTTGTAATTTATTAATCTGGAATTAAATACTCGGCTAGCTAAAGTTGAAGGCAGCGCAGCTCACTTATTACATAAAGTACGTAAGTGAGTAAAGCAGTAATCGATGACTTTGTCTTGCCATAGAAAAAGTTATTTATAATATAAGTCTGATGAGATGTATTGAAGTACGCTTGCGAAGTACTTCTACGAAGTACTGTTTCCTGATGATTATTGTGATCCCTTATTTTTTTGTAGAGCATTCGGTCCTTTTTCAGATGACGAAGGAATTAATGATACCGCCGTTACGAAAATGTTTCGAATCGGGATTATTGAGTCCCTCAATTTGAATTTGTGGAAAAGGAATTAATTTTTTCTCAGTAAACGCGTGACGCTCGAGGATTATCCGAAATCTGTAAAATTTATTTTTTCCATACTCCTCCCCTATAGGTTTTTTGACCTCGTGTTTCCCTGCCCCGTATTGTATTTCGGTGTTTTATTTCGTTAGCGCGCCGGCATTGACGAACGAGCTGAGCCCTTTTAATAATGAAATGTCAAGCAATAATTGACGAATATATATTTTTAAGCTCTCGGAGAGCCGTCGAAGATATCGACGTCTGGTGAAAAAGAGGGGGGAAATATAAAATGATTTACTGGACTAGGAAATGGGTTTTTTTATGATTAACCCCAAGAACGAAGTGATAGAACAACAATCAAATCAAAACCGAACTGGCAGCGAAAATAGCTCCGCCGCATAAATGGGACTAGCAGGGAAATGAATATTTCGAGTCTATTTCAATTTTAGATACTAGATGAAATCCTGTTTTATAACGTTCGATGATGATAACGGAACAGGTTTTCGATTTACGGACGTCAATACTCGAAGATATCGATTCCAGCTATTACTTTAAATGATATCGCGGAATTTCGCCAACATCAAGAAAGGTATTGGATTGTGGTGGAGTTGTACGATAAAACGTAATTGAATATTGGATTGCTTTTACTAGCGCAGAATGTATGACTGATTGTAAATCCATTTAACTTGTAAATATTCGTGTTAGATTTCAATTTTTTAAGGTGAATTTACTAAAAGCCTTTCAATTTTGACTGCAGTGATAATTAGGCTGTAACAATCAGCCAATTTTGAATTATTTTACTAGAACGATTGCTGAAAGACAATGCACTACTTTCGATTTCAAAGAAAAACAGGAAAAAGCTCATTATTTAAGATTCAGAAAATCGTTGTTTTTTTTCGTTTCTTCGTTTCGAAATAATGATCAAACAAAACAATGGAGAAAAAAAGATATTCGGGCACAGCAAATCCTAAGGGCTGGAACGTGAGAGGCTAGGGTGGCATCTTACATAATAGAGGGCTGTTGTCTGGACCTTCGGATTTCCACAGTGCGAGGCGCGTCGGAGAGCATCTTCGGGCGGTAGGTTTTCTCGGTCTTCTCACCGACAGTGTCTTCTTGTGGTCGGCCACTCTCTGTCTCTCCCCAGTATGTATGTATGTGTATATGTAACTGCACCTTCCACCAAACATTATAATAATTTGAATTTTTTACCACACTGTCTGTAGTAAGCGCATTTGCCTTTTTGTAGGTGACTGGTGGGTGTGATAAGTTCTTTAATAGTTAGCTGGTAAACGCCACCTTAAAACACTGTTGCAGTTATAACACTTTTTCCCTATTCGCATATTGCTTGTGTGTACGACGTAAAGCTTTGTTTTCTCATTTCAATTAAAGATCAGTTTAGAGGTATTAAAAAATTATAATGAACAAATTATTTAAAAAATTAAGAAACAAAGGCAGCATAGAAAACAAGATATTGAAATTCAAATCCGATTAGATTTAACAAGAACGTTATGAATAGTCAAACGTCATTATTATTAGGTATAAATTATTTTTTATCGTTGAATATATATCAATGGTACAAAGACAATAGTTATGAAAAAAATGTTGCGACAATTGCATCTTGAAATGTAACTTTCGCTCCAGTCGCTCCTAAATAGATTTAAGTACCTTGTTTTTGGCTTTTTAAATGGACTTCAATTAGACTTTTGATATTAGTAGTTTTTAATTATTTATTTGCTTTAGATCTTAATTTCTCAAGTTCCTACCGACGTAATGGCTATAAATAATTCAGTCTTGTGTTCTTTACGGTATCAATGGAAAAACGTGTTCGTAGGCATTCCGCAAAAAAAAACAACGAAAGCCTCTGCACTAATTTCTCCTCTCATGAGAAAGCAACGCACATTGCGAATTATAATATGAGTCAGGATTAATTGCCAACCCTGATCATTACGTTGAGCACTTCACCGCGTATCCGTTTCGAGATGAAACTCGACGTTTAATTCTCGGTTTTCCCCTTTTTATAAACAGTCTCTCGAAAAAGTGCAGATGGCATTCTTTTTCGACATACCACTTGAAATTCCCTTTGAAGCGAAGTCTCTTTTTTTCTTTTTATCTCTCTCTCATTCGCCCGTTTGATATTCATTTTCGAATTAAGCGTCTGCTGTTACGCGGTCAATCACTGGTGTATCGTTACAACGGATAAGTAGAAAAAATAAATGAGATTTCGCCGAGGGCCGTGCCCGCTTTGTCGACGTCCGCGATGCTTTCGTTAAAGAGAAAAAGAAGTCGGATAAGTAAATTTGTTTCAAAGCACGTGATATAGTGTTACAATGCATAAATGAATGACATCTTCGGAGGAATACAGGGAAAGTTTTTGAAGGAAAACGTTTTCTCTCTGATCGTTAGAGAACTGAAAAAAATAACCATGGGGGAAAATCCCACCCTTTTGTACTTGTCTTGACGAAACCTTTTTCATTGGTTTTGAAAACTTCAGTGGGAGTGGGCTTGAACCATTCCATATAATTCCATATTCCATATACTGATCTCGATCAACATTTCTTAAAAATTGAAGTGACACAAATTCTTTCATATTGTCATATACTAAAAATACTAGAGTTTTCGCTTGACGTGTATTGTTTTAAGCAAAACCAATCAAATTACCATTTTTGTAGTCTAACGTTTCTTTGGTATATGTTTCATCAATTTGTAATACGATGTAATACGAGCTAGTGACTTGAAAGACAGGCGGGTGAAGCAAATTAGGTTATGATTTATTTATTAATAAACTTTTAGTCGCTTTATAAACTACCCATCATGTGGACGAGTCAAAGCGCTTCAGATAAGCCGTGGTGAATTATATCAGCCATATTTAAATGGCTCGATATAAGTGGGGTCATGTCTGTGGGCCTCGAGGTGCCTTTTAACATTTTCCAGTGCCTTTCTAGAGAAATCATTAAATAAACTGTTTTATTCCATTTACCCTGGTGCCGATATAATTTTTACTGCGCGCACCTGCGCACCGGTTTTTCTTTGGTGTTGAGACCTATACTTTTCTAGGTTCGATAATCCCCCTGTAACACGTTTAGTATAATTTCCTAAAGAACTCTGAGGTGAAATCGTTACTGAACTACTAAGTTGGAAATACTTTGTAAATGGCAACGTTTGTAATTTATTTTAATTACCTGATATTATTTTTAAAGCTGTGTGAAACAAAACTACATATGTACCTATTTTAATATAAATGCGCATTTTCCAATGAAATGATCAAAGTACAGATGGCACACATTGCCCTTGTAATATTGATAAACGTAGGGTAAGGAACTGCGAGACGCAACGTGGTATATAATGTTTTAAGTATAATTGTTCATACTAATTTTACACTTGTTTGTTGTATTACGTGTGCTAGACTATCTAAAACTGTAGAGTAACATTTGCACCAATTCTCTGTTAGCTAGTTAAGAGGAAGAAAGGAGATTCGCGAAAGCGTGTGAAACGGAGGGGAAAACCGCATCTTAAACTCGCCCCCTTCCCCGTCGTATTGAAATTCGATTGAGAAACCCTTAAATAAACCCATCACAATTATACGGCCGTTAAAGTCGAACATCATCTTCCCGGCCCCATAAAACGCCATACATCTAAAAGCAGTTAGTGGGGCCCTAAAATTTACCTATTCTAAATTTTATGGGGCCTTAAATTTACAATGTAATATTAGGTGTACCTTTTGACATTATTTTTTACAGCGAATATAAATTCTCCATCGGTTTTATTACCGACTTTTCGGTTTCGGTGGCGACGTAAAAGCCTTCCATGTTAGCCTTTTTATTTTCGTAATGAATGACAAGCCGTAAATATGTGTTAAAATATATAAAAAAGTTAATTAAACGTCTAAAGTTCGCACGGTGATAGATAATAAAACGGAGAAATGCCGTAAAAGGTTCAAAACGACGTTAAAAATGAAATTATGAACGCTTTATCTCCTAGGGGACATACATCATTTTATTGCGAGGGAATAGTTGATTTTTATATGGCCTTTAGAGTGTTTTAAAAGTGTTATTAAGATTCTTAAAGGCGAAACGGTTTTTTTATGGAATGAAGCGTGTTTGAAAAATTTACAGTTTTAATACACTTTGTAACTTCAGACGTGTGTTTAAGCGACAATAAACGATTTCATTTTATTTACATTATGCAAATTTATTATTACTCAAATGTAAAAAAAATTTAACCGGTATTAAATTATGTTCATTAGATGGTAGGAGTATTTTGTAAAAAAATTCCTTTCTCCTGTAATAACCTCGGATAGCATTACAGTTTCATGAGTAAACATTCCCGCCCCGGATCGGGAAAGGGCGGAAAAGAGAGTCAAAGTTGTTTTTCATAAGTTGAACGGTCCCGGTTTAACATAAAGATTATTAGAGTACAACCTACTTCGTAAATTAGGAAAGTCCCCTTTTCTTCCCGAAACACTTCCTTTTTAAAATTTGATGCAAATTCCCATTCAGGAAATTTCCCAAGGCACAAAGGACGAAAGAATTTACCGTGCACGTTTAAAAAGTAGGTTAAAAGTTTCAAAATTAAACCTCTAGTGTAATCCTTAACAAAACGCCGTATACTTTTGAAGGACCTGCTAGCTTAAGTTTCAAGGGTTAGGTTCGTTACCCTTTTACTCGATGACACTTAAACTTGTACTTTTTTATTTCCCTCCTCTCCTCCCATTTTTTCTCTCCCTCGATACGACCTACTTTTCTCCCCGGCAAAGCAAATACTTCATTGTTTCCCACCTGCCACTTGGAAAAAATGGGGAAAGATTTCCGCGCCAGCACATTTCCTCCTCTACCAGATATCGATTAATTTTGCACGCTAGGGTTTTTTAGTGCCATGGAATTAATAATGCGAAAACAAATGAATCCCGCATCGAGTGAAACTCACAAAAGAAAGAGCAGGCGGCGAAAGAGAGAGAGAGAAGGAAAGAATAGAGAGAGATGGGGAAAATGCCTCAAGTCTGAAAGCCGAAGGCTGAAAGCTCGGAGGAAATGCAATTAAACACAGCACTGCCCGATTTTAGATATTTATAACGTCTGAAATATTTATTAGCTGGGCTAGGGTTCGGGTGTAATTTCCTACAGTTTTGAAAATTCATCTCCACTTGCCAAAACGACGAAATCCCACCTAAGGAACATTACCAATTTAGGAAACATCTGCGGTACTCTATTAATGCCTGAAAGCAAAACTTTTGCTTTATTAAAACTGATTTATCCTAAAATCTCCCGAACTACAGATTTGTTGACAATTTGTCAATGTCTATGAACTTCTTTCATGTTGCTAGTGAGTAGCGTTAGGAAATGTAAAGAAAATGCTATCTCCTTATCTAGCTACTTCATGTTACCTTCGATTTTTAGTGGGACAGTCATTATGCTTATAAATTTCAACTACACCACTATACTCCACTAAGGTACAATCAAGTAATGTAATACATATAGAATACAAAAAAAAAACAACAACGAAATTAATTATATAAACTACATTTCCATTTCAAAATGAAACCAATTAAAATTGTTTTCAGTTTCAATATTGCTGTCTACCTGTAGCTACCTGTATAGAAACAAACGACGTTAAAATGAACATACTCACCAAATTCAGTAATAAACACACTAATTGAATATAATTACCTAAAATAATACCTGCGTTTTAGCAAAACACATTATAAGCTTTGCGGATCGTTTATCATTCCTTTAATATCATTAGGTATATCGTAACAAAAACTTTTGTTGACCTTTATTATATGATTATTATAATTATATCTTGTTGGACTATATTTAGTACAGTAAAAGCTATTTAGAAACAACTGTTTTACTTAGAAGTAGAAGTTACTCTTTAGCAATTTTCATCAAGTACTGTTTTTTCTTTGTGGCTTAATGTCCGGTAAACACGAAAAAAATTAGATACTATACTACTACCCATGACGATAAACTGGTGTCTGCTACTATTAGATCGCTAGTAAAGCACACCCCCATCTGCTTTCCATGAATTTTCTTAGAGACAATATGAGATGTACTGTTTACTCCTCCGCATAAATATTTTCTCTACAAGCAGACTTGCCTCTGCGTTATTAAATCGATGCGACCTATTTTGCGTTAGGCATTCGCGGTTCTCTAATAATTTCCTTCGAAATATATTCAAGGGGAAACCCTAGAAAATTGGAAAAAGTTCATAGAATCCGACCTGTTTATAACCCCGCGCTCTCATGTAGCAGTTGATGCCCTCGATGCATGGCTAAGGTTTCGGGTCGATAGGATGAATGCTTTGTGGGGAATTGCCCATTTGAATTACACATAATATTACGTAGTTTTAAACTAATGAAGCGGATGTGAGAAGTATTGTAATTGGGTGATTTTTCGAATTCGAGGTATTGCTTTTTCTAGACGTTTTAAGCTACCTCTTATTGACCTGACCTGAGGCGACCTTTTATTGAAATTAAATCTTTATATGACATAGCGGTATTTCTGACATTTTAATCATTATAATTTTTTTTGCAGGTAAGTTCACGTTAAGGAGCTCCAAGGGGCCAAAAGTAGTCCGTAGCCTGTAAGTAATCTTAAAAAATTCTTAATACGTACTTTACCTGTATGAAACTGGTTTCATAATAGCCTTTAATAGGTAAAGTTAACTATGAATTAAAATGTCTTAGGTTTATTTAATCCGGTAAAAACAACATAAAATCTTGCGATGTGATAGAACGCTTATTACCCCTCGAAGTGTGAATGTTCACAATAGCATTCGATGTCTTTTCTTTCGAAACGCTTGCAGGAAAACGCGCTTTTCCTCTGTCAGGCGCCAGGGAATTTTCCCGTATCTTAGTTTCAGAGGGTGGTAAGCCTCCAACAGTTTTAAGAACCTCCTGCGGGGCCTCAGCTTTTTGTTTGTTTACTGCACATTTCTTGTTAACACATCTTGTCAGTGGGTCGATGTTTCGATAATTTAAACATAAAGAGGATGCATTAAATTCATTGTTCGTTTTTACCTAAGCTAAGAATTATAATTAAACCATGTCTTATTTTGGTCTCATCCTCTATAAATTGAAAAAATTTTGAATCCAGGCAAAAAATTGTTGATAAATGGTTCAAAATGATTACCAAAATCACAAAAATTTTTAGTTAGATGCCACATTTCAGGATTGTAACGGAATTAAAGGACCATCACTAAAAATTTCGAAAAAACTATTTGGTGCTCATTACATTAATAGTTAATGAATTCAAAGGTCCCTTTATCAGTGAACCCATGCAAAAAGTCGCTGCATACGCTGTAAAAATTCGTTTAATTTAAAATCCTGCAAATGATCATCACCTCCAATGGAATCTGTCAGTTTGTTTTACCTAACTGGTCAAGTGACGTGAAATTCTTAATTCCATTTTAAACAAGAATTTTTATCCATTAAACTTTACTGTCCACACTATCGACGTTACTATTCTTAAACACTTGTTTATGCCTCGATGCGCGACCGATTTTTGTGTTACAATAAAACGAACGTTTTACGGCGGTGTTAACTGCAGTTTAAGTATATAGAAATTAGCTATAAAGATCGCTGTTAGGTTGCCTCTTTTTAAAACGCGTGAACTGGTTAAGACTGTTTAGAAATTAGTAGGTATTGTTCTGTCGAAGTGTTGTAATTCGAAGCGCTTTAGGCGATTATTGTAGTTATTTAAAAGGGTCATGTTTGAAGTTACTTGTGGACGTAAAGAACTGTGATTTGAAAAATCAGTCATCGGAATCTGTGATCTACAACTTCAGGTTCAAGCAAGTTCAAATCGATTTGTCGGCGATAGCTGCCGGATAATTTTCCCTCTGTGCACCATTTTTCCTCTTCGATTTTTCCACTCATGTACACCGTGGTAATAGCTCTTTGTAGTGGCGGTTTACTATCTGAAGTGCGCGGTCCATCTCCATTACCACCACATACGACGCGCCTTCAAAAGACGCACCGTTGTGAGAGGAAAAAGTGATAAGACGGAAATGACGTTTTATGCAAATGTTGCAATTTTCCTAATGCGACGATGGCTGTCTGGAATGTAATTAGCGATGGAGTTAACAACGTGAATACACAATAACCGACGCCATCAGACGAGCGGTTTGGAATTTGATGCGTCGTCTACTATCAAAACTCGCATTAAAAAGCACTAAACGTTTAGGCTATTATCCGGGAATTAGTAACAGTTTAGTCAGTGCTGAAAAAAATAGTCGGTGATACGATATGACTAACTTTTTATTCGCTTTGATTTGTTCTTGATTCGTCATCTGACGATGATTTTGTCCTACTTGTTAGTTTCCGTCAGCGGAAACTCTCACCGGTGTCGTAATCACTTTTATCTCCTCCAATCACATTAGCTAAAATGCGTCATCCGAAAATAATTCATTATGAAAATATTTTCCTTCACGCCTTAACACCCAGGCTTGAAATTGAGACGAGGTAAAGCGTTTTGCGAACAATATGCAATGGTATTTAAACGCAGACATACTGTATATTTGGTATAGGTCTAGAACGCTGTTAGAGTGAATTCGAGTGAAATTTCCTTTTTATTTTTTCGGAGAGTTCCAATCATTGTCAGCTTATTTCTGTGCAATTCGAAAGCTAGGGGGACACCAGGTGAAGTAGGTATTCATAGGTGCCAAATTGTCTACATTACTCCTTTCTTCTCTGGTAGAACATCTTCAAATCTGACACAACGACTGTTTGTACCATTTGTGCCCCATAATGATAAAGCATTTTGTCTCCCAGATTTCAAGACGCCAACAAGATGCAAGGTCTCATATTCAAATAATGGTACATTTATATTATATATCACACTGAGCAAAAGTGTGACCACAAAAGTGTGAATTACAATATCTACATTTCTACAAAGTTCGGTATATCCTGGTCGCAGGAGTAAAGTCTTTATAAGTCCTTTTCTTTGCCTGAGATAGGCAAACCATGATGCCTTCGGCTTATTTTGGTTGTATTGGCAAATTAGAATGTTCTTTTGTTTTCACCGCCACTTTTTCCTTCCACTAGTTTGGAATATAGTAAAGCTCATATCTTAAAATATACAGCATTTTGAATAAGTGTTGCATCTGAGCGTTATTTCTAGATTATAGTACTATATGAGCTACCTTCTAACCTTGCCATAGTCTGTAGTAGCCTGTGTGTCGATGTTTTATTTGTATGAAGCATGCAGCAAGTTAATATTTATTTGTTATAGGGTCCAGCGAAAATTTCCAAAGCATACCCATTGCTGCGTTGTTACACTACTTCTCGATTATACATTCTAGTATTAGAAATCAAAAAGAAAAAGCTTCAGAATTTCACTTGATACCGTTTGGGAAAGTACCTAGTTCTTTCCATGGTCCTTGGAAAAATTTGAAAAAAGCTGAGTGTTCTGCATTACTTCTAAATTCGATTGTATGGGACCTTTATCATTTGAGGTCCTAGAAGAACCTCAGGAATTTGTATTCTGCACTCCTCTTACCGAATGAAATTGAAGTTAAATTGTTCGAAACGAAATTGTTTGAAACTTCCATAAACCGGTTAGATTTTCTGAGAGCCAATTTTGGATATTCCAGAAAAACTTCGTTTTTCCGGATTTTTGAAGTTTATACGTTTAGAATTAAAATAGAAAGTTCGAAATTTCCATAAACTTTACAGATTTAATCTTAAAACAATTCTGACGTTTGGAAATTATAATGGAATTTATAGAGGAATTTATAGAGGAATTTATAATGGAATTTATAATGGAATTTATTTTATCCTTTGGCATGATTTAGACTTACTAATGTTTGAAATCAAATCGAAGATAGCCAAGTTGTAAGTTTTGATGTTTTCTCTCAAAAACAGCTTTTTTTGCTCTATAAACTAAGCCACATGACCATTACTTAAATTGTACAAAAGCTTCGAACATTTGTAGGTTCAACTAAGCTCTCTAGAAGATAAGTGTTGTAAACTGCCACTAATTTTGGTTCTTAACGTTTGAGAGCGAGAGAATATAGTTTCTGATGTTGGGTATAAATTGCATGTAAAAATGGTGGTGGAAAATTAATTGGTTGCTTGCTGTACAGATTTCACAGTAGTTACCAGCAATTGAGTTATGCCAAAAAATGAGGATAAATCCCCCAAATAAATGAAAGTTACTTTAGAAATAGAACCGTTAATGATAACAGACCGAAGCATAGACGACACAAAAGAATAAGTCGTCCCAAAATTATGAATAAAATTGAATACAAATGCCGTTGCTTTAGTTTTGAATGCTCCACATCCAGGGATGAAAACAAGTTTCTTCTAGTTTTCTTTGAAATATGTATTGCTTTTGACGTACCATCACCGAAAACTTCAAAGATCTTAAGAACTTAGCGTGACCATTAAATGAACAACCATAAGTTAAATTAAAGAGTTTTTGAGTTACCGGTTAAAACGTCGTTTTGCTACGTTTTCCCATTTAAATTCAAAATTAATCACAATCTGTACAATTTGTAATTGAAACTTGGTTGCCTTGGATGTTTCTTGCCCATTTCCACAGTGGGTTATCGCTTTCCCATCATTAAGCAGCAATAATTAAAGTAATAAATGCGTATTCGAAGTAGGTTTCTCCTAATTGATTCGAGAGAAAAATCGCCGGCTATCAATTCCGTCCCGATATGGTTGAAACGGGAGAGAAAAATTCTCTCTTTCTCCGTATTTCGAAACCTATATTATGTAGGTTTCTGTGGCGGTGAAATGAGGAAAGCCATTAGGTCGGATGTTGAAATATTTATATCCTTTTGTAATTATTTATTTTAAGTGGTATCGTCTTATCGTAGGATTATTTATTCAGTTGGTTGCGGACCCTTAAACAATCGTTATGGGCCCCCTTACGTGTGGATATATTTTTCTTATACGTTCCCCAGTGATTTAAAAGTCCTCAGAACCGACGTATAAGTAACGATTTGAAAGGAGAGAGGGGGAGAGAATGGCGACGATAACACCACATTCCTCGACACCGCTTGGCACAAATCTATGATAAATAACCAAATAAAGGATTGGAGCATTGTGTTTTATAGTTTCGCCGTGCGCGCCTATATTTCCCTTGCGTTTATTATGCATGTGTGCCGATAGCTGACAGGATAGGGGGCGAGGGAATCGAAAGTTTTCGACAAGATTTAGGGCGCGTCGAATTTACCTTGATTTACGGACTTATGTCGATACTTTTCAATCGAGAGTGTAAGACTAAGGGAAAAAGAAGAAAGCTGTAGGGATGAGGTTTACTTGGACCACGTTGAAGTTCGAAGTTCAACGGAACCACGTTCGGACAGTTTTGCTGACAGAACCTGTTTTAAAATGAAATCAAATTAAGAACTGAACGTTTTTAGAAATCGATAGAACAGTAATTTCAGTATTGAAGTAATGTTTCAACCACATGCTAGTACTTAGGAACCTCAATATGGTAATTGTCACGTAAATATGTATTTATGCTGCTATAGCATCGACGAATTTTTTTGACAAATCGTTAATGAACAATCTTCCCTTGTTAATATACACTGTGTAACCGCGTGTTTTGCGGTCGAACCCTATACGTTATAATATTGTCACGTGGAATAATAAAAAACCACTATTACACCCTTGGTACGCAAATAACAGCTCACCTGAATAACCTCACAATTGTAAAGTTTTAAAGAGGGTACATTTTGTATTATGAGACTCGAACTCGAAGTGTATTAATTTTTGTGAGAAACACTCGCGGTTCTAGGGTGTTAATGTGAAGAATGTACACGCCATGACGCTTCTGGGAGTAATTAAATGGGCAATTTTGAGTTCACAAAGTCAAATAAAGGTGTACCCTAAAGTGCTTCTTGGGGGAGTTACGGACCGCGCCTAAGAGCGTATCCTTCTGGATCCGGTAACGGATAGGTACGTTTAGTCCCCGTTTTTACGAGTAATAAACAAATAGGTTGGAGGAAACATACCCTAGGACTTCGAGATAGAAAATAGGGGGTTGTGTTTAACGATGGAAGCCGCACGAAAGGATAAAACGACACGTTTCTTGTTACAAATATTAGCTTGCAAACTAAAAAGTAGAACTAGCAAAATTTTGTGCAAAACTAGCGGATAAGGCCTGTTTTTTTTTGCAGGAATCTCCTCTAAATAACATTACAATAAATGTATCCATGTGCGCATGCATAAAAAGTTGTGGAAAAATTGTTATTAACAAATTAAGGTGAAAAAAATCGATGTTTTTTCGGTTTTCAGCTGTAACTTCGTTTCTTTAGGTTTTAGTAAAAAAGTTTCTTATCAAAAGTTATTCAGAATTAAATTTTCTATAAGCAGGTGTGACGCTAATTCCGAAAATTCCCAGATTTTCTCGGAAAATGACCAGTTCACGCAAAATTGAGATAATTTTCGTGAAAGGGAGAAACTTCGTGAAAAAGAAGAGTTTTTATAATACTTGAAGCTCCCTTATAGCTGTAACGGTCGGTTCAAAGGGATAGCAACAATTAATTTGGTGCTTAAGAAAAAGCGAAAATTATTTGACGAAAAAATTTGATGAAAATTTTTTAAAAACGGCAAGTTAAGGGTCTTGGACATACCTTCCAATCCCTTTCTTTACAATTTGAAAATAGCGAAAATTGCCCGAGAAACTTGAATCTATTTATAAGCGTCTAATCTGCAAATTTAAAAAAGTGCTGTAAAACAGTGCAAAATTAAACAAAAATCGGGTTTTCACAATCTTACACGGTAAAACTGACCTCCCTTTACATGCTCATAAATTTTCAAGTATTTTTATTTAATATTTTGGGTTTGGCATTCAATTGAAATTTTCACTTTTTTTAAGCATGAAATCAATTGTTGCTATCCCTTTGAATCGACGGTTACAGCTATAAGGGAGCTTCAAGTATCATAAAAACTCTTCTTTTTCACGAAGTTTCGACTGGATTGAAGTGAATTTATATTCTTAAAATGTTATTCGAAAATTACCTCAATTTTGCGTGAAATGGTCATTTTCCGAGAAAATGTGGGAATTTTCGGAATTAGCATCACACCTGCTTATAGAAAATTTAATTCTGAAGAACTTTTGATGAGAAACTTTTTTACTAAAACCTAAAGAAACGAAGTTACAGCCGAAAACCCGAAAAAGCATCCATTTTTTCACCTTAGTTTGTTAATAACGATTTTTCCCCAACTTTTTATGCATGCGCACATGGATACATCTATTGTAATATTATTTAGAAGAAATTCCTGCAAAAAACACGCCTCGTCCGCATTTTCCAAAAAAAAAAAAATGGCTAAATTCGAGCTAATTCGCTCGAACTATAGAGGAATCGATAGTAACTAAACGTTTCGAGCATAAAAATTTTAACTTTCAAGTTAAGAATGTAAAGGTACACATGTTCTCTGCGCTGGTTTGCGCAGATTTGTTCGAAAAACGTTATGATATACCAAGAGGCCGATCACATTTCACAAAGACCGTACGTGAGGAAAGGTCTGCTCAGTACTCCAGGGTAAAAATCCGTACAAACAGGAACGAACCCAAATCTGGATTTAAATAGGAATATTTCTTTCCTCTCCAGGCTAATTATTATTCGCGACCCACCGCCGTGAAATTGAGTAAAGGTAATTCATCATTCCGCAAGACCGTCTCATCTGTTTTATACGAAAGACGAGGTCGGAAACTAAATTGACTGCGCGTATTACTCCGGCTGTTTCGTCTCTCTCTCCCTCTCATTCCCATTCTCTTCTCTCCGCCCGGAGTAGCCCCGGCTTGTAACTCATGATTCCGGTCTTTATCTTATCTCACAAACTTGTGCACTAACGTTCGATATATATTATTTCCGCTCATAACGTTTCGGCGTCCGACCTTTCCCCATTTCCTTCATTTCTGGCGTTTCGGATTTCGATTTCTGGTACATATCGAACGTATCGGTTCATTTGGATCCCTCCCTGCTTTTTCTGTTCCGCGGGGGCACGAAGTTTCGACGGAAACTAGCGCCACACCAGATTTTTAATCAGCGGAGATGAACCCGACGAAATGAACGCGAGAATTCGAGGGATCGTATCCGTAAAATATGATAAGTAGTTGTAAATATGGATTTATGACTGTGGAATACTTTGCTTCTGGCGCGTTTGATTGCAGCTCGAACTGCAGATATGAGTTCTTGTTGAAGTAAAACTTCTTATGGGACGGTAAAGCGAGATGATGATGAATTGCGGCGGAACGGTGAGAATTTAATCAAGTCAGTAGAAGTAATAAAATTTAGAAATAAAAATGAATGAAACAAAACCTAAATTCACCCGAATTGGAAAATTAGTTGGAATAAAACTAAATCAGAATATTATTTAATTTTCAAAAGGCTGTTGATAAAATTTCAGTGACGGTTGGAAAGTTCGTAATTTTATTTCAAACATGATTGGTTCATCTGATGCACCAAAAAGTTATTACATTTTTGGATATTCGAAAGGCTCTTTGTCGTATTTCATTGTCAGTTTTTCCAAAGATTTTATTCCAAGAATTTATTTCAGATAGAAATGCAAATTCTGGATTTACGCTTATGCGATCTACTATTTGCCCTCATAGTAGTCATTTTCTCAATATTCTCAAAAGGTAATTAAAACTCTGCTAGAATGTTCAAGACTCGTCTGAATCATTTAGGCTGCTTATAATATTTCAGTTTCAGATTTCAAGGTATGACTCAAAGGTCTGGTATATTAGGAGGAGGCATTTTTAAGTACTCCAATACAAATTTGAACTTCTCAAAAAAGTTTAAACCAAGTCTAATCACCTAGAATATCTGGAAGATCCTTAGAACAGTTTTAAGCTATTCAAAATCTATTCATGATATTTCATGTTCATCGGAACACTTTCAAGTTTGTTCAAGGTATGTTAGAACCATACGAATAACATAGAAATCGTTGAAACTTTTTTTGAATCAAGTGAAGGCTACTCAGTCTATTTGAAGAGCTAGAAACACGTTGAAGACTGGTTTTAAAATTTAGAATTTCTGAATATCAGTCACAAAGTTTTAATACCACCTAAAGGCATACCAATCTTAGTTAAAACACCTCCAAGGTTGTTTATGATATGATTAGACCGCCTAGAATATCAGAAAAATCTTTGGAATTGAAACATTTCAAAAATTTTTCAAAAGAATTTTTGAATCATCCAAAAATTGTTTGTAATATTTCAGTTACAATGATTCCCAAAAATGATTAAGACATAATTGAACCATTTAGATTGTGTAGCTTCTAAATCAAGCGTGAGTTAAGGATTTTTGGATAAGGTCTAATTTAATCATTAAGTGAAGTTTAAACTACATATATGTAGCAAGGGGGATCACATCCAATTACGCGTAGGCGGTTGGTTGTAGGTGACGTGGCGCAGTAATCCTCTCTACACCTTTATCAAAACGAAAACTTAGTGCTAGTCAATGCCTACATTATGTAGGTCTACTCTTTTTTACTTTTACTTATTTCTTCCTACACATGCCCTATTCTTAGAGATCTTCTGATGCGTCCTTTAACAGCATAATAATGGATGAGAGAGCTTATATTGAAGTTTGTTTGTTTGCTGCCTACCTCTCCCTGTCTATTGTTTGCGTATTCGGACCACTGATGAGAACGGGGAAGGTGTACTTAATCATAAATTTTAAAGGGAGGTGTGTAAGAGGATTAATTAGTTTCTTGGATAAACAATCGTTCTGCCATATCTGTTCTGGCCGTGCCCTTAACCTTTCAGATTCAACAAAATTTCAAGTATTTATTGAAGTAAATCATATAGTATATCAATAATACTTTGTTATTAATGGCATAACTGCATACCTGTAGTTTGAAGTTCGAAAGTATTACAGGATTAAGTTTAAGTATATTACTACAGGAGGTTTTCGAGAAATCGTCCGGAACGCACACAATCAAATAAAATTTTTTCCATGGAGCCGTGAATTTTCGCTAACGCTCAACCAACCAGACAGGATCTGCGGTTCTCTAAATTTCAGTAGGGGAGCTCCTAAAGAATAGGTATAAATTTAATAAACACCAGCCGTATAGCATGATAACACGGCATCGCACACTAGACGCGAAAATAACCACGTTTGTCACGTATGGGGACCTCACGTGTGTAGGGGGGAAGAGGCCTCCCCCGCGACCGCCAGTGCCGGAGTCGAGGAAAAACGGTTTGCATAATGCGATATCTAATTCGGTTAATTTGCAGTCGACTGTGCAGTAAATAGCGTCTCCTTTAAGATCCCATTTCCGCTCAATAAGGCGGCCTTTGATGTGAAGACAATGCACAAAGCCTCGGTATGTAACATGTACAAAATTGGCAATAAAGGTGAAGCGTACACCTCTTACTACAGATTAATACGTAATGCCTTTGCTCCGACATCGCATAACAATTTCTATCCCCCCCCCCCTCCGTCTAATTGGGGTAGGGTATGGCACAACTCAATGTCACTAATAACGCGAATTACGCTCGTATGCAAAGTTAGGAGCTCGTAAGGGATCTACATCGTGTGCTACGCAGTGGCAGTCATCGATATAAGACGAGGTGAATGTGATATATCCCAATCCAGTCAGTTATAAGTCACAGGTGCTGTGCATTTCAACTCTAGGTTTCATATTTCATGATTTATTTCTAAAAGTAGATGTGTAGCATATAATAAGGGTTTGCTTTTGATCCAGGATCAGAATAAAAAGTGAAGGTGTTACTTGGTCGTCTTGAAGTGTCATTGGGTGCCTTATGCCAGAAATCGTCTCTCCGTTTTCCGGTAAGGAAAACAATTTGATACTTTCCTGTCTCGCTCTAGACCTATAACCGTTACCCTGTATATTGAAAAACTAATGCAAAACGCTAATAGACCTAGGAACAACCAAAGGTTTAATAATATTGCACTCTCCTTTATTGGTACGTCTATGTAACTCGATCTCTGTCGTGAGCTGAAAGAAGAACAACGTGCTAGATTTTCCAAAGGAGAAACCAATCTCAAAATCAAGTTTATACAAGGATTTTCGAAAATAGTGTACGTAAAATAAGTATACACGTGGTATACAAGTGGTTCACGCCTCTACTCCATAAGTCAGAACAGAGAAGACTTAGCATCTCATGTATCTTAATTTTAACTGAAGAGAGATGTCATATTTCTTTCGCTAGGTACCATTTGCAGTTGGAGTTATTGGAGTTGGACACCTTCTACTTCTAAATCTACTTCCAACTTTATAATGGAAGGGACATTAGAGTCTTCGTGCTGGATGCAGTTGTTTAGTTCGCATTAAAGAGTTCTTTTACATACGCCTCCCATGTATTTGTCAACCTTACTCTACCCAACGCCTTTGTGAGATCCATAAAGCACATAGAGGCAATCTTATTGATTTCGATGGTTTTCTCTGCAATTGGGCGAATGGTGAATATTGCATCAACGATCTGGATTGGCGGAAGTCTTGTTGTTCCAGTTCGTACTATTTATACTGATAAGGACTTTGGTAATAGTTTTAGAACCGCACTTAGTAAGCAAATTTCTCCGTAATTTTTTGGATATGTGATTGGTTGGGGTTATACATTCTTTCCATTGCTTTACTATTCTTCCTTCCTCTAATGTTTTCTTGCATAATATGCTAAGTTCTTCGAATAGGTTATCTCCTCCATTTTAATCATTTCGTTTATTATTTCGTCCTGTCCTGGGGTTTTTCTGTTCTTCAGGTTCCTGGCTGTATCTTTAGTAGTGCTGTTGTGTTTTATGTGTGTTTCCTCTTTCTCGGGTTGCGTGTTCTTGTCTGCAAATTGCAATATTGCCAAAACTAATTTATTAACAAGATGCCAAGCCTTTAATATTTACTGCCATGATTGTGATATATTTAATGCCAACTTATGCAACATATTTATTGTATTACATTAAAAAAAAATTGCCATAGTGTTTTGTCGCCATTTGGTGGTTTATTTCTTTACGTTTGGTTGTTTGGTTGATATTCACTATTATGTACTTTTAAGGAGGAATACTTTTAGGGCTAGAGGTACTAGTCGAAGTACTTGAACTATTGTATGTACATTTTATCGTCATCGTTACATTTTACATTTTTCATGTTTGGAGCACTTGCGGCAATGTTCTTAAACTGTCCCTCGCGATAAAGAACTCCTTCATTCGTTTATATATCTCGTGTCTCGTTGACGGATGTCACCCGCATGTAAAGCGCTCTGGAGTAGCATCTGTACACCAATTAAATTTATTTGCACAGCGATAGGCCAACAATACGCAGTCCTCATATAATGTTATCGGCCGCGTGTTTAATTGGATAATTGTATTTTTTTTCTAATTGAGATCAATTTAAAGTTGGATAACGAGCTGCGAGACCGACGGAACCCTGTTCTGTTTCTCTCTTTCCCTCTCTCTCTCACTCTCTTCGTCTTTATATTCCTCGCAATTGTCGTTTAAACTTTTAATTCGGCTCAAGATGTCTTAATGTCGTATGAATTGCGTTTAAAGGGCTTTTGATTAAAGCGATTCTCAGGGAAATCGTTCGGAGGAGGAGAATTTAATTATGTCAACTTGTAGGCGATATTGTCGATCTCGAAACGTTTTATTAGGGAGATACACTCGTTAACACCCGCCCTCACACGCGACTTATGATTTCGTGAGGAGGGAAATTGGTTGCGTCTGCGCCAGAAATGATATCTGAGCGAGGTTTTAGATTATAAAGTATGGGAGTTGTGAAAGGCTGCTTTTGTATAGTAGATGCCCTTAAGGGATTCAGAGACGAAACGTTTTCGAAACAGATCGTAAGAAAAAGTGAAGTCATTCTCTCAAATTGATCTTGCCTGAATTATTAAACCAAGGGATGGATCCAAGGACCAAGGGAAGAGAACATCTTTCTCTTAATGAGAAACAATAGAACGCAGTAAGAATATGAGGTACTGCAGAGTTCTTCCTTTTCTCAGTCTTTCCTTCAGTACTGGAGGATCTTGCCATCTTCAGTTGGTGAATGTTGGTGGCTTTCTCGCCATTTGTCTCTGTTTGACTTGTCTTCATCGTCATTTTGCAGGGACTTGACCTTATATGGCTATGCCCTCTAAATTGCCTTTATGGCGCCTTGCAATGTACCAAAAGAATGTCAATATTTTCGATGAGTGTTGGAAAAACTTTTCTTAACCTTAAATTCTTGGAGAATGGGCATTCCACGGCATTCACAATATTCTTCGCCACACATACATTTCTATGGCGTCAATTTCCTCCCTCTTGACAGCGGTGATAGTCCAGGTGTTTGACCCATAAAGACAGGTATTAGAACCAATAAGTGGATAGGGGGCTCCCTTGACGAATTGACCAACTTTATTTGGTTAGAAATTTTACCCGGAGTCCGGACTTCTTCTGGACTTACAACACACGAACGGTCTCTGGCGACCCTAAATACTGAAACTGAATTCCTGAATGTAGAATTGACCATTGTGGCAAGAAAGGTTTAGCCTGTGAATACTTCATCTACGAACGTTTAACTGACGTATAAGCCTTAAATCCATAAAGTGTGATTGACTTAAGGCCTTGGAAACCCTATATACCCACATAGGAAACCATGGTTCATGCGTAAGTCATTGTTACTGAGCACATATACTCATGGTCTCTTTACCGTCACATGATATTTACATGGGGTGAAATATTGAACACACCATGAATTTCTTTACCTAACGGACCCTTAAGTTTTCAACATTGAAAATTTACCTCGATCATATCAACCTGAAAGGTTTCCCAACCATGAATGATTAGGCTGATCTGTAAAATTCCAACTTTCCTCGTCAACTTGCACTAGAAATTAGTGTACCTCCGGATTAACCGAAATGCGAGCCAGCTAGTTACTGAATCGTTCGATTCGCTTTAATAACGCCCTGTCTGTGCCGCGCTAATAACTCCAAAGTGCCAATAAATCATTTACTGTCTATTAAATAATACAAACATCAACCCTTCATTGTTCGATATCAACGAACCGGACCGCGGGAAATGCAATTTTCCGAAGACGAAACGTACGCGGGTCTCCTCGTCTCAATTTGTAAACCGAGTAATGCACAGTGTTACTTAGTTTATGGCTGCGTTTCGGTCAGCTAAAGCCGGCCGGCGGTGAATTAGTTTACTTTACCTCTGCGAATGCTTAGCAGATGAGGAAGAGGGTGGAAGGTTTTTTTTAAATAGGGGTAGGGATTTGATCGGGGGATGATTAACGGAACGGCTGGATTAGGGATTCATGGAGCGTTTTGTACCCTTCCAGTTTAACGCCATAAATCAGGGATCGCGAATTTATTCATGCTTTTGGGTTTTAAACAATATTTTCCGCGATGGAAATTGGATGACGTAGGTACGTCGAATCCATTTAGGATTCTGTTTATTGTAATGGCGATGAAGAGTTAGTTAGAGTATTAATCAGATTAAGGGCACTTTTATTTCAATTTTTGTATGGGCTTTCAGATAAAAAATGGCATAAGAAATGAATACAAACGTTCCTTATCAGTGGGACTTTGGAAATATGCAAAGTGCGTATTTGCATATATTATAGTTACAGGCAGGTTTTTTTCTCGGTTATGGAGGCATGTTTTAAATATGTCGAAACTTCAAGATTCATGTCATTGGGATCAATAAAATTTCTTCTGAAAATACTATTTACTGCAAAGAAAAATTCGCATCCACGATTTTTTTCAAGATCATTTTTGTGTTATTTAAATTTTTTTCAAATACTCAAATACTAATTATACACACTTAATAAACTAAATTAGTAACGCAGATTTTTAGTAGTTCTTTAACAGACAACAGAAGGTAAGAACTATCATCTTTTAAATCAAATGAATTAGGGATTTTAGGGAAATTTACTTAATAGCTAATATATTCCCAAAATGACTAAGTCATGTACAGTAGGAGGAAGAGAGAGATGCAATGATAGTTATACCTATCTAATGAGAAAATCCTTAGGGTTTATATGTTTCCCTATATCTTGTGTATTATATACAAATTTTGAAAAACCTATGCAAATAACTTGCAAGAAATACACAAAATATGTCAAATATGCATTGTGTCGTATGCATTTCTTTAGTGGTCTTATATCTTTAACTTTTTATACAATAACAAGGTAGTTAAATTCCGACACTTTAGAATGAGTGATGAATATTTCGTCAACTAATCCTGCTTTTTCTTTTCAAATGCAGTGGAGGTCGAATTAATCCAATTTTATTGTATCTTACACTTTAGAGACTAAAGTTACAACTAAAATGAAAATAAATACCCTGATGACTAAATTGACGTGCCTACTTCGAAAAATCCGTCAGTATTCCGGTGAACAGTTCAAACAACATTCGACAGAAATTATTGAACAAATTTCACTTCAACCCTTTTCAATATTCATGGTTCAGTCGACGTTTTCGTCATAACGTGCCGGAACTGCTTCCCTCGAAAAATCCTAGAGTCCCGTAGCACCTTCCTGGAATCTCCACTTATATTCTATTTACCTATTTACCTACAAAGTGCATTTATCGATATTTTCGTTGAAAGCTTCATACATATTTGAGGCGGTGAATTTCGACTTTCGTTCGGTTATTCTGTCCTCCGGCATTCTTTATCTCCGGACTGACCGTACCTTAGATCTAATATTCAGGATTTATGCCTCGCTGTGGGTAATAGTTAATTCAGTGGATCCAATCTGAAGAGAGACGCGTCTCATATTAGTTGCATGATCCCATTTGACAGCAAGGAAATGTGAAGCTGTTCTCTAGTTTATTTGGTATCGAATCATTCTATTGTCGTTATTATGGAACGATCATGATCATTATCATTGTCACTATTATTCTGAAATTTGAGCGCGTGGATCAAATTTTTTTGTAGAACCCACGTCATTTAATCTATGGTTTTGATCACTTGGTTGCCTTCAGATTAGTGTAAGATGGTAAGTTGCACTAATTTCTTTTCAAGTTTGAGTAAATTAACACAAACATAAGATTGATCCTCGTACACTAATTGAGCCACTCTATTGATTCTAATTCGTCGTTGTGTTTATGAATTCATTCAATTGCCCTAAAAGGAAATTTTATGCAAGGTTGTAGTTGGAACTCCAATAAGACAGTGTGGCGACTCATCGTCTGAAAGATTGATTTATCCGACTATTGGGAACAAATATCAGGAGCTTTGTAAACTGTATGGACGATTTATGTTGTATGTTTCGCTGTAATAGTGAATCCAATGGATCAGCTTGAAGACAGCGAAATGAAATGGCATCGGTTGCAAAAATTTGATGGTTCAGCTCCCACATATGGAAAATACGGCGACGCATTGTCTGTACGAGATCAAACCTCGTAAGTAGTTCATTTGGTCGTCGAGGGCGAACGTCAGACCGTTCATTAAATATTCCTCTCATAATCGAAGTAATCAAATATATACGAGCATTCCGTCGCTCCTTTGATCTCCCATCAACTCCGTCCGGCGTGTATATATAAATAAATTCATCTCGCAGGCCCTTCCGTTTCCCCGCCGAAAACATATCGAGAGAAGTTCTTAAAGCGTACCCATTGTTCTGGAATCTTACTTCGCTATCGATTCGTCCCTCTCCCCCCCTCTCTCTCTCTCTTTCTCTCTCGCTCCTCGTTTTCCCGCCGGGCGATCCGAGAGTTCGGTTTTCGGCTAAACAACTCTTCTAAATTTTCTAAACGCCCGGAAATACACGGGGCCCGGAGCTGAAAGGGCCGCATGGCCTCGTCACGGATTGACTTCCCGGGTGTCATAAATAATTCCAGTTTTTCGACGAAAACTTTCCTTTCTCTCCTGTCTTTTAGAGCGGATCTTGGGGAACCGAATGGGTCCTGGGAAGAAGGCATTGGAACGATTAATATCGGTTTTTAAACTTTGGGGATTACAAAGGGTAGCTGATAATTGATTATGAAATTAATAATGACTAACTAAAAGGGAAGGAGTTACGATAATGATCGGGAATTAAGATTGGTTGGAACTTGGGCAGATGGTGAAAATGCCTGGACTTTCCTTCTTGGTGAGAGAGGTGATCGGTTTGTGCAGTTCTGTGATGAGCATAATCTTTGCACCCTCTCAAATAGTCTCCTTAAAAACCATCCAGGTGCTAGAAGTCAACAAATATCTGTGAAAACAGATGTAAATACTTCAAAAAATAATACATGACACTATAGAAAACAAATAACTGTATATATGTTTGGCAATGTCGTATTCCAGACAAGAGATGGTCTACAACTTTAGAATGACTTAGAGGAAATTGCACATTAGAACAACAAGACACAGAAATGGTCAAAATGGTACAGGGTCTCCACATCACTTTTAAAGGAAACAAGAAGAAAAGCAATGAATGACAATGCAATTTCGCTACTCATGATGGAAGCATGGGCATGCAAAGGAATACTACTAAAGTATAATGGACCGAGGAGCTTCTGTCAGAAATTGGCTTAACGTGAATGTAAGAGTTAACATCGATGCTTTGATGGAATACCTCTGAGGTGATGCCTAGAATAATGATTGACTTATCCTCCGAAACACAGAGGAACTATTGAATGAGGAGGAAAGTTGGAAACAAAAAAGTTTTAGTATCGCTTTTTGCATCAGATGGAATGGAAAGAACTGAAAGAGTTCATAACTCTTGGTTGAAACTCCTTTCCAGATACTTTCGAGATCTTTCGAGCTGGTGTATCTAGTGTGATATGAAGAACTAGTGATTGGTTGAAGTCGAATCAACCAGCATTTCGTTCAGCTGCTTTTAGCTTAAAAATTAACCAGCTAATGTATCCTGGTACTGTCTTCGATCGAAGCAACATGGAAGCGCCGGGATTGTTTCTTTCGGTTAACCTTCGTCAAATCCGATCGCCCCCATTTAAATATCAATCAAACCTCTAATCCGTTCCCCCGAGGAAAGGCAAAGAAATCCTCCCTCCTCCCTGTGTCTCCTCCCTTTTTGGCACGCCATTTAGAATTCGCAGATATCAATCCGTCACAATATTATCCGAGACACGCCTAAGCAAACAAAACGGCAGCTATACACTATATTAGATCACTTGCTGTACAAACTGATTAATCTTATTTGGCAACAAAATTGGGCGGGCAATTATCGCGCCAGATGGGCCGCCATCACGTACTATTGTTTGCTCGGGGGCACCGCGACGTATCGGTTTGCGATTTGTGTAATATCTGCGGGATTTCGAAAACAACGAAACGAATTATAACGGGAATCGTTCCGGGGACGAGATGATGTGGACCGAAGTCTTAGAGCGACCGCTAATGGCCGCCTTGCCTCTAAAACGATTACCATAATTAAGGTCACGTAATGTCTGTTGAAACTCTTGTTAGGTGCATGGAACTTAGTTTGGATTTTTTCGTGCGGTAAATATTATTACGCGTTAGCGCTTGACAGAATGTTTCCTGGTTATAAACTAGAATAATAACGGATAACATAAGATTAAAACACGTTTTCATTTCGAGTTATGCTCGTTTAAATTGTTTATCGGGTGAGGTCGGAATAGGCGATGATAGTGTAAGTAAACCTTACAGCGTTTTTACTCTTGTCTAAAACAATGACCAATGAATACACTGCTTGGAATTTGATATAGCAATGCCCTTCTGGAATCTTTGGAATTCTAACTATATGTAAGCAAACAATGGTTTAAAAGTACCTCTGACGTCATTTGATATGAAGTAAAACAAGCGATCATAGGATTTATCATTGGAATAAGTAGTTGTCGTCTTTAAAAAGAGTCATCAGAGCTCTGCTGGAATTTGAGCCTAATCAGACCCCAAAATTTTTGACAATTTTATGCTTCTAGATGCTGAAGTATTTTAGAAATGGGACAGGTTTGAAATGCTGTATTTTGAAACTATTGTAAAGCTGTTCCAAAGTTCCTTCATAGATGAATTCAAGTTTGCAAAATTTTGAACCTCTGACAAGTCTGTAGGAATTTTCTAAAATTACATTTTCTAAAGTAATTTGAGATGTTAGATTTTCCTTTTCGTGCAGAAATATTTCAAGCTGAAATATGTATAACTCTATTACTACCTTAAGATTAAGATGGAAAATCTAATCCATTTAAACCACTGAAGTTCCTTAGAAATCGCACAAAACAATCTCTTTTTTTCTCTCCTTTTTTTTCATTTGTATCATTTAATACCTTGAACTATAGATTCTCCGCTCCAGGCGAGAATAAAACCTTTCCTTCTTTTTGTCTTTCGATCATTTGTTTTATTCACAGCAAGCTCTACCCCCTGTGACTACCAACCCTCTACCTTACGTAGCCGTGACAATACTCTATAAATACTTTTAAAAATAAAATTACTCGATTACTCCTGGAGATTATGCTTTTGGATTCCTTGGCCTTTTTGAATTTTCGTATCTCTGGAAAATCGTAGCCGTACTCTTTAACCCTCCCCGCATTTCAAAATCCTTCTGATTTAAAGGTATTAAAATGCTTCAGAGCCCTTTCGTCTATAACTTATTTCCAAGGTGTACTACGATTACCATAAAATTTACTTGTGTATTTAACACTGATATTCTGTGGTAATTCTTCAAAGAATCTTCTTTTAAAATAAGTAGAAACTTAGGTTCCTCTGATTTTCTTTAGACCACTTTAGATGTATAAGTTTGCAAAGTAATTTAAAACTACTAAAGCAGGCACAACCCTATAATAACCCTAAATACTTTTTTTGGCGGATCGTCGGACATTTTGGTTTTCTTAGTGTTTCTAATTGCTTAAGAACCATAAACTTTTAAAAGCTTCTATATTTGCTCTAAGGCTCTTCGGGTATTAATAATTCTGGTTTGGTGTTGGAAAGTTTGCTCTGCGCGAACATTTCTGAATCATTAGTTTAAGAATTTCCGTTGTTACCTCGATATCTAATAATTGTAAAATAAATTTGTGAATACCTGTGGGCGTAATCGAAACCCAATCTTTCCGGATTGTTAGAGGCGGCGAAATCCGGTTCGAAGAACCCCATAAAAACAATAGTAAATATTAATTCAGCGAGGATTTTCTCCCATATCAGTGTCGAAATAGGCCCTTAAATTAAGGTGTATAATGGGGCGCGTTATCCTCACCTAATCTCCAATTACATCTCCTGAATCCCGAATGGAGGTCCCGGGCACGCCAAGGATCACCGCGAGGATAACGGGCGAATCTTCCGATTAATTGGCCCCATCTCGATCTCTCCCGCCGTATTAAGCATTTCTTTTTTAAATAATTTCCAATTTAAACTCCGCATCGTCCCGCGAAGAATGCCGGGAATCCCTCGCGCAATTATTCCCATCCTCATACGGTTAGAATTTCAGAGGAGAAATTGTAATGGAAACAAATATTTCTGGATTCCTCTCGTATACCCTCCCCCAGACTTTACAATGAACCAACTTTACAGACCGGTACGAGATAAAAAATGGAAACGTTCTCTTCTAATAACTTATTGATGTTTTTGCCCTTTCAGGATCGAAATCTCCAGTTTAATATCGTATATATAAACATACGGTACATTTTTAGAAAACGAATCAAAGAGTGGGAGACATATAGAGATAAAGTAATTCATAAAAAGGTATAAGGGAGAAATGTTCGGAAAAATGTTTTTAATACATCACGAGGTAAGCTGAAGCACCACCGATTCCACTAAATGGTGATTACAATACACATTCTGGTATATTCTGTTATACAATTTAAATGCGCATTAGATGAAATTACCTGAAAATCCATTTTCGTAATCACATTTTCTGTAAATTTAGCCCAATATCTCTACTACAAGACCTCACACTTCTGTATAGAGCTCATACATAATGCAGTTTATCACTTCGTCCCCTCTATCATTCCAATCTATATTACCTTCCATTGCATTTTTTTCCGGTTTGAAAGGTCGTTACGTTTCCATGACGATTACATGGACGGTCATTACAAGATAATATCGTGCGGGGTTAACATCGAAATGGGATACGTTTCCGCATAATTTGAAACAAACAACATAACACACTTCCGCCTTGTTTTCGTCCGGGGCCGTATCGAATGCAATCGGAGTATTCAAACAGATTGCAACGCGATTCCATCAAACGAGACGAACACTAAAACCGAACTATCCACCGGCCATATCCCTTTCCAATACAAAGTGCAAACAATCCATGCAGCATCCTTTAGGGCCATATCCGGAGCCGAATAACTTGAATTCCCTCTCCGGCATAATCTCGGTGCGGCGGTCCTACTTTTTCTCATGGTGGAGAACGTGGAAGTGAGATTCTCGTCTGTTTTGGATCAAATACACCAGATAAGCTCTAGAGAAATTCCGAACGGAGAGTCACTTTGTGTAATCCAATAAACGCATTAGACTTAAGTAGCAGGTGTTGTGCGTCGATATAGGCAATGTCTCATTGAATAATTGCTAGCTGATTAATACTCAATCTCAACCGATTGATTCAAGACAATTGACTAAAGATTACCAAAGGCTACCGAAGTAAACCAATGCTAAAATTTTACATGGTTTTTGACTTAGAAAGGAGATCTTAGAAAGGCAAAGAAAACGCAATACAATACAATTAGATACTAGAGTTCGCTTACTTTCCGTATCTTTCTGTTTCCTGATTTGAATAGCAGATATTCCTCGTAGTAGTTCATTTGGATTAAAAACTGATTTTTTCTAAAATATAGTCCTGAAAACACTGGACGTTCGTTATGTGACAGGATTGCACCCTTTGATCGGAACAATAGTAAATCCGACGTTTTTCCTGCGACAAACGCATGTACGTCTAACCTGTAATTTGAATAACCAGGATGTTATCAAAGCAGTTCCAGGAATTTATCGATATCGGTGTTAAACTTTTAAGGGGAACAGAAGATATTTATGTAGTTTTCCCAGAAACGCATTACCCTTTCGTTCAGCGGTTTATACTTGGTTGTTAATCCTTTTTCCATTACAAAATTTTAGTAAATCAATGCACCATGTTTTTTGAACGGTTTTGTACAATTGGCCTTATGAATAATTTTTCAAGTATAGCTGAAACTATAACAAATTGTTTCATAAAGGATAATATTATTTAATTGCCCGACTCGTTGTGTCCTTTAATTTACAAAGAAAAATTTAATTTTCTTAGATATTTCATATAAAATCTTATCTTTTATAAAGAAACTGGCTGTTGCCCTCGCGGCTTCGTTCGCTCACTAACAGTTATTACGTATCGTACATAATATTTAACGCAGCAATAGCAATATTATCTCCTAAATATAAATAGTTTTAAGGTGTATTACAATACCATCCAAAGATTGAATCTATTTGAGTCATTCGCTTTCGACTTTCACTTACATATGAACAATCAATTATTGAAAAATTTGATATTTTTGTCGTTGCTAAACTACCTATTTGTATCAATTCACATAAAAATCTGTTCAACGGTATAAAATTTGATACGTTGTTGCGCCCACTGGTGACGATTTAAAATAAAGCCCATAGCTTTTCTCAGAAGTCAACCTAACATTCTTTTTTCCACTCACTCAGGAAGAAAATTTAGAAATATCTGCTGTTTTGAACTACCTGGAAGCCCAGACTATTACCTTACTAAATTTCCAGTGTCTAATTATTTAATAACTGTTACATCAATTTCACCCTCTTTTCCACTCCCTCGGTAATTTAAAGCCTGTTTTAAATTTTTTCAAGCCACCCTGTAACCTAAGCACATCACAACGTAAAGATTATAACTACTCAATAATAATATGTGTAAAAAAATTATTCAAGTATTTACGCCAATCTCCGAGCACAGTGATGAACTCTACTATTTCTATGACGCATTGCCATGGCAAAGACAGAACATAAATATTCGGTCAAAATTGTAACTAACAATTTTAACAAAAATGTTTTAAGGCAAAAGTACAGTGGGGTGAAATTATATTCCAGTGCCTTGTAATACATTGTACGATCCATTTTAGCTCTAAATTAGCAAACAGTGGGGATACATTAAAGCTAACAAGGAGATATTCTCAGGAATTTCTCTGTCGTTGATGATATTGTTGAATTAAAATGAGTCATGTACCTAAAATTAATTGCTCGTGTTGTAAGATTTAGTGAGGATGTCAGTTAAGAAGGTATATAATTTTCCGTAGGTTAGCCTATTGATGAAATTGTGGGAGTCATAACTAAATAATGTTTATGTGTTTTAGGAAAAGCGTGAAATCTCTTGGCGAGAGAATTGCAAAATCACACTCTTTTGCGGTGTTTTCATGGCTCAAATTACAAACCCTGACGACCCACCAGAAACATTATCACGATTCATATCGTTTCCGCATATAACAGAGCTTACACCAGAGTTAACCATGTCCTCTCTCCATTTAATTTGAGAAATTAACGCAAATATTGTGTTTATTGTGTTTCATGCTCTTGTTGTGACGAGGTTTTTAATTTTATTATTCGTATTGGGTCCGTACCTAATTTTTAAGTAGGGGAAAATCTATTTTTAACCCAAATTATTAATTTGAAATGTGAAAAATGAAATAAAGAATTTAAAACAGAGAAATAGTTCAATAAATATGCAGTAGAGAGCCGAAATATGCAATATATGCATCTTTTCTTGTGTTTCTTGATACGGACAAGTGTAAAAGACACTTAATTCGATAAATATACCATGTTATATACAATGAGCATTTTACATAAAACGTGTGTGTATTGAATTTGAATTAATTCTTGGTTAAAGTGTGTATTTAGTAGTGATCAAAATGGGGGAGTAGATTAAAATGATAATTTTTCACTAATAATCCCCCCCGTAAATTGAGCGATGTAAATGAATTAGAGGGCTTCGTGCGAGCTTCATAGGGCTCTCTTAATTTTTATGACAAAGTTTGTACTTTGCTATTCTTTAATCACTTCGGCGATATAGACGAGGAAACTTCCGCGATACTCGAAACCCTTAAAACCTCCTGCGAGGGGAAAATATTCTCAGTTACCAAGCGAAACCATTGAAAGAACCCTCGATGTAGTGAAAACATTATAGATATTTGACGTTCGGTTTAATCTCGTGTCGAGAATGGTTAATTTGTAACGAAGGTTCGATCCGATAGTTATCGAGTGTTTCCTTTCGAAGAGGGTTTTTTCCCCCACAGATATATATGTATATGTGCGGGTGTGTGTGTATGTGTCGGATTTAATTAATGAATTCCAATCAGCGGCCATTCGAAATAAACTTTAACTAGTGGTCAGCGGTCGGTTTAAATCCTCGGCCGGACGTTTTCAACCTTTCTGTCAGATACATTAGATGCGGAACCGACCGCACGAGAATAAATAATACACACTCTAACAACTTTGCAGACAATTCATTAAGGCCCCTGTCCGGGCTCGGCTGCATGTATGGAGCGGCAGGTACGTCCGCGCGTGGAAAAAAGAGGAGCTAGAGGGAGGTTTTAATACGTTTCGGTGCATTTTCAATGAAAAACGAGCGCTATTCATGCTAAATCATTTAGGGAAGTGAGTAGGAAAGTTTTTCGGCAATTTTGAACTCATTTCGAAACATAACTTTTCGGGATGCACTCTTCAAACAGGAAAAATATTGTGTACTCACTAAATGCTCCGGAAAATTGATCGAATTTCTGAAATGTTTAAAACTGTTTGTCGAGCATTCCGTTTTTTAACTCGGACGTACGTGACAACGTCAGTCGATCTAATTTTAGTTATCGTGGCCTATCGTGGTGAGTGTAAACACATTTGAAAAACTATTATTTGGTCTTTACTTGAATATAGTTATTAGATATGCCCTAAGAATCATACCCATTGTCAAATTGTTCACCATATGACATCTCTTGTGTTTGCGACTGGAATCAATGGTTAAAGTTGTGTCAAAAAAAATTTGTAATATTAGAAAGGAATGGTGACCAATTTGAACATTTTTTACAATTATTACAATTAACAACTTTGTATATTTATATATAAAGAATCTGAAACAAAAATAAAATAAGCAGTGTATTCCTTTGTATGTGGACTTTTAAATGATGTATCATTTGACACTTTTATTCTTAAAATAAAAGGGTTGAAGTTGTGGCATCATTACAGAAGGTGTAAATTTATGGCAGGGCCATTGAAATGTTCTCTGCGAAAGCTGAAATCGACTTGTTTAAACAATTTTTGCAGAAAATCTCTAATTAGACACTTAAAAGTCAAATTAACCCCTTGGATGAAACCTTTGAAATCGGTAACTAAATAATATTTTTTTATTCGAGTGACATGTAATCTGTTATTAAAAATAAAACTTGCTGAAATTCCAACAAATTTTAAAAAAACACTACAAACATTTTTTGGGTAAATTGTGCCAAAATGAACACTTTTCCTTCATTTTTTCGAAAAATACATCGCTTCCGAGCTAGAAGCAATAAAAGTCCGAAAAGTGACCATCCTTGGTTTATGTAGTACATAGTAAATATTTGTGTACAGGTAATTTATTTATAGTATAAAAATGTAAATTTCAAATAAATTATTTCACGAATTATAGCGTGAAGTTAGATAAAATTTACTATATTATTTTCGTTAAACACGTTTTTTTGGAATGGTGCGTTTTTCGAAGAAATAATGATAAAAAAAGTGTTTATTTTTGCTTAATTTTTCAAATAAAGTTTGCAGTCTTCTTTTTGAATTTTGTAAGTTTTCTGTTAATAAACTGCCTCCCATTCGGATATACAAAATGTTATTCAGGTTTTTTGTTGTCAATAATGTGACACATCGATTTCAAAAAATTTTCCACGTAATCGTGACTTAATAATTATTGCACTCCGTTTTAATTTAAGTTTTAAACAATTTGTTAACGGTGAAAGATGTAGCATTGAATTAATCTTTCTAATAAAACATGTGAAGCTCTAAGAAAATTCAATTCATTCAATGCCAGATTGTTTAAAAAAGAAATCCCAAATTTTTTCCTGTTTTTGATAGACTCTTGTCACTGAGTTTTCACTTTGATTGGATCTGTGTCAGAAGATATAAATCATTATGATTGTTTTATTTTCTTTATTTATTTCTTTATTATTTTTTATTGTACTTAATACTAATTAGTGGGCTATTAAGCAACATTAAACGTTTTTCATCTTTTTTTGAGTGTAAGGTATGTCATCTTAGGCTTCTGGTTGGCCACAGGCCAGAATGTTCCAAGTGAAACATGTGAGAATATAAGGAAAGCTACGTTGCCTTTCATGGCTAGATTTTGAATAATTTAAGAATAATTTGATGATTTCTTCACTTAAAACGGTGTGTCACTTAATATACTTATACTTGTTTCATATGAGAAACAAATCCAATTACCAATTACCAAGCTGTACTGTTTGACCTAATGGCACCTATACCTTTTTAGTTCTTTTATGTATAATATAATGTAGAAATGATATGGAATTTTCAATTTTTCACTCTCGGCAATAGCCTATATTTTTATCGAAATGTGCCTAAAAGGGGTTGGTTGTAGTTGCATCCTTACGAGAGGGGATGAACTAGAGTCATGGCCTTTCAAAAGTAGATTACATTATTTTTCCAGGTAAATTTACCTCACTGTCTGAGCAATGTAATATTGCAAATAATTATTACATCATGTACCAGTTCAAATTATCAATCAATTTCAGTTAAATGTAGAAATCTAGAAAATTATTCAATGAAATTGTTAGCTTTGACAACATTTTTTAGAGCTTCTACGCTTTAAATTCGTATATGCACTGAGAATCATGTCGTTATAGCACGGTTGCAAAAGTCGAAGTTTCTATTGCTTCTTGTTTTACCAATAAAGGCGGTGTACGCGAGAATAAAATTCATTCATATTTTCCCTCGCTAATTTTCCATTACACAGGGTGTTAAGCGAGTTCCCAACCAATTAACCCGACTTGGGCGATCTCATAAATCCGAGTAATAACATTCTTGTTAAATACTCTATGGAGCTTGTTTATAAGCAGGTCCACTATGTTATGTGTTATAGCGTAATGCGTTTCTGTGGGATAATTATACACATACAGTAACTTAGTTATTAATTAGTTTAATTTGGATAGTTTCTAATTATGTTCATCGGGTCAGTTTTAATAATCAACCGAATGATGAAAATTTGAGTTACGGCTTGACCCGTTGTATTCAATCAGGATTGCGGTCAGGGGTTTAACAAACGTCAAATTGTTAGGGTGGATATCATGGCGAATTCGCCAAAAATAAACTAAAAAGTGGCTATGGTGCAGTTGCAGCAATTCGTTATTATTCTTGAAAAGTTCATTGCGATTTCCTTGGGGTGAAATACTAAGGTAATAAAGTTTATGGCATATTTTCTTAAGTTGCTTGGGATAAAATTTTATAGCAGTTAGTTGCAGTAACGTTACGAATTGCCCAAAAATGTCAGAATTCTGATTGAGATTCACATACTTTTTTAAGGGTTGAAGGGTCGATAACCGCAGGTAGTGCTTTACGACGCTCCTACTATGACAATTGCATATAATTCGTTTGATCTAAGAAGTCGTTTCATTTTTTGTCTATGAAAGGTATGTAAAAACATTATAATAAGTAACATATCTAGTGTAATGGACGTCAAAACTAAAATCTGAAAGAAGGCATTGGAACACATTTTTCGAGAAAAAAATTCAATGAACTTTTAGTTTAAACGAATAATAAGGGAAGAAATTATTTGCTCATCATGAAAATTATTTGCTCATCATGAAAATGGTGAATAGGTGGAATTACAAGAAAGGCACAAAATTTTGTAAGCTTTTACTGAATATAACCTAAATTCTTATAGGGTCAAAACATCTTCCAAAATTATTTAAACTGACGTAATTCAAAATATTTGTCGTCTTAATGATAAATTAAATTTATGATAACACATGAAAAAAAATGAATGTATTAAATTGAAAAGAAAATCAGTGACACTAATTAAATAATAATTTTCAATTCTTTTATGAATGCTGCTAGTCAGTTGTAAGAAAAAATGGCTATGGAAGTAAATGTGGAAAGAAGTATATTTTTAAAGACTCCATATCAACATTTTGAACCACTTTGAGAAAACGGAGGAGCTACATCGCATATTTTTTAAATTGAGTGTTGTTAAGATTAATTAAGGATTTGAAGCTAGCTGCACCGTATCCAGTAATATCATTTGAAATCTGAACCATAAAAGTGTAATACGTGCATCCCTGTTGTATTTTAATCACTCCGCATTTTATCCTCCCATGAAACATTACACATTTTAAAAAACCCCTCGCATCGAAAAAGTCATTAGTATTTTCATTTCGTGCGGTTCCGTGTTGTTTCACCCTTCTTCCATTTGACTATACCACGTACCGTTTTATACTGCTTTTTTTATCGAAACGTTAAAACGTCCAAAGAAGGGGCTGGGAGCGGAGCAAATGTGTAATGCTTTGACATTTGACATTGTTTGCTTTCCCATTGTTCTAGTTTGTTTGACTATTACGTCTAGCGCGGGAGTGTTTATGCACAAAGCTAAACAAAATCGAATTTACACGAAATGCTTTAGATCCTGATGGTGGACATTTAGTTTGTGAGATAAAGAGAGTGAGGGAGAGAATCGGAAGAAATAAACTAATTCCATCCCTCAGACGTCCTAGCAGTTGTTTATTGTCCAATTCGGCCGAACCCTTTCCAGAGTTGCGGCCCGGAAGGCGTTAGCATTTACAAATTGTCAAGACAAAGAGTGTGAGAGAGAGAGAGACGAATGCAATTTATTACGTGATATTCACTCGCTTTGTGGGACTTGTTCTAGGACAACGTTTAAGTTTAAAAGTTTCAGAATGAAAAGTTCCCGTAATGTATGGCGGGGAATTTTTCATACTTTCCGTTTGCGGCGACGAGAAACGAAGCAGAGACGTTCATACGACGTTTACCTCGGAAAAAATTTCGCTTCCGTAACGTTTTGTCTTTGCCGAAAGTTTCGTGACCTAAAATACCAAACGGAGTTTTAGAAATCCTACAACGTTTGGAATAAAGGAAATCATTCCATATTTCCAAGGGAAATCCAGGGTAGACTTCTGAACCCTTTAAGGAGACCGTAACGTTGAGTCAGTCAAGGAAAGGTCTTTTTTACTTGACGCAATATTTCAGAATTTCTACAAAAGGAGACTGCTAAGGAAGGTGGGGGTTCCTAATGTAGTGAAAATGGAACGAGTGCTTTAAGTCCTTGCTCAGAAATTAAAATACATGTTTCTCTTTAAATTGTTACGAAAGTTCTTGGGAAACGTTATAAACAACAGTTATATTAAATTAAAGTTATGTAAAAATTAGTTTAATGACATGAGGGGAGATAAAAGTGTTAAACTTTATTAATGCTTTTTGACTGGCATTGTTAATGAAACTACCATAAACTTCAATGACATCGATAAGTTGGTTTACAGAATCTTCTGTTATCCATCAGCAGAAGTTTTTAAATCAAAGCCCTCCCATTACGCCACATTTTTAACACTCATTTAAGTATCAAACTTACTCTTCAGCAACACGTTACGACTTTTCCCCGAAAAGGAACTTTACGAGAAATTTGAATTTCTTTTATCACATTAAAGATTAGTGGCTCGACTAGTTAGAGCAACGAGCGCCCTACCGTTAAACTGATCAGTTAAATTCCTGAACACGTGTCGACATAAAAAGTATTCATACCTGGCTAGGTTTTATACTTAGTGCCACTGCACTTTAATTTAGGGGATCGCTCGCTCAGTCGAAGCAGTAGAAGAATACCGCCTCTCTAGGCGTGGTAGGTTGTCCTTCCACGGCGCCCTACGGGCACACAGGGATCCTTCTTCTTCAACTGCACACGAAGTCGCACTCTTGCAGAAGTACACAAATTTAAATTTCTCATAGAGCTCCTCCCTTTGCTTTTGTACTGAAGGTCGAATTCTCTCGACTCAAGTTCCATAAACTAGTTGCTGTTCACTTAGCTTTTACGCCCGTACTCTTATGACTTAATCAGAGTTCAAACTATTTTTCTGCGTCATAAAACCCCTTCTCTCGTCTCTTGCATACTTAACTCCTAATTTTATACTTCTGCTAACTTAAAAATTGGACGTTGTAGCAACTTATATTTGGTAAATTTTGATTGCTCCCAATTCCATCAGGACCGTTTCTTCGACCAATCCACGAATACTTTGTGCTCACATTTTCAAACTCAAACTATGTCTATTTACAAGGACATTTCTCAAAATTTAGGCGAGCTCTATTCTGTGAAATGAATGCGAGGTCGTAAAATTCCCATTACGCTTATGCAGAGACAAAACCTCCCTCAGGCGATATCAGCTATTCCTGTCATCCCTATAGTTTCAAATTTTCAGGACTGATAGATTTTGCATCAAACTGTCCGTAGATCAAATCTGGTTTCGATTGATTGAGTTGATTGGAAGTTACTACAAATTTACTTAATTACACACGTGAACAATAGGGGTCAGACTGTCGCCATATAAGCTTTGACTAAGGTACATGGGTGTTTTTAATCTCACACGATTCTAAAAACTGTAACGTAATACGTAATATTAGAGCCTCAGCATATTTCTTGGCTTTTTTTAGTTCTTCATTGCTGTTTTCGGTTTGATTGAGGATTTCTTTAACTTGAGTATATTCTTTCTCAATCAAACCTACATACCTTAAATTGTGATTAATTACCTTTTAATAATATACACGGTGGTAACTGTGGCAAATGTATAAAACGATACCACGTGCTCTGGAGGTTAAAATATGATGATTTAACCCAAATTACGTGTATAAAAATTTATGACGATGTATTACCGATAAAACATGACTGGTTGCAGCTATCGCGTTGAAATTCGGGGTGTTGTTCATCATTACCTGAGACAATATTCAATATTTAATAGTCCACGTGTAAAGAAATTCCTGTTTTTTTTACGGGACTCATTTTTTCGACTGAATTATAGCAAATGTGTCGATATCGTGCCAAAACGAAAACAACGAAACCATAATTCAGCCAGAAAACTCACCATCAAATGCCGCAAAAGTCACAGTTTTTCACCAGATTCCTGTTTACCAGAAAATCTTTGTTTTTCCGTCCGCTTGCCAATTAAACACGAGCCCAGGAAAAGCGCGATCAGTCAGCTGTCAGGGGGCCCTTACGCGCGCGCTTGTGTGTGTGTGTGTGTGTACGAGTGAGAGGAAAGGAGTCAGACCGACACGACGGGAGGGCGACCGTGGGGAGCCCCACGGCGCGACGGGAGGCCTTAAGATCCCTCGTGGCCGAAAAATAGCGAAACACACTCCTGTCAAAGGGTGGAATGCACGATCGAGAGGAAATTTGCATTGAGGGATTGCCTTACTCAGGAATTGGTATATTGCATCGGCCCCGCGATGCGAGAGAGGATGGAATTGAATTCATTGGAGATTCAGTTTGTTACGAAGACGTTTCGATGGAAACGGTCAGAAATTTCATGACTTTGTATGAAGACAATTGCTAGTCGATTTTAAAGCTCATGAGATTTGATGGCATGTAATGATTGTATCACAGATATGCAAGTTCCTTATCCTTATTAAATTTACTGACAGCTCAGCACCACGGATACTGTTGGGATGCAGTATCCACGGTAATATTATTTTCGGCTTAATGCATTGCTTCTGTCTAATATAGACAGTTTTATTTGCTCCCAAAAAGTATACGTTTCATGTGGATCACATAGACATGGTAGCGATACAAACCAGGTGTTAGGAGTACGTTGATAACTAGTGACCACGTTATAGATCCAAATTTTATGCAAGATTTTAAAACAGTTCAAAGTGAATTTAAAGCTTCTGAAGTTTCATGGCAAACAAAGGAATATTGTCTTAAAAAGTCAAACCTTTACATTTGTCCCTATGGGTCCTATGGGTCAATAAACCCATGAAGTTTCATATGTTATAAACCATACGACCCATAACCCACGTCACAGCTGCAAGCGCTGTTGAGCTACCTGCGATTCAATATTTAATCTCTAAACATCAATATTTATACAAATGTTGAACAAATTGTTTTCTAGTTTTTGGTTTTCCGTGTTAATGCAATTAGTTGTCACAATGAGGTCCCGTCAACATGGTACATAGGCACCTACCTCAAAAACGCAAACATTCCATTAATGCGACCGCTAAGATAAATAAATGTTTGGCATACAGAATTAGCTGCGGCGCGACGTCATTTTTGTCGTAATTGCAATTTCGAAATTCGATTCTGGTTAGGTACGTTTCGGGATTGCCGTCCACGAAAGGTAATTAGCGTTGATAATTTTAATTAAACATTTGTGCTACATCACGGCTCTGGAAAAATCATGTATTTCGGTCGGGTTCAAATTGTCCCATAAATATCCTATTCGCTAATTAAAATTTGAGTCGAAAATTTCGTTAAAGCCGCGCCATTATCGAGCACACCCCATACATTTCAAGACACAATAAAATTTCTAAAGTAGAGGTAACGTCGTTTTAAAATATGACAGATTGAACATAATCTAGTCGAACCCCACTCGTGAAAAGACTCGGAGGGAGGCAAAACAGTTTTACATAATAATGGGTGTAGGGACAATGAAGAGGGGTGCCGCTCTAAACTGTTCAAGGTGTCTCGGGGTATTTTTTTAAAAGCGATTACTTAATCAAGTTAAAGTTTAAACGGACCGAATTTGATCTTATTTACATAACTAACGTACACTGCGGTCGGATTATATTAAGACTTGCAGATAAATAATTTTTACGTACCTCATGAAAGAAAACGAACATTAGGGTATTAAGAGGGTACCTAAGGTAAAGGATTAATACCTTAAGGTATCACCGAGGAGAGTGAACAATATATTTCCATCAAGATTTAGCTTGATTCATGGTAGCCTTATGTTGTTTGTTTCAAATATTGATTGATCTTTTCCAATGAAAAAATAAATTCGTCACTAATCAATTTTGATTCGGATTTTACTAATTGCTTCTATTATTTTCAGGTAAGTTCTTACTATAAACGTCCCCCAGCTATAGCTTCGCATGGTGAGTAATTAGTGATATTTTTAAAAATTCGTAAACAACAGATCGAAACTCATCTTTTATTGAAACTCATCAGACTCGTTCGTTAAGGACAATAAAGGCGTTTGGTAAATTTTAACCGTTATCTTGGGGTTGTGTTTTTTAGTAAATTTTAACCATTTTCTTGGAGTTGTTTTTTAGTAAAATTTAACCATTTTCTTGGTGTCGTTTTAAAGCTACAAGCATTTATCCAAGCCCTGAAATGCATTTAAATTGATCAAAAGTCCAACTTCATTCAAGTTTACCAGAATTGTTTAATAACGTAAACTCCCACAGTTCAGTAAGTTTTAATAATTTTCGTTTGGTTGTTTTGAAGTTAGTGTTTACATATCAAAGACACTTTTTAGGAAAAAAAACCTCGCCAGTCATCATAACTTTTAGATTAAAACACCTGTAAATTTGTGATCGAAACTCAAACTTCATTGAGACCCACCAGAGTTGTTTAGAAGTACAATAACGGAGTTGGTAAGGGTTCAGCCATTTAGTTTTGTAGTTATTAGCTTTTATACGGCCTTCTGAAATGCATTATTGCTATAATTATTTATTATAGTTGTTGGGAGTTCGAGATTTAAAAATTCCTAAAATCGTGATCAAAATTTGTACTTCGTTTCAAAATCCACCAAAGTTTACTGAAGTACACTGAAGGAGTTGACTAAGTGTCATCTGCATTAGTGGATTAGTTTAGAGTTACAATCTCTCATATAAGCTTTTAATGCTTCTAGATAAATGTCCTTATGAGTCTTCATAGCTGGTTGCTTAAAAAGTTTTTCTATTTTATATAAGTATATTACATATATAAACAGGTATTTAGTTGGTTAAACCTGTATGATGAGCAACTTTTTGTATCAAATATTTCTTGGATTTTAAATTCGTTGCATTTTGTAATTCCAATTTTTGTCATAATTTTATTGCCATGTTTGTATCTAATATTGCATCTGAGGTATTATAGTTACATTACAAAGTAACAACAATACGTACGTACTAGGGAAAGCGTAGAAATGGATCAGAACGTCTGGAAAATATCGAATTCTCCCCCGTTTCTAAAAAGTGGAACCATTCTAAATTTATAATCTTTCGTATCCCATCAATTTATCCTCATAAACGAACAAATCTCGATCCCCATATCGCTTTTTACTCGAATGCGAGAAATTTATTGGCAATAAAGGGGCGTTGCAAGTTCGCATTGACAACGGAGAATCTTCGCCTTAAAACTGTATACGTTTAAATTTGAAATCTTAACGATCCTCAGAAGCACCGGCTTCTAATTTGTTCGGAAAGTTATGTCCGTGCGGTCATAAAATTTCCGCGATTTGCTCCATACTTAAATCGTTGATTTATTTACGGCGGTGAATAGTACAGAACGTTACCGAATAAAAACCCAATAACAGGGTATCGGGCATAAGAGGTGGAATTCCGACCAAGAGAAGGGTTATTAATGGGCACTAAAAGTTATTTCAAGCAAGGAGAAAGGGTCGAAAATTATTGTTTAATGGATTTAATAATTATTTTAGAAAATGTGCCTTGTCTATTTGACCTGGATAAATTGTGGATATGACCTTCTACCTCGGCGCGAGAAGAGTTTCGAGCGCCACGGCTACAAATCAAAATTTCGCCCGGAAGCTAGGGGATATTAGTGTTATATTAAAATCGTCGGAACAGCTCCCTCGAAGGAAGTAAGATAATGGCGGCTCATTAGCAGGGCTCATTTTCGTCCTTTACATCGCGGAGTCAGTCACTTAGAGGAGCGATTGGCCCCATAAATATGGAGGTTGGGAGGGGTCCGTCTGACGAATTAATGATTTCAATAAAGAACCACCGAAAGAGGAATCAGCACGTGGTCCGACTTCCCCGCGGGTCGCTCCCCACGGAAAGTATCAGCTTTCATTGAAATAATCAGCGGCTCGGGGATACGTTGAGAAATCGCGCGTGCTTCCCGATGGAAGAAATGAAGGAACGGCTCGTAAATGGGGCGGCGGGGCGGATTTTTCATTTAAACTAGAAAAAATTTCTTACTGCCGGAGTTAAAGGCGGCGATGATTTATTTACCTACACGTTATAACGGGGCGTTATTTATGGCCGAGTCTGATGTGATAGGATAAGCTCGTTTCGGCTACAAATTGCTGCAGAAATACGCCGATTTTACTTCATTACCTGCCGACAAATTGACTATTATTACTTTTACGGTAATGGACAAAATTTTGAAGGCTTATTAGATGGATAATTTATACAAGGCATTTGAAAGGAAATGTTTAGAACGGTAGTTCCTCAAACCACCGAGCAATTTTATACGAATTTTCTTTTAAACATTATACACATTAGTTACTTACAATTTTGGAAAATGCAATTACAAAAACAACAAATTTTATTTAGGAAGGTTTTGAAAAAAATCAATTTTTCGTAAAGTTCTGCCAAGTTCTTACCTAATTCAAAATGTTTAATTAAGGAAAATCGTTGTTAGTTAGCAGTGAAATTTCTATTTGTTTTTTCGATTTATTTATTGTTTCCTGGTATTATTTATTTATTTTTGTTACGTCCTACAAAGTATTTTGACAACCAGCTGTTCAGTTTATCCTGGAAATGCTTAGTTTTGTTAAAATCATTTTTTGAGTACAAGCCTCAGCAGTTCTGGATATTTTCCTTCTTACACACATTTACAGTTGTTGGCGTCTTCTAGCATTTCCGTTACGCCATGTATGAAAATTTTATGGAAAACATCCTAAAGCCATGTTTCACATAAATGAAAATCTTAGGTTATTTATTAATCTGGAATATCAAGCCAGTGGGTTTTATTAAAATTTTGATGTGCGCTTTATACACCCATTGTAAAAATCACTTTGATGAAATAATAGAAGGTAGCGAATTTACCTTGATTTAATGGTTAAGGATAAATAAAATTAGTTTAGTGGGTAAACAAATATTAATTCAGTTGGATGGACCAGAGAAGTGCATGCGGGAATACGCCAGACTTGTACATATATTTTTTCGCCATGTGGCCCACTGTATAGTTTCTTTGGCATTAAATTTGGTGGTTTATATTTAAAACACAAAAGAAATCTATTGCTACAATTCAAATTCATATTATACATGGTTGAAAACAACAAAACTAAAATGGTTTTCTTGGTAAAAATAGGGATGGAGCCAATTTCTCTTTGAAATATTTAAATTGGTACAACATTGCAAACAACAGTTATAACCAAGTCATGTCTGGTCCAGTCTAAACTCAGAGGGACTGATTTTATTGCTTGAATTCGAAGAAGGTATAGCGAGCATTAAAGAACTACTTACAGTGGGCCGTACTTTAAAAGGAATATTGATTTTAAACTATTGAAAATGGAAAACGTCTTCAATTGTAAAACTCAGCCCTTGTATTTTTCTTTGCTAGTTCAAACGTTGGAGATTCTCTGTTGGGAGGATGATTAGTACTTAGCACTTTATTGTGTTTGATAAGCTTGACGTGTCGCCGTGTACAAACCGTATTTGTCATAAATACGCTTTACGTGTCCCTTCAAACAGTCCTTTGGGGTCAAATGTCCAAAATTCCGTGCCAGTTAAACAACATCTGCCCCAACGTGTCCTTTCCATCACTAACAACTTTATTCTTCTTCTTCGTCGATAGATATTCCTCTACTTACTTGTAAATTGCCCGAGGAATCCTCTCCGATTCCAGCAGAATCCCGGGGTGTAAGTTTCATTCCCCTTCTTTCCCTTTATCTTTTCCTCTCTCTTTTCTTTCTAATAATTTTCGCTTCAGCGACTTTCCGTCCTTTCCGAACCCTTATTTTAACCTTATCATCGTTCATTCCGTAACCTCGGGAGGTGAAATGTGACCGAGGCGAGGACGAGGGCTAAAACGTGCCTGCACAATTCTTACCATTTAAATCTAATGCCCTTATCTTACGTCACCATTATGTGTGAATGTGTATGTGCGCCATTTCCTCGGATAGAATGTGTATCTACCGAGGCGATCCGATCCGTGTCCCGTTATTCACAGGATTAATACGTGTAAACAGCAATTTTTGTTAATATATTCGATGTTGGGCATTCGAACCGGGGTCCGAATTGCAAATTGTTGACAGGAAATTTTATTCGGTGAAATAGTTGGATCGTTGTATTAATCCACAGAAATCTGCATTTTTATTGAATGTAGTTTGTATGGGCGCGGGAGTGAAATTATCTGCAAAATTGTCGATTCGATTTCCTGTCGATTTCAAAGAGACCGATTCCCGCATAAAAACTGACACAAACGACAAAATCGTTATGATTATATTCATTCGTCCGACGACAAAAAACCAATAAATCGCACAAAATTCGAAAATTACAAAAGCAATCATCGCTGTCACGGTGATACGCCATTACGGGACACTTTTCGCAGATTCGATTAAATATCACAATTTTCTTCGCGCTATCAATCAGCATTGTTGTCGGGGGCCTCGCAAAAACAATTAATTTGAATTATTGTTGTACGCTGCGGAGTGATGACGGTGCGCGCGCTTTAATTTTTCTGAATTTATGTTTTCATTAAACGCTCGCGATGTCTCCACCCATCAACGCTTTTAAATACATTTTTTTGTGTTTTCCGCTCTTCCGCTAAGTTATTCGTGGCTCTTCTAAGTGGCGATGAAAAATATTACAACACTTCCGGAACCAAAAGGAAATTGTCAAAGATAGAGTTACCTTAAACTATTAAATAATTACTCGAGCAAACTCGTTATACTAACTTCATATTCGTTAAAAAATGTAGAGAAAATCGATTACCATCGGTGTTGGTTCCTGAGTTTATCGGCTGATAATTCGAAAACGAAAAATATCGTTTTTCAAACTTGAGTCGATTATTAATCATCTCAAAAATCCAATTTGATAGCTTGTTGAGTCTTTTGGGCTTTGTTAACTATACGTTTTTTGTTTTATTTACATTAAATTCACATATTTTTCAGTCGTACAACCTGAGGTTCAACAAGCGACTTATCCCCAAGGGACTTGTCCTACTAACATCTGAATAATATTAATTGTAATCTGTTTTGCGGCTAGTTTATGTACAAACCCATGGGTCTGAACTCAAAATCTCTCGAAAAATATCTTACCTTAGCCTCCCCAAAGTACAGCTGTTACCTTCTAAGTTTTTGGTAAAATTGTTCTTTTTTCTGGCGTTTTAGTTTTTCTCAATTGATGATCCATCATCCACCGATCCTTGGCGTTTCTCTTTCACGAATTATCCATTTCTTGCATACCCTTTTTGTGATGTGTTGTAGTACCTGTCACACAAAATCATCTATAATTTGAGCGTCAACTAACTCGAATGTGGCTAATTTACTGCGCCAGTCTTCTGATAGAAATGGTATCAAAGACGTCTTAGTACAGAGCATATCTCTTTCAGTAGGTTTTCTGGTGGTTTGAATCTTAAGGAAAATGTTACTAATCTATAGCTACGAAGGCATCCGTAAGTACTTCTCATCTTCTTGCTTTGCTCATAATGTTACTGGTAATATGCCAGGTATCTATATTATTTTCTCCGTTATCAGTGGAGAAAGTGTAAGTCTGCGGTCCCGGCAAAGTTGGAACTTCAATAATTGAGCGGGCATATACGAGTACATATGTTGAATACACATAGCCCGAGCCCTGCTAAGGTAAATCTGGATCTTTGCAAGTTTATATGGATTAGCTTGTGAAAAATCCTTGCTGGCCATGTGCAACTTCTTGTTCAATTCATCATTTTTCTAGGAAATAGCTTCCACCCTATCGCAGATAGCCTCCATGTTTTTATTTTCCTTCACCTGAGGAGAAGGCAGTTTGATGCCCATTTGGAAGAAAATTGCAGACATGTGAACACAATTCGCACTTTTTAGTAGAAGCATCCATGAGGTTGGAGATCGCCACATGCAAGCGAATTCTCTTTCCTGAGTATTTCGCCATGAGTTCATTTAGGTTCAAGGCTCTCGATCTGCTTCAATTATTCCTCATGCAGGATATTCTTTTCTTCAGCAGTAGCCATTAACAGCTAATAACAGTTGGCAAATGCCAAATAGTAATGACAGTGGTGAAGGTCGTGGGATCTTAGCTGAACAGAGTCTTATACCGTGGGTTGCTCAGGGGTACCCATAGCAAACTACGCAGAAAAATATTTACTCAATAATTACAGAATTTTCAATTTCACAACTTGTAGTTGTAACAGTTTTGTGAAGAAACATATCTTCATTAGTTATGAAAAGTGTGCTTGAATAAGGTCATGCTTGTTTCCCATTTCTTTTGGTGGCAATATTGCTGAGCAATAAAGCAATTGTTGTTGGTACCAATTTCTATTTGTTAAATACACAAATTAATTCTTCCTATAGCGTTGGATTGAAGCTTGCTAATATTTTTAAAAAGTTTGGGGTATATTTAATTACATTCAATTTATTCGTTAGTGACGTTCTTTTAGGCCACAGGAAAGTACAGTAGGAAGCACCATGTCACTTTGTCACAATAAATCTATGTAAAATGAAAGAGTTCCCTTGGCTAAAGTGACACAAATTTGTTGTTTGAAGCCTTTAAGTTGTTTAGGTAATGACGAATTTTACCATATTTTTAATTTCCTAACTATGTAGCTTCTGAACGCTATTCTTAATTTGTTGGTATTGCTTGTTACTGTTATTCCGTCTGTTGACACTTTTACTGTTACGTGTTGTTATTATGACTATTACTAGTTTCTAATGGTCTTATTCATAGACGCATATTAACGTTAAAATGGATTTTAGCTTAAAATGTGCTTAGAATGTATTTTACGAATATAACTACAGTTTTATACCATGTATTCTTAACGTGGAGGTAACTATAGTTACCTTCGTGAAACATTCTAAACGCATTTTGAGCTAAAATCCATTATAGCGTTAAAATGCGTTTATGAACAAGGGGGTAAATATTGAATTCATTTTTACCACAGCAGCACCTCTCGGTATCCAATCATTGTGAAATGTTTATTGTTACAAAACACAGAGTAACATTACGGAGGTTAAAACAAGTAAACAATTTAAGCCCTTTCGGTTCCTTTACGCGGCCTTTGGAATTCAAAATAAAAACTCCATAATTGACCCTAGAAGTACGGAGAAGTCGCCTCATCAATTGGAAAAGCAAAGAAAGATGAAGGCCATTAAAACCGGATCAAGTCAGTCTGTTTTCAAATGATTGAACGTTTTAATCGAAGTTCGTATTTTCATCAGTGCTCTCCTTAAATTTTTGTCTCCTTCACTAAAAATTATCCATATTTTAATATTCACGTCTCATATTTTTACCGTAACTGTTGTGCTTCATAATTAACTTCAACTTGCCGAAAACATACTTACACGAATTAGTTCCTTTGTCCGATATTTACAAGGCAATTAGATTCCATCTCGGAAAGTTTAAACGCTAGTTCACGTTTTCTTTATCCCTTTTAATTTCCAACTTTTAACAGTGTCGTAGATAAGATTAGCTCATTCGTACAAACAACGAGGGTACCGACGTCGCCGACGACGGAATCTGTTTTTCCTGCTACATAAAATTTATATATAAAACAGCAGGGAGAGATCGCAAAATAATTATATAAATTACCGGAGAATGTGACCCGTATTCGGACAGATCGTATGGTCGTTTCAAGATCTATGCCGGTCATTTAGCCTGCTAATGGCTAATATATATCTGGCGACGTGTATGGATGGGGCGATGCGACCTCCTCGCAGCATCTATCAAAGCCGTTCTTTTCTGTTCTTTGCCCGTGTTGAAGTTATCGGCCGATGATATTTCCGAACCGGAGGGAATAAAAAATTATCCTCGTTTACGTTAATGGTGATATTTCGTAATTTAGTACCGACATCGCTTCGGCATTCCTAACGCAGAGTTTATGTATAATTACACGAAGCAGGTGGATTTCAGTTTTTATATCTTCACTCGAGGAAAGTTGTTTTAAGCTAATCAGTCTGATGCACTTTGACGATATCTTGGATTTAATGTTTTTCGTGGAGAAGTTCTGAATGCATGGACGTAAAGACGTTTTCCTCAATCAGCTCGAAGTGGCTTTCTTCGTGGATTGCGATTTTTCAATCGCTCGTCACGGATCTCATTAAGCGACAAAAGCGAGCCGACGTCTTCGTACATATCCCACCTCGCGACGTAATTATAAGTGTTTATAACTCACGAAATTATCTTTTCAGTATTCAGGGAACGTTCCCGGCCGAATTAGTATTCCGAATAAGAAAATAGAAATTATGGAACACAATGTACGACTATTAATTAAGCAACCTCCTCTCCACAAATGGATATCTCATTAACGGTGAATGTGTCTGCTAATTTGTTGGTTTTGTATACAATTAGGGGAGTGCGGGAGGCCGTGCGGCATTGTCGGAGTACGTCATTCTCCTCGGTGAAAGGATCCCGCTCGGGGAGGGTCCAAATGGAATTTCGGAGTGCAGGAGGTGCATCCGTACATACGAATTCTTGTCGTCCTTTACGACGGTCGTCAGTCTTATTTTCGATTAGCCCTCGTGTGATATTTCCTCTGGACTCGTCATTTTTAGCTCGGAAAGCCGGCGGACCTTCGAGCCATGTCTGCCAGTCGTAAACTGAGCTCAAAATTACTTCCTCGCGTAAAAGCCGAAACTACATACGATCTTTCGAGGTTAATTTATGCGTAATTTTTCTACTACTATTCTTTATCTTCAAAATTCACTGGAATTACAAGGCCTGGAAATATTACGTGTCAACTTTCTGCTCAGAACGTAATGAGGGTATACGATAACTTTGGTAGTTCCCATAGTGTTCAGAATTTCAGGCAGGGTATTGACGTTATTGCTTACTAGATTCATTTTGCGTGAAGAGTAACGAAATGGGAAGAAAATTTGCAGTATTTTGTGCTCAAGGTTACTTGCACGTCACTATCTTTTCTGCATTTTGTCGGACAACCATCAAATCCGAAACCAACGCGATTCTCCACATCAAGGACTTATTCCAAAAACTCTTCTATAGCATGTGCAGTGGATTATGCATCCAGGCCTATCAGATCAACAAATCAGACAAACAAAAAGTCCAGAAATCAGTCCCAGAAATGTCAGCTATTTGATTATCTATGCTTTTGCTTGTTTTACTTTTTCGTAATGAAAACATTAGTTTATGCTTGTCGACTCAATTCGTTAGCAACAATAATGAAACTATCCAGACTTACTTTATTAAAGCCCATGACTCTTGCACCAGTCGTTGCTTCAGATTTGCAAATAGTAAAATAGGATGTTGCTGCTAAGCAACCGTTAACTCAATTAATCCAATTATGACCTAGGTTTTGAAATTTGTGATTAATGCTCTTTTATTATGTTCGTCGTTTTATCGTACCACCTTTCTAAGTACCAGTAGATTATGGTTGCAAATTCGTTTTTTCTTGTCTATCCCAATCGTCTGAAATTGAGAGAGAAAAAAAATTGAAAATTTAATTAAAATGATTTCTCAGTTAAAAATTGCGAGGCATAAGGGAGTACGTCCCAGTTAGGCCACATCTGTTTTTTTCCAACTGAAGGCAATTAAACCTACTAACCACAATTGTAAAATATCTTATTTTAGTCACAAAATTATTAAATATTCCAAGAAAACACTACCAAATCTTCGCGCATCAGCACTAAAGAAAGTTAGGTAAACATGACTTCTCTAGTTGAGCAGCGACAGGTTGATCTAGTTATACTTATTGCCGCTTGCTGGTAGCGCATCTATGACAACGTAAAAGGATGAACCTCATGCCACTTCGATACCCCTTAGTACCCTGGGCTTAAAAATTCTATTGTCTAATGTTTGCAAGTTTACAATTGTCAAGAAATAATATAATCCATTTTACTAATTTGTATTATAATAAAGCTTTCATATGGAAATTGTATTCCTCAGTATTTGTAAAAATGAGTCATGTGTTACCTAACAAATACCCAATTTTTATTAATAGTGTTAAAATAAACATTGATCCATATTTAACTATATTAACGTAAACTGTTGTCAAAGACTTTTGGTGATTAATGGAAAACTTTTGCAATAGGGGAAAATGTTTTAAGATGAAAACACTTTAATTTTCAACTGAATTAAGTGTGAAATATAATACGTCATTAAAAATGCCTAAAGTAATCTAAACCAAAAACCAAATTGCCACGAAAAATGTGTCCTCCTGGACGACCCTTGTCATTTTTTAAAATTTTTCAATAACGACGCGACAATCGCCTTCAGCGCTCCATATGTTCGTCTTCCGCCGTGACCCGAAATTTTCCCCTTTTATTGAAATGGGAAATCCGGTGCAAGACATTCCGAAAACAAAACCGAATCGACCGTAATACCTGGATTTGTACAACACTTTCCAGTTTTTCCACTATTTCATTTCGGCTCTACATCCTCCCGGAGCTCTCCTGCCTTGAGGAAAGAAAATCACTTTCCTCGCATTGTCTATTCAACTGTTTCCGCTCGGTTATGCAATTTCCATTTTAAAAGGGATCAATAAGTGGATTTCGTAAACGAATCAACATATTGGTGAAGAGAGGGAGGGAGAGCGGGAGATTTCCATACTCGCTTCACACACACACGCACACACACACAAACACAAAATCCCTAAAGGTTTTTGCCCGAGCAATAGTTTCTTTTACGGTCGACGTTTTAATTTGGCCCCGTCAATCTGGGCACGGGCCAGGAAGGATTTTTATTGGTCGAGGGAGAGCTGCTTCCGACAAGCGAAGGATTTCTGCTTCATTTAATAAATTATAAATGCTATTTTATAGTTTAACCTGCTAGGAACGGCCGTTTAACTAGTATTTAGTAGTTATTTATCTAATTACTCGGACTGGTCCCCTTGGAATCTTCTACGGCTCACCGATGTTTGCCGCTAATATCTGACTTGCCCTCCGTTCTGCGCCCCCTCGCCCCGGGGATGGGGAATTAAGGGGGATGTCGTAACGGTCGCTGCCTATGTGGCAAATGAAACCGCGATAATTCCTCCGCTGATGTAATAATAAGTAATTTCGGTAAGAGCCGGGGGATGACGTTCGATGGTGAGTGTTCTTTGTCTAATAGAGACAAAAATTATTTTATCCTGATGAGCAAAAAAGGGAGGAACGATTTTATGAGTAACAGGATGTCGCCGGAAAAACAGAAGAGGGTTGCTTTTGGATGTGGGTCGTTAATCGTGCGACTTCGTCCTTTCGGAAATTAAAGGTGCCAAAAAATTTAGTGGAAATTATGACATTTAATGTTATTAAAGTAATAATTTAAGTAAGCAAGTAGTAATAAACAAATACTTAATGGTTCAAAATACCATATTAATCCGGTTTTGTTTTTGAATTGTCTTGCCTCGGAAAATTTTAAAAAATGACTGGGGTTGTCAAGAAATAAATGTTTGTTGCTAAAAGTATAAGCTTTTTGAGTAGAGCATTCGACTTCCATCAGGATCTTGTCTATAACTGACATTATGTCTCCGCCTCCAGCCTCTAAAACTCATTAACTTAAGTATTCCTCTCCTCGAGATTGCTGTCTTTTATGTATTATCTATATCGTCTCACCAACTTCTTTAGGACAAGATTCTTCGTTTTCTTCTTTCAGCTGGTCCTATTAATATTTTTATCAGCCATCTTCCATCTCCCCTTCTGTTACATGCCAGAACTATTTTTTTTTCTGAATTTCTCCAATAGTGACTACAGGCACTATTGTTTTGTCTTCTTCTCCATCATCTTTTTTGTTATTTGCCTGATATGTAGTGATATTTCTACCTTTATTTATTCTTGTATTTAATTTTTCCTAGCTATTTTCTTCTTTAATGAATACTCCATAGTATTTTACTTCCTCCACCACCTTTACATGAGTATTTTCTAAATTTTCCTCGTATCCCAACTGCTAGTTATTCACAATTTTTCAAATTCCTTTCAAGTTCGCACTCTTCGTACGTTATTTTGAAATTGCGTACCATGTAGCTGTGGCCATTGATTATGTTCTGCTACTACCAGTTGGTCGTCGAAATTAATTGCTGTTCCCTTGTTTGTATATTACCAGGAGGATCAACAGCACCCTTGTCTTAGTTCTCTTAAGTTGGAAAATGTTTTAATACCTTTATTTCTGTTTTAATAGAGACGTGGTTGTTGCTGTACCGTTTTCGAAAAGTCAAAATTAGGGGTTAATTTGCAATTATTTTGTTTGTTCCACAGTGGTTTTATCAGTACGATGTTGTAAGCTTTTAAGCAAATATGTTGTAAATATGCTATAGTTAAACTTCCAGCTCTAAATCCGCTCTGTTCTTCTGATTGTTTTGTTTCCAATCATCCCGTATTAAATCTCTTAGAATTATGGAATATATTCGTCTTATTGTCGGTATAACGGCAATTCCTGTATATGTTGTTCCTTCTACCATGGTCGTGAACCATTTTCCACCTTCAATGAATTAGGCTGCTGTAAAGCTAACCAGTTTTTTAGATTTTGTATTGTCCGATGTCTTCAAAAATGGCAGAAATGGTATAGAAACAAGGGAATGGTCTTTACCGACGACCAACTGGTAGTAGCAGAAGATATCAATGGTCGTAGCTACATTGGTTACAAATTCCTATGGAGAATGCAGACTTAAAATGAATTGGAAAAAATGCATTGCACTGCTAATGCAATTTAGCAGGTTGATGATGATATAATCAAAAAACACTCACTAAATTAAAAAAAAGTTACGAAAGAAATAAAACAAGAATAAATAAAGGTAGAAATATCACTACATGCTTGAATGGACACAATGATCACGAAAACATCACAAATTATGATTTTGAGTGGTGGATGCTCTAGTCACTTATGAAGTGAAGGTGGGGGATGATAAAGCTAGGATAAAACTAACTGTACAAGTTCATGTAGTCAAATAATTATTTGAAAGTAATTAACAATTTGGAAATCAGTAACTAAAGTGAAGCGTTGAGTTGTTTCGTTAGCGACTAGTTTCCTCAACACTTGTTTGTGGTTTAACCTCCCTCGTTCTCATGGTTTGGCTCTTGAGGAGGCATCGATGCGTTTTAATCAATTTTTGCTCATCACTGTTGTTGCGTATTCATGCATGTCGTCCATGTAATGACGACAGGAGCAACCTGTATGTTACAGTAGTCCATGTCTGGGGTAGGAACACTCGTGCCGTCTATCCTATCCGGTTAGCCGTGATCAATTTCGAACGTTAATAAACTGATCATAGCAGTCGACCACATAGAGGCGTATACGCAACCCCACGGAAGGAGGGGCGGCGAGCTCGCTGCCGATATTGTTTTGTTTTGAAAAGCGACGCCCGCGGCACTAATAGACCGTGCGACTGGCATGTAATCGTAGTTTGCCATGCCCCGGGACACGTCTCTCCCTACACACATATATGTAGACAGCGCGCCTCGTATACAGGGTGTACAGCTTTAATTAAACATTCATTCACGTATCGCATAACTCATTACGGGATTTCGTTCGGGCACTTACGACAACATTAATATCATTCCGAGGGGGGATGAAGTTGAAGTTGGCGAAACGTAATTCCATGACGGGAAAGTTTAGACGGCGTCGCCGACGCCCCGTCGACGCGTACGACGCCAATTTCTATTTCTTCCTTAACCTCTTCTGTGCGCCGAAGGAAATTTCTGGGGAGGAATTCATCGGAATTTCGTCGCGTGCGTCCGGAAAGTTTCGCGTTATTTAGGGGAAAAAATATAATTCCATTAATTAGGATTTGCAAGAACTCGATGAAAGTGGAGGAAATACAGAGGGTGGCGGAGGGCATTCGTGGCCGTTCAACTGAAAAATCTGTTGTTTAGTGGTTGTTCAAGATAAAGGTGCTGCGTGGGGTGTAAATTGCTGCTTCAATTTTAACAAGAACCGTGACTCCATTAGTTGATCCTAAATCCTGAAATAAAAATTTAAAGCACCCACACTTTTAGTCGAACCATGGATATGGGTATGGGTGTATGTTTAGGAAAAAGTTGAGGAAAAAGTTTTAGGAAAAAGGATGTCGATAAATCATTCGCACAGAAAGCTTGAACAAACTGCGAATTTTTATCTGCGCATGTTCCAATTCGAGCGAATACCTACCTGATTGCTAATTTGTGCTTCTGTGAACGGGTGAAAAAATGTCAGAAGGTTTGTGTCCAGAAGATAGCAATATAATTCCGACTGAAATGGCCCAGTAGAACCCTTTAGAGGAACCAAAGCTACTATACGGACGAGGAAAACTTCAGACTGAAGAAAGACCAGAAAAGTGAAAGAATATAGACGCTTATGTCGCTTGTAATACGCCTTCAAGTTAGGAAACTTGACATGTCCTCACACCATGTGGTCTTAGTTAATCCATCATTTTGATGTACCCTGTATGCCCGTAGGAATGTTAAGCTTTGGAGTAGATCCCCGGGTAATATCCCGATTCATGTCTGTAGGTTCCATGGTCAGAAAAGTACCCTAAACATTAACATAACCTCCAATCCGTATTCATCGAAACTAGGCACTAAGAGATCTAGCTCGAATGTACTTTATCAGTAGGGCAAAGGTTCTATGACTTCGATTGTATCCCGTTACAATCATTCTAGTGATAATCAAAGTACTTTTCGGTGGGAATTGACTGGGATGATCTTGGGCCTGAAGCCTAGAGACATGTTCGGTCTACTATAGTGTTGCCCATGTAAAGTAAGGGCTATCTGATGTCATTTCAGATCGATATCACATTAATTGTAATATTATATCTGATTAATTAGTGTATTGTGTAATTTATTGTATTATAGTGTATATGTGTATATATTTATGTGTAATTGTATTAGTGTAGTGTGTAATTTTAAAGCACCTTATACTGAAGGTGGTCTCTCATAGGCCAAAATCGTAATTTTGGGGAATTTTTGAGCGTAAAGGTTGGTTTATTCGAGAAGGTTCGAGATAGGCCAAGGAGATGGTACATAAACAAGAGCTTCAGTTATACGCGGTCTCTTTTCTCTCTCTATCTCTCTCTCGCGCCCTCCCTACCTACCTCCCTCCCTCCCTGCCTCCCTACCTCCCTTTCTCACTCTCTTTTTGCTTTGCGGATTTGTGTTTGTATTGCCCAAGTTTGACTACGTTATTGATGAAATACTTGGACTTAAATGGCTCAAATTAAATAGTTTGTGTTATTTAATTGCAGATTTCAATGGAATATATAATAATTTAAAATTTTATGGCTTATTTTTATCAGATTTTAACGACTAATCTACTAAATTTTGCAGAATGGATTAATTTTTAGAAGAGGCTGCGTAGTCGAAAGGTTGGGCTTAATATACGCTTCAAATAACCAGTGTCTATTTTGCATATGTTATGCAAAAATTGCATATTTATTAACATATTTTTCGCAATAAGTGTTCATAAATATGCGCATAATTTGAGTTAATTTGCCACTTAGAAATCCGAGCCCCCGTTATTACTAGGAATCTTCAAATTTTATTTTATACAGCATGCGGCGGCTCCTCTGGAAATCAGTGGCGACAATTTTTGCCACTGTAAAGTTCTCATAAATAACTAAATATGTCAAAAATTGTGGGTTTTATGTGTATTAGGAATCTCATTGTAGCTTGGATGTATTTTATCTGCAGATTCTAGAACATACTTAAAATGTAATGTGTTCCGTTTCCTGTGTGTGAAAAGGATTTAATTGTATTCAATCATAAAAAAATACTATTGTCATTGATTGATGTTTATTATCTGTCATATTTAAAGCTTATAGCTGCCATGTGAAGTGCTGTAGATCTTCGTAGAGTTCTTTCGGCGTAATATTGTGCAAAGGATATTTTTATCCTTGCTCCAGGCGAATGGCAACTTATGGTACATCTCTTACGTTACCATATCATTATCGATGGATGTATATCATTAACTAGGCATTAATTTTCAACAACCCTGAAAACGAAATCTCAAGGACTGAAATCCGATACGACGTGGAATTAACAGGCGAAGCCATTATTAAAATTTGATTTTTTTTGAAGTAAATGCTACTCATCAAAAATGAGAACTCGTAAGTATTCTTTAGGCTCTTTGTATCGCGTTTATTTTTCCTCTGGCGCACCTCAAAGCGCTAATGTTACGTTAGGCAAAGCCAAACGGACGGTACAGGGACCCTTTCACGTGGAGGAATAAAGTCCTAAAGAAAATTAATTAGAGCGAACCGTTGAATCCCATAAAATTGAGATGTCGTAACATAAATGTCCCCTAAAATGGCGAAGATTACAAAAATAAATGAAATAGAGGAGGGGAGAAAAAGGGAGAAACCTTACGAGGGCAATATCGGCATCGGTGCACTCAACTGGTTCTATTCATCTTATCGAAGACAAACAGGCTGTGAATTTTACTTTTATTTTTTCATGTCGTTACAGTCTAGCGAGGTGAACATTTTTCGACGACGAGGAAATAGGTACCTACGTGGGAGATGAATTTCTTTATACCCGAGCGAGAGATGGAAATGAATTGAAAGATCGTTATCGAAAGACTGAATTTTTTACAGAAGATATAATATTCAGTTTGTGCAAGTTTAATGGAAAATCTACTTTATACCGGGAGCTTCGAGATACAACGGATGTAATCAGATGGCGATGTTTTCCTTCCCCATCTCAACTTTGGCGAAATTAAGAGTGCTATCTTTTAAAATGTAATTACGCCTACACTGTAAGGCAAACGTTTAAAAGGTCAATTTTTTGAAGTATCAAATCCAAATATACCGAGACGCCTCCTCTTCGTGTTAGAAAATTATTAAATTTTCCGCTCTATAGCTTCTTAAAAAGAAAAGTGCAGGAACGCGAACTGAAATTTTCTTTAAGAACTAATTTTAAAATTATGGAAAGTTATTCGAAAACAATTGCTCGAATTTAAAATGTATATCTATACTTATTAGCAATGTATTCCTACGTAACGCCTATACAATAATTATAGTTGTGTACTTGCTGCTTTAACTTCTGCTGCATATGCATTGTGAATGTGTTCTTTGTATTACTTTACTTATTATTCCAAGTCAGTTGTTACTCCCGCTCGATACTTCGTTTTGCTGAAAGTCTCACATTTCCCGTGAATACGATTCTCTACAACTTTTTGAGTAGCGAACAAATATCCCTCAATTAGGGTTTCCTTTTTCTTTTCTCATTTGCAACGTATTCTAAAGGCACATTGTTTTCTAAATTAAAAATTATACTCTTATTACAGTTGTTCTGAAGAAAGCAGGAAGACTTACTTCCGTACTTATTCACAAACAAATAAATATTTTATTTTCAAGCGGGAGTATTTATCCAATTGTTTAAGTAACGTAATCACCCGATTAGAACTTTTAACTATCGCTGTATGATTTACATCTAACTGGTGATTAAACGGTAATCCTGAACATTTACTAATTGCGTATGTAAATGAAACCTCTAAAAGGTAACGAGTTAATTTGTCATACTTTATTTAATGCTAAATTATCCCTTCGTAATACCTTCTAAGTAATACTAACGAGTTAAAAATTTTCAATTAAATTGTTTTTCAAATTTTTGTTTGATAGATAATTTCAGAGAATATTTGTCGGGATCAACCAATAGGCTGTGCTATATTTGGTCCTGTAAAGAAGCATTCTGCTTGTGATAATTAGATGGGCACAAATGCTGGAAAAGTTAGGTTGCTACAGGAACTGGTCTTGTTGAATAAATGAATGAAACTGGGGTGCCTTTAGGTGACACTTAGACTAGAGTCCATGCATGTTCCTCATAGCAAATCTAAAGAGTAATAGGTTCGGTATATTGAATGCACATCATATTTTTACTTACTATAATTAATTTTAAACATACATCATTTGTTATTATTATTATTATTATTATTATTATTGTTATAATAATAATCAACATTTAATATTGAAGGAAATAGTTTTTGTCAAAATTCGTTAAAATAGTTTCACTTTTATGCCATAATCACGTTTCAACTAAATTTTTACTTAAAAGAACTATATATACCTGCCATAACTTACCTCAATCTCTCTTACAACTTACCACCTCGTTGTTGAGACAGTTGTGACGGTGGCAGTTATTTGAGTTATGGACAATTTTCTTATAGCCTGTGAGAACTTTCGATTATTTTTAAAGTTGTTTCACGTGGTGTAAAGAACAAGCTATGTTCTAATATAGAATTCATAGGTGCAGAACGTTTATTAATAGAAGTATCTTAGTCGAAATAATAATTTTCATAACTCTACTTGGTCTCCCCATCTGTTACAATAATTGCGTCAGTGATGCAAGCGCCCTGTATACTTGTACGCATTTATGCCTTTAAAATGCGAGATTATTAACGTAAGTTTAGTTTTTTTAATTGCCTTGAGTGGTTTTTTTTTCACTGAGAAAACAAAGCAGCATTGTCACGACGCTGCCAGTTTGAAAGGAGATTGCTGTTTATTAACCCAAAACATGTCAAAATTTGTAATGTATACATTAAATTGCATACGATTGCAAAATATGCAGCTCTCTTAGTCCCTTACAACAAAAATCAATGTTCCAAGTGTTACCAAAACTGGTTTCTTAATACCTCCAATAATGTATGCAGTAGCTATTGCAACGTCGCATCGATATTCGGTGTGTTACCGTCAGCAACTGACAGAAAAAACATTAGCCGGTTATTTTTTGCGCTAGTGATAAAACTCGAAGTCAGACGTTGGTTTTAACGTCGGATGAATTCCACTTTTCGGTAGTTTATCGCAGGATCGAATCGAAACAACACGAGTTTTAGTAGTAGAGTGAAGTGATTTGGACTGTAGCGATTTCTTGGGGTAATGACAGAAGTATACTTTCACGCTGGGATCATGGCGGATTTTAAATCGGAATAGGTAAGGAGTGATTTGATTATTCACGTTTCACGATTAGGGATCACTCTCTCAAGTTTTTACTCATGCGCTCTTAATTTTTATTTTTTAGGTTTCTTTTGATTTTGTGACATACCGTTTATGAATTTGTCTCTGGGATGAATAAGTGGTCTTTTTTATTTGCCACAAGTTGTGCATGCAATACTTACATTGCTAAACTACTCGTTATCCATTTCATCATACAAATTTCGAACAGGTAGATGCTCTATCGTTCTCAAAAATAATATGTCAGTTAATCATGCTCTTAGCTATAGGATAATGTAAAATTGAGCCTAAGGAGACCCCGCCTATTACTTTCTCCTACGAGGTATTCATGTAATGAAATAGTATTGATTTGTGAGTATATCAATCGATTTTTCCTCAGGAATTGTAAATAATCAAAAGCTGAAACTTTTCATTTGGGTTTAGTCTCTTGAAAACTCGCATCCATGCGATTGTGGTTCAAATTGATAAAGGGCAAAGGGCACTTTACTCATCGTTTTTGTGATCTCGAAAATTAGTCCAACTTTTTTTTGTATTTTGTATATTTAAAATACTGTTTAATTCATATTGCCTACCATATTCGTTATTTCGACTCATCTTCTGTGAAGGGCCCTTTGCCCTTGTGAATATTTAGTATCTCATTTTTTTTTCAAAGCGGCTTTACATATTCTTACATTAATGTTCTACTACATTAATTTCTTGTCATTTTTGTTTGTAACTTATTTTTTCTAAACATGTACTAAAGGGCATTTAGGAGTACGTTCAGTTTTCCTTAATTTTCTTGAAATTTGCTTTCGTACATTTATTGCAGATTTCGCAGTTTGACTTACTTATTTAATACTTGTAAATGTTATTGGAAACATTTTTTTCTAAAACCGCCCAAAAGGGCAAACTTTAATTTTTTTCAAATTTCTCTAAAACTTTTTTTTAAAATTTCAAAACAGTTTAGTAACACCGAAACGAAACATTCTTCGAACTTAGTTTCATTTGAAAGTTTTCCTTATGTTTACTGTTAAGTTCCCCAGTTTTGTTTGAAGTTTGGGATTGGCAGTACGAGATGTATTTTCCGATGACTTCGCCCAAAGCAGTGTGAAATAGGATTTGGTTGTTTCCTCACAAAACAATGGTCGCGTTAAATTATTAGTCATAGCATCCATTCATAGTCGTCGAAGTGTAAACAACGATAAACTAAATGTACGCTTATATGCGAGGTATATATATATATATATATATATATATATATATATATATATATATATATACCTATATATATACCTATATATATATATATATATTGAGTTTTTGCTATTTAAACTTTTTAAACACCGGAATATTTGGAACATATCTATGTATTTTGTTACTAGATTTTCAAACAAAAAAAAATGTTCCTAGAGATTCTTTAAAATTATATCTTTTTGCTGGGGTATTATTATTGGCAAATAACGTTCCTACATGAATTAAGGTGAGTCCACCTTTTCCGCCATTACTCTCCATAATTACTTAGGTATTTATTATTCACGAAGACACTTGATTATTTAGCTTTTAAGTAGTGGTTACCTTAAGCCTGGACACACGAGATCGTTCCCGCGGGATTGCAGTCTTTGAAATAGCAACCTAATTCCATAGTGTCCTTTGTTAGTTCGCTCCATCAATTCAGGGAAGCAGTAGAAAGTGGTGGGTTTATTTATTTAATAATGAAATAAAATAAAAGCATTTGGTACAAGAATGGTATTCGATGAGAGATTATTTATAAATAGTGAGATATAAAAAAATGAAGTATGTTTTTTCTACCATAAAAAAGTACCTACTTATAAAGATGTGTCTACACAGCCTATATACTCAAAACTTGTTCGTAATATATGTGCAATAATTGATAATACCATTGAATTTCTACGTTACACTTTGGTAAGTTATGTAACGCCTATGGTTTATGATCAGGTTATTGTTGGGACTATTATTTGAGCTGTCAACCGCAAACGGACGGACTTTGATTATGATTAATGCAATCATATTACATATAGAGGGTGAATGGAAAGTATTAGAAAATGCATCCATGTCGATCAAACCGTAAAGCGTTGTTTGGAGAATTTTCCTGTCCTCTGAGACATTAATGTCGCTATTTATGTGTTATGTTTTAGCAGTAAGGGCATTTTATATAAATCACTTTCCGCCGCTGAAAACAATTATCCCACGAATACGTATACATAATTTTTTCCGAGACGAATCCAAAGGGTTGAAATCTGCGCATAGCAACGAAATTTAATGAGGGCATTATGAAAATATTCCCGGTTAAACGCGCGTGCTTACCCCCCTAGCCCTGACACTAATAGCCCTTTTTGTATTCATGTACCGGATCGGATAAAAAGATTCCCTTCAAGTGCCTTCGGCCGACATACAGCTCGGCTACTCGCGCATCGATCCGTTTACGATTTCCCGATTCCCTAATTTATCCTTCCGTTGCCGACGCTAATTTACGATCGGGACGCATTGTTTGGAGTTTTCACTTCACCTGTGCCGCCGTTCCCGGCCCCCGTGGCGTGGATGCACTAACGCAGATTACCAAGATTTTAACGGTGATATACGCCGATCTCGGTTTCCGGGATGCGTATTTACGACAACGGAAGGGATGAAGTTACCGGTTTTTTGCGACTTTTTAATCTCCGCAAGTAGGACTCTTTCGCTTTTAAGCTCGGGATTAGCGGTGCTTGATTGCGGCGGTCGCCCTCCGAGGATTATCCCCCTGGAAGTTCGGTCGGTTTTCGGAGTTGTCATCGGCGTTTCAACTTCGGTCGCACCTCCCGGATATCGAGAGGATTTTTTGAAGGGGTAGGACTGTAGTTTGCTGGTCGCAAAAATTATGTGAGTAGAAAGTATTTAAAATGACTACTTTGAAAACAATCGGTTAAAAAGTTATTGCCTTTTGGAAATACGGTTTTCCCTAAGAGGCTATAAGCTTGAAATTTAAAAACTCACCAAAAAAATCATCGTCGTTTAAGCGAAAGTCGTAAAAAACCATGGCCCTCCTCGCTTATTGCATCTAGATACTCCTAATTTTTGAGAAAAAAAATATTTTCCTTCTAATTTCACTTCTTTAAAACCCGCCAATTTGTCGACATACAGCAATAATGTACACCTATTTCATATCGTATAATATTTATGGGATAGCGTCTACACGTATATCGTGCCTACTTTTCGCACGAGACTTCGCGGTAACACACATACATCACGATGTTTCTGCGTATTTTCTTGACAAAACCGCCTAGAACAGCTTAGAAATTCTCTAAAACTTTTATACTATTCAATATGTCCTGGAGATTTTATAAACCGTTAAGTACCTAGATCTAGCCTCTTTTATTAAGGATTCAGAAAACTGTATTTACTGTATTTGGAAATTATTTAATTGAAAAGTTAAGTGCAGTCTGAAAATTTTGAATGTTTTTGAGAATTTAAAGGATAGAAAAGTTATAGAAACTCTATAACGACTTAAAAATTAAGAAAACTTTCCAGTGTCTCCTTTAAATTTAATGAATAAAATAATATACAAGTCGTCCAGTAGGTCTAGCGACAAAAAACATTCAGTAGGTTAAATTAGGGCGACTTAATCCAAACATTTTTAACAAATATTTAAATTAGTGATTTTTTCCATTTTTGATGCCAAATTTTAAAAGTTGAACCTTTTTTTCCAATATTAATATTTCCTTCAATATTCTTAATGTCTTCATTGTAACCTTCATCTACATTAGCAATATTTCTTCATTATTCAATGATGAAAGCTGTACATTTCGTGTGAATAGGATTTTTCCTATTCAATTCATTTCCTATTCAACAATTTCTATTAAGGATTTTTTTATTATTATTTGAGGTTGCTACAATGATTCATTTATTGTAGCATTCATGTATTGTTTCGTCAGAGTCAGTTTTGTCATGGATAATAAATTCTTCTGGACATTTGCAGGAAATTCAAATGAATTTTTATTAAAAACGGTGTCCCACCGACAATAATCAGGAGAATCTTAATACTAGGAAAAATATTTCTCTTTTTCGTAAAGCATGCCTAGTTCATCACACAAATTTTTAATAAAATGTTTAGACAAGTTTTTACTTTAAAAGAGCAAAAATAAGACTTATTGTAAGTGATATTTGAAGCCTATTAAACAACGTCTTCCTACAAACAACCCCATCAATAACTATGTGACATTTTTTATATAAAAATATTTGCTCTGCAATTGATGCATGAATTCAGGAACAATTTTATTGCTGTGCTAATTATATAAACTGTTGTATAAGTTTTCTCATCGACTACTACTTCATACAGTCTGTACAATTTTAGCCTATTACATGAGCCTTACGTCTATTATCATGTCAATAGCAATTCACAATCACAAATTCTTATGACAATCCTTGACCATCTCGAAAATTATCTTTATTGTTCATGCACTTTATAACTAGCTTCTTTTTGCCCCTATCAAACATAATAGTACAGTCACTGAAGGTAAAAATAGGCTATCCGATTTCTTTGAACCTCCATTGATTTTCATGAAAATTTTGGATCAAGCTTATTTTACCCTTAACTTTAAAAGTGACGTGCTAAACTTGCGCTTATCGCATTTTAGTGGTGAAACCCACCCCTTTAAAAAAAATGTAAGAAATGCGTATTAGAGCATTCAATTGGTGGAAATCTTATTTAGTTGAGTAGAATACATATTCTATAAAATTGTGAACCATGATTTATGATTTCAATCAATTTTTCAATCCTCAGAGACCTTCCCTTAAGTCGAAAAATCATGAAAAAATTGATTTTTGTCTCTCTGAAATATTAAATCGCGCATTAATATTACACAAAAAAAATTGTTTACTGCTTACGGTATAATTTATTGATTTACTGCAAATTTTCAACTCTTAAAAACCGCCCCTTATCATGAGATCAATGAAAAAGTTATTTTTTAGCAGCTTTAATAGTTTTAATTGTGCATTTGTAAATTAAAATCACTATCGCACTGCCACCTGGTCCAATTGTGCCATCCAGGGACCCACTCAATCCCACAAACATTTTTATAAAAATCTCCAGTGGTTAAGGAAGAGTGACGTACACACGTACAGAAGAATCATATATTATATACAGATATGAAATCATTTCTGAGCAATGTCTTCTTCTCTTTTCGCTAGTTCCTTCAATTCCCTCAACTAGTGAGTTGACATTGCACTGTCATCCAGTTCTAAGCTATGTTTAAAGTTTTAAGTCTCTAAGCTCATCTTGCTCAGGAAGTTAGTTTAGAATCGATTGCAAAACTCCACCCGAACAGACGAGGAAAGCGAGTCATTAAAAACTTTATGAAAATATTATCTCGTCTGGATTATATATGAAACCAATCTCTTTGTACGAAGTTCCTCCAAAACGTAACGAAGTTGAGACCTGTTATTTGTTAAATCGGAAAGAGAAGATTGACAAAACCTTATTAACTAAGAGGGTTAGGGGATTAGTCGAAGATCAGCGCGTTTTCTTATTTAGATTACATTAATCTAATCATCCGCAACCTTGATGGCGGTGGTGTGTGTATATACGCCAGTATGTGTTGATTTTCTGAACAGATAGTTCCGACGTCGTTTTCTCGTCTTAGCTCATCGTGGCACTAACGATGCGCTGTTTATCTTCAACGCCCGTATCCCTTGTCATTCTTTATGTTTGAACTCGTTGAATAATATCTTCTGGAGGCATCAACGTGCCCTAAATCCCACAAGCGCACTCCTCTCTCTCTCTCTCTTTCCCTCTGTCTGTTTCTATCCCTCATCCTGCGATACACGCGAATGTACCGGGAGAGAAGGAGGGAAAGAGAACATATAATCCCTTGAATGCGGCACACGACCTACAAAGTAACATTTAACCCTTTGGAAAAGATCCTGAAAAGGGAGGTCGTGCGTGTGCGTGGGCTTACCGCTGCAATTATTCGCGTGATTTTTTCTCTTCTCCCGAGATTTATCCCAAGGGGGGGGAGGGAGAGAAGGGGCCGAGAACGCGCGCTCTCGTGAGAACTTCCCGCTTTTGTGGGGCGACGCCAACTTTCGGGGAAAGTTGCCGCGGCTCGGCTTAACTTTTCCAGATTATCGAGGTTGAACCAAAAAAGAAAAAAAAATTGAATGCGCAGAATTATTGTTTAAATTCCATCAGGGGATTATTTTGTTGAAATACGCAACCGACGTCACTTGTGGATTACGGATTGTGGGAGACGGACCGATGCGCCTCGACGTAGCGTAACTCCGTAATAACTCGGTAATAACCGGATTTATTAATTTAACTTACACGCGAACGGTAAACGCAGGCATAAAATAGGAACTTTCAGCAACTAAATGTTTACCACTAGAATAAACGACGTGCACGCGGGGTTCCGTTAAGGGGATTAACAACTGTATTTTTAAATATGTAACTAATGGATATACTCAGTTATGTTGTACCATCTAACTTTGTATTCTCAGAATGCATCAATTTCGCTAAGAACTTAATTTGTACTTTAAATCACGTCTGTTCACGTGTAAATCACGATGTTTTGTTAAAGTTTATCATTCCAACTTTTCAGTAAAATGTGATATCCGCTGTAACCTTTTGAAGGGGTTGTAATAAGTACTAGAATTCTGGAAAATGTAGAACAATGAGGCGTAACTGTGCTTTTTCTGTTGTTCCTTTTAAAGTATGTATAATAAAAATAATTATTGTTATAATGCCATCGAATATGCTAAAACTTTTAATAGAGTTAGTAGCACTTCTGAAGAGGGTAATAATTATTTTTCCGCTCCAAATATTGATGAAAATGTTAATTTAGCAATCAATCAATTAATCAATTTACCTACATTTGTCGTTTTGTGAAATAGTTGGAATTCCAATTTCCAAGAATTCGGAGAGCCCAATTTCATTTAGCCCAGTTTATAGAGTTTTTTTGTAGATAAGATTTAATAGCAGACGGACCAAAAAACATTGTTTAAGATGGAACAAAGATGATAGAAACCCAAAATCTAGACAAATCTGAGCTTTTGCGTTTTTTTAAACAATAAAAATTAAAAAAAATTAGGTCGTTTTTCCATTTTTTCACCATAGCGTGAAAATTATTAACGAAAATGCAATACTTTGCCAGACGATTTGTAGAGAATTAAAAGACCTTCAAAATGAGCGTTTCTAAAAGGTGATCGGAACATTTTTCACCGAGAAAACTTGGAAAAACCGTTAAAATGGACCCTTTTTCAAAAATCCACTGTGATTAAGTAGGTACACCTGAATCACCAATCTTCGTGTAGTCCTTTGCAGTTGCTGATCCACTTCTTCACCCCAAAACCGTAGGTTAGAATGGATACGGCGGAGGTGTTTAGTTGCAATAGGATTTCCTGCGTTCCACTCTGTCTTCATGAGGACACGCATTCGTTGCACGCACCATGGTTTACCTTTGTTGGAGACGGATGTTTACAGGTTTCCTCTTCATACATAGCATGAACTAGGTCTCCATTTGGGATGCAGCATGACCTTTTACATTTTTCATTATTACATGCTTTAGATTTCGCTACTCTGAATTCCATGTAGTTGTTTCTTTTGAAAAATGTAAGTCTCATCAATTTTTTTAGTACTAATAGTACTTTCTAGTACTGACTCACCATGTACAGGAGAAAGAGAAACGTGATGTGGCAATTGAGTCCAAGTCTATTGACTTTGATTTTGAAGCCTTTTCATGTAGTGTCAAAAAGTGTCTAAAATGGCTAGAAGATTAACCGCCAGATTATTATGATCATGATTATAACTTGAGAATATGGAGGCTACGCTATACTGAGAAAAAGCTTCCAATGATAGATTCAGAGTATCCTTGAACATTGTATCATTATTGTTTTCTATTCCATTCCCTACGTATAACACTTTCATTTGAGTCCCCGAATCCTTTTAAGCGCAATTCATCTTTTAGGAAAAATTCTTTTGATGTTCATATTCCACGAGGAATCATTCATTCGTCAGGGTCGCGTGTCATTTGCCGGGGAAGAAATGGCGTCGTCATACGTACGTATAGTGGGAAATTTGAATAAAAAAGTAACCGACATATTTCTCGCAAATTCGAGATCGTGCAGTTTCTCTTTCTGATCGCATCCGGCAAAAACGCCCCTGTTTTGCATTTTCATACGATAATGGAGCGGCTTTCAAAAGAAAACGTTGGAATCCTCAGCAACAAATGCGAATAAATCCGGCACGCAAAGCATGGGGGTTCCGCTCTCTCTCTCTTTCTCTCTCTTCTCCCGCCACACGCTGATGGAGATAAATAAAAAATAAGGATAAACATCACATTATAATATTCCGACGTTGCGCCCGCATTTAATATAAAATCTGACAGGATAACACCCGTCCTGCACACAATGAAAATAAATACGGAATGCGTTTAAGTCCGGATCTTTTCAAATTTCCGGATTTACAGGAATATTTGCTGCCATGCTTACGTACACATGACTAACACGTCACGTTATAATACTCACTAACGTGGGATCAGTTTATCTTCATGGAATCATTCGAAAAAGCGAATAGGATTTCTATACATATGGGGAATCAATGAGTGCGAAAGAGAGAGAGAATACATACAAATCCAGATTTCAACAGTTCCAAAAACTTTCTAATTTTTTGAAAGTTTTTATTCCCTTTTTGAATGTCTTAGTTTTTATTACCATTTTTGAATTTTAATCTAAGAAAAGACCCCCAAGGTACTTCTTTAAACTGCTGTTTTTGAATTGTGAATCTATCTGGATGGAGGACAGATTTCCAAGGTTTCGTCTTCCAGTTTGCTTTTAAGGAAGTTTCTTGAATGCCTTCTTTCTTTGAAGCGTTTGAAGCATTTCTTACATATTCATAAATCTTGAAGCCTTTGGAGCAGCAGAATTATTGGTAAGACTGTCAGGTCAGTGTGTTTTCATGTCGAGAAATATCTTCCTTTCAATATTTTTGAACCTACCTGATGTTTAAAAAACATTACCTCAGTCTTAAACACAAAAGATTTTTTTTGAAATGATTTAGGGGCAAATTTATATTCTATCACTTAAGGAATACTCGAGGAGGCCTTGGTGGAAGAAACGCTGGTGGAACCTCAGGTAAGCTGTTCGATAGTTACAAAATCTTCTTGCCTCCGCCAAAGAGCACTTAAGAAGGTAAAAGTTCTGACAACAGAGCAAATCGTGACAAGGGAACCGATCTATGGAGTATTATTTCTATTTCTGTGGTTCTACGATAGTGGAAAAAGTAAATTTAAACGGTCAACCCTCTTTTTTAAGCACTTAAATCGTTCTTTCCAGATACCCATACATATTTCGAAGCTATTTCTGGTGCTTCTATGAGCCCTATTATAATTTCTTTCTACATGTGTATTAGGATGTATAACTGGTGTTAGCAGATATCTTTTACATGCATAGTCATTGTCCAGTAGTTTCATTAGGGAATTTGACTTATGAATGTTTATTTGCCCGACTGCAGCTTATCCAATCCTCTCCAATTACAAGATAATTGTGAATCAAATTGATGTCGATACCGTAAATCCCTAATCTTACTTGCCTAATCCACGCCTTGTGTTCTTGCAGAACCCCAACCTGTCCCCATCTGCCCCGTCGCCTCCTGCTCCCTCGTACATTTACTAGTTCAAACGGTTCATTCTGCTTTTCCGCCTGCTCTTAGAGGTGTAAAATTTTTATAGTGAGCACTTTTCCGCTCGGCGGGAGTCGGGTAATTCCTAACATTCGAAAAAGTAGCCATCACCGTTAAATGCGGCGTATTCACTCCCTTCTGCCTCCCTCTCTGCAAACACTTTTATTTCGTTACCGGGCAATATCGCATCGAATAAATCGTGAATTTCGTCACCGGGATCGGACGCTCGGAGGACGCACGACCTGCGGTTCTCACGCTCCGCCTGTAATCAATATACACCTATATACCGACTGTATCGTGTACATAAACACAAACGTGTATATACACGTACCTGTACCCTTCTGCCATTGTTTCATAATTCGCGTTTTCTTGCTCGGAATGCTAATCCCGTCTGCCTACACCTGAACCGGGATCCGCCGCTTTCTAATATCGTTCCGATACAAACGCGACGTTATCCTTAGATAATTCAATGTTACGTGCCGACGTGAGATAGTCGTATACACGGGCTGAATTTTCATTTATGTATAGATTGCTTAGTACGCATTCAAGGGGATGGAACTCCCTTTGAAATACACTCGAGTTGAAAGATTTCTCGTCATATTATAGTGTGATGCTAAAACATGTACAATTTATATCGTGAACATTTACTACTTTTACTTTTGGACCATTTCGCGAGAAAAAACTGACTGAAACTCTACTGCACTGAACGTCGAAGTCTTAGTTGTCCTTGCATTCACTCTAGAGTCGGACCATTGGGCCTTAACTCCTTTTCTCTCTTTTTTTTTATACTTTTCTCTCTGGTCCTTGCTTCATCTTATGTCCTCTCTTCTTTTTATCCTTCTTGCTGGTTGTTATTATTTTTGATCTTAGTGTCCTGTCCTGTCTTTCTTTTTATCCTCTTCCTCATTGGTCGTCCTCTTCTATTGTAAACGTAGAAGTTTACCTCACCCCTAAAAATATAAAAATCTCTTAGATGTCGCACTCCACCCTAAAAACAATAATTTGGCATAAATCCATTGCTATTCTTCACAAATAAGAAACTACCCCACCAACCAGGATTATCACCAGGACTAAAAGGATTATCTTCTATTTTTCAAGGCAGCGCCAGGATAATCATTTATCACCTGTGACAAATCGATTTATCGGTCTCGTAATCACTTAGTACATTTTTTTTAATTAGTAGTACGTTCTAATAAATAATGCGATAGTAAAGGTTAATTTAACTTTTTATATATTCAGCAGTGTTACTTGAAGTTCCAAAAACTGGTTGTTGGTCCTTTCGTTATGGAAGCTTCAGAATAAAGTGTAGTCACGAATAATTTGAAAATTTGTTTATTGCTAATTATTCTTCAAAATAGGAATGCGTTTAGTTAATTCCTGATCAACTATAAATATTCAAAAAAAATATTACATTTATTAAAGTTATTAAGCTGTAATTACATCAACATAGCTGAAATGATTCTAGTTTTAATAAAAATTATACTTTTTCAAAGCTGAGGCACCATTGTCACATATAACATCACATATAAGATCAATAATAATCATAAAAATGACAGATTCCATCACTATAGTTACCTCGATACTGCACGCCTATTCACGTAAGGTTTATCAAAGAAAGTACTGTTACAAGACTAGAGGTAAATGACATACCATTTCAGATAATTAATTTAAAGAAAATCAGTAATTAGGGATATCACATTAAAAGAATGTACTGCTGAAAGAATAAAGATGCTGACTATCGTAGGCACCAAATTATGTAATGCTGCAGAAATGTAAGAACAGCCACAATGACGATGAAAATGTGGTGAAGAAAGGAAAGTCCATTATTTTCCTTCTTATCAACTCCATTCGTGAACGCCTTGTATAGTTTCTACGTACAGCAATTTCTTGATATCTCGAAAATGATATTTTGATCAAAAAATTTCACCCCCTTTTTAGCCAAATGCCCCACCTCAGGCTGGTCCTGAGGGCTCCAGTATCGAACCAAAGGTACATAAAAATCTGGTGTAAGACATTTAACAATTGTTGCTATTGTCATCTATAGGAAATAATTTGTCTACAGAAAACAATTAACCCCTTTAATCTAAAGAGAATGGATCGCAGGTACCACTTTGAACGTTTGTAAAATATTCACCATTTAAAGAAATTTCAACAAATGTTAACAGCCACAATATTTGCTCTTCACTCTAATAACCTCCAGTTTTGTCCCAAAGGCAATCTTTCCTCCAACTAATCATCGAGGGAAAGTATTAGAAAAGGAAAAATTTGTCATGGCTGTGCAACGAACGAATGGTGAAAGATACACACATCTAGAGATAGAAACACAATGGAAGATGTGGTCTTCGCAAACATCCATTAATGGATATGCATGAGACGTAAAGGAACAAGAAACCCCGTTTCATGCCCCGGTGGACAATCCAACAGATCGAATTACAAAATGAAAAAACAAATTGAATACACATTAAAACACGCACGCAAACAAGCTCTCCTCGAGGTCTTCGAGCCGCTCCCTCCGCCCTTTGAGTTTATCTTACTTTTTTTCCGGTGTTCTGTTTAAATACCACAGCGATATTTGCATTCAATTAATTTCGATGTCGAGCCGGGGCGGGAGGATTTTTTTTTGAAACGGAGAGCGCGAGATGAACCCTTTTCTTTCCACCGTCAAATATCAAACCAGGGGCGTGCTAATTGGGAGAACAAACAATTACAACGTGGTCGGGCACGTTAAATAAAACTAATTCCTCAAAGCTCGGCTAATTGCACGGGTAAATCATACAGTTTTCGAGGGGAGGGGGCGGGTTAATTTGTAATCGAATTATGTTACGCCGATTTTCGAAGAGATTACACGTCCTTTGCAATGAAGATGGGATTTAATAAAAGATGTACGTTGCGTGTTACGCTCTCGGGGCCTACGGGCCAATCCTTGTTAACGTGGTTAACGTACGAATGAATATAATGAAACTTGAACGTGTCGTTCACGAAAATGTGCTTTAATTGGGATAAAAAAACACGCAGACATACGAGCTACGCGATGTTGATGCTTTTATTACGAACAATGGAATATTTCACTTTGAACTGGATGTTTTTTTAAATTTTTCCGTTTTAAACTCAAACACTCGTCGTTTTTTTAACATCTTTGTATCTTTTTTTTCAAAAGAGTGAATGTGGGACAACACGCGAAATTTCAGAAACCTACACGTTATCCATCCTCCAACAGTCAGCGCAAGCAGCTTGTTAAAATATTCCCAAATATAATATTGTTCTCAGTTTCTTTAACAAGATCATGACACGACATAACAATACGCGAATATTTGTTTCTGTCGCTTAACGGCAGTAACGAGAAGAATATTAATTACAACCAAAAATCACCATAAATCCAGCTCGAAGGGCCATGAACAAATCCATCGCCATCTATCAACAAATCCAGCCATCTATTGGAAGCTAGCCTGGCATGCCGTAATGGTCAGGTTGTAACATTCTTTTAGATGGTAGTAGCTAGGCATGTTCCAATATGCCAAGTGCTACCAAATGAAGTTTACTAGATTATATGAGAACTGCCCCAGTTTTTGTGGTAGGTGAAAGATCCTGACGAGAGTATTAAAGTGAAACACCTTCATATGGTGAATATACTTGTGGGTATATTTTCTGCTGAGGTTGGATGGCCCCACAAGTTTTCTTTCTTAATCTCTACACTTCAGTGTTCTGATTTACTTGCGTTTCATCCAATTACATATCATTTGTTTCCATAAAAGGCTACATTTATTACCTTAAGCGTGGGTCGTAAGAGTTTTATCAGTCTTTTGTCTTAAGATTTGAAGGACGTTTTGGTGGAATTAATGGGAAATCGCAGTGATGCTTGACTATTTTCCATTGAAAATATTTTTGCAACCAAGCTTCTAATATAATAGTACTCCATCTGAACGAAGGAGCAGCAGATGTTTCGAGATAAAAATATTCACGATGACTTATCTGGTCGTGCAAATCTTTTGTTAATAACATGATGCGGCGGGGGTTTCATCTTCGTCGCTTTAGTTAAACTTCTCTGACCGTTAAAGAATATCTCTCGGTCGAAACTTTTTAATTTTTCGAAGAACCATAACGCCTAATTTATTTCCCCTCGAGCGCCGGTTAAACATCCCCGGGAGCAAGGTCGGTTCCCCTCTTCATCTTTTCTATTTTTTCCTCCTCTTGTCTCTCTTTCTCATTCTGCTTCTCCTCGAAGAAAAAACCGTCAACGTCAGCGATGTCGTTTCGAGTGTTCATTCATAAAAAAACGAGAACTTTTCGGACGGCGCGGTGGCGAGAGGGAAAAAACTTTCATTATTTTGTCGTTTTCGGTGGCCGTTTTTCGCACGCGATTTTAACTCATAGAAAGTTGGAAAAGCTCCCTTTTTGATTATTATATAAACGGCCCTAAGCGGAAAATAAAGTGACTGTCGCAGGTTCGGAATTAAATTCGGTCGATCTCTACACGGCATAAGTTCTTGGTTCAATTTTTTCTCTCCCCCCCCCTCTCTTTCCACCGAATTATTAAATTTAGCGAGAAAATGAAAGACTAACGAAAAGGTTCGACGGTTTCATATGAAAATATTTCTAGCAAACGATCTTTTAAAGCACATAAAACCTGTACCAGAGATTTGTCAAATTTGACGCCTTAACGGGCAAATTTGTAATCGCGCCTTGAAGATTCCTCAGACCGTAAGGCGTATTTACTGTACCATCTGTATTTTATAGTCAACTAAGTGCACCTTAACGATGAGTTGAGGCCGAGGTCGGTTTCATCTTACCTCGAGTATCCCTCGGAAAATATTAAAAGTTAAGTTCGCCTTTGAGACGTGGATTCAAGATGAATGACGATTATTATGAGTACGTCAATCGAATTATTAATAATATAAATCGATTACCTAAACGATATTTGAGAGACGGGCAAAATCCCTTGGATTTATATAGCGAATGTGAATGTTTATAAGGAGGTATCGCTTTTCTAAAAATACAACTGTACATATTATTTGCCTCTGATCAATAACGCTCTTCATAAACCAAATAGTAAAGGTTTGCTAGTGGTTCCACTGGTACTATGGTACAGGAAATTTCCAGGCAAGTTGCATTTTTATATATGTATTTATATCTAGAAAAGGAATAATTTCTTTTGTTTTATTCAAATTTTTGAACTTTATTTATCTATTCTGCTATTTCATATTTATTTTAGACTGTTGCTGGTGATCTTGGGGGAATTTCACACTCTACAGTGTTTATAATAAAAAAGATTTCAGGGTCACTAGCAGAAAAAATGAGGAATGTCGTAAAATTTCCAAAAGACTTTTTTCATTATCAAGTTTTTATGAATGAATTTAATCAAATTGCCAACTTTCCTGGTGTAACATCTTGTATAGACGGTACCCACATCCCAATAAAAAATCCTGGAGGTACTGTACGTGAAATATACAGAAACAGAAGGAGAATTTTCTCCATTAATTTACAGATACTTATATTATCTCAATAATGATTGATGAAATTATTTAAGAAGTGTTAAAAACTGGTAGTATGTGACCCAAGAATGCAAATATTAGATATTGTCGCTAGATCTCCAGTGTCCACTCATGATAACACAATTTTCAGAGAAGTCGGGTTCGTGTCAAATATGAAAATGATGAAGTGCCAGGTCAGCCTATAATTATTTAACATCAAATTTGCAATATGAATGTGTTATAAATTATGTGTTGTCACAGGTAAAATGTTGGGTGACAATGGCTATGCATGTAAAAGTCATCTGCTAACACCAGTTGTACTACATCCTAATACACATGCAGAAGGAAATTATAATAGGGCTCATAGAAGCACCAGAAATATCTTCGAAAGATGTTTGGGAATCTGCAAAAAACGATTTAGATGCTTAAAAAAGAGGATTGAGGGTTTAAATTTACTTTTTCTTAGTTGAATTACAAGTTTTAATTTGTTGTAGTTTATAACCTCACTTTGACACGATCGTAGAACCATAGAAATATAAATAATATCCCATAGATCAGTTCCTTAATCACGATTTGAGCTGTTGTCAGAACTTTTACCATCTTAAGTGCTCCTTGGCGGAGGCAAGAAGATTTTGTGACTATCGAACAGCTCATCTGAGGTTCGACCAAGGTTTCATCCACCAAGTCCTTCTTGAGTATTCTTTAGATGATGGCCTATAAATTTGTCCCTAAATAATCGACTGGTATGATCAGTGATTATCTTTTTTTATGTAGTTAATTAAATGCAAAGCTAAGAGCGCAACATTTCTTTCACAGTCTGAGAGGAAAACCAACTAGAAAATGGATCGTATCATTTTTGGCGCACAAGCGGTGGGGCTATAACAGTGACGTTTGTTGTTTCTCCCTACCAAGTGCGTCTAATCTGAGTATAACTAATAAATCCTTGTTGGTAATCTATTTCGGCAAGTCGTAAAATGGGGCAAATATATAAGGAACGGACCACTGAGCGAACTGCAAAGAATGGCAAGTTAGAGTAAAATTTTAAGCGTCGTCTCTTTCTAATGCGTCTGATCGCAGGTTCGCCGCTCTCGTTTGTTTAGAGGAAAGAAAAGAATATTTAATTGCGTCAGTGACTTCACGGGGATTTTTCAAGTATTCCTTATTTCTGTCTACATTCTATTATTATTTTCAAATATGTAGTTTAGATACAAACGGTACAAATAGGAGGACATTTGTAGCTTGCTGCCATCATCTTTATTTCCTCTCGACACTTACGTTGCAGAGCTATCCTGAAATGTATTCCATGTTGAATTCATCGGTCTGTACGAGAATATCATATGAAAATGAATATAATGAAACTTCCCTATTTTGTATAAATGCCCTGCGACGTATGCGCTGCATTGCACGGGAACCATTGCCGATTATCCCACTCGTTTTATATTTTTGCTCGTCTGTTTCTACAAACAGCAGTTGGGACATTTCCTTCGCGAGTTGAAAGTGGGAATCAACAACACTGCGCCAAATAGAATATTTCTACTGAAAATAATTCGCGTCCACTTTTTCCTCGTAGCTCTTAACTACATGTAATTTTTCAAACTCCTTCCGAGAGACCCGTTGAACATGCGCAACTATTAAAATATACGCTACACGACACTAGCGCAACAAAGATGTATAAATCTATTAAGTATGACAGCGAGAGATATTCCCGTGAAAGTAAGGAAGAAAAATAAAGAGATCTCGATGAACCATTAACGTTTTGATGAATGCGCCCTCACAAATAATCCTGTCTCGTCCTATCGTTAAGCCAGATGTTGTGACACAAAGACAGGGATATTCTAAAAATGCCCGCGTATATTTCTGTAACCTAAAACAAAACATTAAAGTATTTACAAAAAAATAAGTGGGTGTTCCGACGCGTCGTAAATAACCCTTTAGTTGAGGAGTTAACTGCTTTCTGGATAAATTGGACGCGAGGATTCCAATGGCGTAGGCGAAATACATAACTCAAATTTTTAGAAATAATAATAATCTTATTTATCGTCGGTAGGTTCACTGTACGTTCGGATTTATTAGGTGTTTAAAACGTACATGACGGTTTTTGTTTATTACATGTTATGAGTAAGAGCATCAAATATTTATTTTTACAATATTAGATAACATTTTCTGTAGTCATTGCTTACCTCTATCGAGATATCTCATAGCTGTATGACATTTAAGTAAGTTTAGTACTTATATAGTAACTTGTTACAGCTGGTTTTAGTACTTTAGTAATAAACATAACGTTGCTTACAGAAAGTTTGCTTATTTAGTGCTAAAGGAGTCTGTGAACAAATTTGCAAAAAAGTACTAAGTCTTGTGTCAGTGTAAATAGGTCAGGTCACTGATGTTTCTTTGTTTCTTTATTGTTATTATTTCATTAGTCATTTCACTATAATTGTGCTCACTTAATGATCTGTATGCGTGTCAAATGATAAGTAAAATATCAAATTGCAAGGTAAACAATGACCTGTGTACATACCACGAAATTCTATTTTAAGGTACAGAAAGTTGCTGAGGGTCTTTAGTGTACTAACCCTTTATGGATGGTTTGGACGTTTCTCTAATTACTAGCAGTTTTGTAATTGCCATTATTTCATTATTCCTTCCACTACAGTCCTGTTGACTTATTAAAAATTTGTTTAATTGCCTTATGATGAATGGAGTAGCAAATTCGAAGATAAGTAATATTTTCTATTGGAAATTACTAATTCGCACGTGTAGATATGCTAAGATTTTTAATTTACAAGACTTTTACAACTATTTCACTCTTAAAATAATTGGGGTTCTACTACCAAAGCATTGAAAAAACTATGGCAACTAGCTGTCTTTAGCTGACTTATATGGTTAGTTAATTTGTAACACTTCTATTTTTCTATTTTTTGGAGTGTTTATCATTACATTATCCCACAATTAACGTTGCCCTGTTGTTTGGATTGTCATATTATCGTAACCTGCAGTGATTGATGATTCAGAGTGTTGTAGTTGTTTACGTCACCCAAATTGCAATTTCGCAATGATTTCTGATGCTATTTCCAATCCTCTTCATATGCTTTCATTCCCTATTCTATATCGTCTTTAATTCTTCTCCTCGATCCTTCATTTCTAGTGCTACAGTTTTACTATTTCTTGACAACTTGTACGAAGGTCAGGATTCATTTACGAATGGTCATATAGACTCATTTTATTTATCTTGGCACCGTTTTGTTATGTAGAAGGCACTTGTATATAAATATTATAAATTGATTCTGCTATTTTTACTTTTCTTCGTATACTTTCATTCCCTAATTATACTTTTTGAATACTAATTTCTGGTATTACAGACCTCTGGTATTCGCAACCTTATATGAAGATCAGAATTGATTTAAAAGTGGTTCTATAGACTTTCATTTTTGTTTGTCTCGGTATCACTGTTTATGTAATCGGCGCTTATACATAGAAAAATAATTTGATTCTGATGAAGCTGATGCCATTTTCATTCCTCTTCGTATATTTTCGCATTCTTTACAGTATAACGTCTCTAATTCGGTAAATATTTTTCTTTATTCACTTCGATCTCAAAAAAGGCAATAGTTATATAGCAAAATACTTATTTTACATACTGTCTAGTCATCTATAGCTTTTATCAAAATTCCAAGTGGCTAAACGTGAAGGTTTGCTTCTAATTCTTCTTGGATATTTCATTTCTGGTGTTTCAGTTGGAAATTTTTTGGTTGGTTTTATTATCACATGGTTTATAACACACCTTGTAAACTCCTGATTCAGTACTAAATAGTACAATTTTTGCTTTTTTAATATGATGTATCATTCATGATATTCTTACAATATTGATCGCGGCGCCCGCTGGAAATAAATTCGTCGTTTTCCAATTGTTATCTTCCTCATTACTTCATTAGCTTCCCTTGCAGAATCGATACTATCTAAAACAGCAAGAGGAGCAGGAGCGCTCGGTCGTACCGCACCTTTTTCCAAGCGACGTCATCTCGTTTGCTAATTGTCCCGACATCCCTTAGTGTCATAACGCGTCTTGTTCGTCTCTACCCGCGTCCTCTTCCGCCTAGAGCCCTCCTCGGTGTAGTTAAGTGTCATTCGAGAGCCTCGGTATAATTTCCTGCGTCCCCGCACATGGATCAGGAGGAGCCGGGGCGCTTCCCCGCCATTTATAACCGAAGATGCCGGGCTGTCGGTCCGCCACCGCCAAATGTGTTGACACATGATTTAACGTGCACCGGGGATATCAGGTAACAAAAGAGCGGGAGAAACATCATTTTTAAAGCTGTCGTTAAAGTTGTTGGCGGTTAGTGCGGCGAGGGTCTAATTCGCTCGAGGAATTTCCAACGGTGACAGGCCCGGAACAGGACCGAATTTCCACGGACGTCATAGCCAGCCGGATGAGTTTTATCTCGGGGCCTCCTCGAGACCGACAGTAAATGAAGCTTGAAATTACCGAGTTAATTAAACGGGTCGATGGGGCGGCGCGGCGCTTCGGACGGAGAAGCGATGGCTCCTTAAAAATTGAATTCTCGCCTAATAAAAAAAAAAAGAACGTTCGTACAATGAATATTAAAACAATGGACCGAAGGAATTCTATTATTCTTCAATTAGGTACCTCGAGCTTATTAAAATTTCATTATTATTTTTTGCTGCAAATAACGCTGATTAAACGTTATCTCAATATTTACCGTACTTGTTTATAATCCAGGGAAAGTAAACGTTCAGCCTCGGGAAAAGTGACGTAGAGCTGAAAATTGAAACATGCCTTGAAAACATTGTTACAAACGAAACGTTTCAAAAGTGTTTGTAGATTATGCGATTATTCCACCGAAAAAGTCCTCATACAGACTATTTTTCGTAAGTTGCACATTATTTTCAACCATATCCTAATTCATAATTCATTATCAGAGCCGACCTAGAGAAGGGCAAACTGGGCCCCTGCCCGCGGCCCATGTTTGTAAACGGCAGACGCTTCCATTCACTCACTTTCCATGCACTCACTTTGTGATACATAATGTGGGGCGAGAATTAGCTAAGCTATTTTTCCACTTAATTCCTCATTGATAAATGGAATATCTTTAAACACAGGCGTAGTACAATTGTAATTACAAATTACAAATTGTAAATAAAATATCCTGGTCACAACATTAAAAAAAAGGAAAAGAAGTAAATATAAGGTGAAAAAAATATTTATAAATGTATCACGTTAGTAAATTAGTAAAGGTTCAATTATATATTTGGAGATATTTGGAAATACTTAATTAGACTACATTATAATTCACTGATCTTATTCTGCTAGCAGCGCTTCTTCTAACTTGCACTTGAACATTATCATTGAGTTCACAGTTCGCTTTCCATAGCTAATGCTACCATACAACTTAACTGCATTAGAAGTAAAGGATCTGTCAAATAATGCAGTATGGTGTAGTTGTGTAGTAATAATCGATTTACATCTCAGTGATAGATTATGGGCAGTGATGCTAGAAACCAATTTTTGGGGGAAATTTAGTGATGCCGCTGTTAGCATAACTTTATGTTAACAGGTTGTTCACATTAGACCACTATACGCTGTAATATGTATCTGATGTGTGATTATACTTTCGTAGATCATTCACAAATCAACTATAAGTATTTTGTATGGTTTGTGGGCGCTTAGCATCTACACTCATAAGGCAAGGAAAATAAACAGCCACTGCATGTATAATTTTAGACAAAATGAGTTGTTTACAAAGGTCCTTCTTGAGGTTTGACATCAAAAATTGTTTGTTAGTAAATTATACACGCAGTATTAAGTAACGCAGTTTTGTGAGGTGCTCTAAATGATCACGAAGAAGTAAATCTTCGTCAAGATATATCCTTATACTTTTTTCACGACTGGTAAAAGATGGCATCTCGCCATCTACTGTGATTTTCATTGTATTTTTTAGTATAATTCTATCCAAGGGGTTTCCATTAGTACGGTGAGGTCGGAAAATGCACGATCGAAATGCATGAAGATCGGAAAATGCGCAGTTTCAAACCGCGAAGATCGAGAAATGCTGGAATTTTCCAATGACACTTATAATCGGTTGGTAATGTTCCCATGAAGACCCATAAAATAATCTAAACCCAGTCTAACATACCTACTTCAACTTTTTTAGGCACAATTACAGTTGCAAACCGTTGTGTAATGAATAGTATTTAGAATTTTTTGGGAGCAGACGGGGGTAATTTGATCATAAATCATGTAATTTTTATATATTTTATAATAGCGTCGCACATACTGAATCCTCGAGATTTTATCGTACATTTAGGATAACATATTGGAATTTTTGAAATCCTTACGATAAAAATTTTATAGGAAAATTGAATAAGAACCTTTTCCGTAGAGAATCGTATAACCTACAGACATGGTAATAACTGTTCTTACGATAACACTTACTGTTTAATACAATAAAGAGTCGATTTGTTGACATTTGACATTGTTAACACAAGTGAAATCGATGAGAATTTTTGATTCACCCTCGGTAATGTTGTTTATCGAGGTTACCAAAGTTTAGCCCAATGTGAACTTTTCCCAGGTTAAATGTGCAGTTTTACTAAATTATATAATTTAACAAATCTTTTCCAAGGGGATTCCAAAACGAAAATAAACCATTATTCTCGTTTATTGAATATACACTTAGTATATCGCAAGGAAATCCCATTCTATCAGGACACACCTAATATTTGATTGTTTTTCCCCTCCGCCTGTCCCGTCTTTTTTTCGTTCTTCATACATCAATCCCTACAATTCCTCTCTCCCTCGCGCTGCCAACCAGCCAATCTCCGAGGAAAAACAAAAACAAAATTCCTTCATCGAATTTCTGGCTGTCTACTTTATCGACATTTCTGGTTCGCAGCGGGATCATCTTGTATGTCTGTCGAACGACACTTTTTACGCTTTTCTTAACCTTCCGGACAAATATCAGTGTACGAGAAACGAACGTGGAAATAAGACAAAGCCACCAGCTGGTAGAAGGAAATTCCTAGCGAACAATAATTTTGTAGCGAAAAATTGTTTCTAAAAGTGGAGATGGTTTCATGTCCAAAAATCTAAGTTTTCGTCATGTACAGAGTTTCATCCTCTCAGTATATTACTGATACGTTTAAGAATTGTAGAGAAATGCCGTAATAGGCAAATCGATTTATTATCTCTGTCAATCAGTTTAGAAGAACGTGATACATTTCCATCGTTTCAGTTGGAATTTTTAGCGATGATGTTCTAAGGGCATGCGATCAAAATAGCGTTAGGCTTTTCTTATAGCCAAATGTAGTTTCCTTGGTAGTTACTACATTCCAATCCCAATTTTTCCACTAGGATATTGTGAAACATTTGCATTTGGCAATCTAAGTCGGATCTAAGCTCTTGTCTAAGCTGAGACAGTCTACTCGATATTTCACCAAAAGTACGGTGAAGGTACTAAAAAGGTACTGTCAACGATTTAATCAATTTTAGAATCACCAGTTGAATCTGCACTACCACAATAGGTTTAAGTCGTCAGTGTGAAAGCCCAATCACAAACCAACATTTTAAAATTTTAATAAATCTTTCCGTTTTCCTTTTGTCACAATGTAATCTCTGATTCTTTTCTTCCTTTCTATATCATAAGCGATTCCGTGATTAATTCGACTGCGTCGAAGTACAACCTCCACAATACCAGTTAATGATAACCCCCTCGTTCTCGTTAACAAAAAAATTTCCGTCGAAAGCGAAAAAGTAGCGGCCGTCGAATTGGACGTATAATGCCTGCATTCACCCAAAGCTTTTTACATCCGCCTCAAAATAACCGCTGAGCTTTTGATGTGGCCTCTCTCCAATATAAAGCTCTGATTAGAGAAAATAAAGCTCTCATTCGGACACCCTTTGCTCGTTAATTTCGTTTCTTGTGTGTGTCTGTCGGGTGGTATACATGCGTATTACATATTCAAGCTGCGTATATTTGTGTGTGTGGGTGCTGTATGTGATTCGATTTGATTATTGGGGCAGATATCGAATTATGATTCGTTGTGTGGTAATCAGATTTTTTAAAACGTAGCGTACGTTCGCTTGGATGTATAAATTTTCTACTTAAGGAAGGGTAGATTAAATTTCATGACACATGGTGTGACATTATATCTATAAGAAAAGTATATTGAACGCTGTAGTATTATAATAAATAACGACGTACTTTTTTAAAGAGAACTGAAATAGTTTTGTGAGCAACACCGACAGGAACAGCCACATAACAAGATCAGGAACAAATTAACATTTCTGCCGTTTCAAACAATTCAAGCAGACTTCAAGATGAAGTAAAGAATAATGTTACGGCAATTAGATCAAAAATTCTTCTTACCTGTTTGTGAAAAAATCGTTTTTTCCTTCATATATCTCCAGCTCCAGCTCCACTGGTAGATAAGTTAATATTCATATTTCACGAAAATATGAATTATTCATCTCGGTGCACATAGATTAGAAAATATGGGAAATTTAAGAAAATTATAACTGTCTTTAAAAAGGAACTTATATTTTGGGTATTGTAATTTAAGAGTTATGTGCAAAAGTAAGTTTCTTAAGTTACAAGTTACTGCACTAAAAAAGTCAAGAAGTTTCTTCAAAGTTACAAATGAACTAACTCAACTTGTAACTCTCTTTACTTTTGACAAGTTAAAGGGTTAAGTTACTAAGTAAGTTAATAAAGGACACTCTTGAGAACTATTATTTTTATAAGGCTTCAGCGATTTATTTCAACCATTGCAACTCGATTTATCTGTTAAATAACTATAAATTTTATTTAAAACATTTTTTCTAGAATTGCCCTAGAGGGCACTTTACTCTTGAGAATTTTTAAGAGTTTGTAAACTTATATAAAGCACGTACCTCATAGTTGAAAGTTATGCATAGAGTGGACACATTGGTAATTTTTTTGTATAAAAAATTATCCTTTAAAAGTCAAAATAGAGTGCCCAAAAGATTAGATGGAAGCTATCAGGGCACTTGAGACGTTCTAAAGGATTTTAAAATTATTTAAAAAACGGAGAAGTTAGAAGGACCTATCTTCAAAGCAAAGGGCCGTAAACAGTAAATAACTGTAGTGAGGTAGTCTGCAGCACCACCTTGAAATTATTTTTCATCTTTTCATTTTCTTTTTCACCATCAGATGTCTAGGTTTTTGTTGGCTGGGTTTGTGATTTGACCAATTCATGGCGCTAAAAGACACCAAATGAAATATCTTTCAAACACCGAGAGAAATTTTCATAATTTTTGAACAATCGTGTTTAGTTTAATTTCACGCAGTTTTTTGTAGTAAGAAAATTTGTCATTCCTTCCCATTACAGCATCGAAGAAAGTTTTCCATCAGTTCATATTACACCATTAACACATCCTACCAAGCAGTCGATTGGGGGTTGTTGTACCTCTCCCCATTCTGACAAGCCTTGCTAGAAGGGGAGCCTTATTATAAGATATATAACTGATCGCTGTGATATGTCAGTTATTTTATTGAAATGGTTTTGTCCGTCGCCATTATTGGTACTATTTGCGTTTTTATGAAAATTAAATGTTAAAGTGACGAAGGCACATTTTCGTTTTTTTTTTACTTAATTTACTTTTTTTGTTACAGGTAAGTCCATTTTGAGGAGCTACAATTCTGCCGAAAGTAGTCCGTAGCATGTAAGTACTTTTAAAAATTGTTGATATGTACTTTGCCTACAATTAGCTTGTTTGAAAGTTGATTATTTGAAATGAAAACTTCTTATATTTCTTTTCGAACCGCCTCGTAACATTTTATGATCCGTTTTTTGCTTAAATCGTCAGATAAATTAGATTGAAATCCGGTGAAAACATCAGAAAATCTTTCGATATGACTGAACACTGACTTTTTTCGACTCGTTTTTTTCGAAACACTTGCAGAAAATCGCGCGTTTCCCCCGTCAGGCGTCGGGGAGTTTTCCCACATTTCCCCATTTTTCCCCTCGGCTTCGATATCTCTCTTGACATTGTTCGAATTTCATTGCTTAATCATCGCGTATACAGAATCGTTCCGATTTCTCTCGCCTGTTTATAATTAAATACCGTTGAATAATTAAACGGACACACTCGTCGAAAGCTTAACGATCTCGAACTATTTTGAAAGATGGCAGGGCGAGAGAGGTAGAATTTTCCAGGGCGTGGAAACGTTTATCTCGGGCTCAAATCGCGATGGAATTACAGAAATTCTTCGGGATTAATTAATGTCGCGCCCGCCTGTCTATAAATAAATAAATAAATATCAGAAATGCGACCAATTAAACATGGATTTATTATCATTAGGGTAATTTGTTACGAGGTTTAATGGCAGTTTTTCTCGCGACGACAGTTATATTAGGATGTGTCTTTATATAACCGCGACTATCTTGAACGATCCAGATTTTATAGGGAAAGGTGTAGGGGGTAAAATGAAGTGTATTAAAGTTTTGTTTATCATCGACTTTACGAGTATTTCGGAAAGTTTTACGGTCTATTTTCATCTTGTTTCTTGGATAATATTACAGAATAACAAATTTATTAGACTTAGTGGAAGGTAAAACGGGACTAGGCTACATTATCACAGTAGATAAAGCAGAAAACGGGTTGGTCTCAAAACTTTGTTCGTTATTTAGCAAGTTTAACATCATATGGTTTTTCTAGTAGCACAAATTTACATCCCACCATTCGTTATAAGTTATAAATAATAACATTGGATGTGTGAGATAGGAGAGAACAAGTTATTCAAAGGAACACTCCCGATTAATAATTTAACTGCTCATTTAGCTGTCACTATTTTAACCCATTAGTAGGCCATTATAATTTTAATCTTCTCCTGACTTATGGTGCGCAGTTGTCTTCCTGCTTTGTTGGCGCGGTCGTGGAGCCATTCGAGACATTTTCTTGCATATCTGTTGCTTTCTTCTTCTACACACGGTATACTCCAGCCTTCCTGCAAGGTTTTTTTACTAATTTACTAAGATGCGCTGAGTACCATTGGAAATATTGACATCTCTTGTATCTTTTTTTATTAGATGAATTAATGCACCCCTTGAGGAGGCACGTGGTGCCTCCAAATTAAATTTCATTATGTAATGGTATATAGATGAATGAAAATATTTTTGTGAAAACCAGCAATACATTTGGTTTGTCCATTTTGTTTCCATTCCTAGCAGACCTACTCCAAATGTTCTCAATTAAATGAGTGATACGTGATGAGCAATCAATTAATCACTTATGGTTAGCTCTAGTTTTATTAATAGCAATTGGACTCTTCGATAATTAGGAAAGACATAAAAAGTAATTCTAATACGAAAACGCAGAGAAGAAGCACAATTTAAAACGCAAGGAAGGTAATACCTTTAATTTATTATTTTTTCGTAACTCGCTCTGTACTATATGAAAGTAAAATCTACATCTTTTTTCAAAATGTTGTTCCTCAACAACTTTAATCATTTATGTGAACCAAAATATTTAAACCTGCTTTCCCCTAATTTCTAATAAGCATATACCTTCATAATTTTTATTAGCTATTGACTTAAGTTTCTAAACACTTTTTCGCCTATATTTTCCAGGTCATTTTCTGTAGAGACTTTAATTATACTAAAAACAATTAATACGTCGTTTTAAACACCAGGGCTACTATTGCTTAGGTTTTATTCTACTGCATAAGCACATTAAATTCTTATGAGGAAAATAAGAAATCGATATTAACCGTAAATCAAAATCGCGTTTTATGATGTTGCGTGATTGTGAAGTTCCAGTGTATTAAATAGTTATCAGGTATTCAGCCAAAGATTGACGCTTCTACTTGTTAGGTTTTTCCCAATTTCCATCAGTTTTTCTTATGAGTGCTGAATGATGTGCTTGCCCTCCATATACTGTGATTATCTTATGATAAACTGGTGCCATTTCTGGTTGGTTGTTGCTATGTTCTCAATTTTATTTTCATTAGCTCCAGAAGGCGTAGAAGCTTGTTTGTTGCTTATGTGTTTTGGATGACTCCGCACTGTCTCTCACGGTAAAGATTGTGATTATTAGTTAATTGAGAAGTCGCAATATGTTTTTATGGTAACAGAGTTTCATGTTAAGCAGTGCAGATAGATTGAAAAAATATTATCACGTTTAGGGAACTAATGTCTTGAAATACGATGGTGATATGATTTTCCATGGATTAAGAACATCAGCCACGCTTGCTAAATCCTTTACTCTTGCTGTTGATCTTAAAACTGCATGAATGAGTTTTGTTCAATGTTCCTGTGGTTTTTAATGGACAGATTCCGAAATAGGGCGTTTCATGTTTCAGCTGTATCCCTGATAGCTATTATTTGCTTCAGCAATTTCATCTGTGAGCTCCTTTGAGCTGCGCTTCGCAGATAAAACGAATTTGGTCTACTTTTTTAATTTATCGGTAGCAGCTGTGTGGATTCCAGTGTTGGTTTGAGACGTGCAAAGTCGCGCTCGGCCCATTTTAGCTTAAAACCTTCAATATTTCAAGGGGAATTTTCTCGTCTTGCAATTTTCCCCTGATTTCCCGTCTCGGCAGACGACGTAGTGCCGTAAAGAGTAAACAATCTCTCGATTCATCTACGCCAGTCTAATTTATCGACATTTGCGTGTCCTTCCCCAACATAATCCCGCCCAGCATCACCTCATAAATCGTGTTCGCATCATTAGCCGGAGCCCGAAAAAGAAAAACACATAAACCTCCTCATAATCCCGAGAAAAACACAACGGAAAAGGAATTTCTAAGCGGCCCCTTCTTCTCCTTCTTCTTCCCTTTCCGTTCCTCTACACACCCACATACAATTTGTCTCACTCCTATCATCATTAATTTCTTAAAGTGGATCATAAAAAACCGAAAACAATTATCACATGTAGCATCTTCGTGTTTGTTTTCCCTTTCAGTCGTGCTTTTCTTTCCTTGTTTACATAATACAGAAAGAGACCGGGAACGAAGCCACAGATGTCGGGCCGGATCGTTAGAAATAGCGAAATGAAAGCTTTATCTAATCTCTGATGTAATATTTCTGAACGAGGGGGACTCACTCTATGCACACACGTACTAAAACACAATGGTGGCACGAAATTTTAACCAGAATGAATTATTAAAGCTTTTTTTGGTCGTAATCGCCGTCTCCGACCTTTACAGGGAGCGGGTTGAACGTAGGAACTTGTGCACATTTACTGATATAGTATGGTCGATAAGTTACGAAGCACACAAAAAACTTGTGGAAAAATGTGACCAAAAAGGTTCATACGCTAAATTAAACTTGAATTAAATTAACTTAACTTGAGTAGACTAAACGAAAATAGTTCTTCTTCTTAATCGTTTTGTAAGGTTCCTTGTTCTGAGCAAAATTACCTTTGTTCAAACGCCTCACTAGTTAATCAGTTGAAGGGGACAAAGCTTGAAAAAATGTGAGGAGATTTGATATGACGTATGGTTTTGATTAGTGAATAGACGAAACGACGAAGGGGAATTGCCAAACTTTGGAAATCGTTTTCTGAGCTTCTGTTGTGCTCTTAGTGCACTTTTTTCTCACTTAATGAAACAATGTGTCCGTAGACTCAAAGTTGGGCGTTGTTATTCAATGGAGAGAAATAGCAATGCCCAACTTTGAATCCGTGGACTACCTCGTTTCATTGAGATTTGCTGGTCGAGCCACTATTGTCTTTTTGCCATTTATTTTCAATGTATGAATACATTTATTTAGTTAAGATACAAGTTAAATTTCTTATCGTACAACATCGATCATCGAATACTCTTCATACAAGTACAAGCTTGCATATACAGGGTGTCTGTAGGTAGTGGTCAGTACTAAGGAGAATGTAAATGAAGTGGTAATATGCAGGAAAGTTCGTATAAACATGGGTTTAAAAATACTTCCCAGAGAAGTTATAGCTCTATGAAATGAGAAAACTTAGTGTTGTTTCATTATTTCCCTATATAAATATGAAATTGGGTATACGGGGTTTAGCGATAAAACAAAGCATTCTCTGGTGTAATAGCAAATAGGTACGTTCCCTTGTTAGGTTGAGAATTTCGCTGTTTTGTTACATTATATCACTAAAGATAAAATTGTTACTCAAAAAGGGGACTATGGTTTAAATTCGATAGATTATGCCAGTTAGAATATTTTTGCTATTTTACTATTGCAGTACATAAATAATGCGGAAATTTCGGAAATTTTAAGGATAACCATGGGTAATTATTGCTGACTGAGTCCAGTGCAATAATAATATGAAATAAATGGAGCAGATCCATTTAGATAAATAATAATTACAACCGAATCAAGTTCCACTAGAAATAGTGTATTTAATTCACGAAATTTGCTTTTAGGGAAGAGAGAAAATTCTGATAACATTTTAAAAACGAAACACCTACATCAATTTATTGTTATTTACTTTTTACTCTTATTACTTTTTTTGAAATGAACGATAGTTGAAAGCAGAAAAGGATTAATACAAATAATTTATTTCCGTTCCAACGTTATTAAAGAATATCTGGAAATGCTGCTTGCGACTCAAAAAGATGATTTTTGTAGACTTGGGGAAAGAGATCATATTGAACATTATATGTAATAGTTTTAGGTTAGTTTAAATATGCTTAGATTTTATATGCAATTTTTATAAACTTCTGAAATAAGTTTTATATTGCAGTCAATTATTATTTATCTAAATAAATCTGTGTAGTTTCCCTTGTTTTGTTTAAATTTATTTTTTATAGTACTGCATTGCATCAAATTATTGTCAATGAGCGATAATTAAACCCTGAAATTCGAAATTTATGAAATGGCGAATGCTCTTATTGTTGTGGACTAATAGTAAAATAACAAAAATATTTTAAAGTGCCTTATTCTATCTATTTTAAACAATACTACCTTTTCAAAGTAAAAATATGCAACCAAACTTTGAGTAATCCTTAACAAGACAAAAACTTGGACTTCTTCATTAAAGGGTTGCATAATTTCAGAGGCCAGTGTATTACAAATTTTATTTTGAATACCACAAAACAATTTGTATTATGGAAAAAACACTTGTACTAAAGGTCTACGTATGTAGTATTGTTTTTAAGGAAATTTGAGTACTATAAAATAATTACTTTCTAATTGTCACTTTAAAGGGTTGAATTCATTGAATTACCAATCCAAACCAGAACCAATATCGATAACATTCCTAAATACATCTTTCAATACCAAGCAAAAATTAAATTCATGTCCTACGTCAAATTTCAATAAGCAGAGACAATCATTTTGATAATATTGGCCAACATTTGGGCAATCTGCAAAAAATTTACTCAAAAATGTGAAATTTTAGAAATTTAAGATATATTCTAAATGATTCACATAAACTTACGTTACTTGACTACATGCTACATACAGTTATATTAGTTGGAAGTTTTTTAAAAGTATCTAGGTACTTGCCGTTTTGAAACACACTTTGCAAAAGTTGCACTCGTATTTCGCTGCTACGCTTTTATCTAATTATTGCACTTTTCTTCCCTTGTAGATAGCATTTTTACAACTTTATTTAGGTACACTTTCGTAGCCTTTATATACTAATCTTAGCATTAACTAGAAAACTAAATTTAGGAAACCACCATGGTTTGTTATTGCTTTTGCTACTTTGGGAAGAACTTCATTATTTCGTAAGCGGATGATCACGATATTACCGATGGTAATACCTTAAAATAATTTGCTTCTAATCATTTACTGTTATTTTATTTCAAAATTACAGTAAGGTTTATTTTAATTCACCAAAAATGTAAATATGATTCTGATAAGTGAGTAAACAACACGTTCTAATTTCTAAAGCGAAGAAAAATTTTTCCAAACTTTGGAAACGTTCATTAAGCTTCCAGTATGGCCCGAGTGGAAAACTAAACCTCTCTTCCTTCAAATATACCGACATTTTAGGACATTCTTGCCCAATTCTGGGTTTCGAGAAAAATTTGTTCACTTCATTTCAAAAGCGCATTACTAATCGTTTCTCTCGTTGTGAGTTGGCCGGATGACGTAAAATTAATATTCTCCTGGAAATGTGTTGAGTTTCCTATAAATCATAACCACCGAAAACGCATGACGAAACGATTTAATCTCCCAGAAAAATATTTCCTCCTCATAAAAACACATGTCCTCGAGAATTATTGCTCCAAACATTAAGAAAATGCCATTTTATATCTCTCTTAACTGCCAGTTCATCATTCGAACCACACCAACCGTTTTTAATTAACTACTTATATTTATATTTTTATCGTTTTAACATGTATTAGGACGCCATAAATTTTGCGGAAGTTGTGACAGAGCCCCCCAGACGTCCCTAATGTAAATTTAGAAATCAATTTCGACAACTACTCGAGTTTACAATCGATGTGAATTATTTTTATTTTTATCGCCTTGCTCCAAACATTTCAGGAAGTATAAAAATATACAGTTTATCCGGGGAACGGGAAAATATTTACGTAAATTAATAGAGGATAGCAGAAGGCTTCTTTGGAGGTTTCACGACTGTGAATGTCAGAGGTTCGTGGGTGTCCACTTTAAAACTTAATCCATTGTAGTTCTTCACTCTTATGTTGTCCATAAACTACTTTTGTCTAAACAAACGTGGATGTGATATTCTGCATTGAAATATTTTTTTTTTCTCATGATTGAATCAAGGGCGTTTTATATTTTTATTTTATTGCCCTCGAAAGGCGGATCAAGGGGTATATTGTTGAGAGCGAAATCCTTCGACAAATTCAGATTTAATATCCGCCGGGAAGTAGGAAGCGCCGAAAACAAATTTCGTAATGAACTTGGCCGTTTAACATTTTTATCCCCGATCTCTTAAAATATTAGAGGGAGAGGAACGAGCCCGCCCCTTTTCTCAAAGAATTCGCTAAGTGTACGTTTAAAGCGAGGAAATTCGCCGTTTCTATCTACCCTGCTTTATGTTACATTACCTCGTCGAAAGTATGGAGCACTGAAATTAAACTAATTTGACAAACAACTCCCATTAAAGGGAGACCGCGGCGGAAACGTCCCCGTTTTACGATGAAGAAGGAGAAGAACGGCAGAAAAAACGAAGATCGTAATTAAGGCATTAAAAATCAGAGGCCGGAGTAATAAATTTTCATGCTCCGAAGGCGGCAGTCATGAATAAACAACAACGTGCTTTTTTGTTGTCGTTTTGGTTTCTTTCGGTTATCATCGTCGCAGTTGCATCTCGTGCACGTCCCGGTTAGATGCACGCGCGACAAAACGAAGAAATAATCAGGCCACACGTTCCACACATCAAAACATTGCGCTTAAGTCGACTTCGTCGTAATCATAGTGGAACACGTGTAGGAAAAAGATACTTCCCCAAAGAAAAAAATACAAGATATATTAGAGTCAAAGTCAGAATCACAGTCATACAATATCAGATCGTGTGGATCGATCTAGTAATAGTCCCTAATAAATTAGTACCTCAGCCAAGAGTTCTATCTAAAAAATTTTCAAATTGCCATAAATTAACGACGTCTACTAATGAACTAGCAG